>CM061142.1:28665640-29865640 GCA_030789695.1 Scilla litardierei
GACCTATTGAGAAACATTGTTGACGTAGTTCGAGATTCCGGTCCATTGACAATAACGGCAGGTGAACCTTTTGAGCTCGAATTTCAAAACTTTATTACTCATTGTATCTCTTCCACAGGCACAATTGATGATGGAGTCTATGCTCTAGTTGAGGGGCACAAGACCCACTTTTATACCGCGGTCAAGATACATGAGCCTATAGAGCCACCTGCACCTACTATTGAGGAGGCCAAGCCATGCAATCGGGTGCCTCGAGCTCCAGGACAGAAACAAAGAAGGAGGCATGAAAAGGAGATGATGACGTTTACATTGCCTTCTATACCTGAGGAGCCTGAGGAGGATGTCCAAGTTCAGCTTGGGGGAGAGTCAGCTTGTGCCATCGTCGCTCCCCATTGCCACCCACATGAGCCATAGCTTGTCACTGAGGAGGCCGTGCATTGGGACGAGGACACAACCATTCATAAGGATCCCAAGCATTACCCTCCTCCTTTCGAGCTACCGCAGCCGCATCTACTTTCTACAGAGGCTGAGCATCCCTCAGAGGACCACCCTTCCACTGATGTTGAGGACAATCCCACAGAGCTTATGGCTCCCCTTCAGGGAGATCTCTTTACTCCCTCATCTCCTACATTTGATTCTCCTCCAGTGTATGATGTTTTTTATGATTCAGATTTTGGCGACTCATCGTGCCTTTTGCAGGATTCATGTACATACGATCAAGAGGTACGATGGGACGTATACGAGGAGGAGAGTGAGGAGTTAGCACCCATGGACGCTATTGAATATGATCAGGAGGTGCGATGGGATAAGTCTGACGATGATGAGGAACTGCCTGATGAGACATACGCTTATATGCCCAAGCTACCTGAACAACCTGAGGCGAACAATGAGGAGTTGATCGACGTGGTATACGAGAGTGGAGATTTATTTCCAGGGAAGTGTTGTCACCCGTCTTTAATTTTAAATACTTATGTTGATGACCCTCTTTGGAATACATTTATTTTGGGGAAGAATTATCCACATCAGATTGATGCGGCTTATCTCTTGCAGGGTACAGGTGGAGTCCTTGGAGAGGTGCTGGGAGCCGCATTGCTGGAGTCTGATGGAGTCCGTGGACACACGCATCTAGCAGAGCCACGGAAAGAGCAGTTGGAGCAGTTGCCTGCACCGGCAAAGATACTGGATCCGCCTTTTGCTATAGGTGATATCAATCCAGTAGTGTAGAAATTTTTATGCTTTGAATAAACACGAATCCTCTCTACAGCGAGAGGACCGTATAGATTTGCTTGAATAAATATCACCTCATATGACGGCAACAAAAATTTTTACACCCCAAACCCATTATATATATTAATTGCCCTCTCCATATTTTGATGTGTCACATCCTTTTGCTCACCACATTCGAGCATTTCTTTCAAGTGAAACCTTACTTTCTTATTCGTTTGACTTGATCATGCTTTGCAAAGCCATGACATTTTTGGTCAAGTCATTTGAATAGGATTGTTTGGTATAAGCTTGGGGGAAGGCGCTCTCATGCATCATTGTATGTGCATGTAGTTACATTAGGATTTCATGTCATTCATTTCATCATATTTCATTCACCCCCTTATTATTATCGTTGTTCCTCATATTCTTTAATTATGATCACATTGAGGACAATGCGAAGTTTAAGCTTGGGGGAGAGTGCATTTCCATGCCATTTAGATGCATTAGTTGCATTTTTACTTTATTTTAGGGTTTTTAAAATTTTTCAAAATTTTTGCATCATCTTTTTAAATTTTCCATCTTATTTTCCTTTTATGTGTGTTCATGCATCATGTTGTGTGCTTGTTTTTCTTTTCTTTCCTCTCTTTTATTTTTTCTTATTTCTTTATTTTCCTTTCTCTTCTTTTGCTAGATTTGTTCCTTATGATGATATCTCTTATTGCTTTAGTAACCATCACGATGCTTATTATTCCTTGCCATGCTATTTAGAGTATTTCAGAGTCTTGCTATTCACATATGCTTGCAAATCTCTTTCTTTTGATGATTCCTCTATATATGAATGCAAGATATTAGTTGAAGCTGAATGTATGGATTAGTGTTTAGTATGCTTTTGTTGGAAGTGCACCAAGATTCACGCATCAATTGTATAACGGAAGCATCTGCCTTATCATCTTATTCACCTTCTGTTGCATGCTTGATATGAAAGTACTCTTTACCGCTTGACTTCACTTTTTATTGAGATGATTGAGAATATCCATGCTTACATATGAGTTTTAGTTGAAGTATTATTTTATTGAACCGTTCGTGCACATCTTAGAGTGAACCGAGTGTTACATTATTTCTTTCTCCACATATATCTTTTTATTCTCTACATGTCACTTGAGCTCACCTCCTAAAGCTACTTATATCACATCTATTTCCCAAAAATCCCTACAAAAGAAAAGTTTGCTCCAAAAAGTCCAAAAAGCCAAAAAGGAGCCAAAAACTAAAAATACAAATCAAATAGCTCCTACAAAAATCCAAAAAGAAAAGTGAGAAACAAAATAGTTCAAAAAAAAGAAAGAAAAAGAAAAAAAAATGTTTCTCTATCTCATTATTGGAGCCACAAAATACTTGGGAAAACCAAGGCAAAAATCCCATTTTCCACTATCATATTCCTTTAGATGCGATGCCTCAAGCTAAGCTTTGGGGGGGGGGGGGTGAACTCATTTGACCATATGAGTGAGTACGACAATAGAGTGGAGAGGTGCACAAATGGGGAAGTTTGATAATGCTGAAACTTAGCAAAATACCTTAGCTATGGAGATTTCTTATGAATTAATATGAATATGTGAATGCCATGATTTATTCCATTCTCTAATGCATGCGTGGTGTGATTCTTATATGCTTCTGTTATAACTCTTGATTGAAAAGTGCATCGCCAACATTTGTATATTAAATTCTATGAAATGCGTGATGTGGATATGAATTGATTGTATGAATTTAGAGAGTCCCTTTTGTTGTTCTTAAAAGCTTGCAAGTACTATATTTATGTAAGATATGAAATCGTTTATAGCATATGATTCGTATTTTCCAAGTTATCGTGATGTGTAGCTTACGGCTTGAGATCTGAGAGTATAATCTAGCGACCCCTTCCACTTCGTATTCTTTTATTTCATTTCCCTTATTTTTCATCTCCCGAGTTTGTCTTTTTACTTATCTTCCTCGAGGACGAGTAAGAGGTAAGCTTGGGGGATTTTGATCACTCTATATTTTACACCTTTTTTCTGCATGTTTTCACGCCATTTCGATTGCTCATATTGCGATTTTCACGAGTATTCGACGATATTGCGTTACTTTTCACTATTTCTTGTTTTTGTCGGATTTCAGGAAATATGGAGCGATCGGGAGCAAAAATGAGCTTAAGGGACTTGCACCCACTCCGGAGCGTCACCCAAGGCACTTTTGAGGGCTATTCGGCGATGGGAGACGGGTGAAAGAAGAAGAAACTCCGTAGGAGCGACGAGGAGGAGAAACGGAGAAGATTGGGCATCTACAGCATGCCACTCGGCCGAGTGGAGCAGCCACTCTGCCGAGCAGGAAGACCACTCGGCCGACCCGACCGGACACGCTCCAACAGAAGGAATTGGGCGTGCACTCGGCCGAGGGTTGATATCCCACTCGGCCGAGTAAGAAGATCGCATCGCCCAAGTGGCATGAGAAATCCACCATCAAAAGAGGCCGACTTACTGGAAATGTACAGGCTTTTGACGGTTTCGACTCGGCCGAGCAAGAAATGCCCATCGGCCGAGTGAGTAAAGCCACTCGGCCGAGCCACCCCCAGAGACAGACCCCTGAGGATCTCGAAGTTACTGTTTTTCTACAGGGTCTGTCACTTGGCCGAGTAGAGAATCCCACTCGGCCGAGTAGAGAAGTCAACTCGGCCGAGTGACGCCGAGGACATGCAGCGCCCAGATTTTCAGACAGCCTCCCACTCTTTTGAAATCTGCTATCATTCCAGCAATCAAAGTATTTTTCTCATATTTTTATGGATAGTAGACTTCATGACGGTTCCAACGCCGTCAAGAACGCGCAAATCGGAGGTCGGATGAAATCTGGAGAATTTCTGCAAGTTGACGCTGCAGTGCCGGAATTTCCACTCGGCCGAGTCACATTTTCCCACTCGGCCGAGTCGACGGCGGGCCCAGATTTTAAGTTGCGGTTTGGGCTGTTTTTGGGCACGAATTTGAGGGGTTTTCTAGGGTTATTTGCTAGGGTTTTGGGGGGATATAAAAGGGGTTTTGTAGCCACCATTAGAGGAGAGCCCCAACAAGTTTTCTTAGCCCCCAACATGTTTTCTTAGAGTTATTTTAGAGGTTAGGCCATGCCCTAAGCCCCCTCTTGGATCTAAAAGCTTGTATTTTAGATTGAAGATCTTCATCAAGCTAAGTATTTTATTCTTATTGTTTGAATCTTTGTTTTGATATCTTTATATATGCAAGCAATGTTTTTTATCGATTTCTCTATCGTTATTGCTATGCTTGAGTAGATTTGTTGTTCTAGGGCATGGGGATGAACCCTATGGATCTAATTTCAGATTTGTGATGAATGAATTTCTAAATTGCTAGAATTGCTAGGAGTTTAGGTTGTGATTGATTTACTACGGATAGCAAGGGATTTCCATCGATTTGGGATTTGCAAGAGATTGGATTCTAATCGATGGGAAGGCCTAGATATTCGATTTAGATTTACAATTGGATTTCTCTAGATTTGGTTTGCAAGAGATTGGACCAAAGCTAGGATTTTTAATTGTAAATCTATACCCATATTCGTTTGCAAGAGATTGGACGAATACGAACTATCACAACCTAGATCGTAACTCGAGTTTACACGAGAGTGGGCTCGAGGAGTGATTGGACGATGATGTCGATCTTCATGCTAGCAGCTTCGGTTAGGGTTTGCAAGAGATTGGGCCCTAATCTAGGTTGCTATAGACCGGCAATAGCACGAGAGCGTGAGCTTGGTTCTCTATTCAGTTACGATTAGTTCACCTCAACACAAGTCTAGTAATATTGAGATTCACTATTTACGATGATGTATGACGATCCGTAGTGGGAATTCCCTAGCCCTAGACACTTTTATTATATTGTATTTGAATTGATATTCGACCGACTTCTTTATCACCGACACCGACATCCACCACCATTTCCATTACATCATTCCATAACCATCTCCACCAATAATACATTCGTAGTCGAACCAACCTAGGATAGATTGGAACCGACACCACCTCCTCGTGTTCGATACCCGCTCGCCACTTGACCGTGCGCTTGCGGTAAAACTACAAGTCGTCGTCCCGGGTGTATATCCGGGGTGCGATCAAGTTTTTGGCGCCGTTGCCGGGGATTTATCTCCGTGTAATTTGCGCCATACTAGGTTGTGCTCTTGGGTTGCATTTTGAAGCGTTCAGCACACCTTGGTGTGGGCAGTTGCGTTGTAAAATCCTTAAAACTTTTCCAAGCTTCATACAATGACTCCTGGTCACGCTAGGTGAACGAAGTGATCTCATTGTGCATTTTTACTATTTTCCCTGGAGGAAAGAATTTAGTTAGAAACAGACGTGAAAGAGCATCCCATGAAGTAAGAGTGTTAGGATCATGGCTACTTAGCCAGTCCTTAGCCTTATCCCTAAGATAAAATAGAAAGAGTCTTAGCCTGATGGCGTCAGAGGTAACACCATTCATTTTCAACGTATCCATCTTCTTGAGAAAGGTATTCATTTGTTCATTGGGAGTTTCCGTGGGCTCCCTCCAAATTGATCATGCTGAATAAAACTGATCAACGTGGCTTCAATTCGAAATTAGCAGCCTCCACAGCTGGCCTTGTGATGCTCGACGTCAACCCATTGAAGGGCATCGAAAAGTCCATGAGGGACTTTGCAGGCGGTGGGTCAGGATTGTGAATCTCCTCGGCTATTGTTTCTAATGACAAATTCTTCTTCCTTTCGGCATTGCACTGACGAGCAGTATCTTCGATTTCAGGGTCTAGCGGAAGCAAATCCCCAAAGCCCTGTGATCTCCTGCACATGCACAAAAGAGCTACACCAAAGGAAGACGTCAAAAGTACCAAAAATTAATGGAAAAGAAGATAAAAATAAAAGAAAAACGTGTAATCTATCAACAAAATTTAAAACTAATATCAAGCCGTGCCTCCCCGGCAACGGTGCCAAAAAGCTTGTTCGCTCTTAAATTTATAACCACAAGCGCATGGAAATGTTGTAGCGTACTACGGGTCGTCCTCTGGGAAGCGTTCGTAGATTACTAGTTTGTCACTAAGTTTAATAGCTACGTGATCACTATGATGTCGAGAGTAATAATAACTAATAAGAAATATCAATAAAAGAAAACTCTAGGGCCTAAGCATCCCACCATTGGATTAAACTAGGATTGATTAGGAATTAACTAATTGTCAAGTTCATGATATTCGGGAGAGGTCGCCTAATCTAAGGGTATTTTCCCACCCCTCCACTTCCGTGGCACATGATATGGTATCCACTTATATTAACCATACCCCCACTTCTGTGGTGCATGATAGGACTATCTAAACCGTATCGATACCGATGCCAATCGTGCATCGGTACCAGTTTGATGCATTACATCTAACGAATGTCCCCAATCTTCCTCTATGCCACTTCCGTGGATTAGGATTCGGATCTATGTTAGGAGAGCTCTAATCGAATACCGACGCCAATCGTGCATTCGATAGTATCGATCAATGTATTCAAAAACTCTAGATTAATCCCGACACCAATCATTAATTAATCTAATTACCCATTAAGGGGAGTCCGATCTACATTGATAATAATCATGCCAACATATTCCATATTCTCTATTACTCAACAATTAATCAAGAATTCTCCAATCCATAGCTATATCCAATGGGGTTCAACCCATTGGCCATAAATGAGTCACTATTCACAATCCATGCAATTAGAGATATTAGATTTCATTAAACAAACATCCATTACAATAGATTAGAGCAGGGATTAATAGCAAATCAATCACAAGTCAAAGAATAATCAAAAGATTGATTTTCTATTCAATAATCAACTAGAAACAAAAGAAAAAACAAAGAGAATAATGAGAATGCAATAGAGTTAGAATTAATTACACCTGAGATTTTATCTGAAAAAGCACAAAAAGTTTGCCAAAAATCGTCCTTGGGCACAGAGCTCTCAGAAAACTATATATACTACCCCCAAAATACCCAAAAAAAACCCCTCAAAAAGCGCCTTGACAGCACCCACATGGCCTCAGAACCCTAGGACATGGTCACGTCAAGAATGACGCTGCCGTGTGGCCTAAAGTGCGAAAAAGGGCTGAAAATCCTACAGGCTATGCGGTCGTGTGGATATCACATGCGACCATGCGTCTGGGGGCTATCTGCTCCAAATCTGATCTAAAACGGCTGCACAGACGGCCGTTTGGCTTCATCTCAGTATGGGAGGATGCGATCGCATCGTCTACAATGACTCGATCGTGTCGTCTGGGTTCTTCTCTCATTCAGCTTTTACGACGTGGCCGTTTGGCTTCTAGAAAGGTGACCACGTGGCTTTAGAACGTGTCTCTTCTCAACTCATCCACACGGTCGTTTGGCTCCGATGACGCGACCGTGTGGTCTCGACTCTCTTGGCTGCTTGGATGTCCCAGTCGACGCAGTCGCATGGCTTGGCTCACGCGACCGTGTGTGTCACTATTCAACTCTTTTCTCTACAATTTGATCTCCAATCACTACTCGTTCCATTTTATAATGCCCAAAATTCCATTATAATGCCCAAAATTCCATGATTCCTCCTGCAACAGATGAGATATACCAAGAGCGTAAAGAGGAAACAAAAATGGGGGAGAATAGCATGAAATGGGGGATAGAATGATATGAAATGCAAGTGATGTGAGTATGATATATATGTATATATGGACCATATCAGATGTCATGCACCGTTAGGTTAGATAACTAACGGCAGAGCGGTCGCAAGATCTTCATAATTATTAAACTAAAGCTCGCACAACAAAGCATAAGATTTATCGCAGAATATGTAGCAGAAAAAGTGTGATGCAAAGCATATAAATATGATACAAACACATGCATCATATATAATAATATGCTATGCATAAGTTGTGCGAATAGAGGTTACCCTCATGTAGTTTGTTTTGTAAAAGGAAAGGTTTCCTTTTTATGACCCATATAAATCCCCAAATGTCCACATTTGCCCCTTGTAAAACGCCTTATTTTTCCTTATTTTCATTTATTTATTAGACCCTAAAACTCCATTTTCAATTTATTTCCTCTTTTTCACCCTTTTTCTTGGCATGCGGGCCTGAGGACTGAAAAGATGGCTTGCGAACCTGAGGCCTGCAGCCTGAGCTGTGGGCTTCAGGCCCGCATCGAAATTTATTTATTTATTAAAAAAATTCTACAACCTGCGGGCCTGAGGTATGCAGCCTAGGCTGCAGGCTTCATGCTCGCTGCAAAAAAAGATTTCTCCCATTTTTTGTTCCGGCATGTGGGCCGGAGCCTACAAAGCCGCCGTGGGCTTCATGCCCAAGGCTGTTTCTCCTTTGCTTTCTCTTTTTTTATAGTTGTTTGGCCGAACCCGTAGCAAAGTTGTGGGCTTCTGCCCACTGGGAGTTAAAAAAATATTTGTTATTGGGCCGAATCCAATTAGGTTTTTATACGAGGGGATTAGTTGCCGTCGCTCCCTCCCCTGGTGGTTGTCTCCACTGACATATAGGCCGCGCTGCTGTGCGGCAGCGGCGGTGCCGATGGCGAGGGAGGGGGCCACTGGCGGGGTAAAAAAATATTTTGTTTTTGTTTTTGTGGAAGAACCCCAAGGGCGGGGTTGGTGCTGCTCGGCGACGACGTGCCTATGCCATTGGGGAAGTGGCGGTGGCACTGGGGGGTGCAAGAGGCTGCCAGCGGCGAGGGGCCGCCAGCGCAAGGGTTTATTTATTGTTATTATTATTATTTAAAAAAAGGAAAACACTAAGTTAGGGTTTCGCCGCCGCTCAAGGCGGTGGCGTGCCTCCACTGTGGGGGTCGGTGGGGCAAGGGGTCGGGTGGTGGGTGGTGGGTGGTGGGTGGGCACTCTTCTCTTCTCTTCTCTTCTCTTCTTGCCCAATCCCCCCCAATGCCGCCAAAAATACCACATCGTATCTGTAATTTTAACAAAAAATCATTTTTAGCTTAGTTTGAGAATAGTAAAGACCGAAAAATTGTTGGTATCAGACATTTGCATTTACAATGATAAATAATAATTACTATGCATATGAATACAATTTAAAAAAAAATCAAAATTACATTTTTAATCGTGTTCGCTTGAGCACGATTAAAATTTCAAAATTGTTGTGAATGGAAATACCAGAGTCGGTTAGGATTGCGGGTATCTTAGAGATACGCCCATATCTATGTATCTTATCTTTCAACTCTCCTATTCTGCCTATAAATAAAGGGCTGGGGGTTCCTCCCCCAGTAGTTGATTCATAACACGTTATCAGCCTCTAAACAAATTTTTCCACAAAATGGATCGTTGCGAAAGGTGAAGAAAGGCGGGAGATCCACGTGTATGGCGTCAAGCTTCATCAAACAAGCGTCGTCATCTGCGTAGGCTTCGTTCAACTGTCGCTATATCCGTAGGACGGATATAGAGGTAAAATTCGCTAAAAATGTCATTTTTATCATACATATGATTGTTTTCTCCATAGATCTCGCAAGTTCGAAGTGGAATCTGGGCTAATCGTCCAAAAATCATGTTTTTAACCTGTTTTAAAATCTGAAAATAATTGAACGATAGGGTTTTACCCCAATCCTCCTCCCTCCCCCCGTCGACGGCCTTGCCACCGGCCGATCCCCCACTCGTGCCCCTTGCGCGTATCCACCCCGCGCCAGAAGCAAGGGGGTCAACACCGGTGCATCAGACCGCCCCCCCGAAGGGGGGCACCGCCAATTGCCACACCCCAAAGGGGGGCGGCGTTTCTTGCCGCAGACCGCCCCCCCGAAGGGGGGCGCCGTCGATTGCCACCCCCCAAAGGGGGGCCGATGTTTCTTGCCGCAGACCGCCCCCCTGAAGGGGGGCGCCACCGATTGCCACCCCCTGAAGGGGGGGGGGGGGGGGGGGCAACGTCTCTTACCGTAGTCTGCCCCCCCGAAGGGGGCGCCACCACTGTTCCACCCCCGAAGGGGGGCGGCGATTGTCGCCGCCCTACCGCCCCCCTGAAGGGGGCGCCGCCTCTGTTCCCCCCGAAGGGGGGCCGACGCTGGGCGCTGCCGCTCCCCCAGCAACAACCGCCGGCGGCGGCGGCAAACCCTAGCTGCTGTCGCCCCACAATACCTAAACCCTAATGGGCCTGAAGCCCATACACAAAAAAATTCTCTGTTTTCAGCCTTGCGGGCCTGAAGCCCACAAGTAAGCTGCGGGCCTCAGGCCCACAGGCCTATTGATTCAAAAAAAATCAGAGAAAAGGGGGATGTCTATAAATAAGCTTTATAAGCTTTTAGGGCTAAAAATTGATTTAAAATGGCATTTTGGAGACCTAAAAATCCTGAAAAATCATGATAAATTATGGGGCAATACGGGGACTTTTGGGGGCATTTGTGGATAACTTGGGGGATGATTTAAAAAGGAAAATTTCTTCCGTTTTCGCAGAACATGTTTAATTGTTGGGCTCTTTTCCAATCTTTTTGGATAAACCCAATTTGCACAACACTTGCATTAAATGATTTCTTCTGTAAAATCATTAATATATGCTTTGCATCATTTTGGCTTAATCTGTGGATACACTGTGTATGGTTGTGCATATTTTTAAAACTTAATAATTAGGAAGATCCTGCGACCGCTCTGCCGTTAGTCAGCTAGCCTAACGATGTATGACGTTGCCCAGTGGTTCAATAAATATTAAGTAATTATATTGTTTATCCCTTTCTGCGAATATAAATGCCCGTGATGCTTGGGATGAAAATATCTGCTGGAAATGTTTGATGAGCACAAATTTTTGTTGGATGGCTAATTGCGGTTTTGGATCGGCTGTTTAAGTCCCACATTTTATTTTCCTGCACTTTTCTTTTATTTTTGAGAGAAATTGTAGTAAAGAAATTATGTAAATGTCCAAGACCGAAGACCACTTTCCATGGAGACGGAGGCCCACAATTGAAGCTGAAGATCTTATATGGGACCCACGTGGTTTCCAAAGTTTTAATTTCTTTTTAAAGCTTTCATTTGTTTAATATGGTTTGTAATGGGACTTTGGACTCTTTATTTTATGTGGGACTGGCCGATCCACGCAATTAGCCCTTTATATTAAAATTGCATCCGCATGAAAATGTTTATGTTAAAAATATTAATTCATGCAAATTTGTGCTCTGCTAGATAAAATGGCTAAAATCAACAGTGTCGATTTCGAAGTGGTAGATACATCAGTAAGAAACTATCTGAGCTGGCAGCTCGATGTGAAGTTTCATCTGCGGGCAAAGTTCCTCATTTCTGATGGGACTAATAATGAAAATGTAAGCGATATAGAAAAGACGGAAGCCATTATCTATATTCACCGCCATGTGGATAAGACCCTAAAGGCTGAATACCTTACGGTCGAAGATCCACTCGAGCTATGGACTGCCCTTGAGGATATGTATAAACATCAGAAAGATGTTATACTCCCAAAGGCACGATATGAGTGGGAGAACCTGAGATTGCAGGACTTTAAGTCCATTGCTGAGTACAACTCAGCACTTTTTAGCATCACCTCACACCTGAAGTTGTGTGGTGAATGTCACGCCCCGCTTCCCAAGTATGGATGGTGAGACGTGAAGAGGTCCACTCAGACTTGGAGCTATGAAGCTGCAGTCTGATAAGCGCCTGGTAATTTAATCCATTATCAGGTTCTTTGCATTACGACGAAACAACAACAATAATAAGGAGGAATAAACAAATAAAATTGTCCAACATTCAACATCCATAGATTTTATTCCAAACATTACAGAGTTATAGTCATAAATTGTACAGAGTCCGAATAGAAGGCCTACGCATGGCCATAACTACTACAAGAAATGGTGCTACGCACCGAACAACCTAACAACAACTACTAAGAAGGTAAACAACAACTAAAAGAGAGTCACCAGTGGAGACTAAGGGTAGAACTCCAGTGTCCTCGAACTGGACGTCAACAAGCTGTCGTCCGCATCAACTAACTCAGGCTCAAACCTGACATGTGACACCCAAAGAGAAAAGGGCACATGTCAGCAAAAATCTCCAAAGAGGAAAAATGAGACTTTTGTGCAAGGAAATGTAAAGCACATCAGTTATAAGGTAAATGCAGCCTAACAGTTCTAAAATAATGGTGACATGGCATGATATTTTATGGATGCAGCATTTAAATGAACAAGATGATAACAAGCAAGCATGTCGTAGCAGAAAACTACGAATCACTAGTTCACGTGTGTATGGACTGGCGTCCATCTCTGGATCACGAGCCAATAAGTGTTTTTAGTATATGGACCGACGCCCCATCTTCTAGATCATAAGCGAGGAAGTGTTTTTGGTATATGGACTGGCGCCCATCTTCTGGATCACGAGCCAGGAAGTGTTGTTCAATTTGGTATAGGGGTGCACTAGCCTCAATCAATATGTAGGAGTCAAGATCATACTCGTCGTAGCTTACATTTTAAAGTAGCATGTGCTACACAATCATGATAGAGCAAATGATGCATGAAATGACATGACAAGTTGCATGAGCATGACAATAAGCAATTAAAAGTGCGTACATGTAATTTGAAAGTAAACATGAGTCGGATCTAGCTTTGTTGTCAAGCTAGATCAAGTCGGGTGTCGAATCTAGTTTCGTTGTCAAACTACATCAAATACGATCGTCTAAGCGACTATCATTTCACCGCCTAGTCTCTTTTACACAATTTTACAAAATGGCCTAAAACATGGCCTAATAAATTACTGTGCAAGTTTCACTTGCCTGAAATGACGTGTTGCAAGTCACACGATCAAAGAGTCCAGATCTGCCTACGTGCTCAATCACCAATCACCAAACCAACCTACAGTCCCGTATTATTAATCTTCGATTAGTGATTTAATCCAAACAATGAAATCACAATTTTTATCTTGTTAACATACGGGTGTGGTTTCCTACGATTCAGGTATACCTTAACATGACGTGAGAGCTACACTAACGTCGGGTAGCAACGTCAGGGGTTGGATTAATAGAAGCGAGCATCGATCCATTACAGGACAGCGATCAGTGACAACGTCGGACGACAGCGACAACGAACGACGATCGGCCGGGGTAGCGGCGCGATCACAGAACAATGAGGCGGAGGGAGAGGACGGTCGCATGGCGTTCTACGGCGTCGAGAAGACGCGGACAGTGGGCAGCTGGTATAGAAAGGCCAGCGACAGTTCTAGGGCTGTCGTGGATCTTGTGGAGATGGCCGGATGGATGTAGAGGTCATGTAGATCGCGGCAACGGCAGTTTGCGATCTGCGTGGTAGAGGAGAAGGAAGGGGGACAGCCTGTCGTGGGGTGGTCGGCGGCAATAGATGGCCGGAGGCGTGAGGGGCACTGTCGTGAGTCTGCAGGTGGGGGAAAATGCAAGGGGCTGGCAAAACGTAGGGGTGATCGGCAGGTTCTAAGGGCAAGAGAGGGTTTGTGCGGCTCAAAGAGGAGGAGAATGATGTTAGGGGGTGATGATGGCCGGAGTTGTTTGGGAAACGGTCGAAGCAACGAGGGGTCGCCGAAGGTGGGAAGAGCGGCCATGGGTGCGAGAGATCGAAAGATTTTGAGTTGTGCGACAGTATTTTGGGTAAGTGGAGGGTGTTGCGTGGGTGGTTTGTGCTGCCAAGGGAGGGCCTGCGCAGGGTTCACCGGAGCAAGGAGGTCGGCGACAAGTTGGGTGGCCGGCGTTCTTGGCTGGAGAGTTGGCCGTGGCTGAGTTACAAGGGGGTGCGGATCTAGATCAGGGAGGAGGTAGGCCGTGCTAAGGCGAGGTGAAGAGAGAGAAAAGAGAGAGAGAGGAGATGCGACAAGGGGAGTTCGGGAGGGCGGAGCTTGGTCGGAGGGAACTCGGGTGGCCATGGAGATGATGAAGATGGGTGGCAGCTGGTTTGTTTCTTAACCTAGGGTTTGTTGCGTGAGTGATGAAAAGGGTGAGGGGGTTTTGCTAAATGAGTATAGAAGAGGGGTAGAGTTAGATGGTTGGGGAGAGAGAATGTGAGAGGGAGGGGGTGTAATTAGTCCAACTAAACGGCGTCCGAAAAATATAATAAAAATATCGAAACGACCGTGTCGACGAGAGGTTCGAGACTACGATGATCGGTCACGGGTTAGGTCAACGGAAAACTGAACTAAAAATAAAGAGGTCAAACAACGAAGTCTAAAGTTTCGACACCCCTTCAAACAAAGTTGTTTTGTGGGAGAATAAGCCGTGAAATGACGTTCACGAAAATCCCGCAAATAAGTACTCTCTCAGAGGGTCACAACGATATATCACATCGTACGCTAGGGATACAAGAAGAGGCAACTAAAAATACGCGTACAAAAGGAAAGTACACGCACGAGAAACGTACAATCAAAAAGCGACCATGACATCCTACCCACCTTAGAATAAAGTTCGTCCACGGACTTCCTAACTATAAATATATCTAGTCACTCTAGTAACTACCCAAATCATATCACATTATAATTCGATCCAGGTATAGTCACTATAAGTGCTTATATATGCACTAGATAATCAAACATTAACACTACAAACATGTATATATACACATTCTATACTTATACCTATCATAGACAGTCAAATTCATACACGTACTTCAATCATTCATATAGTCACGCACATCCCTTATATAACTATCACACACTTATCACATAAGTAGGGTACACCTGTTCACATAAAAATAGTTCACACCAGCAAATACAATCGTAGTACTTTACGTATATATAACTACATATGTACAAACAAACATGGATATACTACTCCCTATATCTCCTAGTGTACGTCTAACACTAAATATATCAACACAAGTAATCACACCTCACAATATCAAATCATGTTTACTTTATCTAACATACATTCACCATTACTATAATTTCACAAATATTTAATTATTCCAATGCACGCAGATACTTCACCATATATTCACATCACATACAGTCCTATAACTATATTCAAGACACACCACACATACCATAGTCACAAATACCTGTAACTAAACACATACTTACACGTGCCTGGTGCACGCCCACACACGCTAACATACCATTCATACATACCACTCATACCACTATATACTTAGCACATTCTACACACCAAGTTTAGCTAACAGATATACATTCATCCTGTAAAACCTTAGTAAATAACTATACTACAAGACCAACACCTATAACTATATAATGGTATAGTCACCCACAACCATGTGTGTAACGTAACCAGGCACAATCAAACCTATCACTATACACACATCATCCATTTCTTTTGTTCATAGCACTATACACAAATCACAGACAAATATAACAATATACTTAGAGTATACCCACTCTAGCATGAGTGAGACTCAAAGACCCATACCAGAATACTCTATATACATAACACGATATTTATACCTATACCCACACCACTCCATTATACATATATCCACCAACGTAACCACAAACATACCATAATATCAATCACACTTTATATTTAGTCAGCAACACCCCATAATGCAATCACTTTACACACTATAATATTATTAAAATATCAGCACACGTATAATTATAATACACCCTCTAATACATGCATTCATCGTATAGTCACATACATGTAGTATATTCACGCCATAGCAATATTAAATATAATCAGTACCCTACCACGTATACCTATCCATACATAGTTATGACATACAATAATCATGTATACCTCACGGTATACACGCACACACAACATCCCGTAAAGGCAAGCAATACTAAACAAAATTATAATCCTATTACCTTACGTATATCACACATATTCATATAGTAAGCACATATCTACTCAAGGCTAAGCACACACATATCTACGTACGAGTACACGCTCACACGTACTAACATATAGATCATATAATAGGCCTACACACTTAACTATAAGCACACCTATTATCATTACACTTAACATGCACCTGACTTATTAGGATATTATTTCAAGCATTTACAAGTATCTTCAAACCACATACTCCACTAGTATATATATTCCAATACTAATCCTAATATACACAGACATCCCTAAAGTGGTATAGCTATCCACACATATGTAAAATAATCATTCATACAACTTCATATATTTATCATGAATAACACTGAGTAGGCATATGTAACACAAGAGGCAACCGTTAATATCTGTAACGCCCCGCTTCCCCGGGATACCCGCCAAGTACGAATCCGTATCAGATATTCCCGAAGAGGCGGGTGTTACGAATGTAATACAAAAACAACACATGAGGCAGGTCCACTGCGCACTGCTGGGATAGTGCCTGTAGTATTCCAGATGTCACAGAAACACAAGAGTGACAGTCAAACCAACACTGATACATATATCCAAACTGTTTATACAGCTTCCAAGTACAACCTTGCTTATACAAAGCTCCACTCCTACACAGTCGCAGTGCAGAGACCTGCATGGGCCACCAAATGTAATGAATCTATACCCTACATGCACCGCAATCAATTAGATAACTCAATTTTACACGCTACTCATATGCTAACCACTTATTAACACATGCACCTTAAATCCAAGCACGTAACCATATAATCATTCGTACATATATCATAACCATATGCTCCTAGCCTTAAGCACAAAAGTATATCGTCTCAATATACTCGACAGGCCATTCAATTCTTATATAGCTACCAACACATAAGTATACATACATACACACATACATATGCATAAACATACATACTCAATCAGCACTCTAATGTCCACCCTCAGTGGTTCTACACCTTAAGCCTCTGATATCCAGGTCCTACCCCCAGGGCTAGACTCCTCCTTAAGACTCAACTACTCTCAGAACACTACACGCACCACCCTTTCACCCCTTACATCACAACATATTGCCAATATAGCAATGACATTACAAACCCCACCTCACTTCTTTCTTACATCCCCACATCATTCTACACGAATTTCAAAACATAAGCATTTCCACAACGTGAATTTAAATGCAACTAAGGAATGATCCAAAATGCAAGTTAGATTAATAATACAAGTAAGAAATTATTACGCAACTAGAATGCACCTTGAATTAAAATGCAAGTCTAAGATATGAATCATAATACAACTTGAACTAAAATGCAAGCTCTAGCAAATTTATTAACTCAATTTACAAACTTTAACCATTTATTACCTCCAAACAACCCTAAAGCATCATTTAGCGATTTTCGACAAGTTTCAATAACTAACTTGTAATTTTAGTGAATTTAGTGATCCAAATGAGAACTTCACATAAGACACAACTTTTACATTAAGTAACTCATATTAAAAGACTAATGATGGGTCAAGGTTTGCATACACTTTAAGAATGCTAACATGGTGATTAAGGAAAATGCCACCTTCCATAATAAAGCATCACCTTTGGTGCTATTTGGCATGGTAAGTAACAATATTGCTAACTTGTATTAGGATTTCTAATAAACATACAACTCTTCCGCAAACTAGAGCTACAATTTACACAACAACCCCAAATTAGAATTTAATTGCACAAATGTGGTATCCTACTACAACAACCACCACCACAAATACAACACCAACCACAACAACAAACAATACCAACGCCAACACCGACAATAACAACAACACCAACAACACAACAACAACAACAAATACCACACCAACAACAACACCACCACCACCACCACCAACAACAACAACAAAGATACATATATCCACGAATCACATGTGATGACCCATGATGCCATGATGCTTATGAAACACAAACAATGCAATGCAATGCGATGGAATCCCATTAATGGTCCGGCGTGCAAGTGTATCGTGATTTCTACTTCGACATCAACGTGGTGTCACCACCACGTGGAGCCACCTAATGGATCAAGAGGTGGCCAACGGCGTGTTCACCCACCTCCTACCGCGACACTTTGTCCATGTCCGTGCACTCCACCTCGTGTCCTAATCACATCATTTCACCATCATTCCATATTCCGCATAAAAACCAACAACACATTGCCAATCTCCCCTTCTCGATTCATTTTATATGAATCTTATTATTATACCAAGCAAAATTGAAATAAAAGCTTCCAACTTTCCAAAAGGGGGACAATTGCACAAAAAGAGAACAATTTAACATAATTAATGGAATGAGGCAACCAAGGCGACATGAACTAAAACCTTAGCATCAAATAATTTCAACACCTCATTTAAGTTCAACACAACAAGAAGTGGAAAGTTAAAGCCTCCAATAACGTCAACAAACAACAACTCAATATGACATGACGGTCCATGTAAATAATGAGGTCATATTTCATTCACATTTTATAAAGCTTTACATTTTATTTTCTTTTCATAACTTTTCCTTACCAACACGTTACCAAGGCACTAGGGAGCACCAACATCCTAGGCCGAATTGATGGGTACCTTCAAGCCCCCAATTATATCACTTAATCATAGTCAATTTCACCATTCAACTCATTATTACAAAATTCCCATTTTCATGTAAGGGGAACTTAATAAAAGTTTCCAACATCCCCAAATGATAGTCAAGATGCACAAATCCATACCCAACTGCACATCCAAATTCATTGCTCACATACTTCATATTAGTCATACAAAGGAAGTTGAATAAAAGACATCCAACATGCAAAATGAGAACTATTGCACATAATTAATAAAACAAAATATTCAAGAGCCCATCTTTATCACATATTCTTGGCCGATTTCACCACTCAATTGATTATTATGCAATTCATCTTTCTCAAGCAAGGGAAAATTGGAAATTTAAGCTTCCAACATTCAATTTGAGAGCATCTTCACAAAATTAGTAAACCAAGTCATTCATATGCAATATGTATCATAATCATGGCATCAAATGACCTAATCCAACATATAAAATCAACCCAAATGCATCATGTCGAGGGGTCTCACAAAAAACCCCTAAAAATGCAAGCTTTGTACTAAAAATGCAATGGAATCAACCATATGAGTAAGGATTGGACTCCTACCTCATCCAAGATGCAAAGATCCTCTTCCAATTCCAAGCGCAAGCCCTAATTTCGAATTTCCCCCCCATGATTTCTCCTTCAAGCTCCAACTCCATGGATCCCTAAAAATACAATTTTGAACTTAAGATGAAAATGGAAGAAATATTTGAGTAGGGATTAGAGCCATACCTCATTAGAGAAGCAACCCCATCTACAAATTCCATGGCACTCCTCCATCTTCTTCAAGTTCCCAAGAAATCTCAAACCCTAACTTTCTCCTCTTCTCTTCCTCCTTCCTCTTTCTACTTCTTTCTCTTCTCCTCTTTGATTCTTGCTTGGAATTTCGGCAGCAACACAATTCGGCCAGCAAGGGAGATTTTCGGCCATAGGAGAGGAGAGAAGTTGGAGAAGAAGAAGGGTAGAAGGAGAGGATGGGTTTATGGCTTTTCTTCTTCTCTTCTTCCTCTTCTTTCTTCTCTTTTTTCTCCTCCTATGCTTGAAGGTTTTCGGCCTGGCCACCATGGGAAGCTCGGCCAGCAACAACCAGGGAGGGGGGACGGCTGGGCTTAGGGGAGAAGGGAGAAGGGAAATTAAAAATTTAATGTTTAAAGAAGGGAAAGTAGTAGAAGGGATGGGTATTAACAAGTTTGACATTCTATTAACATCTCTCCCCTCTTTATAATAATCCAAGCCCTCCATTTAAGCCCAACCAACATTAACAAACAATAATCAAAACCCAACTCTAGCTACCAAAATTAATTAAGGCTTTAACAATAGGAATGATAATATCAATCAACATCACCAAAAATACAACTACTACTACCAAAATTACTACCAACGTCACCAAAATAACAACCAAGCATCATTAGTAATAATGGCATTCATTAATAACTATATCAGCATCACCAACTATCATGAACATACCGTTTTACTTTACACACTCACCAACGAAAATCGCTTAAGCACGATAATAATCACCAATAGTATGCTACCAATAATATCAATTTACTATCCAACCACACGTATTCACTTATATTCAAAACATATCATAGTCGCATGATAGCCATACATGCAGGAAATTACTATACACACACGCACAAATAGTAGTTCACACACACGGGCATTACAATATCCTAAGGGTAGCACACTCAAACAGGTCCACACACTCTACCTACATACATGCACTACGACGGCATCACAAAACTAATGGGCCCACTACTAAGCTAAGGTTGACATAGTCAACAGCAATCACTAGTAGGATGAATAAGCAAAAGCAAGAGAACCGGAGTCAAATAGCGTAACGAGCCAAGATCGGAATGAACGGGTTCAGATAAGGCGAGGATAAGGAGATAGCTGGTTAGGTGGGACAAAAATATTGCTCTAAATAATTAAACAGATGGAAGAAGGATATGTGTAAAAATATGATATCATATATATATTCTTATAACAACATGTAGAAATAGCGAGCAGACTGTAAGATTTTTAAAACGCGGAAAAATGATAGACAGAGAAAATATCGAGCAGTGTGAGGTAGCGATTGGTTTGCAAAAGAAAACAGATTTATACAAAGATTTTTGAAGTATGAGTACGATGAACACAGAACTGATATAAAAAAATTGAAGTTCTATTTAGCTTAGAAAAATTATTCTAAAAGTATCTACGGTAAGTGGTTAAAATAAATTCCGTAGTTTAGAAAAAGGATGATATATTGAATTATCAAAATGGTAAGAAGGTTTTAAAACTGAAATACGAAAGATACCTGTTAGAAAATGGTTACGAGATAGTAACTAAAATTACGACCAAGAAGGTTTCAAAATTTGAGAAGGATTTTAACTCAACCGAAAAGCAAGAAATTTAAATATATAATAAGGGGTTTTCAAAGAAGTTAAACTGAGCGAATCTAATAAGGAATATCGAAAATACTTTTAGAGGAACCGGGATTTGCAATGGGGAAGATTCGAAAAATTAACGATAATCGTCATGAAGCGATCACGTGAATCAAGGGTAAATAATATGATCGCATGATCAATACATGAATACACCTAGGATATGATTCATGAAAAGCTACGATGGAATTCTATGGTCGACAACACAGAAGTGTAATGAACAGGAAAATGATAGGATCAGGGGTTCTAATTACCGGGCCGACTAAGGATTAGGAGGAACTTAGCACTAAGACTTTCTAATGAACTATACTGTACTATAAATCTCAGGGAAGGGTCCTTAGGGAATCATGATTACGTTTTGATGGGCCCGAATTTTGATGGACTCAACGAACGTCTAAAGGGAAAGCTCTAGAAACCTAATATGGTCGGGGCTGGGCGAGAGGCTACCATGGTTCCCTAAGACGAGTACAATTAAATCTTGACGAAGGTACCTGGCTATCAAAACTAGACGTCTATCTAAGTCTTGCTACCATCTAAGACAAGGAAAACCTTCAAGTTAGATTCAATTTATGACTTGAATGTTCCGAATATTTTAATGGATGTTTTATTATTACAGTTGTTTCGATATTTCGCAGATGCAAAGAGGACCTGCATGGGCCACCACTAAAACCTGCCATGCCCTGCTTCCCAAGTATGGAAGGCGAGACGTAAAGAGGTCCGCTCAGACTTGGAGCTATGAAGCTGTAGTCTGATAAGCGTTTGGTAATTTAATTCATTATCAGGTTCTTTGCATTACAATGAAATAACAATAATAATAAGGAGGAATAGACAAATAAAATTGTCCAACATTCAACATCCACAGATTTTATTCCAAACATTATAGAGTTATAGTCATAAATTGTACAGAGTCCGAAAAGAAGGCCTAAGCATGGCCGTAACTACTACAAGAAATGGTGCTACGCACCGAACAACCTAACAACAACTACTAAGAAGGTAAACAACAACTAAAAGAGAGTCACCAGCCGAGACTAAGGGTAGAACTCCAGTGTCCTCGAACTAGACATCATCAAGCTGTCGTCCTCAACAACTAATTCAGGCTCAAACCTGACATGTGACACCCAAAGAGAAAAAGGGCACATGTCAGCAAAAATATCCAAAGAGGGAAAAGGGAGACTTTTGTGCAAGGAAACGTAAAGCACATCAGTTATCAGGGAAATGCAGCCTAACAGTTCTAAAATAATGGTGACATGGCATGATATTTTATGGATGCAGCAGTTAAATGAACATGATGATAACAAGCAAGCACGTCGTAGCAGAAAACTACGAATCACTATTTCACGTGTGTATGGACTGACGCCCATCTTCTAGATCACGAGCCAGGAAGTGTTTTTAGTATATGGATTGGCATCCATCTTCTGGATCATGAGCTAGGAAGTGTTTTTAGTATATGGATTGGCGCCCATCTTCTGGATCACGATCCAGGAAGTGTTTTTGGTATATGGATTGGCGCCCATCTTCTGGATCACGAGGCAGGAAGTGTTTTTGGTATATGGACTGGCGCCCATCTTCTGGATCACAAGCAGGAAGTGTTGTTCAATTTGGTATAGGGGCGCACCTAGCCTCAATTAATATGTAGGAGTCAAGATCCTACTCGTCGCAGCTTACATTTTAAAGTAGCGTGTGCTACACAATCATGATAGAGCAAGATGATGCAAGAAATGACATGACAAGTTGCATGAGCATGACAATAAGTAATTAAAAGTGCGTACAGGTAATTTGAAAGTAAACATGACATACGACATGAAATGATAGCAAGGGTGTCGGATCTAGCTTCGTTGTCAAGCTAGATCAAGTAAGGTGTCGGATCTAGTTTCATTGTCAAACTTGATCAAATACGGTCGTCAAGCGACTATCATTTCACCGCCTAGTCTCTTTTGCACAATTTTACAAAATGGCCTAAAACATGGCCTAACAAATTGTTGTGCAAGTTTCACTTGCCTGAAATGATGTACTGCAAGTCACACGATCAAAGAGTCCAGATCTGCCCACGTGCTCAATCACCAATCACCAAACCAACCTACAGTCCCGTATTATTAATCTTCGATTAGTGAGTTAATCCAAACAATGAAATCACAATTTTTATCTTGTTAACATGCGGGTGTGGGTTCCTACGGTTTAGGTATACCTTAACACGACACGAGAGTTACACTAACATCGGGTAGCGACGTCAGGGGTTGGATTAACATAAGCGAGCAACGATCCACTGCACGACAGCGATTAGCGACAACGGCATACAACAACGACAACGATCGGTGCGATCACCGAACAACGACGCTGAGGGGGAGGACGGCCGCACGGCGTTCTACGGCGTCGGGAAGACGCGGACAGTGGGCAGCGGGTAGAGGAAGGCTAGCGGCAGTTCTAGGGCTGCCGTGGATCTTGTGGAGATGGCCGGATGGATGTAGAGGTCATGGAGATCGCGGCAACGGCATTTTGCGATCTGCGTGGTGGAGGAGAAGGAAGGGGGACAGCCTGTCGGGTGGTCGATAGTAATAGATGGTCGGCGACGTGAGGGGCACTGCCGCGAGTCTGCAGGTGGGGGAAAACGCAAGGGGCTAGCAAAACATGGGGGTGATCGGCAGGTTCTAAGGGCAAGAGAGGGTTTGTGCGGTTCAAAGAGGAGGAGAAGGATGTTAGGGGGTTGATGATGGCCGGAGTTGTTTGGGGAACGGTCGGAGCGACGAGGGGTTGCCGGAGGTGGGCAGAGCGGCCATGGGTGCGAGAGATCGACAGTTTTTGAGTTGTGCGGTAGTATTTTGGGTAAGTGGAGGGTGTTGCGTGGGTGGTTTGTGCTGCCAAGGGAGGGCCTGCGTGGGGGTCACCGGAGCATGGAGGTCGGCAACAAGTTGGGTGTCCGGCGTTCTTGGCCGGAGCGTTGGCCGTGGCTGAGTTACAAGGGGGTACGGATCTAGATGGGGGAGGAGGTAGGTTGTGCTAAGGCGAGTGGAAGAGAGAGAAAAGAGAGAGAGGATGTCACGCCCCGCTTCCCTAAAATGGAGGCGAGACGTGAAAAGGTCCGCACGGGAGTGGAGCTGTGAAGCCCCAAACCCGATAAGCGTCAATAAAACATAAGCAGGTCCCTGTAACCACAAACGGAACAACAATAATAACACAAGGAGAGACAGAAATAAAATCTCAAATCTCAGAATTTGTCCAATATGAAAATTTAGTTCAACATCCAGAAAAGCCACCAGGCTAAAAGAAAAAGTCTAAAGGCCCAAAACAAGGCCAACAAAAGGGACAACATAACAAAGTATTGGTGCCACGCACCGACAACAAAACAAATAACAACACACAACAGTCTCTACGACTGATCGCCCGTGTCCACGAAGTCCTCGTCAAACACAGGCTCGGGCTCGGCGTCTGCAAACACCTCATCCTCAACAATGAACTCAGGCTCAGGATCTAACATGTCTCACCGAAAAGAGTAAAGGGGCACATGTCAGCAAGTCTAAAAGACTTGGGCAAGGACACTGAAAATGAAGGTAAACTAACAACCTAGCAGTTATAGTATGCATGACATGGAAATTATGGTATGAGTGCACAAGTAAGACATGGTGAAACAATAAGTGCAAGAGAACAATTGTCAGGGCATGTCAAGAGTAGCCAAGCTACTAACAATCTCAATCTTTTCACTAGTCACGTTTCAAGTTATTTGTAGATGTTTACGCCTTACAGCTGAACTGTTGGACGTTCACACTGATTGGCCTCTTAACACTACCCCAGAACCCAGAGTTTACGCCTTACAACTGAAGTTGCTGATCGGGCAGACTCCCAGTTGAATGGCCGCTTAACCCTTACCCCTCCCACATGTAAACAAGCCAGGGTCCCTGTACACGATGCTCAGTAAATGAGCCAGGGTTGCCCCGCACAAGAGCTTGTTATTAGGTTCACAATTTGACGTAGGGTTGTGCCCGCTAAAAGCAGGTGCCTAGCCTCAATCATTTCACTAGGTGTAGCGGAGCTACGCAATCACGGGAACATTTAAAGGATGCAATGACATGACAATTAATTTGCGTACCGTTAATTGAAATTAAACATGACATGGTAGTTGTGCAACATGATAAATGTCGGATTTAGCTTCGTTGTCAAGCTAGTTCCTGAAATTGCGCCTAGGCGAGTATCATTTCGTCGCCTAGTCCCTTTTACGCCTACAACAAGCAAATGACCTAAGACATGGCCTAAAACCCTAAGTGGCAAGTTTCACTTGCCTAGCACCGAGGATGACGATCACAAAGGTTCGTCTCGCAAGCGCTAATCTACAGGGAAAGTCGTTGTCATGGCAAAACGACATTAGAACAACATCCAGCCTAGTTTTATTAGGGTTTTACAAAAACAAAAATGGGTTATGAGAATATTATAGAATCGAGTTATTACCGAATCGTTAGCGGAAGAACGATGCCGAGCAAGCACGGTGACGGAAGAAACGATCCGGGGAACCTACGGTTTAGATCTGGAAATGGGGAGAAAATCTGGAGAAATGGGGTTTTGGGGATTTTTGGGGATTTTTGGGGGTTTTCCGGCGACCTAGAGGAGGTGGCCGGCCTAAATGGAGAGGGAGAGGAGCTCTTGATGAAGGAGAAATGCTAGGGGAAGATGGATGATGATTTGTGGAAGAAAGAGGCTCAGTAGAAATGAAAGAAGAAAAGAAAAACGTTTGGGGGGTTTAAATAGGAAGAGCTGGTGGCTGCCCAGAAATTAGGGTTTCGACACTGATTAGTTGGTCAAAGAGCAACCTCTGACCGACTAGTTTGGGAACTAGTCGGTCGGTTGACCAACGCAGACCGACTAAGTGTAAACAGTAACTCCTGACGAAAAATAGGATTTAGATTTAGTCGGTCAAAGAACAACTACTGACGGACTAGTTTCTCATCAAGTCGGTCGACGAACGTTCTTAGACCGACTAAGAATGAATAGTACTTGGTATCAAAAATGATCATAGAGCTAGTCGGTTAAAGAACAATTGCTGACCGACTAGTTTGCAACCTAGTCGGTCGACAAATGTTCTTAGACCGACTAACGATAAACAGTAACTCTTGAATAATTAACAAAGCCCACTAGTCGATCCATGAAGGTTTGCCGACCGACTAAATTGTCATCTAGTCGGTCGGTTCCCCTTCTTGTACCGGCTAACGTGCACAGAAAGTTCCGAAATGGAGCGCGAAGCTCCGGGATCGATTCCTAAGACTCCTAGGCTTGATCTAACAATAAGATATGATCGATATGAAGCCCGTCACGAATGACTTACTCCGAAATCGACGATCAACGGAAGAAGTTAAGGAAAAAACGACGAAACGAACGAAAACGAAAACTACGGAGACGAAAACCACACATAAGGAGAAAATCCACCAAAACATATATATAATATAAATAATCCAGATACATGAAAACCAGTCGTTACATCCTCCCCAACTTAAGAAAAATTCTGTCCTCGGAATTTCCCAACACTCACGTGTCCGGAAACAAAAGTGGGAAACGCTCTCGCATCTCATCCTCATTCTCCCAAGTAGACTCTCCGGGCGAGCCGTGTCGCCACTTCACCCTCACAAGATTGACAACCTTGTTCCAGAGTGACTTCTGACGCCTGTCTATAATCTGTACTGGCTGCTGGTCATACGTCATATCGGGGCGAACGGTAATCTCCGAGAAATCCACAGCATGAGATGGATCGCTAATGTATCGACGAAGCTGCGACACATGAAAAACATTGTGAACTCCTTCCAAATATGGCGACAAGGCTAAGCGGTAGGCTACCTCGCCAACTTTCTCCAGAATGTCAAACGGTCCAATGTATCGTGGGCTCAACTTCCCTCGCTTCCCAAAGCGAATCACACCACGATTCGGGGAAATCTTCAAGAACACATGATCTCCAGGCTGAAACTCCAAAGGACGACGTTTAGCGTCCGCCCAATGCTTAAAACGGTCCTGAGCAATCCTCAACCTCTCCCGAATGTTCCTGACAACATCCACGGCCTCCACAATCATCTCAGGTCCCAACAGCTCCCGATCACCAACGTCATCCCAACTCAATGGCGATCGACATTTCCTCCCATAAAGCGCAGCAAAAGGCGCCATGCTAATACTCGCCTGGAAGCTGTTGTGTTAGGAAAACTCCACCAGATGTAGATGGTCCTCCCACGAACCCTTAAAATCCAACATGCACGCCCTCAGCATGTCCTCCAAGATCTGAATCGTCCTCTCGGACTGGCCATCTGTTTGCGGATGGTACGCCGTGCTGAAACTCAGACGCGTACCCAAACTCTTCTACAAACTCTGCCAGAACTGAGATGTGAACCTCGTGTCTCTATCCAACACGATACTCACAGGGACTCCGTGAAGTCGTACGATCTCCTGCACGGTTCACGTTACATCACTATCTAAGCTAGGAAAAGGAAACAGAAACGGAGAGTAAAAGAATTTACCTCCATATATCTCCTCGCTAGTGCCTCAGTGGACTGTCCCACTCGGAATGGAATAAAGTGCGCGGATTTGGTCAATCGGTCTACGATCACCCAAATCACGTCATTCTGCTTCGGACTCCGAGGTAGTCCAGTCACGAAATCCATAGTGATGTGTTGCCATTTCCACTCCGGAATCAGAAGCGGTTGTAGCAACCCTGTCGTACGCTGATGCTCCGCCTTTACCTGCTGGCAAACCAAGTACTTGGCTTCACTCCGAGCCACACTCCTCTTCATACCATGCCACCAATAGTTCAGACGAAGATCCTTGTACATCTTGGTCCCACCAGGATGCACAGAATACGGCGAACTGTGTGCCTCCACCATCAACTCCTCTCTAATATCCCCAGCTGGCACACACAACCTGGCTCCAAACCTCAGTGAGCCATCCTCATGAACCAAGAAGTCAGTCCGCAGATCGGCTTCCACCTGCTCCTGGCCAGCCTTGATCCGATCCACGATAGTCGACTGAATCTGCATACTCATCAACGAAGAGGCCTCCCCCGGAAGAACGACCTCAACACCAGCCCCGCAAAAATCCTGCAGCAATCTCCACTGCGAAGTCAACATCATCACTACCAGAAGCCTACTCAGCACATCAGGAACCACATTCACCTTGCCAGGGTGATACTGCAAATCAATCTCATAATCCGCCATGAGCTCCATGTAGGAATATGGTGCCCTCGAGGCCATTTATTCCTGTGTGAATAGCACAAACATCTTGTTCGAAATAACAGTAAGCTGTTTGGTAATAATTTATCTAAGTTATATTGTAATGTAGTTAACGTTAGATATCAACTTAGGTAAAGTCCTGAGACTTTATGCAAGGTCAAACGGGTATCGAGATGAGTATCTCGATCATGGAGAAACGTTTGACCGTCTGTAGCATAAGTCTGAAATGGTTCGTGGTCATAGATGTTTCGAGACAAGGATATCGAAACATCGGATAGACCATTGTGTCTTAGTCTTCACCGTTTGGCGGTGGCGATGATCTCATGATCGTTTGACTTGGCGAAGTCGAAGACGAGACACAGGTGCTCATTAGAATGAGTTCACTGAACGATCCACTAGAGTTATCATATGGTTATATTGACCAATCTGTCAGTGATAACTCCGAGTGATGATAGGGTAGTTGGTCTTTTGACTTGAGGTCATTTTAACGGACCTGTGCGTGAACGGTACCACTTAGATCAACTGACCTAGCTTCGAGGCAAGGCCTGTCGAAAGGTCTTTTGATTGGGTGTCACTCGAAACGTACGAGGCGAGTAATGACCAAGAGAGGATTCGTCTCTCCCGGTCAATGGGAGTTAGGGTCGTAGAGTTAGTTCGGTCTTTAGTAAAAACTCTGCGCAGAGTATGGAAGTCCAACATTAGTTGACTAAAGATCGATAGAAACTAACCGGAGTCAAGTTATTGGGGTTGACAGTTTGACCGTACCCCAGACTTGATCTACACGACACAGTTTAGACGAAAAGACTATAACTACGGAATTCATCACGGAAACAGTCAGGTGGTCCCGACAATACTCATGTCAATGAGTCAACCACATAATGATGATTCCTGAAGCAGGGACGGCAACCACTGCTCGTGGTCACTGCCGTATAGGGCTTCGAGCCCAACCTGTTGTAAGGGTCAGGCTGTAGGGTCTCACACAGAGTGCAACGCTTCGTCTAGTAATAGGTAGAAAATAGTTAGGGAGAATATTTGCATTTGATGCAAAAGAAGAGATAATTGCATTTGATGCAATATGGTAATTTAAGCTTAGATAGGGACTATTTTGCATTTGATGCAAAAGCGATTAAATGTGTATTAAATTGTTTAATACAATATTTAATAAAATAAACGCAAGGAAAAGTTCACGGGTAAGACGGGAATGTCCCGGTCTAGACCCAGGTTCGAACGGCGTCCAAATCGGACGCCGGATGATCAAGTTAAAGCCCAAAGTATCAGACCCAGGCAGAACAGGCTGCCTGGGCTAGCCCAGGCGCTGCCTGGGCTAAGCCCAGGCTCGGCCTGGGCTAGCCAGGCACAAGCCTGGGCTAGCCCAGGCGCCTGGGCAAAGCCCAGGCCCGCCTGGGCTCTGCCCAGGCGCGGGTCTGGGCTCGCCCAGGCCGCTTGGGCGAGCCCAGGCGCGGGCCTGGGCTCGCCCAGGCGGCCTGGGCGAGCCCAGGCGCGACCTGGGGTCTGCCCAGGCGCGACTCGGGCATTTTTGGCATGCGTGGGGCCCACCCATGGGCCCCACCTCTAGGGTTTTGAACCCTAAGTATGCTGAATCAAATGACGGCTGATTTTAGTCGAAAATCAAGCCTAGGGCTGATCTTTGGACACTCAATTGGAGGGTCAAACGAACTCCGATTGATGAACCGTTTTTTTCCTATGCGTTCACCGTTGAACGCTTGTCGTATTGACAGGTTGTATCAATCCTGAAGCTCAACGGTGAGTGAGTTAAAATTCACGGAAGTTTGCACTTTGTGAAGTGCAAACTAACTTGATTTTAAATTAACTCAGTGTTTAGTCCCACATCGGATTTTGAGAAAAGGGGAGAGTCCGCCGCCTATATAAATAGGGGTCTCCCCCCTTTCTCAAAACTCGTCCCAAGCTCTAGATCTGAGCGGCTCTCGTAAATGTTGGAGCACGCTCGGATCTAAGCTTAAATAAATATTTCTCTTCTCCCTAAATTTTCTGCCTTACTCCTGCGGGCTCTAGCAAAGCCACAAAGGAGTTCGGATTCTGAATCTGAAATCTTGGCGGAGGTTTCACTCGCGTGAAACTTTCTTCGGCGGTTGGTTGGCTCGGCGGCACGGGGATTGATCGCCTCGGGATGCGGAGCGGTTCGAGGAGCGGTTCGGGGAGCGGTTCAAAGAGCGGCTCGGCGTGGGACGGGAGCAGCTCGGAAGACGGCGCGGAACATCTCGCCTGCTCCAGGGCTGAGATTCCGGGTATGTGGTTAAAGTAGTTTATTAGCATTAGTTTAGTTTAATCGCAGTAGGCTAGATCCTTCTTGGGATGGTCAGACCCATCCCAAGTCGGCATAGATCTTGGCATAGGGTCTTGGACCTTAGGGCCAAGTTAAAATTGTTTTAACTTGCATGTTAATTTAGATTAACTGTTTTTCTTCCGCTGCTTTTGTTTTCTCTGTCTATGTTCCGTCCGACTTAGGACGGGACTAGAATTTTTGTGCCCTAAGGGAACGCCCAATTCCCAACACTCCAGCCATCGACGTTGTCACATGTTGAGCTCCTTCTGAGTAAAAATATACTTCAAGCTTTTGTGATCGGTGAAGATCTTCACTTTCTCACTCAGCAAGAAGTGCCTCCAAATCTTGAGCGCAAACACAACAGCAGCCAACTCCAAGTCGTACGTCGGGTAATTCTTCTCATGAGTCTTGAGCTGACGCGAAGCATACGCCACAACATGCCCGTGCTGATGCAACACACAACCGAGACCCTTGCCAGAAGCATCGCAAAAGATCTCAAATCCACCGCTGCGATCAGGCACAAAAAGAATAGGGGCAGTCGTCAATCTCTCCCTCAAAACACCAAAGGCATTCTCACAATCACCCGACCAAACAAAAGGTACATCCTTCCGCGTCAATCTGGTCATCAGCTCAGTAATACGGGAAAAGTCCTTAATGAAACGTCGATAATAACCAGCAAGCCCCAGGAAACTCCGGATCTCAGACGCTGACTGCGGAACAGGCCACTCTCTAATGGCCCAGATCTTCTCGGGATCCACTGAAATACCATCTCCAGTCACCACATGCCCGAGAAAAGCAACTCTGTCCAGCCAAAACTCGCACTTCGAAAACTTAGCATACAGCTGATGCTTCCTCAAAATCTCCAATACTGTCCTCAAGTGCGATGCATGCTCCTCCTCCGACTTTGAATAGATTAGAATGTCGTCAATAAAGATAACGACAAACTTATCCAAAAAGTCGTAGAAGATCAGATTCATCAGATTTATGAAAACTGCGGGTGCATTGGTTACACCGAAGGGCATAACCACAAACTCGTAGTGTCCATACTTCGTCCTGAACGCTGTCTTCGGAACATCTTCCTTCTTCACCTTCAACTGAAGATAACCACTCCTCAGATCCAACTTAGAAAATACCATTGAACCTCTAAGCTGATCAAAAATATCTTCGATGCGAGGCAACGTGTATTTATTCTTGACGGTTACCGCATTCAGCTCTCGATAGTCCACGCACATGCGACACGAACCATCCTTCTTCTTCACCAGCAAGACCGGTGCTCTCCACGGAGACACACTACGGTTGATATAACCCTTCTACAAAAGCTCATCCAACTGCTTCCGCAATTCCTCCAACTCAGCGGGTGCCATACGATATGGTGCCTTCGAAATGGGCTGCGCTCCTGGAATAAGATCAATAGAAAATTCTAAAGCTCGATCGGGCGACAGTCCAGACATTTCCTCGGGGAAGACGTCATCAAAATCTTGCACCACAGCTGGCCTCTCCAGCTCCATCTGCATAGCCACAATCTCCACCGGCCTGGCCCGAAATCTGACAGGACCAAGCGAGCTGCTACCTCGGCTGAACTCAAATATTGGATGTCCGGGAATCTCGAACACCACCTTCTTCCTCCGACAGTCGATCATCGCATAGAAGCTCGCAAGCCAATCCATCCCAAGAACCGCATCATGGTTGATGATGTCGTGGACAATGAAATCAGCGTAAAGCTCATGTCCACAAACCACCAACGGGCAAGAATTGCAACCACGATGCACCGAGACCACGCCATTCCCTGTGACGATATTCCAACTCTTGGAAAGAGGGGACGTAGACAAGGAATGCTTCTCCACGAAGCTCCAAGAAATAATGCACATCGATGCACCAGAGTCAAAGAGGACTCGTGCAGGAAATGTGCACACCAAAATAACACCTACAAATAGTCTAACAATCAAGCCCTAGTCTAGCAACAATCATATGCAAGCAATCAACATAATCTAACAAACAAAGCCAAATAAGAAAGGAATAGCCAGATTGAGGATTACCTGCAATAACCTCATCCACAGCCTCGCTCTCCACAGCGATCATCAGAAAAGCCCGCCTCCTCGGCGGAAAAGCCCGCTGAAAAGCCTGCCTCTGTGGAACAAGTGCTGCTCCACGTCCAGCAGGAACAGGCACTCTCTGCTGCAACGGCTGTGCTGCAACAGGTGCCCTCCGCAACTGATTCGCATACCGACAATCCTTCGCGACATGAGAAGCATCGCCACAAACCAAACACTGGCCCAGAAACTTCCTACACTGATCCTTGATGTGGCCAAGCTTGCCGCAGAAATGGCAAGTCTTCTGATTAGGCCCTCCTGGCCTCTTGAACTGCACCGGATGATTAGGCTTGAAACCAGGCCTAACCACCGCCCTGGCCTGCTCCACAGGCCTCTTCCCAGCACCAGAAACATGTCCCCTCCTCTGGCTCAGGTTCAGCTCCTGCCTCCTCGCAGCGACCAGAACCTTCTGATAAGAGTCCAGATCAGAGGAAGACACAAAACTTTGAAGCTCCAAAGCAAGTCCCTGCAGGAACCTCTGAGCCCTCTCATCAACAGCCTGCACCATCTTCGGTGCGAACCGACTCAGCCTAGTGAACTCTTGGTGGTACAGGTCCACCGTCAAGCTCCCTTGCTTCAGATCAATAAAGCGCTGTAGCATCTCCTTCCTAGTAGCCTTCGAAAAGAACTCCTCATCAAACCTGGACTTAAAAGTAGCCCAAGCTATCGGCTCCACCAGCATATTTTCTTCCGCATCCCACCAGTTCCGAGCATTATCCTTGAGTTGCCTCTTCGCCAAATCAACCCATCCAACCGGGGTGATCTTGGCCATCTTCAAGTTATCCTCTATGTTCCGAATCCACTCATCGGCAGCCAGAGGACCCTCAGACCCATCAAAATAAGCAGGACCCAGCTCCCGAAATTGCTTAGCTCCCGGCTCGGAGCGAGGGGCATCCTGAATTACCCGACCAGCTCGAACAACTGGAGCATTCTGGACTTGCAGGAGCACGCCCTGCTGCACCTGCATCATCTGAAGCATCATCCGCATCATCTCTCCATTGGTGGGTTCCCGCTAAGGCTCCTCGTCATGAGGGGGCACACCACTACCTCCACCTCAGGTGAATCGCCTTCCTGCCATCTAATGACACAGAAAACGAAACAATTAGACTCATAGCTTATGACTCGGATGTCGAAATTAGTTTATTGGACATTCTAATATTATTATCGTTATTCCGACAATCGCAGTTACAAAATAGACCTGCATGGGACACCAACAAAACCTGTCACGCTCCGCTTCCCTAAATGGAGGCGAGACGTGAAAAGGTCCGCACGGGAGTAGAGCTGTGAAGCCCCAAACCCGATAAGCGTCAATAAAACATAAGCAAGTCCCTGTAACCACAAACGGAACAACAATAATAACACAAGGAGAGACAGAAATAAAATCTCAAATCTCAGAATTTGTCCAACATGAAAATTTAGTTCAACATCCAGAAAAGCCACCAGGCTAAAAGAAAGAGTCTAAAGGCCCAAAACAAGGCCAACAAAGGGGACAACATAACAAAGTATTGGTGCCACTCACCGACAACAAAACAGTCTAAACAACAACACACAACAGTCTCTACGACTGATCGCACGTGTCCACGAAGTCCTCGTCAAACACAGGCTCGGGCTCGGCGTCTGCAAACACCTCGTCCTCAACAATGAACTCAGGCTCAGGATCTAACATGTCTCACCGAAAAGAGTAAAGGGGCACATGTCAGCAAGTCTAAAAGACTTGGGCAAGGAAACTGAAAATGAAGGTAAACTAACAACCTAGCAGTTATAGTATGCATGACATGGCAATTAAGGTATGAGTGCACCAGTAAGACATGGTGAAACAATAAGTGCAAGAGAACAATTGTCAGGGCATGTCAAGAGTAGCCAAGCTACTATCAATCTCAATCTTTTCACTAGTCACGTTTCAAGTTATTTGTAGATGTTTACGCCTTACAGCTGAACTGTTGGACGTTCACACTGATTGGCCGCTTAACACTACCCCAGAACCCAGAGTTTACGCCTTACAACTGAAGTTGCTGATCGGACAGACTCCCAGTTGAATGGCCGCTTAACCCTTACCCCTCCCACATGTAAACAAGCCAGGGTCCCTGTACACTATGCTCAGTAAATGAGCCAGGGTTACCCCGCACAAGAGCTTGTTATTAGGTTCACAATTTGGCGTAGGGTTGTGCCCGCTAAAAGCAGGTGCCTAGCCTCAATCATTTCACTAGGTGTAGCGGAGCTACGCAATCACGGGAACATTTAAAGGATGCAATGACATGACAATTAATTTGCGTACCGTTAATTGAAATTAAACATGACATGGTAGTTGTCCAACATGATAAATGTCGGATCTAGCTTCGTTGTCAAGCTAGTTCCTGAAATTGCGCCTAGGCGAGTATCATTTCGTCGCCTAGTCCCTTTTACGCCTACAACAAGAAAATGGCCTAAGACATGGCCTAAAACCCTAAGTGGCAAGTTTCACTTGCCTAGCACCGAGGATGACGATCACGAAGGTTCGTCTCGCAAGTGCTAATCTACGGGGAAAGTCGTTGTCATGACAAAACGACATTAGAACAACATCCAACCTAGTTTTATTAGGGTTTTACAAAAACACAAATGGGTTATGAGAATATTATAGAATCGAGTTATTACCGAATCGTTAGCTGAAGAACGATGTCGAGCAAGCACGGCGACTGAAGAAACGATCCGAGGAACCTACGGTTCAGATCTGGAAATGGGGAGAAAATCTGGAGAAATGGGGTTTTGGGGATTTTTGGGGGTTTTCCGGCGACCTAGAGGAGGTGGCCGGCCTAAATGGAGAGGGAGAGGAGCTCTTGATGAAGGAGGAAGGCTAGGGGAAGATGGATGATGATTTGTGGAAGAAAGAGGCTCAGTAGAAATGAAAGAAGAAAAGAAAAACGTTTGGGGGGTTTAAATAGGAAGAGCTGGTGGCTGCCCAGAAATTAGGGTTTCGACACTGATTAGTTGGTCAAAGAGCAACCTCTGACAGACTAGTTTGGGAACTAGTCGGTCGGTTGACCAACGCAGACCGACTAAGTGTAAACAGTAACTCCTGACGAAAAATAGGATTTAGATTTAGTCGGTCAAAGAACAACTACTGACGGACTAGTTTCTCATCTAGTCAGTCGACGAACGTTCTTAGACCGACTAAGAATGAATAGTACTTGGTATCAAAAATGATCATAGATCTAGTCGGTGAAAGAACAATTGCTGACCGACTAGTTTGCAACCTAGTCGGTCGACAAATGTTCTTAGACCGACTAACGATAAACAGTAACTCCTGAATAATTAACAAAGCCCACTAGTCGGTCCATGAAGGTTTGTCGACCGACTAAATTGTCATCTAGTCGGTCGGTTCCCCTTCTTGTACCGGCTAACGTGCACAGAAAGTTCCGAAATGGAGCGCGAAGCTCCGGGATCGATTCCTAAGACTCCTAGGCTTGATCTAACAATAAGATATGATCGATATGAAGCCCGTCACGAATGACTTACTCCGAAATCGATGATCAACGGAAGAAGCTAGGAAAACACGACGAAACGAACGAAAACGAAAACTACGGAGACGAAAACCACACATAAGGAGAAAATCCACCAAAACATATATATAATATAAATAATCCAGATACATGAAAACCAGTCGTTACATCCTCCCCAACTTAAGAAAAATTTCGTCCTCGGAATTTCCCAACACTCACGTGTCCGGAAACAAAAGTGGGAAACGCTCTCGCATCTCATCCTCATTCTCCCAAGTAGACTCTCCGGGCGAGCCGTGTCGCCACTTCACCCTCACAAGATTGACAACCTTGTTCCGGAGTGACTTCTGACGCCTGTCCAGAATCTGCACTGGCTGCTGGTCATACGTCATATCAGGGCGAACTGTAATCTCCGAGAAATCCACAGCATGAGATGGATCGCTAATGTATCGACGAAGCTGCGACACATGGAAAACATTGTGAACTCCTTCCAAAGATGGCGGTAAGGCTAAGCGGTAGGCTACCTCGCCAACTTTCTCCAGAATGTCAAACGGTCCAATGTATCGCGGGCTCAACTTCCCTCGCTTCCCAAAGCGAATCATACCACGATTCAAGGAAATCTTCAAGAACACATGATCTCCCGGCTGAAACTCCAAAGGACGCCATTTAGCATCCGTCCAATGCTTAAAACGGTCCTGAGCAATCCTCAACCTCTCCCTAATGTTCCTGACAACATCCACGGCCTCCACAATCATCTCAGGTCCCAACAGCTCCCGATCACCAACGTCATCCCAACTCAATGGCGATCGACATTTCCTCCCATAAAGCGCGGCGAAAGGCGCCATGTCAATACTCGCCTGGAAGCTGTTGTTGTAGGAAAACTCCACCAGATGTAGATGGTTCTCCCACGAACCCTTGAAATCCAACATGCACGCCCTCAGCATGTTCTCCAAGATCTGAATCGTCCTCTCGGACTGGCCATTTGTCTGCGGATGGTACGCCGTGCTGAAACTCAGACGCGTACCCAAACTCTTCTGCAAACTCTGCCAGAACTGAGATGTGAACCTCGTGTCTCTGTCCGACACGATACTCACAGGGACTCCGTGAAGTCGTACGATCTCTTGCACGATTCACGTTACATCACTATCTAAGCTAGGAAAAGGAAACAGAAACGGAGAGTAAAAGAATTTACCTCCATATATCTCCTCGCTAGCGCCTCAGTGGACTGTCCCACTCGGAATGGAATAAAGTACGCGGATTTGGTCAATCGGTCTACGATCACCCAAATCGCGTCATTCTGCTTCGGACTCCGAGGTAGTCCAGTCACGAAATCCATAGTGATGTGTTACCATTTACACTCCGGAATCGGAAGCGGTTGTAGCAACCCTGCCGTACGCTGATGCTCCGCCTTTACCTGCTGGCAAACCAAGCACTTAGCTACACTCCGAGCCACACTCCTCTTCATACCATGCCACCAATAGTTCAGACGAAGATCCTTGTACATCTTGGTCCCACCAGGATGCACAGAATACGACGAACTGTGTGCCTCCACCATCAACTCCTCTATAATATCCCCAGCCGGCACACACAACCTGGCTCCAAACCTCAGCGAGCCATCCTCATGAACTAAGAAGTAAGTCCGTAGACCGGCTTCCACCTGCTCCCGAATCTTCACCAGCTTCGGATCCTCAGCCTGGCCAGCCTTGATCCGATCCACGATCGTCGACTGAATCTGCATACTCATCAACGAAGAGGCCTCCCCCGGAAGAACGACCTCAACACCAGACCCGCGAAAATCCTGCTGCAATCTCCACTGCGAAGTCAACATCATCACTGCTGGAAGCCTACTCAGCACATCAGGAACCACATTCACCTTGCCAGGGTGATACTGTAAATCAATCTCATAATCCGCCATGAGCTCCAGCCATCGACGCTGTCGCATGTTGAGCTCCTTCTGAGTAAAAATATACTTCAAGCTTTTGTGATCGGTGAAGATCTTCACTTTCTCACTCAGCAAGAAGTGCCTCCAACTCTTGAGCGCAAACACAACAGCAGCCAACTCCAAGTCGTGCGTCGGGTAATTCTTCTCATGAGTCTTGAGCTGACGCGAAGCATACGCCACAACATGCCCGTGCTGATGCAACACACAACCGAGACCCTTGCCAGAAGCATCGCAAAAGATCTCAAATCCACCGTTGCGATCAGGCACAACAAGAATAGGGGCAGTCGTCAATCTCTCCCTCAGAACACCAAAGGCATTCTCACAATCACCCGACCAAACAAAAGGTACATCCTTCCGCGTCAATCTGGTCATCGGCTCAGCAATACAGGAAAAGTCCTTAATGAAACGCCAATAATAACCAGCAAGCCCCAGGAAACTCCGGATCTCAGACGCTGACTGCGGAACAGGCCACTCTCTGATGGCCTAGATCTTCTCGGGATCCACTGAAATACCATCTCCAGTCACCACATGCCCGAGAAAAGCAGCTCTGTCTAGCCAAAACTTGCACTTCGAAAACTTAGCATACAGCCGATGCTTCCTCAAAATCTCCAATACTGTCCTCAAGTGCGATGCATGCTCCTCCTCCGACTTTGAATAGATTAGAATGTCGTCAATAAAGATAACGACAAACTTATCCAAAAAGTCGTAGAAGATCAGATTCATCAGATTCATGAAAACTGCGGGTGCATTGGTTACACCGAAGGGCATAACCACAAACTCGTAGTGTCCATACTTCGTCCTGAACGCCGTCTTCGGAACATCTTCCTTCTTCACCTTCAACTGATGATAACCACTCCTCAGATCCAACTTAGAAAATACCCTCGAACCTCCAAGCTGATCAAAAATATCATCGATGCGAGGCAACGGGTATTTATTCTTGAAGGTTACCGCATTCAGCTCCCGATAGTCCATGCACATGCGACACGAACCATCCTTCTTCTTCACCAGCAAGACCGGTGCTCCCCACGGAGACACACTAGGGTTGATATAACCCTTCTGCAAAAGCTCATCCAACTGCTTTCGCAATTCCTCCAACTCAGCGGGTGCCATTCAATATGGTGCCTTCGAAATGGGCTGTGCTCCTGGAATAAGATCAATAGAAAATTCTAAAGCTCGATCGGGCGGCAGTCCAGACATCTCCTCGGGGAAGACGTCATCAAAATCTCGCACCACAGCTGGCCTCTCCAGCTCCATCTGCATAGCCACAATCTCCACCGGCCTGGCCCAAAATCTGACAGGACCAAGCGAGCTGCTACCTCGGCTGAAATCAAATACTGGATGTCCGGGAATCTCGAACACCACCTTCTTCCTCCGACAGTCGATCGTAGCATAGAAGCTCGCAAGCCAATCCATCCCAAGAACCGCATCATAGTTGATGATGGCGTGGAAAATGAAATCAGCGTAAAGCTCATGTCCACAAACCACCAACGGGCAAGAATTGCAACCACGATGCACCGAGACCACGCCATTCCATGTGACGATATTCCAACTCTTGGAAAGAGGGGACGTCGACAAGGAATGCTTCTCCACGAAGCTCCGAGAAATAATGCACATCGAAGCACCAGAGTCAAAGAGGACTCGTGCAGGAAATGTGCACACCAAAATCACACCTACAAACAGTCTAACAATCAAACCCTAGTCTAGCAACAATCATATGCAAGCAATCAACATAATCTAACAAACAAAGCCAAATAAGAATGGAACAGCCAGATTGAGGATTACCTGCAATAACCACATCCACAGCCTCGCTCTCCACAACGGTCATCAGAAAAGCCTGCCTCCTCGACGGAAAAGCCTGCTGAAAAGCATGCCTCTGTGGAACAAGAGCTGCTCCACGTCCAGCAGGAACATGCACTCTCTGCTGCAACGGCTGTGTTGCAACAGGTGCCCTTCGCAACTGATTCGCATGCCGACAATCCTTCGCGACATGAGAAGCATCGCCACAAACCAAACACTGGCCCAGAAACTTCCTACACTGATCCTTGATGTGGCCAAGCTTGCCGCAGAAATGGCAAGTCTTCTGATTAGGCCCACTTGGCCTCTTGAACTGCACCGGATAATTAGGCTTGAAACCAGGCCTAACCACTGCCCTGGCATGCTCCACAGGCCTCTTCCCAGCACCAGAAACATGTCCCTTCCTCTGGCTCAGGTTCAGCTCCTGCCTCCTCACAGCGACCAGAACCTTCTGATAAGAGTCCAGATCAGAGGAAGACACAAAACTCTGAAGCTCCAAAGCAAGTCCCTGCAGGAACCTCTAAGCCCTCTCATCAGCATCCTGCACCATCTTCGGTGCGAACCGACTCAGCCTAGTGAACTCTTGGTGGTACAGGTCCACCGTCAAGCTCCCTTGCTTCAGATCAATAAAGCGCTGCAGCATCTCCTTCCTAGCAACCTTCGGAAAGAACTCCTCATCAAACCTAGACCTAAAAGTAGCCCAAGCTATCAGCTCCACTAGCATCTTCTCTTCCGTATCCTACCAGTTCCGAGCATTATCCTTGAGTTGCCTCTTCGTCAAATCAACCCATCCAGCCGGGGTGATCTTGGCCATCTTCAAGTTATCCTCTATGTTCCGAATCCACTCATCGGCGGCCAGAGGACCCTCAGACCCATCAAAATAAGCAGGACCCAGCTCCCGAAATTGCTTCGCTCCCGGCTCGTAGCGAGGGGCATCCTGGATTGCCCGACCAGCTCGAACAACTGGAGCATTCTGGACTTGCAGGAGCACGCCCTGCTGCACCTGCATCATCTGAAGCATCATCCGCATCATATCTCCATTTGTGGGTTCCCGCTCAGGCTCCTCGTCATGAGGGGGCACACCACTACCTCCACCTCAGGTGAATCGCCTTCCTGCCATCTAATGACACAGAAAACGAAACAATTAGACTCATAGCTTATGACTCGGATGTCGAAATTAGTTTATTGGACATTCTAATATTATTATCGTTATTCCGACAATCGCAGTTACAAAATAGACCTGCATGGGCCACCAACAAAACCTGTCATGCCCCGCTTCCCTAAAATGGAGGCGAGACGTGAAAAGGTCCGCACGGGAGTGGAGCTGTGAATCCCCAAACCCGATAAGCGTCAATAAAACATAAGCAGGTCCCTGTAACCAAAAACGGAACAACAATAATAACACAAGAAGAGACAGAAATAAAATCTCAAATCTCAGAATTTGTCCAACATGAAAATTTAGTTCAACATCCAGAAAAGCCACCAGGCTAAAAGAAAGAGTCTAAAGGCCCAAAACAAGACCAACAAAAGGGACAACATAACAAAGAATTGGTGCCACGCACCGACAACAAAACAGTCTAAACAACATCACACAACAGTCTCTACGACTGATCGCCCGTGTCCACGAAGTCCTCGTCAAACACAGGCTCGGGCTCGGCGTTTGCAAACACCTCGTCCTCAACAATGAACTCAGGCTCAGGATCTAACATGTGTCACCCAAAAGAGTAAAGGGGCACATGTCAGCAAGTCTAAAATACTTGGGTAAGGAAACTGAAAATGAAGGTAAACTAACAACCTAGCAGTTATAGTATGCATGACGTGACAATTATGGTATGAGTGCACAAGTAAGACATGGTGAAACAATAAGTGCAAGAGAACAATTGTCAGGGCATGTCAAGAGTAGCCAAGCTACTAACAATCTCAATCTTTTCACTAGTCACGTTTCAAGTTATTTGTAGATGTTTACGCCTTACAGCTGAACTGTTGGACGTTCACACTGATTGGCCGCTTAACACTACCCCAGAACTCAGAGTTTACGCCTTACAACTGAAGTTGCTGATCGGGCGGACTCCCAGTTGAATGGCCGCTTAACCCTTACCCCTCCCACATGTAAACAAGCCAGGGTCCCTGTACACGATGCTCAGTAAATGAGCCAGGGTTGCCCCGCACAAGAGATTGTTATTAGGTTCACAATTTGGCGTAGGGTTGTGCCCGCTAAAAGCAGGTGCCTAGCCTCAATCATTTCACTAGGTGTAGCGGAGCTACGCAATCACGGGAACATTTAAAGGATGCAATGACATGACAATTAATTTACGTACCGTTAATTGAAATTAAACATGACATGGTAGTTGTGCAACATGATAAATGTCGGATCTAGCTTCGTTGTCAAGCTAGTTCCTGAAATTGCGCCTAGGCGAGTATCATTTCGTCGCCTAGTCCCTTTTACGCCTACAACAAGCAAATGGCCTAAGACATGGCCTAAAACCCTAAGTGGCAAGTTTCACTTGCCTTGCACCGAGGATGACGATCACGAAGGTTCGTCTCGCAAGCGCTAATCTACGGGGAAAGTCGATGTCATGGCAAAACGACATTAGAACAACATCCAACCTAGTTTTATTAGGGTTTTACAAAAACACAAATGGGTTATGAGAATATTATAGAATCGAGTTATTACTGAATCGTTAGCGGAAGAACGATGCCGAGCAAGCACGACACGGAAGAAACGATCCGGGGAACCTACGGTTCAGATCTAGAAATGGGGAGAAAATCTGGAGAAATGGGGTTTTGGGGATTTTTGCGGGTTTTCCGGTGACCTAGAGGAGGTGGCCGGCCTAAATGGAGAGGGAGAGGAGCTCTTGATGAAGGAGGAAGGCTAGGGGAAGATGGATGATGATTTGGGGGAAGAAAGAGGCTCAGGAGAAATGAAAGAAGAAAAGAAAAACGTTTGGGGGGTTTAAATAGGAAGAGCTGGCGGCTGCCCAGAAATTAGGGTTTCGACACTGATTAGTCGGTCAAAGAGCAACCTCTGACCGACTAGTTTGGGAACTAGTCGGTCGGTTGACCAACGCAGACCGACTACGTGTAAACAGTAACTCCTGACGAAAAATAGGATTTAGATTTAGTCGGTCAAAGAACAACTACTGACCGACTAGTTTCTCATCTAGTCGGTCGACGAACGTTCTTAGACCGACTAAGAATGAATAGTACTTGGTATCAAAAATGATCATAGAGCTAGTCGGTTAAAGAACAATTGCTGACCGACTAGTTTGCAACCTAGTCGGTCGACAAATGTTCTTAGACCGACTAACGATAAACAGTAACTCCTGAATAATTAACAAAGCCCACTAGTCGGTCCATGAAGGTTTGCCGACCGACTAAATCGTCATCTAGTCGGTCGGTTCCCCTTCTTGTACCGGCTAACGTGCATAGAAAGTTTCGAAATGGAGCACAAAGCTCCGGGATCGATTCCTAAGACTCCTAGGCTTGATCTAATAATAAGATATGACCGATATGAAGCCCGTCACGAATGACTTACTCCGAAATCGACGATCAAAGGAAGAAGCTAGGAAAACACGACGAAACGAACAAAAACGAAAACTACGGAGACGAAAACCACACATAAGGAGAAAATCCACCAAAACATATATATAATATAAATAATCCAGATACATGAAAACCAGTCGTTACAGAGGAGATGCGGCAAGGGGAGTTCGGGAGGGCGAAGCTTGGTCGGAGGGAACTCGGGTGGCCATAGAGATGATGGAGATGGGTGGTGACTGGTTTGTTTCTCAACCTAGGGTTTGTTGCATGAGTGATGAAAAGGGCGAGGGGTTTTTGCTAAATGAGTATAGAAGAGGGGTAGAGTTAAATGGTTGTGGAGAGAGAATGTGAGAGGGAGGGGGTGTAATTAGTTTAATAGAGGGTGGTGAATAGCTAGGGAATATGACATGTGAAACGTGGGGTTCCAAGGTGATTAGGTTAACTAGATTAAATTAGGGATAAGCTTGGGTTAAATACAGATTGAAAGTGATTAGTGCGAAAGGCCAATTAAACGGCGTCCGAAAAATATAATAAAAATATCGAAACGACCGTGTCGACAAGAGGTTCAAGACTACGATGATCGGTCACTGGTTAGGTCAACGGAAAAACAGAACTAAAAATAAAGAGGTCAAACAACGAAGTCTAAAGTTACGACACCCCTTCAAACAAAGTTGTTTTGTGGGAGAATGAGCCGTGAAATGACGTTCACGAAAATTCCACAAATAAGTACTCTCTCAGAGGGTCACAACGACATATCACATTGCACGCTAGGGATACAAGAAGAGGCAACTATAAATACGCGTACGAAAGGAAAGTACACGCACGAGAAACGTACAATCGAAAAGCGACCGTGACAGTGAAAAAGTCTCAGAAGATCGCATGCTGGAAAAGACGTATACGTCCTTCCATGAAAAAGATGCGATACTAATGCAGCAATACCATGAACGCAAGTTTACCAAGTATTCTGAGATGCTGTCATGTTTACTCATGTCTGAACAAAACAGAGAGCTTCTCCTCGCCACTCACAATATGCGCCCCCTGGCACTGCCCCCCTCCCAGAAGCTTATAATGCCTCTTCTTCTCGAAGGAAGAGGGACAACAAAAGCAAAGAAAGACCGCATAAAGGCCACTGGTCTAGAGTGTGCCGAACCCAAAAGGGAATGGAAAGACCAGTGCCGTAGCTGTGGCATGAAAGGCCACTGGTCTAGAGTGTGCCGAACCCCGCAACATCTCCAGGATTTGTATAAAGAGAACAAGAAAAATAAAGCTGAAACAAACCTGATGACCTCTGATGCTCCAGTCAAGTTTACAGCTGATGACTTCGAAAATAATGACCTGCTTGATTAGCCTCTATTTTTATCTTAGCAATTTGTTTTGAGAATGATTTATGTTATGATAGCATTTGAATTATGAATTTTTTTTGAATGAAAATGTTTATCTGAAATGCATGCGCCTATATGATTCATCCTTTTTATAGATGAACTGCTCTCATGATTGATTAGTAGACAATAACCACATACGATCTTTCAATACAAAGCCCAACATCAGGGCCATATTGAAGATCCAGGTAATGCAACACCGTTGCCCCCCAAATGACAAAGAAACAAAAACAAAGGATGCAATAATCTCTCCGAATTCCAAAAAAAAACTTTCTAAGTTTCAAGGACATCCGTTTCAATGGATTCCATTTGGAAACATCAAATGTAAATGAAAAACAAATTACTCTATGTAACGTCTCAAGAAAAAGGATTAAAATCCATACTTGAACGTTTTGAGAGCCTTACAGGCCTCTATCATACAAAGATTCAGAGAAAGGAAGCGGAATTAAACGGAGCACCTGAAGTGCCCGACATCAGCCAGGTTTTTTCTCTGGCAAGATAGACTTGACCACCATGGATCAGTGATGATGCATCGCATCTTATCCTATGGGTATGACTTGAAGAACCAGAAGACTCTTCAGAAGGGAGAATTCCCTCGCATCCCTTGCTATAAGGGAAAACTAATTACAAGGCCATCTCTACGAAGAGTTGAAAAAGAATCTCCACGCTTCCTAGAAAAGAATATAATGAGATAGATGTGGACAAATTCCACCCCCTAGTGGGCTATTTCAGTACTTCATTGTATTGATAAATGCATCCTCAGAATATTCGTATGTGTGTTTACTACAGACCCACAACTTAGCTTTTCCAAAGCTATTGGCACAAAAATAAAAAAAGTTGCGGGCACATTTTCCTGACAATCAAATATAGAAAATAAGTCTGGTTAATGTTGGGGAATTTACCTCCCAGTTATTTCAAGAGTACTGTCAAGCAACGGGAATAGAAAAATGAACATACCGTGCCACATGTTCATACCCAAAATGGGACGGCTGAGTCACTGATAAGTAGACTTCACTGGATTGAACGTCCATTAAATCCCGATTGCCGATGGATGCATGGGGACATGCAAATTCTGCATGATGCATCGTAAATAAAAGACCCTCTAGAGGTCAGAGTCTCCAAATGCAACTTGCATATGAAATGTCACCGAACATTTCTCATCTGAGAATCTTCGGTCGCGCAGTTAAATTCCCCATTGCACCACCACGGAGGACCAAAATGGTCCTCAACGTCTTCAAGGTATCCATGTAGGGTTTGACTCACTCTCACTTATACGATACATAGAACCCCAAACGGTGGACGCATTTAAGGCACATCTTGAAGACTGTGATTTCGATGAGACGAGTTCCACCAAAATAGGTCCAGATACTGGAAAATCTAGCGCGAAGCAAATTATAACGCTGGATTAAAAAAATCCTTGACCCACTATGATTCAGTAACAAAACAACTGTGAAGATGCGATCCTAAAGATCCTCCACATACAGAACAATGTTCACCACTTACCGAATTCATTTACTAACAACCAGAAGATTGTCAGATCACACATCCCTGATGCAAAAACTCCAGCTAAGATTGACATCCCCGAGAATGGATACAATCCACCAGCAGCAGAAGTGGATGATCCTCAACAGAAAAGAGGCAGACCACCAGGCTCCAAGGACAGAAACTCCTGGAGACCTTAAGACAATACTACTACAAGACAATGAGCTCATGTCCATACCCTCACCCTTCCCGGAATCCACTGCAGAGGAACTGCCGGAAAAAATTGAAATTGAAAGTAAATATTGTACGTACTGGGGAGGTGTTGGACAGATAGAACATAAATTGTCGACAATGTATTCACGTATCATGTTTCCATATACATCGCAAAAGCGATGATGTTTATAAATTATCGTTCCATACTCCGTTGCTAGAATGCTAACGCAGAGATTGGCCAAATGTGGAATGAGGTAATAAAAGATGAGCTGGACTCACTTATGAAATGTGAAATGTTCGGACATGAAGTCCAGACACCAAAAGGTGTCAAATCGGTGGGTAAAATAAGTATTGCACACATAAGAAAAAAATAAATACAAAATCGTACGCTATAAGGTACAACCTATAGCCCAAGGAAAACTTCGCTGAAACTAGGGATCGAACAAATTAAAATGAGCATGCCACATAAATGATGAATTAATCTCCCTAAGTTATCAAAAGCGAATACCTTACGATTTGGAGAAGGAAAATTTTGGATATGCTGTTATTGGATGTTGTGACGGCATAACTTCGTGGATATCTTGGTAAAGACAATTTCCACATTTCCTTAAATGCCTGAATAGACTTCGGGACGTCTAGTCTATAGAAGAAAAATAATAAGAATAATGTACAATCAAGAGAATCGCTTAACAAAGCAATGATTCCTACTGAGAGTTGTGTAACGACCACTTTTCATTGTACCTTGTTCGTGCACGTGCTTTTTGCCGTGCACGTGTTTATTTTAGACTTTATTTGTTTGTGAACACTTTTGTGTGATATGCTGTTGTGAACGTCTCTGAGAGTATTAAATAGTGGCACTAATTTGGAACGACGTTTCTCGAGTCGTTTTTCCACAATTTAATCTTATTCGATGAGACGTGTCGATTTTCACTTTTGACGGGAGACGTTTCTATTTTTAGTTTCATCGTCCGACGTCAAAATTGAGATCCGTCTTATTAGTTAGCTCACATTCGTCATCACGATCACCCCGATATTTATTTTATAATTTTTGGAGTTTATTTGACCACTTTTATATTTTTAACAAGGTTTATAATATTTTTAATAATTAATTTTTAAATTATTTTCGGCCAAATAAAATTTATTTGAGTTTTAAACGTATTAAAGAATTTTTGAGCCAATTTCCAGCTCATTTGGACCGAGTCAAATCCTTGTGTGAGTTGGAGAAGTTGAGATTTAAATTTTAAATATTTTTGAACTTCTAATCCTATTAGATTTAGCCCTAGACCAAGTCAACCCATCTACACTATATAAACAACCCCTAGGAAGACCTATTTTCGCAAGAAAATAACCCTAGCCTCTTCCAAACTCAAATTTGACGTTGCGACGAATCGTCGCAACGTTGCGACAAACTTCTGCCACACGACCGAGGAAAACACCCCCGTTCCCCCGCTCCGACCGAAGCTCCGCTCCGCACCACAGCCGCTCCGCACACTGCAGCAGCCGCCGCCCCGTTCCCCCGCTCCGACCGAGAGAGGCTCTCGGTCAGACCGAGGGCTCAACCCGCACAGCCGCTCCGCACCAACCCCCGCTCTGTCGCTCCGCTCCGCACCGTGACCGACCGGCCCACATCTCCGCACCGACCGACGTTGCAACGTTGCAACATTGCAACGTCGCAGCCCCCGCATCCAAGCACCTGACCAAGCCCCTCCTCCGCACCGACCGAGAGGAGGCCCCGCACCAAGCACGCCCCCGCACCGCTGCACCCCCCAAGCGTCGCAACCCCGCATCCTCTGTGCCCGACCGACGGATCTCCCCGCATTGGCTGTGTACGACCGAGAGCCATTCGTCGCAACCCCGCACCCGTCGCACCACTTGCCTCCATGGGCCCCCCAAGTTCTCCAGAGGTATTGCGGGTCCCCCAAAGGTCCCTAGGACTACTGTGGGGCCCACCTAGGTGCTTGCTCTTCGAGGATTCGCCGCGTACGACGTTGCGACACGTCGTAGCCCGTCGTCGCACGTGCTAGCTTTGGAATCTGGAATCGTCGCCCCGGTTGATTGCTCTGAAACTTCCAGCGAGGAATCTAATTGGAATCTGGACTTGGAGCGCGATATTATTATTCCAACCCCCGGCGTCGCTACCCGACGCCGGTGTAGCTTTCGCATCGTGTTGAGGTAACGCTTTGCACCCCTAGGACCCCCAACCCAATTGCATGCTAATCAAGACTAAAATCAGTATTTTTAAAGTATTTTAAATGTTTTAGAATTCACTAATCAAGATTAATAAAACGGATGTAGGCCGGTGGACTTGTGCACGTAGGATTATTGTGATTTTGGACTCGTTGGACGGTGTTGCTCAGACGTGATACTTGCAGGCAAGTGAAACTTGCCAACTCTTGTGTAGGGCCATGTTTTTAGGCCACTTCCTTGCTTTCAGCGTAAAAGAGACTAGTCAGTGAAATGATAGCTGGCTAGACGCCTACTTGATCTAGTTTGACAACGAAACTAGATCCGTCACCCAAATGATCTAGCTTGACAACGAAGCTAGATCCAACTCTTTAAACTTATTAATCATGCATACTAAACTGTCATGTTTACTTTCCTTACATGTACGCTTTACTGCTTGCCATGTCATGTCATCCATGCATTGAATGTCGCATTCGTAGCACACGCTACATACTTGTACTTGCTTGTCCCGGGCTAGGTGCACCCCTTTGCCAACATGAAAAACACTTCCTGGCTCGTAATCCAGAAGCGAGCATTCCCGTTCGGGGGTAAGGCCCTGGCTCGATACACGTGGAGGGGTAGGGTTGAGCGACCAATCAGTGTAGAAGTGTGCACGTACAGCCTCTTCAGCTGTAAGGCGTGAACTCTGTGCACGAGGTGCTTACTTTTCTTGTCTTGTACTAGTGAGTGTTACTTGTATAGCTTGTCATACATGCCATGTTTAAATGCCATGCTCGTACCTTACTTTACTTTACCTTACTTGTTGCACTCATACTTTAACTGCCATGTCATTGCATCATGCTAGAACTGCTAGGTTGCTTTACTTTCAGTTTCCTTGCACAAGTCTTCCAGACTTGCTGACATGTGCCCCTTGCTCTTTTGGGTGTCACATGTTAGACCCTGAGCCAGAGACAGTTGTTGAGGATGAGGTGTTTGCTGACGCTGAGCCTGAGCCTACGTTCGTCGAGGAGTACGAGGACACCGGAGACCAGTCTTAGTGGCTGTGGAGTTACTTTTACTTTAGCTTGCTGTTAGTTGTCGGTGCTTGCACCATTACTTTGCTTTCGTACTTTGTACTTTTGTCGGCCATGCTGGGGCCTCTTTTAGACTCTTTTATTTTAGCCTGGTGGCTTTTTCTGCGATGTTGAGATTTATTATTATGGATATTCTGAGATGTTTCTTTTGTCTCTTTTCGTTATTAATATCTTTGTTTCGTTTCGTGTTGCAAGGACCTGCAGTTTAAAAGTGATTGACGCTTATCGGACTTGCAGCTTTGTAGCTTCAAGTCTGAGCGGACCTTCTCACGCTTCGCCTCCACGTTTTTGGGAAGCGGGGCGTGACAGGTTTTGTTGGTGGCCCATGCAGGTCTCTCTTGCGATTGCGAATTAACGGAACAACGGTAATAACGGAATGTCCATTAAATAAATTGCAACATCCAAGTCATTAAGCTATTTGAGTCTAATTTGTTTGTTCGTTTTCTATGTCATTAGATGGCTGGACGACGACAGACCCGATCTGGTAGTGGGCCCAATCGTGCTGAGGAGCTAGATAGAGAGCCCACCAATGCTGAGATCTTGAGGATGATGCATCAGATGATGCAGGTGCAGCAGGGCATGCTCCAGAATACCCAGAGTGCCCCTCGCTTCGAGCCCGGAGCGAAGCAGTTTCGGGAGCTGGGCTCGACCTACTTTGATGGATCTGAAGGACCGTTGGCTGCTGAGGAGTGGATCAGGAATACCGAGGATAATCTGAAGATGTCGAAGGTCAACCCGGCTGGATGGGTTGATCTGGTGAAGAAGCAGCTTAAGGATAATGCCCGAAACTGGTGGGATGCAGAGGAGGAGCTGTTGACGACACCGATACCTTGGGCTACTTTTAAGTCTCAGTTCGATGAGGAGTACTTTCCGAAGGCTGCCAGGAGGGAGATGTTGCAGCGATTCATTGAGCTGAAGCAGGAGAATCTGACGGTGGACCAGTACCACCAGGAGTTTACTAGGCTGAGTCGCTTCGCGTCGAAGATGGTGGAGGATGCTGAGGAGAAGGCTCAGAGGTTTCTGCAGGGCCTTTCCCTAGACTTGCAGAGCCTGATGTCTACGACGGATATGGAGTCATATCAGAAGTTGTTGGTAGCTGCTCGGAGACAAGAGAGAATTGCGAAGCTGAAGAGAGGTCAGATTTCTGGAGCTGGGAAGAGGCCTATGGAGCAGGCCAGAGGAGTGGCTAGGCCTGGGGTCAAGCCTACCCAGCCAGTGCAGTTCAAGAGGCCAGGTGGGCCTGCCGTTAAGACCTGCCATTTCTGCGGCAAGACTGGTCACATCAAGGAGCAGTGCAGAAAATTTCTGGGGCAGTGCCTGATCTGTGGAGACGCTACTCATGTAGCGAGGGATTGTCGGCATGCGAACCAGTTAAGGAGAGGATCTTATGGAGCACAGCTACAGAGGGGACCAGTTGCAGCCCAGCCCTTGCAGCAGAGAGCACCTGTACCTGCTGGACGTGGAGCGCCTCTTCTTCCGCAGAAGCAGGCGTATCAGCAGGCTGTTCAGCCAAGGAGGTAGGCGTACTTGATGACTGCAGTGGAGACCGAGGCTGTGGACGAGGTTATCGCAGGTAACCCTTTGTCTAGTTGTTCTTTCCATAGTTAGTTTTGGTTGTTAGATTATGGTTGTTGCTTGCATATGATTGTTTGTTAGAATAGGTTTGATTGTTAGTCTGTTTGTTAGGTGTGATTTTGGTTTGCACGTTTCCTGCACGAGTCCTCTTTGACTCCGGTGCATCGATGTGCATTATATCCCGGAGCTTCGTGGAGAAGCATTCCTTGACGACTTCCCCTCTTCCCAAGAGCTGGAACATCGTTACAGGAAATGGCGTGATCTCGGTGCATCGTGGGTGCAATTCTTGCCCCTTGGTGGTTTGTGGACATGAGCTTTACGCTGATTTTATTGTCCACGACATCATCAACTACGATGCAGTGCTTGGAATGGATTGGCTAGCGAGTTTCTATGCTACGATCGACTGTCGGAGGAAGAAGGTGGTGTTCGAGATCCCAGGACATCCGGTGTTTGAGTTCAGTCGAGGTAGCAGTTCACTTGGCCCTGTCAGGTTTCGGGCCAAGCCGGTGGAGATTGTTGCTATGCAGATGGAGCAGAGTAGACCAGCTGTGGTACGTGAGTTCGACGACGTCTTCCCCGAGGAGATGTCTGGACTGCCACCCGATCGAGCTCTCGATTTTTCGATCGACCTTGTTCCGAGAGCGCAGCCTATTTCGAAGGCGCCATATCGTATGGCACCAGCAGAGTTGGAAGACTTGCGTAGACAGCTGGATGATCTTTTGCAGAAGGGTTACATCAATCCCAGTGTGTCTCCGTGGGGAGCACCGGTGTTGCTGGTGAAGAAGAAGGATGGTTCGCGTCGCATGTGTGTGGATTACCGGGAGCTGAATGTTGTGACTATCAAGAATAAATATCCCTTGCCTCGTATAGATGACATCTTTGATCAGCTCGGAGGTTCGAGGGTGTTTTCTAAGTTGGATTTGAGGAGTGGCTACCATCAGCTTAAGGTGAAGAAGGACGACATCCCGAAAACAGCGTTCAGGACAAAGTATGGTCACTACGAGTTCGTGGTTATGCCCTTCGGCGTAACCAATGCGCCCGCAGTTTTTATGAACCTGATGAATCTGGTCTTCTACGACTTTCTAGACAAGTTCGTCGTCATCTTCATTGACGATATTCTGATCTATTCGAAGTCGAAGGAAGAGCATGCATCGCACTTGAGGACAGTGTTGGAGATCTTGAGGAAGCATCGTTTATATGCTAAGTATTCCAAGTGCGAGTTTTGGCTGGATAGAGTTGCTTTTCTCGGGCATGTGGTGTCTGGTGATGGAATTTCTGTGGACCCCGAGAAGATTGTGGCTATCAGAGAGTGGCCGGTTCCGCAGTCAGCGTCAGAGATTCGGAGTTTCCTTGGGATTGCAGGCTATTACCGACGTTTCATTAAGGACTTTTCCCGGATTGCTGAGCCGATGACCAGATTGACGCGAAAGGATGTACCATATGTTTGGTCTGATGATTGCGAGAAGGCTTTTGGTGTCCTGAAGGAGAGGTTGACGACTGCCCCTGTACTTGCTGTGCCTGATCGGAGTGGATGATTCGAGATCTTTTGCGATGCTTCTGGCAAGGGTCTTGGATGTGTGTTGCATCAGCATGGGCACGTGGTTGCGTATGCTTCTCGTCAGCTTAAGGCTCATGAGAAGAATTACCCGACACATGATTTGGAGTTGGCTGCAGTCATGTTTGCGCTGAAGATTTGGAGGCACTTCCTGCTGAGTGAGAAGGTGAAGATCTTCACTGATCACAAAAGCTTGAAGTATATCTTTACGCAGAAGGAGCTCAACATTCGACAGCGCCGATGGTTGGAGCTCATGGCAGACTATGAGATTGATTTGCAGTATCACCCTGGCAAGGTGAATGTGGTTCCGGATGCGCTGAGCAGACTTCCAGAGGTGATGATGTTGACCTCGCAGTGGAGATTGCAGCAGGATTTTTGCGAGTCTGGTATCGAGATTATTCTTCCTGGAGAGACTTCTTCATTGATGAGCATGCAGATACAGTCGACGATCGTGGATAGGATCAAGGCTGGACAGGCTGGAGATGCTAAGCTGGTGAAGATTCGAGAGCAGGTGGAAGCCGGTCTGCGGACTGACTTTTTGATTCACGAGGATGGTTCGTTGAGATTTGGAGCCAGGTTGTGTGTGCCACCTGGAGATATCAGAGAGGAATTATTGGTGGAGGCACACAGTTCGTCGTATTCTGTGCATCCTGGTGGGACCAAGATGTACAAGGATCTTCGCCTGAATTTTTGGTGGCATGGTATGAAGAGGAGTGTGGCTCGGAGCGTAACCAAGTGTTTGGTTTGCCAACAAGTAAAGGCGGAGCATCAGCGTACGGCAGGGTTGCTGCAACCGCTTCCGATTCCGGAGTGGAAGTGGCAGCACATCACTATGGATTTCGTGACTGGACTACCTCGGAGTCCGAAGCAGAATGACGCGATTTGGGTGATCGTAGACCGATTGACCAAATCAGCGCACTTTATTCCCTTCAGAGTAGGACAGTCTACTGAAACGCTAGCGAGGAGATATATGGAGGTAAATTCTTTTACACTCCGATTTTATTCCCTTTCCTAGTTTAGATAGTGATGTAACGTGAATCGTGCAGGAGATCGTACGACTTCACGGAGTCCCCGTGAGTATCGTGTCGGACAGAGACACGAGATTCACATCTCAGTTTTGGCAGAGTCTGCAGAAGAGCTTGGGTACGAGTCTGAGTTTCAGCACGGTGTACCACCCGCAGACGGATGGCCAGTCCGAGAGGACGATTCAGATTTTGGAGGACATGCTGAGAGCGTGCATGTTGGACTTCAAGGGATCTTGGGAGGATCATCTCCATCACGTTGAGTTTGCCTACAATAACAGCTACCAGGCGAGTATTGGAATGGCGCCTTTTGCCGCGCTATATGGAAAGAAATGTCGATCGCCACTGAGCTGGGATGACATTGGAGATCGGGAGCTGTTAGGACCGGAGATGATTGTGGATGCCGTGGATGTTGTGAGGAACATTCGGGAGAAGCTGAGGATTGCGCAGGACCGTTTCAAGCATTGGGCTGATGCTAAACGGAGACCCTTGGAGTTTCAGCCGGGCGATCATGTCTTTCTGAAGATTTCTCCGAACCGCGGAGTTATTCGATTTGGGAAGAGAGGCAAGCTGAGCCCAAGGTTCATTGGCCCGTTTGATGTTCTGGAGAGAGTTGGAGCTGTGTCTTATCGCTTGGCGTTGCCACCGTCGCTGGTAGGAGTTCACGACGTATTTCACGTATCTCAGTTACGTCGATACGTTAGTGATCCATCCCATGCTGTGGATTTCTCGGAGATTACGGTTCGTCTGGATCTGTCTTATGATCAGTAGCCAGTTGAGATTCTGGATCGTCGACAGAAGCAGCTGAGGAATAAGACCGTCGACTTGGTTCGAGTGCAGTGGCGTCACGGTTCCCCTGGTGAGTCCACCTGGGAACGTGAGGATGAGATGAGAGAGCGCTTCCCGCACCTTTTCCCGAGCAGTGCTTGATGTTGATTCCGAGGACGGAATCATTTCTAAGGTGGGGAGGATGTAACGACCACTTTTCGTTGTACCTTGTTCGTGCACGTGCTTTTGGCCGTGCACGTGTTTATTTTAGACTTTATTTGTTTGTGAACACTTTTGTGTGATATGCTGTTGTGAACGTCTCTGAGAGTATTAAATAGTGGCACTAATTTGGAACGACGTTTCTCGAGTCGTTTTTCCACAATTTAATCTTATTCGATGAGACGTGGCGATTTTCACTTTTGACGGGAGACGTTTCTATTTTTAGTTTCGTCATCCGACGTCGAAATTGAGATCCGTCTTCTTAGTTAGCTCACATTCGTCATCACGATCAACCCGATATTTATTTTATAATTTTTGGAGTTTATTTGACCACTTTTATATTTTTAACAAGGTTTATAATATTTTTAATAATTAATTTTTAAATTATTTTCGGCCAAATAAAATTTATTTGAGTTTTAAACGTATTAAAGAATTTCTGAGCCAATTTCCAGCTCATTTGGACCGAGTCAAATCCTTGTGTGAGTTGGAGAAGTTGAGATTTAAATTTTAAATATTTTTGAACTTCTAATCCTATTAGATTTAGCCCTAGACCAAGTCAACCCATCTACACTATATAAACAACCCCTAGGAAGACCTATTTTCGCAAGAAAATAACCCTAGCCTCTTCCAAACTCAAATTTGACGTTGCGACGAATCGTCGCAACGTTGCGACGAACTTCTGCCGCACGACCGAGGAAAATACCCCCGTTCCCCCGCTCCGACCGAAGCTCCGCTCCGCACCACAGCCGCTCCGCACGCTGCAGCAGCAGCCGCCCCGTTCCCCCGCTCCGACCGAGAGAGGCTCTCGGTCAGTGTAACGACTGGTTTTTGTATGATTGGATTATCAGTGTGTTTTGCTTGTGATGGTGGGTTCTCTCCTTGTGTGGTTTCCATTTCCATAGTTCTCGCTTTCATTCATCTCGTTGAGATTTCCTAGCTTTCGTTTTCATTCCTTTTGATGTGATCTTCTAGCTTCTTCCTTAGAATCATTGAACTCGGAGTAAGTCACTCGTGACGAGCTTCATATCGATCATATCTTAGCAATAGGTTGATCCTAGAAACCTTAGAATTCATCCCGGACCTTCGCGCTCCATTTCGAGACTTTTCGTGCACGTTAGTTGGTTCAAGAAGATCAACCGACCGACTAGATTCCAAACTAGTCGGTCAGGAAATCGACTGGAACCGACTAGTTCATTCAATCGATTATTCAGGAGTTACTGTTTACTCTTAGTCGGTCTAAGAACAACCATCGACCGACTAGATGCCAAACTAGTCGGTCAGGAATCCTTCTCAGACCAACTAACTCTCATTTCCATGATCTCTCTCAGAATTCAGCCTTTAGTCGGTCAATGAACACTCACCGACCGACTAGTTCTCAAACTAGTCGGTTGACAAGCCTTCACAGACCGACTAACTCATAGTCCAGTTTTCCTGAGCGAGCTACTGTTTACTCTTAGTCGGTCTGCGTTGATCAACCGACCGACTAGTTCCCAAACTAGTCGGTCACCAATCCTTCTTTGACCGACAAATCAGCCCAGGAAACCCTAGTTTGCCCTAGCCGCCACACGATTTTCTATATAAACCCCCAATCGTTTTCTTCTCTTCCCTCTCTTCTCCTGAACCTCCTCATTCCCCAAATCATCCCCCTTCATCCCCAAACCCTTCCTCCTTCATCCCAAGCTCATCCATCATCATCCAAACCCTCATTTCACATATCCTACCTCTCATCTTCCTCAATCTTTCATCAAACCCCCAAAATCCACATCAAACCCCATTTCTCCAGGTTTTCCCTCATTTCCAGATCTGAGCCGGATCGTTCTTCCGTCGCCATAGTTCTCGGCTTCGTTCCTCCGCTTCTTCACGGGTAGTATTCTTCCTTTAATAATCTCATAACCCACACTTAATATTTGTGAAACCCTAATAATAATGGATGTTGTTTGATGATTGTTTCCATGACAACGATTCCCTTCCCCGTAGATTAGCGCTTGTGGGACGAACCTTCGCGATCGTCGTCCTCGGTATTAGGCAAGTGAAACTTGCATCCCTTGATTTAGGCCATGTCTTAGGCCATTTACCTTGCTTTAGCGTAAAAGAGACTAGACGGTGAAAGGATAGCCGTTTAGACGCCATTGACCTAGCTTGACAACGAAGCTTGGTCCGTCACCTTCATCATGCTTGTATGTCACGTTTACTTTCCCTTAACGGTACGCGAATTAACTGTTCATGTCATCCATGCATCCTTAACTGCTGTCGCATTTTAACTGTCACGTTTAATTACAATTAACGGTACGCGAATATCTGTTCATGTCATTGCATTTTGCCTGTCACGTTTAATTACAATTAACGGTACGCGAATATCTGTTCATGTCATTGCATTTTGCCTGTCACGTTTAATTACAATTAACGGTACGCGAATATCTGTTCATGTCATTGCATTTTGCCTGTCACGTTTAATTACAATTAACGCTACGCGAATATCTGTTCATGTCATTGCATTTTGCCTGTCACGTTTAATTACAATTAACGGTACGCGAATATCTGTTCATGTCATTGCATTTTGCCTGTCACGTTTAATTACAATTAACGGTACGCGAATATCTGCTCATGTCATTGCATGCTTGAACACTCATCGTGATTGCGTAGCCTCGCTACATACTTGTACTATTTGTTCTGGCTAGGCACCCACCTTGTGTGGGCACAATCCTATGCCAACTACACTTTCTGGCTCGTGTTCCAGAAGACGAGCTCAACACAGCCTGCGGGCAATAGGGCACTCGTTGAGTGATCCCTTGTACTTGATGCGTGCATACAGCCTGCGGGCAATAGGGCACTCGTTGAGTGATCCCTTGTACTTGAATACAGCCTGCGGGCAATAGGGCATCCATGTGTGGGTGATCCCTTGTACTTGTACTTGTTACTTGAATATACTTGTCACACTTACCACTTGTACTTGTCTGTGTTTTACTTGTAAAACTTGTTATCCATGACATACTTGTTACTTGCTACTTGTACTTTACTTGTCACTTCCATACTATACTTGCCATGCCATGCATCATACTATAACTGCTAGGTTGCTAGTTTACCTTACTTTTAGTTTCCTTGCACAAGTCTTTCCAGACTTGCTGACATGTGCCCCTCTCTCTTTTGGGTGTCACATGTTAGACCCACAGCCAGAGCTTTGTTGCAGGGGATATGGTGTTGCTGATGCTGATGTTTGCTGTGGTGGTGAGTGGACACCAGGGGCCTGTCTTGGAGACCGCTCGTGTTCACTTCTTTGTTTAGGTTTGCTGTTAGTTGTTGGTGCGTGGCACCTTTGTATGTATGTTATACTTTGTTGGCCATGTTTGGGCCTTAGACTCTTTCTTTTAGCCTGGTGGCTTTTCTGTGATATTGTAATTTATTTATGGATATTCAGAGATTCAATAAATTGCTTATTGTCTCATTTTCTTATTGTTATCTTTGTTTCGTATCGCATTTGCAAGGACTTGCCATAATAAGTGTTTTTATACGCTTATCAGACTTGGAGCTTCACAGCTTCAAGTCTGTGCGGACCTTCTCACGTCTCGCCTCCACATTTTTGGGAAGCGGGGCGTGACAGGTTTTATTGGTGGCCCATGCAGGTCCATTTGCAAATGCGAACTATCGGAACAACGATAATAATTATAGAATGTCCATTAAATGAATTAGAACATCCAAATTATAAGCCCGGAGTCTAGGTTTTTAGCGTTCCTATGCCTTAGGTAGCTGGTAGACGTGTTAGGGCATCTGTCTCAGTTTAGTAGGAACCCATTAGATCAGGACCCTACTTAGATAGACGTCTGTGCTTGCTAGTTAGGAATCCTTGATTGTTAGCTAGACTCCATGTTAGTGATTTGTTTGATTGTCTTAAGAGTTACCTTAGTGGTTCCCGCCTAGCCCTGACCATGATAGATTCCTAGGATTTCTTTAGCCGTTCGCTTGGGTTCATCGATTTCGAGCCCAACAGAACATGATCTTGATTCCCTTAGAACCTTCCTGAGATCTATATATTCTAACCCATTAGAAGCTTTAGTGTTAAGGTTCCCTTGGCCTTTAGTTAACCCGATGATTAGAACCCCCCCTGATTCAATCTTTCCTGGTCACTACACTTTGGTGTTACTGACCGTAGATCTTCATCATGGTTTTCTTGCATCGTGATTTAGGCGCATTCTATCCACATAAACCACTACCCTTGTCCTCAATTCGCATGACCACCTCATTACAAGTATCATTGATCTTTCAAATGTTTTCCGTTGCAAATCTTGATTCTTCCAAAGTTATTTTCGAATGCTTTCCTTATTTGAAGTTTCACTCAATTTAAATTTTGTTCTAAACTTCTTTAAATATGTCTCCCTAAAATTTCGATGGAGTTAAAAGTCGTTCTTGAATTTTGAAGACCTTTGGTCGTAAATTTTAAAATTACTATCTTGTACTATTTCTTCTAACAATGTATCTTTCACATTTCGATTTTTAAACTTTATTACTATCCTGATGGTTCGATATACCGTCCTTTTTCCTAACTATAAAAAAAAATTTATTTTAACCACTTATCTTACATACCTTTAGGGGTATTTTTCCAAACTGAATGGGCTTCAACTAATTTTTGTATATATCAATTATAGGTTCGTCGTACTCGTACTTCAAAAGTTTTATACCAACACGTTCTTTTGGCGAATCCTTATTTCCCTAAAAGTATCTTCGATCTTCTTCTTTCGTTAAGTTTAAATTTGTTCGAAACGCTTTTGATATATGTAAGGTTTCATGCTCCTTCGCCGACTTAAATTATTTATGTTTTTAAATATCGAAACTTGTGTTGAGATTTTTAGATTTGAAGTTTATAATGTTTTCAGCATATACTTTCGTATCGATATAAATGTCTTGTCCCTTTTCATATACCAATTTCATTCTGAACCGTATTTCTATTTTCCTAACTCGATTCATAATTTCTTTTCTTACTTATGCCATTAAAATTTTATTCGAAAACACCTCGTGCTTACTCTTAATAAACTTTTCAAGTCCCTTTGGACTTCGGCTTTTAGCAAGTCGATTTTATGCTCAACATTTTCCATATTTCAGACTTTTGTAATAAAAAAAATTTAAAAATTTACTATTTCGAAATCATTCCTAACTTAGACCCTTCATAAAACGGTTTAAAAGTTTTAATACTAACTCGATGAGTTTAAATATCCTTTTCTCTTTCCATACTACTAAGATATTATCTTTCCATTCACCATACACACTTTTAAGATAATTTCTAAAATATGACTTCAATTATTTTTATATATCGGTACCACGTTCGTTTTGCTCGTACTTTAAGATCTTGTATAAATCCGTTGTTTGGCAAATCCGGGTCCCTCTAAAAAGTATTTTAAATGTTATTTATTTGGAATTTCTCTTCAGTTTTAAAACTTGTAAGCTTTTAGCATGGGCCTAAATTTTCACACTATAGTTGATCGGATTTCATTCTTTGAATTTCGAAATTTTGTCGAAATATTGTATTAAGCTACTGCTGTACAATATTTTCGAACTTCTCCGTTGCAAATCTTGAACCTTCTGAAAGTATCTTTTCGACTTTCTGATTCCTAAGTTTAAATTTGTTCGAACTTCAATATATATACTTTTACCTCATACCTTTTCGTTGACTTAAATTTATTTTTGAATTTCGAAAGTTTTAACAAGATTTGATTACTGTTTTATAATGTTTTTCCAGCCTTTACTTTCATACCTATTTAAATATCTCGTCCCTTTTCATATATCAATTTAAATTCTGAGCTTACTAATTTTTCCCAAATTCGATTTATAAAGTTTTTCCTTTCTTATTTATGTCGTTCAAATGATTCATCACGCTCCCTTAATATACCTTTCAAGTCACACATGATTTCAGCTTTCAACAAACCAAGGATATGTTCAACATTTTCTCTATTCCAATTTTTGGAAAATTACGTTTTCGTAACCATTTTCTGACCTGGACCTTCCATAATTTGGTTTTAAAAGCTTATTACGAATTTTGATAAACCTACTACTAAGTTTTCCGTTCACCATACATGCTTTTAGAAAATTTTCTAAACTAAATCGAATTTCGAATATTTTTATATCAGTGCTAGGCTTATTAGCTCGTATGTTAAGAGCTTTGAGTAAAACAGTCTCTTTTTGGCAAATCCTGATTCCTCTAAAAGTAGTTTCAATATTGATTACTTTAAATTTTCCCTGGCTTAAGGATTTTGAAAGCATTCAACCTGAGTTTAAAATTTTCAATTAATTTAATTTCATTTCAAACCTTGCAAACGTTATTAAGTTACTACTGTGTAATATTTTCTAAACTACGAGCTCAAAATTCGTGTAAATGATTTACTTCCTTTTTAATGACTTTATGTAAGCTAATTAACCGTTTTCTCCTATTATGTATATCGACTCAAACTTGTTTCAAACAATTTGTTTTATCGACCTCTAAATATTTTTATACGAAAAGGGACTCCAACTTTTGAAGTATAACGGTTTTCAAACTTTTCGTATTTTAGAATATGTTAATTACACTATTTTCCATGTGTCCTAATGGAGCATCATTACATCATTACACGACCGTTTTCATGCTTTTCGATCCTTCTATTCGTTACGCTTTTGATTTCAATTTCTTTCCTATTGTCTAGCCCATAGAGCTTGTCGTTGCCTGTGTCAACCTTGTTATAGTTTGGTGGGCCCATTAGTAAGTGGTTATGTCGTCGTAGTGTTGATTTCGTGGTGTGTGTATAGTGGTATGGGTGTTGGCATTTGTATGTTGTGTGTAGGTAATTTTCTACTTGAGTATGGTGTGATATACGTATGATAACAGAATGATAATTTTGATTGGTGCTACTTGTTTTATGAGATGTCGTATGCGTGTATATCAGGAGGTATACCCGACTATTGCATCTCTTAAACTTGTATGTAGTTGATGTGTTGATATGGTAATTATAAATGGATGGATATGGTGTGAAAATATGTGATACGTGGATGTGTATGCCTTGGAGTTGTATTGGTATGTGTATGGATACTGTGTTACGCATATAAATGTCCTGCTATGATTTGAGTCTCACTCAAGCTTGAGTGGGTATACTCTATGTACCTTGGTATAATTGTATGTGGTGATGAATAGTGACGGATGATGTATGTATGGTGTTTGGGTTGTTTGTGCTTGGTTGTGTTACGCACACGATTGTGGGTGGCTATACCAATATATAGTTATAGGACTATATGTGAGGTGAAAATAGGGTGAAATATTTGCATGTATTTGAATGACTAAATAAATGTGAAATTATTTTCAAATAAGAGAGACTTGGTTATTTTCTTATAGTAAGTAATAAGTGTTTATTGTTGTATAAATATATTGACTATATATATGTGATTGAAATACGTGTATGAAATTGATTGACTATAATAAGTATGAGTGTACTATGTGCGTGAAAATATGTGTGTAGTGGTAGTAATATTTGATTTCTAGTGCATATATATATATAAGCACTCGAAATGAAAGTACTTGGTTGAATTTATGATGTGATATTGGTTGAGGGTAGTTACCAGAGCGACTAATATATATGTTAGGAAGTCCGAGGACGGACTTTATTCTAAGGTGGGTAGGATGTAACGACTGGTTTTTGTATGATTGGATTATCAGTGTGTTTTGCTTGTGATGGTGGGTTCTCTCCTTGTGTGGTTTCCATTTCCATAGTTCTCGCTTTCATTCATCTCGTTGAGATTTCCTAGCTTTTGTTTTCATTCCTTTTGATGTGATCTTCTAGCTTCTTCCTTAGAATCATTGAACTCGGAGTAAGTCACTCGTGACGAGCTTCATATCGATCATATCTTAGCAATAGGTTGATCCTAGAAACCTTAGAATTCATCCCGGACCTTCGCGCTCCATTTCGAGACTTTTCGTGCACGTTAGTTGGTTCAAGAAGATCAACCGACCGACTAGATTCCAAACTAGTCGGTCAGGAAATCGACTGGAACCGACTAGTTCATTCAATCGATTATTCAAGAGTTACTGTTTACTCTTAGTCGGTCTAAGAACAACCATCGACCGACTAGATGCTAAACTAGTCGGTCAGGAATCCTTCTCAGACCGACTAACTCTCATTTCCATGATCTCTCTCAGAATTCAGCCTTTAGTCGGTCAATGAACACTCACCGACCGACTAGTTCTCAAACTAGTCGGTTGACAAGCCTTCACAGACCGACTAACTCATAGTCCAGTTTTCCTGAGCGAGCTACTGTTTACTCTTAGTCGGTCTGCGTTGATCAACCGACCGACTAGTTCCCAAACTAGTCGGTCACTAATCCTTCTTTGACCGACTAATCAGCCGAGGAAACCCTAGTTTGCCCTAGCCGCCACACGATTTTCTATATAAACCCCCAATCGTTTTCTTCTCTTCCCTCTCTTCTCCTGAACCTCCTCATTCCCCAAATCATCCCCCTTCATCCCCAAACCCTTCCTCCTTCATCCCAAGCTCATCCATCATCATCCAAACCCTCATTTCACATATCCTACCTCTCATCTTCCTCAATCTTTCATCAAACCCCCAAAATCCACATCAAAACCCATTTCTCCAGGTTTTCCCTCATTTCCAGATCTGAGCCGGATCGTTCTTCCGTCGCCATAGTTCTCGGCGTCGTTCCTCCGCTTCTTCACGGGTAGTATTCTTCCTTTAATAATCTCATAACCCACACTTAATATTTGTGAAACCCTAATAATAATGGATGTTGTTTGATGATTGTTTCCATGACAGCGATTCCCTTCCCCGTAGATTAGCGCTTGTGGGACGAACCTTCGCGATCGTCGTCCTCGGTATTAGGCAAGTGAAACTTGCATCCCTTGATTTAGGCCATGTCTTAGGCTATTTACCTTGCTTTAGCGTAAAAGAGACTAGACGGTGAAAGGATAGCCGTTTAGACGCCATTGACCTAGCTTGACAACGAAGCTTGGTCCGTCACCTTCATCATGCTTGTATGTCACGTTTACTTTCCCTTAACGGTACACGAATTAACTGTTCATGTCATCCATGCATCCTTAACTGATGTCGCATTTTAACTGTCACGTTTAATTACAATTAACGGTACGCGAATATCTGTTCATGTCATTGCATTTTGCCTGTCACGTTTAATTACAATTAACGGTACGTGAATATCTGTTCATGTCATTGCATTTTGCCTGTCACGTTTAATTACAATTAACGGTACGCGAATATCTGTTCATGTCATTGCATTTTGCCTGTCACGTTTAATTACAATTAACGGTACGCGAATATCTGCTCATGTCATTGCATGCTTGAACACTCATCGTGATTGCGTAGCCTCGCTACATACTTGTACTATTTGTTCCGGCTAGGCACCCACCTTGCGTGGGCACAATCCTATGCCAACTACACTTTCTGGCTCGTGTTCCAGAAGACGAGCTCAACACAGCCTGCAGGCAATAGGGCACTCGTTGAGTGATCCCTTGTACTTGATGCGTGAATACAGCCTGCGGGCAATAGGGCACTCGTTGAGTGATCCCTTGTACTTGAATACAGCCTGCGGGCAATAGGGCATCCATGTGTGGGTGATCCCTTGTACTTGTACTTGTTACTTGAATATACTTGTCACACTTACCACTTGTACTTGTCCGTGTTTTACTTGTAAAACTTGTTATCCATGACATACTTGTTACTTGCTACTTGTACTTTACTTGTCACTTCCATACTATACTTGCCATACCATGCATCATACTATAACTGCTAGGTTGCTAGTTTACCTTACTTTTAGTTTCCTTGCACAAGTCTTTCCAGACTTGCTGACATGTGCCCCTCTCTCTTTTGGGTGTCACATGTTAGACCCAGAGCCAGAGCTTTGTTGCAGGGGATATGGTGTTGCTGATGCTGATGTTTGCTGTGGTGGTGAGTGGACACCAGGGGCCTGTCTTGGAGACCGCTCGTGTTCACTTCTTTGTTTAGGTTTGCTGTTAGTTGTTGGTGCGTGGCACCTTTGTATGTATGTTATACTTTGTTGGCCATGTTTGGGCCTTAGACTCTTTCTTTTAGCCTGGTGGCTTTTCTGTGATATTGTAATTTATTTATGGATATTCAGAGATTCAATAAATTGCTTATTGTCTCATTTTCTTATTGTTATCTTTGTTTCGTATCGCATTTGCAAGGACTTGCCATAATAAGTGTTTTTATACGCTTATCAGACTTGGAGCTTCACAACTTCAAGTCTGTGCGGACCTTCTCACGTCTCGCCTCCACATTTTTGGGAAGCGGGACGTGACAGTCAGACCGAGGGCTCAACCCGCACAGCCGCTCCGCACCAACCCCCGCTCTGTCGCTCCGCTCCGCACCGTGCCCGACCGGCCCACATCTCCGCACCGACCGATGTTGCAACGTTGCAACGTTGCAACGTCGCAGCCCCCGCATCCAAGCACCTGACCGAGCCCCTCCTCCGCACCGACCGAGAGGAGGCCCCGCACCAAGCACGCCACCGCACCGCTGCACCCCCCAAGCGTCGCAACCCCGCATCCTCTGTGCCCGACCGACGGATCTCCCCGCATTGGCTGTGTACGACCGAGAGCCATTCGTCGCAACCCCGCACCCGTCGCACCACTTGCCTCCATGGGCCCCCCAAGTTCTCCAGAGGTATTGCGGGTCCCCCAAAGGTCCCTAGGACTACTGTGGGCCCCACCTAGGTGCTTGCTCTTCGAGGATTCGCCGCGTACGACGTTGTGACACGTCGTAGCCCGTCGTCGCACGTGCTAGCTTTGGAATCTGGAATCGTCGCCCCGGTTGATTGCTCTGAAACTTCCAGCGAGGAATCTAATTGGAATCTGGACTTGGAGCGCGATATTATTATTCCAACCCCCGGCGTCGCTACCCGACGCCGGTGTAGCTTTCGCGTCGTATTGAGGTAACGCTTTCCACCCCTAGGACCCCCAACCCAATTGCATGCTAATCAAGACTAAAATCAGTATTTTTAAAGTATTTTAAATGTTTTAGAATTCACTAATCAAGATTAATAAAACGGATGTAGGCCGGTGGACTTGTGCACATAGGATTATTGTGATTTTGGACTCGTTGGACGGTGTTGCTCAGACGTGATACTTGCAGGCAAGTGAAACTTGCCAACTCTTGTGTAGGGCCATGTTTTTAGGCCACTTCCTTGCTTTAAGCGTAAAAGAGACTAGTCAGTGAAATGATAGCTGGCTAGACGCCTACTTGATCTAGTTTGACAACGAAACTAGATCCGTCACCCAAATGATCTAGCTTGACAACGAAGCTAGATCCAACTCTTTAAACTTGTTAATCATGCATACTAAACTGTCACGTTTACTTTCCTTACCTGTACGCTTTACTGCTTGCCATGTCATGTCATCCATGCATTGAATGTCGCATTCGTAGCACACGCTACATACTTGTACTTGCTTGTCCCGGGCTAGGTGCACCCCTATGCCAACATGAAAAACACTTCCTGGCTCGTGATCCAGAAGCGAGCATTCCCGTTCGGGGGTAAGGTCCTGGCTCGATACACGTGGAGGGGTAGGGTTGAGCGACCAATCAGCGTAGAAGTGTGCCCGTACAGCCTCTTCAGCTGTAAGGCGTGAACTCTGTGCACGAGGTGCTTACTTTTCTTGTCTTGTACTAGTGAGTGTTACTTGTATAGCTTGTCATACATGCCATGTTTAAATGCCATGCTCGTACCTTACTTTACTTTACCTTACTTGTTGCACTCATACTTTAACTGCCATGTCATTGCATCATGCTAGAACTGCTAGGTTGCTTTACTTTCAGTTTCCTTGCACAAGTCTTCCAGACTTGCTGACATGTGCCCCTTGCTCTTTTGGGTGTCACATTTTAGACCCTGAGCCAGAGACAGTTGTTGAGGATGAGGTGTTTGCTGACGCTGAGCCTGAGCCTACGTTCGTCGAGGAGTACGAGGACACCGGAGACCAGTCTTAGTGACTGTGGAGTTACTTTTACTTTAGCTTGCTGTTAGTTGTCGGTGCTTGCACCATTACTTTGCTTTCGTACTTTGTACTTTTGTCGGCCATGCTGGGGCCTCTTTTAGACTCTTTTATTTTAGCCTGGTGGCTTTTTCTGCGATGTTGAGATTTATTATTATGGATATTCTGAGATGTTTCTTTTGTCTCTTTTCGTTATTAATATCTTTGTTTCGTTTCGTGTTGCAAGGACCTGCAGTTTAAAAGTGATTGACGCTTATCGGACTTGCAGCTTTGTAGCTTCAAGTCTGAGCGGACCTTCTCACGCTTCGCCTCCACGTTTTTGGGAAGCGGGGCGTGACAAGTTGTCTTTGCATCTGAGCAAAGAGCATGATTTGAGATCATAGTTGTAAACAACTAAGATCTCATCGGATCTCCTGAAGAGAAAACCGAAACATTTGTTCAAGCCTGACTTTTAACTATGAAATAAAAAGACCTAGGCAAATATAAAATCATGGGTCATTGAATCTTGTTACATACATCCAGAAGTGCGTTGGAGAAATTAAAAGGACCATTATCATCCAAAGTACACTTATGGTAGTATATTTAATAGATGTACAAAAAGAACCCTTCCGATCGCTGGAAGAGGGGGAGGATATAACTGGTCCTAAAGTCCTTTATCTAAGTGCAATCAGGCACTCCTGGCTAATTGCACGCGTCCCGATATAGAAGTTGTAGTAAACTCATTAGCCAGAGATAGTTGGCACCTAAAAGGGCTATTAGACTGGAGTTAAGCCTTCTACGCTTCCTCCAAGAGTCGAAAGATTTGGACTTACAATATGAAGTATCATCTTCCAATGTTTATGCAAATGCAGGTTACAGGTCCGGTCCCTATACTGAGAAATCACAGAACAGGTACCCACAGCTGGATGGCCATCTACTGTAGATCTGCAAAGCAACTTATGAAGGCAACATCATCCTATCATTCCGAGATTTTTTTGAGGGCGCCTTCTGGTACATCACATCCCAGTGACGATTGAGATAGAGGCTGGTATTGTGGAGCTGACCACATAGTCTGAAGACCACATCAGAGGCGACGATACTTAGCACACCTCTCCAGAGTTTCTGGATTCAGCAGCTGCTTAATTGTGATAACTTTGTAAGCTGTGTATATTTTTGGAATGTTTTAAATATGAGTGATGAGATAAGCCTAAGAGATCTAAAAGCCTAAGAGCTTTTACAGATCAGGAGGAGTTGAGAGAATTTGTACTCTTTTCCCTTAGCTATGGTTTTTCTCAATGGGTTTTCCATAGCCAAAGGTTTTAACGAGACAAATCACATCAACTCTGGATCCTGAAGTATCCACCCCCCTGTGACGCTCAGAATCCAGAAGTATTCATGAGCAGAGTCACTTGTACAAATCAGGGGGAGTTAAAGAGCGTTTGTACTCTTTTCCTTAACTATGGTTTCTTCCACCGGGTTTTTCGTGACTAAAGGTTTTAACGAGGCAAATCTCACCAACTCAGGATCCTGAAGTATCCACCCCATGTGAGACTCTTTTAACGCTCAGAATCCTGAAGTATTCATGAGCAGAGTCCACATCTATGGCTGTGTAAGGGGGAGTGTTGTGAATGAAAATACCAGAGTCGGTTAGGATTGCGGGTATCATAGAGATACGCCCATATCTATGTATCCTATCTTTCTACTCTCCTATAAAAATTATATTTTTATCGTTTTCATGTGTATATCAATTACTATTTGTAATTGTAAACACCAACAAATGGCCTTATTGCTTCATGCCCCCCCCCCCATCATTTAAAATCTTGTCACAAAATTTCAAAGATTATCATTTCCTAGATAAATTAAGGCCCATTTGGACGTCCCTGTGCCGGATGCCATTTTAGGGGGAAATTTTCCCAATCAAATCGCCAGGGAATCTCACGGGGATAGCATAGAAGGAAAGAAATCAAGATACATAACCTCAATTTAATGACCAATAACGAAGCATCCAAAAAAAAAAATCCCTAAAAATAAATAAATAAGTAGGCCTCTGATTCCCCAATCGGATCCCTTTCATCTGGAGGTAGGTCGATCCAAGGCTATACCGCCGTAGATGTCAATGGAGATAGCTCTGCATCGTTGCCCCCCGTGGAGCGAACTCCCCAAAGACCTTCTGCACGTCATCCACACCAAACTCAGAGACATCTTCGACTTCGTCAGGTTCCGCTGCGTCTGCAAGTCATGGATGTCCGCCGGCGGCCGATCGTACCCCTTCACCGGCAAGCAGCTCCCTTGGCTGATGCTCCCTTACGACCCCCAAACCATTAACCGTTCATTCTACAGCTTCTCCACCCGCTCCGTCCACGTCCTTCGCCTCCCCGAGGCCCGGGACCACATCACCCTGTTCTCCGGCAATGGCTGGCTCCTCCTCCTCGATCGCTCCTCCTCCAACCTCTCCTTACTCCACCCCCTCACCCGCCACATTATCCCCATTCCCCCTCCCCCCTCCCACATCGACCTCCCCCTTGGCGACGACTACTACAGCTACCACTGTAAGGACGGCGTCGTCGCCTTCGAGTTCGGCGGCGACCACCTTGTGTACTGGAAGGCCGACGAGGGATGGAGCCAAGTCCACTTGGGCAAGCAGCGATGGATCAGGGACATCGCCTACCACAAGGGCCAGCTCTACTTCACCACCTTCGACGGCTTGTTCTCCGTCTGCCTTCCACGGGACGGCGCCGTCGGTCGGGTCGCCTGGTCCTTGGCGCTGCCCGCCCCCTTGTGCTGCTCGTACCTCGTGTCGTACGGCGAGGACCTCCTGTTCCTCGACTGCACCAAAGATAGATGCATCTCCTTCTTCAGGCTCGAGGAATCTGCCGCCAACGCGATGCAGTGGTCCAACATCTCTCGTCCCTGCGACTTCTCGCTGTTCGTTGCGGCGCCCCAGCATGCTTTTGTGAACACAAGCGGCGATGGATCACACAATATTTACTTCACTCGAGACCTCATAACGCGGGAACGCTCCCTCTTGGTTCGGAAGTGCAAGATGATGGTGATGGAAGACGGCGTTTGGAAAGGGGGTTTTGAGATCTGCAAGACATTCCCCAATGGTGTACTCCGGAAATTCGTTCTTCTCACGCCTACTCTTTTTCCAGCCGAGGGCACGAATCGTCTTTGACTCTGCAGGTAATTAACCATCGTCGATGTAATGAAAAGAAATTCAACATCTTCTTTAGGAGATAAAAAGGCCATGCTACATACATACATACATGAGAATAATGGGTATCATACGCCATATGAGATAGGCTCTCATATGCCCTCTCACATAAAGCAACCAAGTACAACCCCACATGGACTTGTACTTGGTTGTACTTGGTTACTTTATGTGAGAGGGCATATGAGAGTCTATCTCATATGGCGTATGATACCCATTATTCTCTACATATATATATACATATACACACACACACATATGAAATAATGGGTATCATACGCCATATGAGGCCTTGCCTCATATTCCCTCTCACATAAAGCAACCAAGTACAAGCCCACATGGCATTGTACTTGGTTGCTTTATGTGAGAGGGAATATAAGGCAAGGCCTCATATGGCGTATGATACCCATTATTCTCATATATATATATATATATCCGCATAGAAATACGTTGTACCCTACGTTCATGTTGAATTCTTTAAAGAAAGAGAGTGCATTTTGTCGTCGCTCTCCGCACAGCGTAGCACAATCTAGCCCATAAGAAACTAACAAATAATTTGGTTTCCTCTGGTTTATGCATACTTGATCGATCCTTCAATCTCTCCTTTCGATGGATGCAGGCTGTGATGCTGCTGCAATTGTGTTGAAGCCTGGGTGGTTGGATTGCTCTAGAGCTTCTGCAGATGCCATAGTTGGCTTGTTCACAATGGTTTATTTAATGCCTACTTGATCTTCTGTGTTATTCACTTTATGTGACTGAGCTAGATGAAATTGATGCCGCAAAATCTATTTAACTTATAATGACTCGAACTATATTTTCTTTCTATTTGAAATAATTTTTTGCCTATGCAATTTCATTTTACTAATGGTTACATATCCTTTAATATATATTTACTATTTTATTGTTTTGTTCATATGCCTTGCATGTGAAATGAATAAAAGCTTGTAGTTTAGTATTGAGCTTGTGCTACACACATGTTGCATTTTGGTATTTATTCAGATTGGAACTTTTGTTATTACATGTTTTGCGTTTATTGTTGATTTAAAAATTTCATGTATGTCTAGAATATGGTGTATAATAACCAAAAGAGGCAGATAATGAGCATTCATAACCATTTTATATTAATATTATATGCTTATTTAAAAGCTTAATAATGAGATTTAATAATGAGATTGTGTATGGATTATTTACTGATCTCTTGCATATAGATGTGAGTGTACGTATGGTGTTCGCCTTAATAATCCTTGTTTTGTAGCATATTAAGTAAACTTTAAAACCCACTCAGCAATGCATGGATGAAGGAATATTTTTGTAACTTGAATGCATTGAGTTCAAGCATTTGTTAATATTAAATTTAAGTATTTGTCCACTTTAGTAGTGCTATTAATTCAATGTATACAGTATAGGTTATGGATGTACAATGAACTGTAATGTTCATTGTAATTCTTGAAGTTCAAAACAAATGAATCAACTGTCTTGTTCACTAAAGCCAATATAAACAAATTAATAGGGGCGAGCATCTCTCGGTTCAGTTCAAGTTTTGACAAACTTTTCCTGAACCAAACCGAACTTCGGCTCTAAACCTAACCAAACTGACCGAACTCTGTTTCTAAACCGAATGCAACTGAACAGAATGGTTCGGTTCGGTTTCGGTTTGGTTGGCCCAAGTGTCAGCAATCACAATATGGAAAATTTGCTCTTGGAAGAGAAGTAGCTTAAGGAATCTAATTAGGAGCAAAGGTCATCCATAAAAGCATAATGACCAAAAATTTCAAGACTCCAAAACCCCATTAGCTGTCTGAGATCCTTGTCATTTCTTTAACCTTTGAAAGTTGAAAGAACATTTAAAATCTTAGTATTAGCATAATCTTTTGCTTTTTCCCCTATGAAATATAGACAATTAAATGCGTTATCTTGCATAAACAAGATTTCTTGAGCCAGAGGTCTCCACTCAAGTTCACGTGCCTATCCTTTTACTCTGCCTGATAACGCTACATCAGCTGCACAGAAAGAACCCTCTAATGGTGTCATCCGATACACATTAGTCTTTTAATCCCAAACCTTATGTTGTCCTATTATGATTATACAGTAGATGATAAATCAAAACACTAGGAGTTGGCCATGATTAATCTTTTCTTGGCACACTTGATCTCCCACCATCAAAATAATATCTTTTGAGATCAAGATTTTTTCTATAGCCACTACACATTCACAAGAGCTTCAAGTCAACGTTGTATGTAATTGTATCATTAACTCTCTTGAAGTATTCTCATTTGGTGTTGTGAGAGCGAAAATCCTCTTGTATTGAGGTGGATTTGTAAATTCCTAGCTGTAGACAATGAGAGTTGAAAGTCCTCTTGTATGGAGGTGGATTTGTAAATTCCCAGTTGTAGACAATGAGAGTTGAAAGTTCTCTTGTAGGGAGGTGATTGTAACCATTTGTTGAAATAGAGGATTAAGGCCCAACGGAGTTTTAGGGACTGGATTAACACTAGAGGGGGTGAACCATGATAAACTTGTTGTGTTTGTATTGTGCATTTCTGTGTTACTCAATTATCTCTTGCTTGTTCTATTTTCGCTGCAGTCTCTACTGCAAGTTATATATATTTGTCGTCGAGTAAGATTAAATTAGGTAACTCTAATAGTAATAATCTTTGGAAGAAAATTCTATAGAATTGTTTTTATTTCATTAACACTATTCTTCCTCTCTCTAGTGTTTCTCATAGTCATCTCAGGTTCATACATACTTAACTGAATAGTCATGCTCCCTATTCCTTGATATTTTGATCTTTGGGGCAATCAGATATTCTTTGGTGGTTTAACATATGACTTTTAAACTAAGTCTTTAACTGCTCTACCACAATCAGAATATCATATTCAACTTTCTGTTGTTTACTGGTCAAGAAAACAACAGTTGTAAATAAGAGGTAAATTAGGTGAATTAATTCCATGTAAGCGTCAATAGTCTAGGGGAGACTAAGAACTGTTATTCTCGAGAACTAAATCGTTTGAAACATCCCTCAAGCATATTTTTGGCAGCTGTGGATCATTGTTAAGGTAGCAAATTTCAAGAACTCCCAAGGTCTATTTATAGTTTGTAATTAGTAGAAAAGAGATTGGTCAATACCCCCTTATCAGTTCAAGGTTGTTTAAACAATTGCTACTAGACAAGAAATACTTGGTTCCTTATTAAGTTTGATTTCAATATCATTGTTTCTGATCTTATTAGATAAATTTCATTTCTAGAGATCTGTTTCCTGCTATGGGTACATGTAAATAGATTAATAGAGAGAGGACTAGCTATCTTTTTTAGCCATCTTTTTTTTTATTTTATGACCCAATAGATGAATTTAATCTCACGGATATTGATATTTGAATTCTCATTTGAGAGGCACAATATGTTGGAGAGGCAACATCAACATAGATTGTGAACCTATTTCTTTTGCACAACTAATTATATAGGAAATTTTGAGTTGTTAACCGGCTTTGAAATGTGTGGTCCTCTGTTCATCTTGTGTTTACTGATTCGACAGTACCTTGAAGAGGTGAGTTTGGCATAACACTTAGTTCCAGAATTTTGCGTGGGCCTGGCTTTAAATAAATAAATAGATTTATAAACTTGGGCACTTGTTCATGGAATGATTCAAGTGCTACCCATTGCTTCAATGACAATCCAAAGAAATTGGTTTAACTGATACTCCTGGCCTTGTGGTGCTCAGAGATTGTTTGTTATTTGATATACAATTTCTATTGATCATCTGTAGCTTGTACTCTTTAAAGTTTCTTTCAGTAACTCATTATTGGATTTTTCCTACTAATGTTATCATTCTTTGGTTGTCTCTACCATACTTTTAGACATGAGATGTGGTTTTCTTCTATTCAGCTTGTAGTAAAATGTGTACTGAAGAATTAGCACAACGGCACTTAACGAAAACATATGTTTGATATATTATCTTTGGCAGCTGATCATCTTTGTTTTAGAGTTGACAACTTTTCAAACTTGGAGGCCAAATTTTAGTTGCCTTTATCCTATACTGTTCAAGGTTTGGATCTTAGCGACGTTGTATTGGTGATAGTCGTTAGTGTGGTATAATGTTTCTGTAGAAATATGTTTCATCACAAGAGTTCATTCACTAGTCTCTATTTGGGATTTTATTCGGTGAATCTCATGCATGACGTTTTCATCCACATTTGTCATTGTACGACTATTTTGTGCATTTTACTAGATCACAGAAGGATATAAACACATGTGTAAGGAGATATTGATCATGTGCTTTTTATTGGTTATTCCCTAAAAAGAAAAAAGTTCAACATTAGTACATGTTTATTTTTATTTTTATTTTTTTCCTCAATTCCACCAATTTTGCCTTTTGTTGATCAGGCGGTAACTGATATAATCTGTAGATGTGCATGTTAACGGGTTATCTTTCCAACATTGCTTGTTTGTTCAAAGTCAATTTAGTCTATTGGAGTTACTTTTTCATCGATATGTTCTTGCAGTTTGAGATATTGAAGGAAACAACAGAGGGACACGATGAACATGTATGTAAAAGTGACTATATAATAAATTTTCAGTCTTTATTGTGTTTCTGTAATGTTTGTCCTTAACATATTCATCTCTCCTTTTGTTATGTGGGAAAAGAAAATAGAACGTCGAGATAAAAAAATTTCATAGTAAGAAGGAAATATATGCAGACTAAGAATCTTGTTACCTCAAATACTTGACAATAGTGAGTTTAAAGCGAACTATTATCTATTTATTCTGTTTATAGAATATTCACAACAGATAGAAAGCAATATTCAGTTGACACAACTATCTGTTTTTAGCTGTGAATTTCTTTTAGGTGCATAGAGGATAGCTCACCTTGTATGCTTCAATCAAAGGAAGGTCCAAGAGGGCTGGGTTGTTCACTTTGATGCCTCCAATGGACTCATTAAGGCCGAGAGATTGGAATGATTGACGAACGGTGACCGATGCATGTGTCGTTGGTTACGAGGAAGTGCGGCCAAGTGAACCTGACACAGTTGAATTGAAGTAATGCTTTTGGAGATTGTGTCCAAGGGCTTCTTTCCGAGCCGTTCGGCCACCATGGGATCCAAATGTGATACCCAATTTATGCATGCCAGCTTCACATGCAGGCTTGACTCATCGACGATCCATCGCGAGCTTGTTGAGAGGGGAAGGGCTGCCGTGGAACATGGTAGACAGAAGGTTTGTCGAGAGTAGGAGGAATATAGGGGAGAAGAAGAAGAAGAGACACCTCATGTTTGCTGCATAGGTCTAAAGGTTTGTGACCAACTACAAGAGGCAATATGTACATAAATGATTTTGAGTAGGCATTTGATATGTGCAGTTAGAGTAGTTCTCTGATGCTTCAAGTAATCTCGCAGTTATGGTTTATACTCTAAGAATTCTTTTCCCAAAGATAAGGATGAAAATAGATCATTGCCTTGCTTCTATCTTCACGCATGCTGCAGCTAAATATGTCATTAACACAGGTCACAAATGACATCTCAAAAAATACAAATGGCTCAAAGACAATATTCATGCGTACTAAATATGCATTATTATTGTTTTTACTAAAAATGAATGAATGAATGAATGAATGAATGAATGAATGTGTCGATATATATTGTGATTATGGCTTTCGCTTTAGTTGGAAGAGCATGTTTTCGTTTTTCTCCAGTTTTTAGCATACTTTTGTCTCTGCTTTATATGTTGAATATGAATCCCCCCCCCCCCCCCCCCCCCCCCCCCCCCCCCCCCCCAATCTTAATTACGTTGCAGATTTAGATGATATAGATCAATTTAACTCTAACATTTTAATCAAAATGGTTCACAGGCTGACAGGCATGGACGTAATCCTGCATGCTTAATCACACGGTATGTTATATTGTAGAATGTAGCTTACAGATTCTGGGACTACGCTGCCCTACTTTTCTTGCTTTTATGATCAAGCTGCTCATACTTATCGTCGTTATCAAGAGAGTCAAAATTTTCCCGCTTTCAAGAAACGTTATTCCACAAAAATAGCATGTTCATTTTCGTGAAATAAAATCCCATGGATTTCGAGTTTATGATTCACATTTCATAGTTTCATCTTGTTGGTGAGCATTCAATTTCGATATATGGTTGCCAGTATCATTTCCACAAACTTTGTAAATGAACAGATCAGATACCCTTAAATCGAGACAATATTTGATGAATAAGGGAGATGGATGCATTTACAGGTCTTCTTTGAGCAGAAAAGGAACGTCTGAGACTTGCAAAGGTAAGCGCAAATGAGAGTTTTTGCCAGCTACATGTCGAGTGCTCTTGATAATCTTGAACCATTGTCTTTCAGGATCGAAAGCCCATATTTGGCCCAGACACTCGCATGCGTTCGTTATGAGGAAGCCATCATCGTCAACGTGCAAATTCTGCTGCCATTGTTGGGAAGAGGGCAATGACAGTTGCATCTTGGATTCGGATATGAGCTCCCACTTCGAATTTGGCCGGCTGCAGCCTTCTCCAAGCTCTGCCTGCTTCCCCATTCCTTCTGCCTGTAGGCAGAGATCAGTGTCCTTCAGCAAAATGCTATTGGTCGATGTGTAGTCCCACTATCTCTTGTGGTTGATCCCTTTTTAAGTGGTAGCATATAATTCAACCTAGTTTCTGTTAGTATTGGCTTTCAGGATGGAGCCACTAAACCCTTGTCTGCTCCATGATGGACATTGTGAAGTCAGACATGAGTGATATGACCTTGTGCATTACTCATTATCTACAGATGGTTTAGAATTAGACCACATAGGAAAATGACCGAGTTAGTTTGTAGAGGTCATGCTAGTGCAGATCCTTTCTAAATCATTTGCACCTCTTTTCATGACATATTATGATCTTGCCGTGCCTTATTTGGTACCTTTTTTGTGTATTGTTTGAATCCTCAAGTTTCCTCTTGTTATTTGTTCCAGTTGCATCATGTGGGCGGCCTTACTCAGTGTGGACTGCGGCAACATCTTGCAGCTAAGGAAGACTGTGAAAACGATCTGATCCCATTAACTGGGATGTCCGGGCAAGTGTGAGGAATGGTAAGAGTCGTCATTATTTCCAATGATGTTAATAATTTGTCTGGATCTTCAAATAGTTTTCTTAAATCGTTTGTTTTCTTCATTTTGTCTTCAGCTTTGTAATTGTATTCTTAGATAAGCTACAAGGTTTTAAATATCTTTCATGTCTCTCCTTGCAGTATTCTCTCTCCCACCGCGTAGTTAGTATTATACACACTTCCTTTTCAATAATATACTAGAAGGTTAGGACCATATAAATACAGCTTGAAATTGATACATTTTTAATATAATATGATTTACTCAGGTTTTTTTTCATTAACATTTAGTCAATACCTTTTAATTTACTTGATTTTTGAACGAAGGCTATATCCCGGTCTTGACCACATGACCTTCTTTTTTCCTTGACTAGAGGCCTGGCTCACTGGCCAGTCATTATCTTTTATATTAGAGGTCAAGAGCTGGGTGTAACTTTGTAGTTCTGAATATGTTTACCAATCTGTTATATGCTTACTATACTAAAATACAGCTTCTGCTTTTATGGTAACCACTTTGGTTTATCATTTTGTACGAGTTCATCAATGCTATAACAGCAATGACTTTAGGCTGTGTTTGGTTGGTGGGAAATTGAGAGAAAGAAAAATGAAATGAAAAAGAAAATGAAAGAAAAAGAAAAGGAAAAGAAAACCAATTTCTTTTTTATGTTTCGTTAGTGAGGAAAATGATAAAGACAATTAAAAGGAAAATGGTATATATTTTTTGGGAAGAAAATTTTTTGGTAAAGAAAACGGTTTCCTTCCTATTTGGGAGAGAAAAGTTGAGAGAAAAATTCTATATATTTTTTCTTTCACTTTCTCCCTCATTTTCTTTCCTTTTACTTTTCTTTACAACCAAACAATTGAAATCAACTTTCCCATCACTTTTCTTTTCTTTTCTTTCCTTTTCATTGCAACCAAACACAGCCATAAGGTATGATTAAATGCAAACTTAAGCTGCTCCTGTCAAGCTGTTTATTTCAGTTGTGGGAGGAAGCTTGCGTATATAGGTATTATTTCCCCCCTTACTATTAATGTCACTCTCAAGCAGAAAATTGTGAATATCCAGTATGCCTTTAGTAGCAGGGGTTGGTGATGGATTTTATATGACCCCATATCTGTGACAATGCTGGATTTTCTTTTGGATCAATTTTTGCATCAGTACCCTTGCAAACTGTGAACTGGCCTGACTGTTGTGACTGTGGTATATCCAGGCACTACGCTCAACTAGCAGTTCATCAAGACCAATTTATGTATCGACTGGGCATCGTATATCTCTTGATTCGTCTGTCAGAGTTGTCAGATACTGCTGCAGGTTTCGTTTGCCTGAACCTGTCCGGCTGGTATGTTCCCATTTCTTTCTCATTTTTTTTGCAAATGGCTTAACAAAGTTATTAAACTGTAGAATAGCTTAGATTTCTCAGCTTAATATGTTAAATATCGGATTTAATTTGCACAAAGAAGTTTCATTAGACTTTCCAGCCTTTTCAATTATCTAGGTGCCTTAATATGCAGGTGATATTACTTCTTCAGCATTTTATTAATCATCTATCTTGGCTAAGCCTTTTTCCTTTCGATCAGCATTGAGCATAATTTAATGTCAAGAAATCTCCAAAAATGATTAACCAAGATTTTATGACTAGAGGACTACTGATAAAAGCCCCATATGAGTTGGTACCAATTCTATGAAAAAGAGAGGGCCATGGCACATAACCTTGGTGGTTAGTTGGCAGGATGTAAACATACCTTTTTCTGCTCCTGTAGTATAAACGTGTGCAACTGATGAGCAAGCCTCCAAATTACCCAAGACCACATTGTTCTAGTGATAGATTTTAGTCACAGAGCATCTTACATGTGCTAAACTAGATTCATTGTCATAACTGTAAACTCACATAGACTCTTGAAACACCAAAATCAGAGCAAATGGAACCAGGCAATACAATCCCATGTATGCAAGTATTCATGCATGCTAATAGATACTGCACCGACCTAAGTGAAAGTCGGTTGGTCAACAACACACTAATGAAGATGGAGACACACCTTATGGATGGATGATGATCCAAAAACTAGAGAGAAGATATGATACCCTCCAGTCTACTACAAGTAGGCACATTTACAATTGAAGGGGTTTCCTTTTTAAAGAGGTGTAAATTGAATTCTCTACTAGGAAATGATTCTTTTTCATGGTAGGATTACAATCTTTTTTTATAAAAGAAATACTCCTAACTATTTTTTCATGGTAGGATTTATGGTAACGAGTTTTGTATTACATGCCCCTACATGTTGATTTCATTTCATTTTTTATGTCTTTTAATGTGTTTTAGAGCTATTTGGTCATGTCCCAATTATTTTGTAGTATTCCTATTATTTAATCCAGTTTTTCATTTTTAGACTCCTTATTGTTAGAAATGTGGATTAAAAAATTAAGTTTTTCAATATATGCATGAATTTATTGAGCATTTGATCAATGTCATAAGAAAAGTTCAGAATAGACTGTGTATCTTGCTGTAGAAACAAAATAAATATCCAGTTTTAGAGATGAAATGGCTTACATGGATTGATGAGCGCCTTTTATTAGAAATTCAAGGATCTCACAAGCAATCAAGTGCTTTCCTGAGTTGGTCATGATTCTAAATTGGCTTGGTCCTTCTGCAAACATGTCTTTGAGATTTTATACTACTTAGATAAGAGATGCCCAGTGGTAGTGTATTCTCCATTCAATGAATTGTTACGGTTCATATTGTGTGTGTGTGTGTGTGTCTCATATTTTCAATAAGAAGTTATGAACCGGAACATAACATGAATTGCACAAAACTTGAATTGCCATGTACTTTCAATATGTGTATATTTCATTCTCGTGTGTGCCTAGTTATAGGAGATTTTGTAGCATCTGATCAGGAGGTTACGTTACACGTTTGCCACTCATCTTTTGAACAAAATAAGTTTGTAAAGATGGGCTTGCAAATAATATCTGCACAGTATTTCTTCAGACATGACATATTATATGTATCCGTATATTAACAAACTAGCAAGTTACCTGCATTGAGACAATGGAGGTATATTATGTCACATGATCCTATATTGAAAGGACTTCCTAGGCCATACATGCACCGACCAGTAGGCGATTAGTCCATGTGCCTCTCTTTGTTTGAGTAGGTCAAACCCGAATCTCCTTTCCATGAAGGTTGCACAATTCACTCATACTACGTCAAGATAGAAATGGTCAACACGAGGACTTGTTTTTTTGTGTTGCAAAAGTCCTCTTTTGCACAGTCTGATGGGGCCGAACCTTGTTGTTGGCTGTTGGGACTTAAAGGCAGCTTTGTGTTTTGTTTTTCTTTTGCAACCAACCCAGAGAGAGAGAGAGAGAGAGAGAGAGAGAGAGAGAGAGAGGGTCAGATAGTTGATAAACAAAGAAGAGAAAAACAGGGTGTTGAGAATTAGAACCAGAGTGTGAAGGCTGCTATTTTCCAGATAGAGAGAAAGGGCAGCTAACTCTTTTGAAGAGTGCCACTAACAAAGAGAGCTAGTGCTGCCATTCTTGATAGAAGTGTGCGAGCTTTGGGATTTTAGAAGAGAGTAGAATCAAGGAGAAGAAGCTTGTTGGGTTCTCTTGATTTCTTGGGTCTTCTAGTTAGTCTCTTGTTTTACTTCTTTGTGAGATAAGTGAGGGCTTGGATATTCCAAGTTATTACTCACTTGAGTGTGAAGAAGAAGAAGGTTGTAAAGACCGTGGTTTTGTCTTGATCAAGCTAGTGAATCGTCTCGACATACTGGAGTAGGTTGATTCTCAACCGAACCAGGGTAAAATCTGTGCATCTTGTATTTTCAGAATTGTTGTGTTTGCATCCATATTTTGTTTGCTAAATTGCTACCGTAAGATCCGGATGGAAAAGGTTGTTGTAGTCTTGTCATCCTAATTTTTGCAAGTCCCTACTCCATAGCTAGTTGTCAGGGTTTGATTGGGTTTTATCAACAAGTGGTATCAGAGTCCTTGGTTACTTGTGGAGGATTTGAGTAGAGAAGAAGGTGAGTTTGGCAACACTCAACATAGAAAGGTTTATCGGGCGTAACGATTTTACGTTATGGGAAGCGAGTGTGAAGAATTACTTGAGGCAAACAAATTGTTACCAAATTGTCTTTGAGGAAGACAAGATTGACAAGGATGTAACAGAATTGCAGAGCGGCGAGATGAAGAGAATGTCCTATAGTGCCATTCAATTGTCACTGGTCGATACCATCTTGAGAGAGTTATTGGACTAGGCTATGGCCAAGGACATATGGAAGAAGTTAGAGGGGTTGTATATGAAGAAGTCTTTTACAAGTACATCTACTTGTTGCAGCAGCTTATACTCTAAGGATGAAGCCTGGAACGACAGTGAAGGACCACATAGATGAAATGAACCGAATTGTGATGGATCTGTGGGGAATGGCGGTCAAGATTAATGATAAGCAACAGGTGGTGATCTTGTTAGGTTCGTTGACCAAGGATTTATTCTATTTTGTTCGGTCCATGATTTATGGACGATCAATGCTTACCGTGGAGGAGGTGAAGGCAGCTCTCCATACGGAGTTTCTATGTGAGAAGGTCCATGGTAGAGACCTTAGGAGTAACTGTGATGAAGTCGTGTATGTGAGAGTGAGGCCAGACAAGAAAGGGGGTCAAGGCCACTTCAATAAGGACCGCTCGAAGTCTCGGCATTTCAAAGATATGAAGGACAACTCTTGTTTCATATGCAAGCATAGAGGCCATTAGAGGAACCAATGCCCCAATAGGTTTGTAAAGAAAGACAAGGCTGCTTCTGGTTTCGCTTCATTGGGATTTGAGGACATGCAGATTCATGATGATAAAGACCACGAAAAAGGGTAGAGACCCACATATGTTTGTAGTTGGGGTGTCCGGTGAGGCACAAGTTGCGTGGTTGATGGACAGTGGATGTTCCTACCATATGACTCCGCGTCGCAGCTGGTTTTTGATGTGTCCATATTTTCCATGTTTTTATCGCATCATTTCATGTCATTCACATCCAAACTCCATATTTTCATATATTATCGCGCTTCTAACGCCATATTCGAGTTTTTTTTGTAGATTTATGGGTTTTCAGGAGTTTTGGAGCGAATTGGAGCTATTTTGGGACATAGACACATCCGGCACGTCCGAGACGTCATTGGCAAGGCCCCATGAGAGTTCGCCAAAGCAAGGAGGAAGATTGAGGAGAGGAGGAGAAGAGAGCGAGATGTAGTGCCCTGTGGTAGCTACTGCACATGTACTAGGGGGGGGGGGGGTGGGGGTGAATAGTACTTAAAATAATTAAGAGAGTTATTCCTAACTATTGTGCAATGAACAAACGACAATGCGGAATTAAACAACAATCAACAAGAATTAAACAATGCAAACAAACAATATTACTGGGTTCGGATCCACCCAAGTCTCCCCGACTTGTTCCCGGTGATCCTACGTCCCAACCACCCGGATCCTCTCCGGATACTTGAGTTAGCAACCCTAACTCAAGATTTCCACTATGAAGTACTTGTGAAAAACCTTCACAAGTCAAATCATACACAAAGTAATTTGTGACTCCCACAACCCGGGATCACAACCATACTCTCACAACCGAGAGTGAAACTTACAATTCAAATATGAAATGAAATAAACACTTACCTACAAAATCTTATGCCTTGAGTAAATCTTACCAAATTAGGGCAAGGAGGGATTTTGAGGAAGATGATGCCACCAAACCCTAGCTTCAAGAAGATGACCAGCAATGGAAGCCTAGGGTGGAGTATGGTGACTAGAATCAAGCTCTTGGCTTGAGAAGCTCACAATGGAGAGAATCTCTCTTGAGGAAGATGGCTCAAAGAGTGAAGGGAGAGATTCTTGTGAGGAAGAGAGAGCTTAGAATTAGCTTGGGAGAGCTCTTCTCTTAGGTCTGAAATTGCTTGGAAATAGGACCTCTAACCTTGCCTCAAACATATCAAGTTTGTATTTATAGAGGCAAGGAAAATCGTGTTGGAAAAGTTCCCAACGGCTCTATTCTGAATCAGACTAGTCGGTCAAAGAAGGATCACTGACCGACTAGTTCATCAACTAGTCGGTCGGTGATTCAACGTAGACCGACTAATGGTGAACAGCCAAAAGGTGAAGTTCCAGGCAAAGACAACTAGTCGGTTTAAGAAGACTTGCCGACCGACTAGTTTCACAACTAGTCGGTCGGTGAATGTTCTTTGACCGACTAACGTCGAAATAGAATAGGCTGACTTCAAGATGACATAGTCGGTTTAAGAACAAATGCTGACCGACTAGTTTCTCAACTAGTCGGTCGCCAAACGTTCTTTGACCGACTAACTCGAAACAGTAACTCAGGCTGTACAGAGGCAAGCTCAACTAGTCGGTCCAAGAAGGATTCCTAACCGACTAGATCGTCATCTAGTCGATCGGTGACTCTTCTTTGACCGACTAATTGATCAACCTGGAATGAGCTGAATAAAGCAAGGCATCTAGTCGGTTCATGTAGAGTTGCTGACCGACTAGATCGTCATCTAGTCGGTTGGTGACTCTTCTTGAACCAACTAACATGCACTCGAAGCCGAGGGAAGAAGCGATAGGCTTCGGGAAAGTTTCTAATGGCTTCTATGAATATCCTAGCTCTAAGATATGAGCGAAATGAAGTATATAATGTAAGTCCTACTCAAGGCTTAACATTCTAATCTATGAAGCTAGAAGACTATAAATTAAACCTTACGAGCCGTCTTCAAAGCTTCAATCTTCATTCCTCTTGACTTCAATATTGCTCCTTGAGCTTCAACGAAGCTCCAGGCACACGATCACGCGTATTGAGAAGTCTTGAGACGTCGCTTTTGATGTACGTGGTATTTTGGCGACGATCTCCATAACTGCGCTCACAAATAAGTTAGTATACATTATTTATGTTTGCTCATCATCCAAAACCAAATCCGGGGAATCATATCACAACATTCTCCAACATTCTCCCCCTTTTGGTGATGACAAAACAACATAAATAATAATCAATAATACTGATTCAATTGAAATTTACTTACTCCCCCTGCATTGATGACACGTTAGTTCCATATTCAATAATATTCATATGCATCAAGCAGCGAGGGAAGATATGAAATATGAACCACATATTGACATATAGGATCTAAATCCATTTTATATCTTTACTCACCCTGAATCTAACACATCAAATTAGATTCATGGTAAATTCCTTTGAATTATTAATTAGCACATTGTCATTATTATATCTCTCCCCCTTTGGCATTAGCAAAAAGAGCGGGAGGAGACAAAACCAATGGCTAAAAAATAACGCATGGGAGTCGAAGAATACGACCAAGGTCCAAAATAACACCAATGCAAAATATCAAATGCAAAATACCGAATAAAAGCAAAGCGTGTCAAGGAGACCAAAGTAGAAAATCGGAAACCGAAATCATCAAACCATAGGCGAAATACGAAATACGAAATCATCTAGACATAGGCGAAACTTGAAAACCGAAATCATAAAATCATCGGCGAAAATCGGAAAACGAAATCACCAAGCCATAGGCGAAAATCGAAATACGAAATCATCAAGCCATAGGCGAAAAACGAAATCCGAAATCATCAAAAACTCAAATCGATTTCACTTATTGAGTTTTGGAACATACTCTCCAAAATCAATAGAATGCATGGAAAACATTTCTATGTTTCCATAGAAAGAATTCTATTAAATCCATAAAATCGTCGAACGACGAAATCAACATCAGAGACAAAAATAATCCGATGTGCATACCAAATGTAGCATGCAAGAATGTTATACCAAAAATAGATAGAACATCATATAACAATGGCATACACTAATCTAGCATACCAAATGAAGCAAAGTGATACCAATCGTAATATATTCTACCAATGAATACCAATATGAATCAAAAGTATGAACATACTTACAACATTAAGCTCCCCCTACTTTGGTGCAACATTAAGCACCATCAACTCCAATCGAATGAAAATCCTTGCAAATCACGGAGTTGGTAGGGTTGGTATCTCATGGTGGATTTAACCTAGAGAATATCATTTTGGTATCCAAAAATCTTTTTGGATCCTATGGGTTAGGCAATAAATTTAGCTAACTAAATTCAAATTAAATGTAACCCATACACACCACAATTGCTTTGGTACCCATAAAATGAAATTAAACTTATGGTACCAAGCAATGAAGGGTCAAAAGGGAACTAACCCTTCGGAAACCAAGTCCAAGAGGAACTTGATTTCCCAACATAATCATCATTCAAAATAACATCATTTATAAACGATTTCACATACAAATTCTTAGCATGCATGCTTGTGTTCTTCGGACCCCAAATAGTGTATGTCTTGGGAGTCCTAATCCTATTGGGAACATGCATACGTTGTTGATTTCTATGTGATGCATGACGTGGGTAAGCATATGGCATGCGATGCAATGGTGCATGACGATAATTATTCATATGAGAATGAGGATGAACATATGAATGTGGAGGAACACGTGCATGAGTGTGTCTCACATGGTGTGCACGTGCTCGTGGATGCGGAGCATAGAAATCGGCATATGTGCTAACATGTGGGGTAGGATTTGTGTTCCTACGTGGCATGGTATACATGAAAGCATGACCCTTCTTTGGAGGTCCACCTAAAGTGGGTTTCTTTCCAAATGGGGGCGTGTTCCTAGCGGAAGCACCATCGGTAGAAGAACTACCCATGACGTGTTTGTTGAATATTGGACTCCCCGGATTTGGTTTTGGATGATGAGCAAACATAAATAATTCATGAACTAACAATTTGTGAGCGCAGTATGGGAGATCGTCGCCAAATTCACGAGAACAATCAAAGCGACATCTCAAGACTTCTCAACACTCGTATTCAGTGCCTAAAGCTTCGTTGAAGCTCTTGGATCGTTTTGGAAGTCATGAAGAATTAATCGAAGCTCTCGAAGACCATTCATTAAGGTTTTATTTATAGTCTTTTAGCTTCGATCTATAGAATGTTAAGCCTTGAGTATATCTTACGATTCTATCTTCATAACGCTCATATCGTAGCTATAGGATCTTAGTACAAGTCCATTCTAACTTCCTCGAAGCATCGCGCTTTGATTCAGACTTGTTTGTGCATGTTAGTTGGTACAAGAAGAAGTACTGACCGACTAGATGGTGATCTTGTCGGTCAGCAAAGCTTCTTGGACCGACTAGTTTGAGTTAATCTTTTCTTGTTCAGTACTGTTTACAGTTAGTCGGTCTACGTTGACTCACCGACCGACTAGTTTGTGAACTAGTCGGTCAGTGATGCTTCTTTGACCGACTAGTTGTGATTTACTGTACATGCCAAATTTCTCCTAAGCTACTGTTTACCGTTAGTCGGTCTAAGAACGTTTGGTGACCGACTAGTTGACAATCTAGTCGGTCAACTTTTGTTCTTGGACCGACTAAGTCAATTTATATTCAGACTATTTGCTTTTGCCTCTTAGTCGGTCTACGTTCACTGACTGACCGACTAGTTGTGAAACTAGTCGGTCAGAAAGTCTTCTTGGACCGACTAGATTTCTAGGTCTGAATTTCTATCTCTTCTCAGTTCTTCTGTTAGTCGGTCCATGTTGTTTGACTGACCGACTAGTTGATGAACTAGTCGGTCAGTGGTTGTTCTTTGACCGACTAGTTGCCTCAGATTTCTATCCGTTGGGACTTGACCTAACTTGTTTTTATGGGACCCTATAAATAAGAACCTAGGTCATTTCTCTCTAGGTTAGAGCTGCCATTAAGAGATTCATTGAGATAGAAAGAGATAGTCATTCTCACTCATTTCTAAAGCTCTCTTCCTCACAAGAAATCCATTCTCTCACTTTCTAGATCTAGAATCCATCTTGAGAGAAGTTTGTTCTTGGTGAGCCCTTCAAGCTCTAGCTTGATTCAAGTCTCCAAATCATTCCTAGGCACCCATTGCTGGTCATTTCTTTGGTGCTAGGTCTTGGTGACTTCATCTTCCTCAAATCCCTCCTTGCACCTATTTGGTAAGAAAACTCAAGGTATAGGATTTTGTGGTAAGATTGTTTATTTCATTATAAACTTGTTTATATTGCTTATTGATTCTCTCGGTTGTGAGAGAAGGTTGTGATCCCGGGTTGTGGGATTCACTTTTGCCATTGCATGTATGATTTGATCTTGTGAAGGGTTTTCACAAGATATTCATAGTGGAAATCTTGGGTTAGGGTTTCTAACCTAAGTATCCGGAGGGGATCCGGGTGGTTGGGACGTAGGATCACCGGGAACAAGTCGGAGAGACTTGGGTGGATCCGAACCCAGTAACATCTTTTGTTAGCATTGTTAATTTTGTAGTTGTCATTCAATTTAAGCTTCCGCAAATTGATTTGGTAGTTGTTTGCACTATAATTTGGAATTATACTCCTTGTTATTTTTAAAGTACTATTCACCCCCCCTCTAGTACTTGTGCAGTAGCTTGTAGGGCATTACATTTGGTATCAGAGCCAGATACTTAGCTATGTCTACCAACGACAACAAGACCGTGCGTCCACCTTCCGACTATGGCACCTTCAAGAACCGTGAAGGAGCGTCTTCGGTGATGGAAGGACATTCCTCTACGAGGCCTCCATTCTTCAACGGTACCAACTACGGGTACTGGAAATGCCGGATGGAAACCTTCCTCCGGAGTGCATCTATATGGAGGACCACAATGAAGGAATACATCGAGCCCGAAGAAGAAGACTTTGAGAAATGGACAACCGCGGAGGTCGCCGCGGAGGTAAGCAATGCCAATGCAATGAACGCCTTGCAATGCACATTGGAGCCCGAGGACTTCAATAAGATATGCACATGTAAGAGTGCATATCAAATTTGGAACTCCCTCCTCATTCTACATGAAGGGACGAGTAGGGTAAGAGACTCTAAACTCGTAGTTGTAAACAAAGATTACGAAATGTTTCATATGCAACAGGGTGAGAAGATGAAGGAATATTACGCTCGCTTCGTTGACATAATAAACGAGTTAGAGGCCATCGGCAAATCCTACACCCAAAAGGAGAAGTGCTCGAAGCTTATCGAAGGACTTCCTTCTTCTTGGGAGAAACATACCTTCGCCATCGAGGAAGGTAATGACATGAATAAGTATAACGTAGTTCAATTGATGGGTACTTTGATGTCATACGAGGTACGCAAAGATAGCAAGGTGAAGTTACAAGAAAAGATGAAGTCCTATTTGAACCAAGACGTGCCTAAGAAAAAGGCAATTGCATTCAAGGCGGCTTCATCCACCTCTACCGATGATGAGGACTCGGAAGAAGAAATGGACATGGAATCCATTGCACTCATGGCAAAGAAGTTCAATCGCTTCTTCCGAAAGGGTAACTTCAAACAAAAATCTAAATTTACTTCTACTAACGCCTCTCCACCTTTGTGCTTTAAATGCAATAAGCCAGGACACATCAAAGCGGATTGTCCTCAAAACAAGCAAAAGGAGAAGTGGAAGGCGCCGAAGTTCGACAAGTCGAAGAAGTACAAAAAGGGGTACAAAAAGGGACTTGTCGGAGCAACATTCACCGACTCCGAGGATTCCACAAGCGGAGAGTCGGACGATGAGAAAGTGGAGCAAGCGCACATGTGCTTCATGGCAAGAGAGGAGCATGATCAAGGATCTTCCTCCTCCGATGATAGCGACGACGAAGGCGATGAGGTAACTATGGATGATCTTAGGGATGCTAACTCTCATTTATGGTTTAAATACACTAAATTAGTAAATAGATATACTAAAGTAAAAGATGACCTAGCTAGCATTCAAACCTCGCCTAAGACTATCATCACCAACAACGACACCGTTGTTGAAGAGTTAAGAAATGAGATTGTTAATCTCAAATCTAAACTTGAACATGTTAGCATTGATGATCCGGAAGAACATAGGATAGCGGATTTAACGTCTCAAAACTCGACTTTGAGTATTGAGAACGAGAATCTTAAATCTCGTGTTTATGTGCTCACATCTCAAGTATCCAACTTGGATACTTCTATGCGTTCTCTCAAAGAGAAATATGAGAACACATTAGGCCGACTTAATAAATTCAATAAGGGTAAGGACCATTTGGATAAAATCCTAAGTGACTTACTTCCGGCCAATCACCACATTGGTTTGAGGTATACGATGGGATGTCCATCCAAAGCGGCCACTACTTTTGTTAGGCCAACTTCCGGTGACTCTACGAGTGGTAGCAAACACTCTATTGATAGTTCATCTACCAATGGTGCTTCCACCTCGTCCACACCCTCTTTCGGAAAGAAACCCACTTTGGGTGGACCTCCAAAGAAGGGGCATGCTTATATGTACACCAATACCATGCCACGTAGGAACACACGTCCTACTCCACCGTCTCACACATATGATGATTTTTATGCAACACATTCTCGGGCACGTGCACACCATGTGAGACACCTTCACGCACGTGTTCCCACACATGCATATGTTCACACACCTCATCATATGAATAATTCTCGTCGTGCACCATTCCATCATGTTCCGTATGCCTATCCACAACATGCATCACGTAGAAACCAACAACGCATGCATGCACCCAATAGGATGAGGGCTCCCAAGATTTTCACTATTTGGAGCCCAAAGGACACAAGCATGGATGAAAAACAAGTATATATGAATGCTTATTTTTCGGATGTTGTGCATAGTAGAAATTATGTGGGGAAGTCTAAGTCCAATTGGACTTGGCTTCCAAAGGTCTAACCTTTGAGGACCCAATGACCTTGGGTACCATGATATGAAATTTTCTATCTTTAGGTACTCAAGGAAAAGAAAAAGAAAAGGAGCAACAAATTTAAATTTAGCTCCAAAGGGAATTGGATACTCGATAGCGGGTGTTCAAAACACATGACGGGTGACGCTCAATTGCTCTCCGGAGTAGTTCCCATTGAAAATGGAAACCGCGTCGTATTTGGAGGCAACGAGAGCGGAACCATCGTCGGTGTTGGTAAAGTGGGTAACCCGTCTAAACCCTTAATTAGTGATGTTTATCTAGTTAATGGTTTAAATCATAATCTTATTTCAATAAGCCAACTTTGTGACAAAGGTTACAAAGTTAGCTTTGCGAAAGGATTGTGTCATATTTCAAATGATAATAATAAGTTATTATTTTCCGGCACACGTCATAAAGATATTTATATTTTGGATCTTCCTAAGTCATATGAACAATGTCTCGTTGCCAACACAAGTGAACAACACTTATGGCATCGACGCTTTGGTCATGTGAACTTTGGAACACTTTATAAGCTTTCAAAATTAAATTCCATTAAAGGTTTTCCGAAGCTCGTTTTTGAAAAGAAAAGTTTTTGTGATTCTTGTCAACGTGGCAAGCTTCCTAAATCTTCATTTAAACCTAAGAAAAGCATTTCTACGAAACGGCCACTAGAGCTATTACATCTAGATTAATTTGGGCCAACTAGAGTTGCTTCCTTAGGAAATGCAAGATATGGACTTGTCATCGTCGACGATTATTCTAGATTTACATGGGTATTTTTCTTATGTAATAAAAATGAAGCTTTTGAAAACTTCACGATATTTGTGAAGAAAGTACAAAATCTCATCGGAACCACCATTGTCACTATTCGTAGTGATCATGTGGGTGAATTTGAGAATGAGTCTTTCTCAAATTTTTGTGATGATCTTGGAATTACTCACACGTTTTCTTTCCCTCGCGCACCTCCTCAAAATGGTGTTGTTGAGAGGAAGAATAGAACGCTTGTGGAGTGTGCTCGCACTATGTTCGAAGATAGTCAACTTGGTTATCAATTTTGGGCGGAAGCGGTACACACCGCTTGTTATGTGTTTAATAGAATACTTTTGAGGCCCGGCACCAAACAAACTTGTTATGAATTGTTGTTTGGTAGATTGCCTCAAGTTAAACATTTTCGTGTTTTCGGCGCAAAATGTTTTATTAAAAACACATATGATAATTTGGACAAGTTTGATCCGAGATCGGATGATGGGATATTTGTTGGGTATTCCTCACGTAGCAAAGCCTACCGGATATACAACAAAAGATCCTCTACGATCGAGGAATCACTACATGTCTCTTTTAATGAGAATTTTACTACTTCTAGAATTTCAAATGATGATGATTCTATGGATGTTTTATGTGATTCGTTTGAAAATTCTAAGTCTATTGATTCAATTGATTCTATTGATACTAACCCGACTAATGAAGTTGTTGAGGATGTGCCTAGTGATCAAGGTATTCCCAAGCGGCTTCATACCGTTCGCGACCATCCCAATGAGCAAGTCATTGGCAATATTCAAGATAGAGTCAAGACGAGATCGCAAGTCCACCACTTCGCCAATTGTGCCTTTGCCTCATCGATAGAGCCAAAGAATATAGTTGAAGCGTGCGAAGATAGTGCTTGGATCCTTGCCATGGAGGAGGAACTCATTCAATTCGAGAGGAATGAGGTATGGGAGCTTGTTCCGTTGCCATCGAAGAACCACACCGTCATAGGGACAAAGTGGATCTTCAAGAACAAAATCGACGAAAACCAAGTCGTCGTCCGGAACAAAGCTCGGTTAGTAGCTCAAGGCTATCGGCAAGAGGAAGGTATCGATTTCGAAGAATCCTTCGCTCCGGTAGCTAGATTAGAATCAATTAGACTATTATTGTCTTATGCATGCCATAAAAATTTTAAATTATTTCAAATGGATGTTAAAAGTGCATTTTTGAACGGAGATGTCGTTGAGGAAGTATACGTTTCTCAACCTCCGGGCTTCATAAATGAAAAATTTCCAAATCATGTTTTTAAACTAAAGAAAGCTCTTTATGGTTTGAGACAAGCTCATCGAGCTTGGTATGATCGCCTAAAGAATTTTCTTTTGGATTTGAATTTTAAAATGGGCGAAGCCGATTCTACACTTTTTGTTAAGCATGCGAATAATGATATTTTATGAGTTCAAATTTATGTTGATGATATCATTTTCGGTGCTACTAACTTCACTCTTTGCGAAGAGTTTTCTAATGTTATGAAGGAACAATTTGAGATGAGCCACATGGGTGAACCCAAATATTTCTTAGGTCTCCAAATTCGCCTATTGAACGATGCAATCTTCATCCACCAAACGAAATACACGGTGGAGTTGCTAAAGCGATTTGGAATGGAGAATGCCTCCGGGAAAAAGACTCGTATGAGCACTACAACGCATCTTGATAAAGATACGGGCGGAAAAGATGTAGACATTCGTCTATATCGAGGTATGATAGGTAGTTTACTTTATCTTACCGCAAGTAGGCCCGATATTATGTTTGCCGTTTGTATCTGTGCTCGTTATCAGTCTCAACCTAAGGATTCTCACTTAGTAGCGGTTAAACGTATTTTTCGCTATCTAAGTTACACTTTAGATTTTGGATTACTTTATCCGAAATCTAGCACATATGAGTTAGTCTCATATAGTGACGCTGATTATGCGGGATGCAAATCCGACAGGAAGAGTACTAGTGGCACTTGCCATTTTCTAGGAAATTCCCTTGTCTCTTGGTTTTCCAAGAAGCAAAATTCGGTATCACTTTCAACCACCGAGGCGGAATACATTGCCGCCGGTGCCGCTTGTGCCCAGGTTCTTTGGATGAGACACACACTGAAGGATTTTGGTATTCATTGTGATACTAGCCCTATCATGGTGGATAACCAAAGTGCTATTTGTCTTTCAAAGAATCCGGTGCACCATTCCCGATCTAAACACATAGATGTCCGACACCATTTCTTAGATGATCATGTTGCTAAAAAGGACATCATTTTAGTGTACGTTGAAACCCAAAAGCAAATCGCCGATATTTTCACGAAACCCCTAAAGGAGGACTCCTTTGTGCGGTTGCGTCGAGAATTGGGGATTATGGGTGAATCCGAGATATAGGATTCATGTTTCATTCAATTATCTTGCATGCTATTATATTTCGCGATATTTCGTTCATGCTAGATTTATTGAATTTTTGGGGATTTTATGTGATATGTTTGAATTTTTGGTCGAATTCTTATTTGAAAGTCGTATTTGAGATTTCGATGTTTTATGTGGTAGTTTATATGACTTATGAGAGAGTTATGGTGTTTCATCCAAGTGTTTTATGAAGAGAACTCATTTATCAACTTTTGGACTCTTCTAGTCGGTTTCAGTTCATCAGCCAACCGACTAGATGCTCATCTAGTCGGTCAGCTAGTGAACTCAGACCGACTAGTTCAAGCTTTAACTTTCTCCTGTCTTTGACTTCTTTTAGTCGGTCTCAGTACTCTTACCGACCGACTAGATTGAAAACTAGTCGGTCAGTGATTATACTGTGACCGACTAACTCTAGCCCTAGATTTTTCTGTTTGCCTCTGTTTCGTCTTAGTCGATTTAAGCTCATTGACCGACCGACTAGATCGTAATCTAGTCGGTCAGTGCTTGAACTATGACCGACTAAGTGCGTTAGGGCAAACGCGTCTTTTCGCATTCTCGACCGACTTAAGCCTATTCCATCCGACTTCTTTTCTTTTTAGTCGGTCTTCTTCATATCCCCAGCCCGAAAAACCCCCTAAACCCGATCGCACCTCTTCGTATTCCCGTCGACTCCGGCCAACTTTCCGGCCATCTCCGTCGCCCGTCGCCGTCGACCACTCCCCTAGGTATATCCCTCCTTCCTAGATCTCAGTTTTCTTCCCTAGGGTGTGTTCTAGATCTCGTTTTCATTTCTAGGCTCTAGGGTTTCGAAAATTGTTCTATGGTTTCGGATTCTCCTTATTAGGGTTTGTGCTTAGGATTGCTTAAGCTTAGGGTGCTTGATCTTATCCCGTCATTTGATTGTACTCGTTGTGCCGCGATCATGGCATGAACGAGAATCCCGATTACCTCTTCTGGGGCATCCCCTATGACCGTAGAGGGTGCTACCGCTTCGACCCCTCCTAAGCGTAGGGCCAAGACCACTCGACCCCCCTCTTCGTCTTCAACTCCGTTGAAGAGGAAGAGGACGTCCAAGCCTAAACCTATCGGCCAATCGTCCAAGCCAAAACCTAAACCCAAAAAGTTTCGTGCACCCACTCCTCCCGGTGAGCGTTCAGGTAGTGCTTCCGAGGATGATTCCGAGGAAGAATACACTCCTGAACATCCCGAGAAGGCACCCACTCCACCCCCTCCTCCACCTCCTCCTAAGACCCGTAAGGCTAAGGGTAAAGCTCCTATGCCAGTCGGCGGTGTGGATATATCGTTGTGCCGTGACGACCCACAATGTCTCGCAGCGTACAACCGTATAGAGCACTGCCCACTGCTGTTGGAGCATTACGTTCAGTTTTCTGATTTTCTTGGCCTTGCCGATCTTTTATCGTATAGTGGCCTATTGGACTACCTTCGATTCGACCCTAAGGCGAACCCTAGACCCTATCCTCGCCTGGTCAAATTATTCTATGCCAATCGTGTCCGAGGTCAGTACGATGAGTCTCACTCCATCGAGACTTCTGTTTTGGGGACTCCTATAGTCCTCACGGCAGAGATCTTGGGGGAGCTGATAGGTTGCTCATCGTGTGGCCTCCTCCCGTCTGACATTTCTGTTGACGATATCTCCACCCTCGATCAGCCTACCCTAGGTGAAATCTTCCAGGTTATCCCCCCCGCATTCATTGGCGTACCTTCGAAATCATTCAAGCCGAATGCTTGGGTGATTAACCTGATCTTGAAATCCTGCCTTCTTCCCAAGTATGGATCTTCATCTCTTCCATCTCAGCCGTTTCTGAAATTGATTTACGCTCTTTTCATGGGAAGCGAGATTAATTGGGCTCGCATTATACTCGATAAGATGGATTCTTTCAAGTGTATTCGCAAGACCACTAAATCTGCGCATATCCCATATCCGTGTCTCCTGACCTTGGTATTCCGTCGATTCGGTGTCCCCTTGCCCCCTGATGATGAGCGTCCCCTTGGTCCTCCTCTGAACGCGACGGCCGTTAAGAAATCTCTTGCGGCACTCCGTCACGTGCAGCGGTCGACACCTTCTGCATCTCAGGCCACTCCCTTAGCTGCTTCAGTCCCTCCTCCTTCAGCTGCTTCAGTCCCTCCTCATACCACCACACTTGATGATGTCGTACGGTTACTTCGTCGGCACGAGTCACGTTTGGCTCGTACCGAGGAGGTCGTCTGCCGTATGGCTAGTTTGATGGGCGTTCAGCTTCCTCCTCCTGTTTCTGAGGATGAGGAGATGGACGATGAGGATATTGATGATTTTGTCACCTCCTTGGCTCGTGGCGATGAGGCCACTGCTGCTGCTGCTACCACATCTGCTCCTGTTGCTGGCACCACTTCCGGTGCTCCAGAGACTTCTGCACCAGTAGTTCAGACTTCTGAGGCTGCTGCTGCTCCTGCTGACGAGCCTGCTCCTGATTTGCCTGCTGATGTACCTGTTGAGACCCCAGCCGTTGAGCCAGTCGTCGATGTCTCCACACCTGCCCCGACGATCCCTTCTGTTCACACGCCTCTCCTCCCTGCAGAGCATGAGTCCACTCCCTCGACTGGACCTCCGGAGACTGCAGATCCTGCCACTTCCTCGTGATCGTCTTTTTTCGAGGACTCTCCACTGCTCTTTGGATGATACACCTTTTTGAGAGTGTTTTTGGGTTAGGATGGGACGGAGTTTGAGTGTTGGATTTGATGTATTTTGATTTTCTGGATATCGGTGGTGCATATGATGTATTTTTGATGTTGATGATGGTGTTTGTATGATTCTGTTGTATTTCGATGACGTATGATGTATTTTTGTATGTTGGTCCAGATGTTGCACTTGATGTGCTGTACTCATGATGTTTTTATATATATACATCGATGTTCTCTTTATGTTTTACTTCGTCGTGCACATTTAATATTCGTTCAATGCATATGATATGTGAAATCATCGCTCGACGCTTGATAACTTGGTAAAATAGATTATATTTCTATAATTGTATAGAATTGTTTTCCATGCACACATTTAACCAAGAATATTGACTATTGGAGAGTATGTTTCTTTATTCAAGAAATGAATAAAAATTTGGTATTTTTGATGATTTTAATTATCGCTTTTTGATAATGGACAATTCGACACACCTTGATTTGAATTCATCACTTTTTCCTTGGTGTCAATTAGTTCCATCGTCATTTTCTACGACTCCCGTTGTTGGATTTTACATTTCCTAGTTGTTGTCGTTGTATGCCCCCCATTTTTGGGATAATGCCAAAGGGGGAGAGATAATGATAATACATAGGTCAAATGAAAATTTAACTCAATTTCCAAGAATCTAATTTGATATGTTAGATTCAGGGGGAGTTAAGATATATATATAAGGATTTTCAAAATCCGATATTTCAAAATTCGATTCTCATTATATATCTTACTCGTCTGATTGATGCAATTTATATATATTCATTTTGGAATTAACGTGTCATCAATGCAGGGGGAGTAAGCATTTTACATTTGAATCATTATTTTTTATTATTATTTATGTTGGTTTGTCATCACCAAAAAGGGGGAGAATGTTGAATATTAGACTCCCCGGATTTGGTTTTGGATGATGAGCAAACATAAATAATTCATGAACTAACAATTTGTGAGCGCAGTATTGGAGATCGTCGCCAAATTCACGAGAACAATCAAAGCGACATCTCAAGACTTCTCAACACTCGTATTCAGTGCCTAAAGCTTCGTTGAAGCTCTTGGATCGTTTTGGAAGTCATGAAGAATTAATCGAAGCTCTCGAAGACCATTCATTAAGGTTTTATTTATAGTCTTTTAGCTTCGATCTATAGAATGTTAAGCCTTGAGTATATCTTACGATTCTATCTTCATAACGCTCATATCGTTGTAATAGGATCTTAGTACAAGTCCATTCTAACTTCCTCGAAGCATCGCGCTTCGATTCGGACTTGTTTGTGCATGTTAGTTGGTACAAGAAGAAGTACTGACCGACTAGATGGTGATCTAGTCGGTCAGCAAAGCTTCTTGGACCGACTAGTTTGAGTTAATCTTTTCTTGTTCAGTACTGTTTACAGTTAGTCGGTCTACGTTGACTCACCGACCGACTAGTTTGTGAACTAGTCGGTCAGTGATGCTTCTTTGACCGACTAGTTGTGATTTACTGTACATGCCAAATTTCTCCTAAGCTACTGTTTACCGTTAGTCGGTCTAAGAACGTTTGGTGACCGACTAGTTGACAATCTAGTCGGTCAACTTTTGTTCTTGGACCGACTAAGTCAATTTATATTCAGACTATTTGCTTTTGCCTCTTAGTCGGTCTACGTTCACTGACTGACCGACTAGTTGTGAAACTAGTCGGTCAGAAAGTCTTCTTGGACCGACTAGATTTCTAGGTCTGAATTTCTATCTCTTCTCAGTTCTTCTGTTAGTCGGTCCATGTTGTTTGACTGACCGACTAGTTGATGAACTAGTCGGTTAGTGGTTGTTGTTTGACCGACTAGTTGCCTCAGATTTCTATCCGTTGGGACTTGACCTAACTTGTTTTTATGGGACCCTATAAATAAGAACCTAGGTCATTTCTCTCTAGGTTAGAGCTGCCATTAAGAGATTCATTGAGATAGAAAGAGATAGTCATTCTCACTCATTTCTAAAGCTCTCTTCCTCACAAGAAATCCATTCTCTCACTTTCTAGATCTAGAATCCATCTTGAGAGAAGTTTGTTCTTGGTGAGCCCTTCAAGCTCTAGCTTGATTCAAGTCTCCAAATCATTCCTAGGCACCCATTGCTGGTCATTTCTTTGGTGCTAGGTCTTGGTGACTTCATCTTCCTCAAATCCCTCCTTGCACCTATTTGGCAAGAAAACTCAAGGTATAGGATTTTGTGGTAAGATTGTTTATTTCATTATAAACTTGTTTATATTGCTTATTGATTCTCTCGGTTGTGAGAGAAGGTTGTGATCCCGGGTTGTGGGATTCACTTTTGCCATTGCATGTATGATTTGATCTTGTGAAGGTTTTTCACAAGATATTCATAGTGGAAATCTTGGGTTAGGGTTTCTAACCTAAGTATCCGGAGGGGATCCGGGTGGTTGGGACGTAGGATCACCGGGAACAAGTCGGAGAGACTTGGGTGGATCCGAACCCAGTAACATCTTTTGTTAGCATTGTTAATTTTGTAGTTGTCATTCAATTTAAGCTTCCGCAAATTGATTTGGTAGTTGTTTGCACTATAATTTGAAATTATACTCCTTGTTATTTTTAAAGTACTATTCACCCCCCCTCTAGTACTTGTGCAGTAGCTTGTAGGGCATTACAGTGTTTACTTCCACTAGTAGAAGCTTCGGAAGATGGCCTAACAAAGGTGACGGACGATTTGGATGAATCTCCCATCTTATACCCCAAACCAATGTAATGATTGGCCGGAGGTAAGTCATTTAGGATATTATCCAACTTCCCCTTACCTTTGTTGAATTCATGAATTCGGCCTAATGTGCTCTCATGCTTCTCGATGAGAGAATGCAAAGAAGCATCCAAAGTGGACACTTGCGATGCGAGTGCACAAACGCGTGATTTGAGATTTTTATTCTCAATACTCAAAGTTGAGATTTGAGACGTCAAATCCGCTATCACATGTTCATCCGAATCCTCGATATGAACATGCTCAAGTGGAGACTTGAGATTTTCAATCTCATTTCTCAACCCATCAACAACGGTGTCGTTGTTGACGATGAAAGGCTTAGGCGAGTTTTTTAAGACTATCTAATTCATTTTTAGTCTTCATAAATTTAGTAGCCATATTAGAAAACTTATTCCATAGTTGTTCATTGGCTATTCTAAGTTCATCATTAGTTACCTCTTCGCCTTCATCCTCGCTTCCATCCTTGCTTTCATTGGAGGAAGTCTCTTCATCACGATCCTCTTTTCCCATGAAGCACGTGTGTGCTTTCTCCAATCTTTCATCGTCCGACTCTCCACTTGAGGAGTCGGAGTCGGTGAAAGTGCCGACAAGCCCTTTCTTGTGCTTTCTTGACTTGTCGTGCTTGGATCCCTTCCATTTTCCCTTGTGTTTGTAGAGAGGACAATCCGGCTTGATATGTCCTGGCTTATTGCATTTGTAACACACGGGAGTAGAAACATTCGTCGAAATAAATTTAGATTTACGATTCAACTTACCTTGTCGGAAGAATCGGAGGAACTTCTTTGCCATATCGGCCAAAGCTTCCATGTCCAACTCATCGTCCGATTCTTCTTCTGATTCTTCATCATCGGTAGATGGAGCGGCCTTGTATGCAATCGCCTTTTTCTTAGGCTCGTCTTGCTTCAAGTACGACTTCATATTTTCTTTCATCATGAGCTTGCTATCCTTGCGTACCTCGTATGACATCAAGGTACCCATTAGTTGAGTAACTGTATAAGTTTTCATGTCATTACCTTCCTCGATGGCGAAGGTACGCTTCTCCCAACAAGAAGGAAGTCCATCGATTATCTTCGAGACTTTCTCCTTTTGGGTGTAGGTCTTCCCAAGAGCTTCCAACTCGTTTGTGATGTCGACGAATCGATTATAATACTCTTTCATCTTTTCACCCTGCAGCATATGAAATAATTCGTAATCTTTGTTCACGACAACGAGTTTAGAATCTCTTACCCGACTCGTCCCTTCATGTAATATGAGGAGGGAGTTCCAAATTTGATATGCACTCTTACATGTGCATATCTTATTGAAGTCCTCGGGCTCCAATGCGCATTGCACGACGTTCATTGCCTTGGCATTACTTACCTCCGCGGAGACCTCCGCGGGAGTCCACTTTGCGAAATCTTGTTCGGAGGGCTCGACGTACTCATTCATCGTGGCTCTCCAAAGTGAAGCACTCCGAAGGAACGTTTCCATTCGGCATTTCCAGTACCCGTAGTTGGTACCATTGAAGGAGGGAGGCCTAGATGAAGATTGCCCTTCCAAGACTGAAGAAGCTCCTTGACCATCCTTGAAGACGCTGTAGTCGTTGTTCGTCATAGCTTTGAACTTGTAGCTTTAACCTTGGCTCTGTTACCAATTGTAGTGCCCTGTGGTAGCTACTGCACACGTACTAGAGGGGGGGTGGTGAATAGTACTTAAAATAATTAAGAGAGTTATTCCTAACTATTGTGCAATGAACAAACGACAATGCGGAATTAAACAACAATCAACAAGAATTAAACAATGCAAACAAACAATATTACTGGGTTCGGATCCACCCAAGTCTCTCCGACTTGTTCCCGGTGATCCTACGTCCCAACCACCCGGATCCCCTCCGGATACTTGAGTTAGCAACCCTAACTCAAGATTTCCACTATGAAGTACTTGTGAAAAACCTTCACAAGTCAAATCATACACACAGTAATTTGTGACTCCCACAACCCGGGATCACAACCACACTCTCACAACCGAGAGTGAAACTTACAATTCAAATATGAAATGAAATAAACACTTACCTACAAAATCCTATGCCTTGAGTAAATCTTACCAAATTGGGGCAAGGAGGGATTTTGAGGAAGATGATGCCACCAAACCCTAGCTTCAAGAAGATGACCAGCAATGGAAGCCTAGGGTGGAGTATGGTGACTAGAATCAAGCTCTTGGCTTGAGAAGCTCACAATGGAGAGAACCTCTCTTGAGGAAGATGGCTCAAAGAGTGAAGGGAGAGATTCTTGTGAGGAAGAGAGAGCTTAGAATTAGCTTGGGAGAGCTCTTCTCTTAGGTCTGAAATTGCTTGGAAATAGGACCTCTAACCTTGCCTCAAACATATCAAGTTTGTATTTATAGAGGCAAGGAAAATCGTGTTGGAAAAGTTCCCAACGGCTCTATTCTGAACCAGACTAGTCGGTCAAAGAAGGATCACTGACCGACTAGTTCATCAACTAGTCGGTCGGTGATTCAACGTAGACCGACTAACGGTTGAACAGCCAAAAGGTGAAGTTCCAGGCAAAGACAACTAGTCGGTTTAAGAAGACTTGCCGACCGACTAGTTTCACAACTAGTCGGTCGGTGAATGTTCTTTGACCGACTAACGTTGAAATAGAATAGGCCGACTTCAAGATGACTTAGTCGGTTTAAGAACAAATGCTGACCGACTAGTTTCTCAACTAGTCGGTCGCCAAACGTTCTTTGACCGACTAACTCGAAACAGTAACTCAGGCTGTACAGAGGCAAGCTCAACTAGTCGGTCCAAGAAGGATTCCTAACCGACTAGATCGTCATCTAGTCGGTCGGTGACTATTCTTTGACCGACTAATTGATCAACCTGGAATGAGCTGAATAAAGCAAGGCATCTAGTCGGTTCATGTAGAGTTGCTGACCGACTAGATCGTCATCTAGTCGGTTGGTGACTCTTCTTGAACCAACTAACATGCACTCGAAGCCGAGGGAAGAAGCGATAGGCTTCGGGAAAGTTTCTAATGGCTTCTATGAATATCCTAGCTCTAAGATATGAGCGAAATGAAGTATATAATGTAAGTCCTACTCAAGGCTTAACATTCTAATCTATGAAGCTAGAAGACTATAAATTAAACCTTACGAGCCGTCTTCAAAGCTTCAATCTTCATTCCTCTTGACTTCAATATTGCTCCTTGAGCTTCAACAAAGCTCCAGGCACACGATCACGCGTATTGAGAAGTCTTGAGACGTCGCTTTTGATGTACGTGGTATTTTGGCGACGATCTCCATAACTGCGCTCACAAATAAGTTAGTATACATTATTTATGTTTGCTCATCATCCAAAACCAAATCCGGGGAATCATATCACAACATTCTCCAACACGAGAGACGGCCAAATTCATCTCCAGTTTCCCAGGTGACTCGACCGAGTAGCATCAGCTGCTCGGCCGAGCTGACACGCAGAAATCACACGGAAACGGCCTCAACTTACTCGACCGAGCAGCAAAGCAACTCGATCAAGCAGTTCACCTACTCGACCTGAGTCGTCATCCAACAGAGCGACATTTTGGAGGAAGTTCTGATCTACTGTAGCTCGACCGAGTAGAGGGGCTACTCAACCGAGTAGCCCGTATCAGCCAGAAGCAGAGCAGCAGCAAGCGGAGCCCGAAGTCGACTCGACCGAGCAGACGCCGCTCGGTCGAGTAGTGCACGCGCACAACAAGTTGCGGGCCCTTATGTCCAGATTTTCTAATATTTTTGTGGGGTCCCTACCCCTTGTATATAAGCACGTTTTAACCCTATTTTAGAGACATCTATAGTTTTAGCCTATCTTTAGAATTTAATTATAGTTTTTAGGTCTAGAGAGTTTTGTGCCGTCGCTAATTTTGTGAAGACAAAGCTTGGATTTTATTGTTCTTTTGCGCAAGGAAACTTTATTATCTTAATTCTCTTTATTTCGCTATTGCTCCACGACGCGTTGATAACAATTTTCTAAACTTTCTATTGATTTTGATGTCTTCTATTGCCATGATGAATTCCTTTGCATCTATTGAATCTTTCTTTGCTATTAATATGAAGCACGAGTAGTTCCATCTAGGGCTAATGGATTAGCCCATGGATCTTAGGATTTAGATGTAAAGTTAGGATTTTTAGGTTACGATGGTATAAAATGGGCGTATTTTGGTCGATCTTGCAAAGTTTGTAGGAGATCTCGTACTGAGATCGTGCCCACAGTCGGTGGAATCGATTGTCTTAAGGAGTATCCTATAAACTTAATTAGGGAGTTAATGGATTCAATTAGGGTTCGTGACCATGGCCGGCTCGTGTCTTGATGGGATCCACCGACGAACTATATTACTAATTGACGGTTACCGCCATTGCGTCAATGAGAGCCACCAAAATACATCGAACTCTAACCCATGAGAGTGGCGTGAGTTGAGATCATTCTGACCACGAGGGTGGCATTAATATTGTCGATTCTTAATGCACGGATTGTATGCGCCTGTCGCAAGAGCGTGGTTAATGCGATATGTTAGATTCATGGCGCTTAGAGCCATGAATTCCACATCTTAGATGTGACAATCCCTAATAAAGCCAATGCAACGTAAGTGTCTTAACCTAGCATCGACATCCGACGGTCCTAGTGGTGAGTCCTAAAGCCCTAGTCTTTATTAATTGATCACAATCCCAAACAAACAATCTTTTGAAACCGACTATTACCTAAATTCCAAGGTTTGGAAATAGCCCGAGATGCTAGGTTAAGATTTGGAAATAGCCCGAGACAATAACAATGGCACAGATGCCAATGGATTGTTTGTTTGTTTGGGATTTAGGTAGCAGTCGGTTTCAACAGGTTGTTTGTTTGGGATTGTGATCAATTAATAAAAACTAGGGCTTTAGGACTCACCACTAGGATCGTCGGATGTCGATGCTAGGTTAAGGCTCTTACGTTGCATTGGCTTTATTAGGGCATCTAAGATGTGGAATTCATGGCTCTAAGCGCCATAAATCTAACGTATCGCATTAACCCCGCTCTCACGACAGGCGCACACGATCCGTGCATTAAGAATCGACAATATTCATACCACTCCCGTGGTCAGAATGATCTCAACTCACGTCACTCTCGTGGATTAGAGTTTCGATGTATTTTGGTGGCTCTTATTGACGCAATGACGGTAGCCGTCAATTAGTAATATAGTTTGTTGGTGGATCCCATCAAGACACGAGCCGTACATGGTCACGAGCCCTAATTGAATCCACTAACTCCCAAATTAAGTTTATAGGATACTCCTTAAGCCAATTGATTCCACTGACCGTTGGCACGATCTCAGTATGAGATCTCCTACAAATTTTCAAGATCGACCAAAATACGCCCCTTTTATACCAACGCAACCTAAAAATCCTAACTTTACATCTAAATCCTAAGATCCATGGGCTAATCCATTAGCCAGAGATGAAACTAATCGTGCTTCATAGCAATAGCAAAGAAAGATTCAATAGATGCAAAGAAATTCATCATGGCAATAGAAGACATCAAAATCAATAGAAAGTTTAGAGAATTGTTACCAACGCGTCGTGGAGCAATATCGAACTAAAGAGAATTAAGAGAATAAAGTTTCCTTGCGCAAAAGAACAATAAAAATCCAAGCTTTGTCTTCACAAAATTAGCGACGGCACAAAACTCTCTAGATCTAAAACTCTAATTAAATTCTAAAGATAGGTTAAAACTATAGATGTCTCTAAAATAGGGTTAAAACGTGCTTATATACAAGGGGTATGGACCCCACAAAATATCAGAAAATCTGGGCATAAGGGCCCGCAACTTGCTGGGCGCGTCGCGCTACTCGACCGAGTAGCGGCGCCTGCTCAGTCGAGTCGACTTCGGGCTCCACTTGCTGTTGCTCTGCTTATGGCTGATACGGGGTACTCGGTCGAGCTACAGTAGATCAGAACTTCTTCCAAAACACCGCTCTGTTGGATGACGACTCGGGTCGAGTAGGTGACCTGCTCGGTCGAGTAGGTTGATGCTGTTTTCGTGTGATTTCTGCGTGTCAGCTTGGTCGAGCAGCTGATGCTACTCGGTCGAGTCACCTGGGAAACTGGTGATGATTTTGGACGTCTCTCGCTCTCTTCTCCTCCTCTCTTCCAATCTTCCTCCTTACTTTGGCGAACTCTAATGGGGTCTTGCCAATGACGTATCGGAAGTGTCAGATGTGTCTATGTCCCAAAATAGCTCCAATTCACTCCAAAACTCCTGAAAATCCATAAAGCTATACAAAACTCGATATGGCGTTAGAAGCACGATAATATATGAAACATGGAGTTTGGAGGCGAATATGACATGAAATGATGCGATAAAAACATGGAAAATATGGACACATCAAAATCCACCAAGCTTATCTCTTACTCGTCCTTGAGGAATACGAATACGAGGCTCACCGGGCGATGAAAATAAAAAAATAGAAAAAGAATGGAAGATGGAGGGGAGTGCTCGAGTATTCGGTCAGATCTCAAGCCATAGCGACGTATCACAATACTTCGAAGATGGATCACATGCTAATAAGAATTTCATATCTTAGCTAAACATATTACTTGCAAGCATTTAAGAACAAAGGTAGAGATTCTCTAAAATCATGCAATTAATTCATATCAACATCGTGCAATTCATAGAGTTCAATATACCAATGTTGGCGATGCACTTCTCAATCAATAGAAATAAATGAAGCATATAAGAGTCATCCCAAGCATGCAATAGAGAATAGAATAAGGATCATGGCATTCATATATTCATCTCAAATTATGAAAAATCTCCATAGCTAATATATTTCGTAATTTAAGCCTAATCAAATATTCCCAATTGTGTACAACTCCACTCTAATGGCGTACTCACTCGTATAATCAAATCAATTCACCCCCAAGTTTAGCTTGAGGTATCACATCTAAGGAATAATAAAGGAATTTTTGTGGCTTTTTTCCAAGTATTTTTGTGTAGCTCCAAATAATGAAAGTAGAGAAATAATTTACTTTTCTTTTTGGTTTTTTGAACTTTTTGTTTCTTTTTCTTTTGAACTCTTTTTTTCTGTTTGTAGGAGCAGTAGGATATACATATATTTTGGCTCCTTTTTGGTTTTTTGGGGCTTTTTGAAGCCAACTTTTTCTTTTGGGATTTTTGGGAATAGATGTGGTAAAAGTAGCTGCAAAGGGGGTGAACCCAAGTGACATGTAAAGAATAATAAGATATGTGGAGAAAGAAATGATATAATCACTCGGTTCACTCATAAGATGTGCACAATGGTTCAATAAGATAATACTCCAACTAAACTCATAAGCAAGCATGTATATTTTCATTTATTTCAACAAATAATGAAGTCAAGCGATAAGGCATACAAACATATTAGGCATGCAACATAAAATGAAAAAGATAACAAGGCAGATGCTTCAGATATTCTAATGATGCGTAAATCTTGGTGCATATCCAATATAAGCATACTAAATACTATTACATACATTCAGTTTCAATTCATTTCATGCATTCATATAGAGAGATCGTCAACAGAATATATATGCAAGCATATGAATAGTAAGACACTGAAATACTCTAAATAGCATGGCAAAAGTAATAAGTATCGTGGTAGCTACTAAAACTAAGATAGATATCATCATTCGGAATATATCTAGCAAAAGGGGAAAAGAAAGGCAGAGAAAAAATAAAAATAAAAGCAGGCATGCAAGCATACCAAACATGGAAAATATGCTGCTAAAAATGAAATTGTGAAAAAGTGGTGGAAATAAAATTAAAAAGGTGTAAAATGAAAGAAAATGAAAAAAAATAAAAAATAAAAGCGATAGCGCTCATCCTCCAAGCTAAACACAGCAGTCTTCTCACTGCTGAGAACGCGCTGGCAAGAAGGGAAAATGAGGCTAGGGTGGGCGGGTGGTAAATAAAAGGAAAATAATAAAATAAAAGTGAAAATATGCAAATAAAAGAAGAAGTGCAGATGCATATGCATATGCATGACCTAATGCAAGGGATGCAAAATTATGGACAAGCAGGCATATGATGATGATGATGATATGATGCAGGTGGAATATATGCAAATGTAAAATGATGGAATATACACAGGTGGTGCAAAAAGGTCATCCCCCAAGCTATGCAAGGACAAGGCCCCGAAGAGACAGATGTGCACAAAAATAAATAAGGGGTGATAGTAGCAAAAATAATGTAAAGATCAAGCAGCGGCATCACCTAGAGTGGATGATGATGGGTCTGACTGCTGGGGACCAGAGATAGGGATGTCAGGTACAAAAGGTGTAGGCTCGACAGGTATGTCGGCCGGGAAGGCAACTGAAGAGATAACATGCTCAGAACAAGGTTTTGGGGTAATTGCAAAATTTGCCTTAAAGAGTGTTTTGGGGCAAAGTTTTCCTAAATGGCATGAGTAGTAATTATGATAACATCTTGAAGGGCATTTCTTATAGAGGGATAGTAAGAGGATTTAAAAAAAAGAAAAAAAAAGAGAAAGGGGAATGACAATCTTGTAAATGGTGAGAAGCTTCTACACCTTTCCCCATTACTCTACCCCATACATTAATTCTTAAATTCTCAAAACCAATTTCATTTTTATTTTTCCCCTTGCCCACAAGAAGGCCGAACCCATCAAGAAGAAAAGCAAAGAAAAAAAAGGAAAAGGGAAAGAGAAAAGGGGTAAAAGGAAAAAAAGAGAAAAGGGAAGAAACATGGGGAAGGAGGAAAGGGATTACGGCTCAAACTCAAGGAGGATCCCTAATCATGATACTAATGTTCTAGGTAGGATTCTTAACCCATCTTGGATCTATTTAAGGTATTTTCATGTTGTAATTGTAGTTGCCTTTCATTAGTATTCTCCATAGTTTTGATGAAAACATTGGTTGTGTAGCAAATTCGACTTTGTTCTTGGAATGATGTAAAACTTGGATTATCAACAATTAAGGGGAGGTTATGCCCAATTTTTTATGAACTTATAGAAGATAAGCTCAAATTTTGTTTTTTCTTAAGTAGACTTAAGGAAGTTGATGACTTTTTTTGAAAAGATTAGATTTTTCTTAAGGAGATTTTATAAAGGACCTTAATCAAGTAATCCTACACTCTTCCCCCATCTCCTTTCATTAAAAATGAAATTTTTCCTCAAAATTAGTAAGAGGGTTTTGTTCAAGTTAAATTGTTTTGAAAAAGTCCATGTTTTTCTTTAAGGAACCCTTGTAATGACCTTAACCATGTATTCCTACAATGAATCATCATGCTTCTGTAGGATCCTGCCAAAACAGAGTTAGGATCGATAAATGAAGTTGAGACTTACGCTTGCGTATGCGGCACGGTAGTCTACGAACTTCGCCTTCGGATTCGCCACGACGGATCGAGTCTTCTAACGAACGGAGTAAGGCTACTAAATCCACAATCTAAATCTCTACTTTTAGATTAAGAACTTGGATAGAGGGAGAGGAAGTATTTCGGCAGAGCTTCGCTAGAATGAAAATGCATGCAAGAATGCCATGCAAAAGTGTAAGTAAAATGGCTAACCCTTCGATCTTATTTATAGCCCCCAAGGTAGTTATTTTAGGAGTAATTGTTCCTTTGGAACAATTTAACTAAGGTGTACCATCGTACATGGCATATTATAAGCTTAAGTTGTACCATATGCATGGTACAACATAAGCTTAAGATATTACCCCTTTATTAGCCATATGTCGCATGCACTTATGCACTTATAATGCGACTTTCCCATCATTCTAGAGATCCTCTCCGCAAGGGAACATATTCCCTTTGCACACGACTTCGTGTACGCGACGTTCGAGGTCCGTATTCCCTCGTACATCCCCTACAAGGGTGTACTAACGTCTTCCATATCCAACATCTCCCACTCACACTTGAGGGGATTTGTAAGAGAACGTCTTTCTCTTAGTTCTTTCATCTATCATACCGAGAAATAGACCGTGCGACCGTCATGCGCGTAGAGTCTGTTGTTGTGCACTTGTTAGAGATACACAACGACCTCGAAGGTGCAAAGTTGAGTAGTTCAACGCATGCTTTACCCTAGATTATTTCTTCACATTTCTTATACTTTATATTCAACAATTGAATCCCATCTGGATCACAATTGGCTGGCCAGCTTTGAATCATTAAAGTCCAAATGTGAATATGAAATCAATCTTCCTCTTCTTGCGAACCTTCTGATCTTGACTTGATTCGCTTTTCTAACGTGCCCCGCCGAGCCGAATTATCATAGCCCATAAGTAACACGCTAAGATAGCGATCATCTCGTCAAATCTAAAGGAACCAATTGGAGTCCTTGAGGGTAAGAGTTAAGGCCCATATGGCCTTTGAGTCTCACATAATAGCAAACACTATTGCTACTAACTCAGTGGTCGTAATGCATACGTGGTATGCACACGTATTACAACATCGCTCCTTTCCCAGGGAGTGTATGTCTCAATGATGTTGTAAGGATGATGATCAGACACCACAATGTCTGACTTTGAGTCCCTTATTCTACTCAAATAATCCTTTGGACTCACATCCCGCATTTAGACAGATAGGATTTCAAAAAATCCTCTTAGATCTTTTGTAAGCATCCATATGATGCAGATCTTTCGTGCGACCATTTTGTTTAAGTCATGACTCTTAAATCATCCGTTTGATGATTTTGACTTCAAACAGGTCTCATCTCTATTCCATCCGTCTGATAGAATAAGGCGGTTGCTCATGTGAGAGAGCCAACCTCAATCTGTCCGACATACTAGAATTCAGCTGAGATTTCAAAAATGTACACAAACATTTCTTAAGAGATTCATATGCAATGTTTGAAAAAGAACTTATTCTTTTATCAAATTTGATCTTTCTCAGACATGGGAAAATATATTGGTACAACTCAGCTCTTTACGCAATCCTTGGGATGATAAGTGTTTATAAAACACATTTCTGGGGATCGCTTTCGTAAGCGGATCCTCTATCATCTCATGCGTAGATATGTACCTTATGTCTACCTTCTTGGTTTTATCATAGTCTTTTGCAAATTCGTATCGGATATCAATGTGTTTGATCTTACAAGACACATTATCCTCTTTAACCGCTTTCCAGTGTACTTGCCCTGTATTGGATTGGTAACAGCTTACCATTTCCAACGGCAAAAAAAATGTCCGGTCTCGTACACACCATAGCGTACATAAGACTATCAACTGCACTGGAATATGGAACTTTTTCCATAATTTCCTATTCCTTTTGGTTCTTTGGACATGATTTCAGATATAAATTATCGCATCTGCTTTATAGGAGTATCAATTGGACTTGCAAACCTACATATTAAACCGTTCTAGAACCTTCTTTATATAAGTCTCTTGTGAAAGAGAAAGAAGTTTTTTTGAACGATTCCTTGAAATCTTAATTCCAAGGATATATGTGGCTTCCCCATGTCTTTCATCTCAAAACTGATGAAAGTCAAGCCTTGATATCCATCACAAAGCCCTTGTCATTTCTGGTTATTAAAATGTCATCTACATATAGAGACATAATAACATGCTTGCTTTTAATCCTCTTGATATATACGCAGTTATCTTCATCAAGCATGGAAAATCCATTTGATAAGACATCTTCTTGAAATCGTATATACCATTGCCTCGAGGATTATTTAAGACCATATATGGACTTACGAAGTTTACAAACCTTATGTTCGTTTCCTTCTTTTACAAACCCTGTTGGTTGTTCCATATAGATCTCCTCGTCCAATTCTCCATTGAGAAAGGCAGTCTTTACATCCATCTGATGTAATTCGAGGTTTAAGCAAGCTACCATTGCCAGAATCAGGCGAATCAAGGTAAAACGCACAACAGGTGAGAAGGTCTCTTCGTAGTCTATCCCTTCCTGTTGCGTAAAACCTTTCGCGACAAGGCGAGCTTTATATCTATTTATAGAGCCATCAGCCTTATGCTTGATCTTGAGAACCCATTTGTTCCCAATTGCTCTATATCCTCTGGGTAAGTTAACTAAGTCCCAGACTTGGTTAACTTTCATGGATTTCAATTCCTCCTTCATCGCTTCCATCCATTTGTCTTTTGCAGGGCATGATACGGCCTGTTTGAAAGTAGCATGCTCGTCATCATCTTGTAGTAAAGTCATAAAGGTTTGCGGAAATTCATCCTCAAATCTTAGAGGAGCCAACCTTGTACGACTACTACGTCGTATTTGAGATTCTTCAAGTCCTTGTTGACTCGAATTTAGATCAATTCTAATATCACTCCCACTTGGAATGTCGTTAGAATTGCTCCCACTTGGATCATTATTCCCGTATGGAATAGGATAATCGTCATTCGTATAATCCATTGGTGAAGGTTGAAACGTATTTTCGTTTTCACCATGAATTCTCCCACTCGAATGAGGTAATCCTTCTTGATCATAAATCTCAAATAGAGATAAGTCCTGACTTATCTCGCCCTGTCTTGGAAACTCGTTTTCCAAGAAAGTGACATCCCTCGACTCAAACTCAATTAGCCCACCATTGTCTTCCTGACTGACAAAAACATAACCTTTGGAGTTTTCTGCGTATCGTATAAAGATACATTTCCTTCCCCTTGGCCCAAGTTTGCTATTCTTATGGGAGGAAATATGTGCGTAGAATGCACAACCCCAAGGTTTCAAAATGTTTTAAGTCAGGGAACCTTTGGTTCCACAACTAATAAGGAGTGGAGCTAACTGATTTCGAGGGTACGCGGTTTAAAATGAAAGCGGCCGTTTAATAATGCATCACCCCAAAAGGTGATTGGTAAGTTAGCTTGCGCCATCATTGAACGGACCATTTCCATTAAAGTCCTATTTCTCCTTTCGGCAACACCGTTTTGTTGAGGAGTATAAGGCATAGTTACCTGATGTACTATGCCTTTTTCATCACAAAGTTCCTTAAAACTTGTTGATTGATATTCACCGCCCCTATCGGTTCGCAAGATCTTAACCTTGCGATCTAATTGATTCTCCACTAAACTCATATAGTTTTTAAAGCAAGCCAAAGCTTCACTTTTGTGGGATATCAAATAGATATGTCCGAATCGGGTGAAATCATCAATAAAAGTGATGAAATATGACTTTCCGCGTCTTGTCTTGACATTCATCGGACCTCATATGTCCGAATGGATAAGCTGTAATGGAACCTCGGCCATTGTGCCGGTTCCAAACGGCTTGCGACAAGATTTCCCCACAAGGCAATGTTCGCAGGTCGACATTTCAACCTTTGAAACTTTGGATAGAAGGCCACGTTTGGCAAGTCTATCCATACGCGTTGGTCCAATATGACCAAGCCTTGTGTGCCAACAAATTATATTAGACTCATTAGTCAAAGAATTTGTCACAAGGAAAAAAAATGAGGAACCATATATTGTACTTATTACAATAAATCCTTTGAAATACAAACCCAGTACCAATAAAGGAATTATTACAAAATAGGTCCATATTACAATCATGAAGGAACCAACTATAACCAAGACCCATTAAATTGACCACAGTTTTAATATTCCTTTGAATATATGGAATGAAGAGAACATCATGAAGTAGGAGAGTGCGGCCGTTGTCCAAGACTAGCTTGCGAGTCCCAACGCCTTTCACTTCAACACGTGTGTTGTTTCCTACATTGATCCACTTCATTCCTTGGGGTATCCGGTGATACTCCACGAAGGACCGTCTGTCCTTTGCTATGTGGTCGGTGGCACCTCGTCACTTCCACTCGTACATGAACGAGCATAGTGACCGAGCTTGTTGCACTTGAAGCACTTGATCCTTTTCAAGTCTTTCTTCTTGTGCCATTTCTTGTGCCCACCCTTATGTTTGGGTTCCTTGGTAGACTCAGGTTGCTTATTACGTTCATTTAGAAGACTTCGAACGATCTTTACGTTTCTTTCCCCCGCGTGAGGAACTAGCAACCATGTGCACTTCTGCACTTGGCTTGGCAGCCGCAAGCCGCTCTTCCTCTAATTCGAGGTGCTTGGAAACATCGTTGAAGGTTTTGATGCTCTCATTATGAGTGAGATGCATCTTCATCTGATCCCACCCATTTGGTAGGGAACGTATGACTGCTTGGATTTGTTGCTCATCTGTGAGCACATGACCTGTATCCTTTAACTCCGAGATAAGGTTCGCCATATGTCGCAGATGTTTCCCCATGGAATGATCTGGACGTTTCTTATATGAATCGAACCTTATAGTTAAGGAGCGAAGTTTGGACACCGATGTGCCACCGAACTTCTCCTCTAGCTTGGACCATATGTCCATGGCTAGGTCATGTTCTCGGAAGATGCGCATTATGTCATCAGCCATACTGCTTAATAACGTAATGCGCGCTATCTTGTTCTTCCGAGACCAAGCATCAAAAGCTTCATTGTCTCGTCGGTGTTGGGCCGTAGTGCCCAACTCGGGTTCAATCATAACGTTCTTTAGAGTTTCGAGCACTTCTTGCTCCTCTAGAACGTATTGTATCTTGATGGACCAAAGTTTGTAATTATCGCCGTTGAGTTTTTCACCTCTGTTTAACTCAGCGACGATATTCTTTGAAGCGGAAGACATTTTACTTTTAAAATGCTGCAAAAGACACAAAACCGAAGGTTTGATCAAAACATTGCATAAAAATTCTTAAAATATAACTCCCACTTGAAATGATAATAGAATATCCCATTTGGATAGTTCTAAAAATTCAAATCCCACTTGGAATTATATTATATTTGATAAGTTACTTTCGAAAAATATTGAAGATGTTGTTCTAGAATCAAAAAGGTCTCTATGATTCCAATCACCATCTAGAACAACATTCAATATTCCCCCATCACTTATCAAACAATCGTACTCTTATAGTACTTCGCAGCGGAAAATTACTTTTGAAAAAACATATCTTTCAAAATGGAATAGGTGAGAGTTTGCGCAAAGAATTTTAGCGCAACAATTGCCAAGCCACGAGACCTGTTCTACACACCCATGGGTTAGATAACCATGGCCGGATCGTGGTAGGACTTGGAATTCTAAATTGCGCTATCCCGATTAAGGACATGACATAACCTATTTGAAAACATCTTTTTCAAAAAATTTAAAATACATTGGCTAATCTCCGTAGAGTAGAGCACAACGTCATAAGTACATTGGCTAATCTCCGTAGAGTAGAGCACAATGACATGGCTAATCTCGCATGAAGTAGAGCACTATGACTAATCTTCAAGGAGTAGAGCCCAATGAAAAACTTCATTAAAATGTTTGCCCCGTATGGGCTAGTCGGCACTGTGGTTAGCCCCGTATGGGCTAATCGGCACATTCGAGTTTGACCAAGGCCTTTTGTCACCCCGTATGGGTCAGTTGGCAAGTTTGCGATCGACCAAGACCTTCTGCCGGATTGGTCGACCAAAACAACCAAATTGGTCGACCAATTATTTGGTCTGCAACTTCTCCCGGCCAGGGCCTCTGCCCTGGCCGAGGCTTGGCCAAGGGCCGGCCAGGGCCTCTGCCCTGGCCGGCCAGGGGCCCTGGCCCCCTCTGCCCTGGCCGAGGCCGGCCAGGGCCGGCCCTGGCCTTGGCCGGGGCCGGCCACTGCCGGCCATGGCCTGGCCATGGTCGGTCATGGCCAAGGCCATTTTTGCCTTGGCCGGCCATGGCCCTTTGGCCATGGCCGGCCTCCCCTTGTGTGGGGTGGCCGCACACCCCCGCCGGTGGGGTTTGCCGCGGTGGTTATTGGCCGTAGCCAACCCCCTCCGCATGGGGAGGGGGGGTGCATGGCCTTCATAGCCCATTTGGCCATGGTGCACATGCACTAAAATTCATCTTCCCCGATGGGAATAACCACCACCTTCTTCCTCGATGAAGCACCCGTTCGTCGACGAAGCACCCGTTCGTCGAGAAAGTGGTTATTTTCTAATGGCCGTGTGCCAAAAATGAAAAATAACATACTACGTGAACGGTCGGTTCTTCCCGTCACGGAGAGTTCCTACCATATCCGTAATGATAGGTGACCCTAACGTGAAAAGAACAACCGTTGCGTTCTCTCCGTCACGAAGCGTTCCTACCATATCCGTAATGGTAGGAGACCCATTCGTGAAAAAGACAACGACTCGTTCATAGTTTCGACGGGACGGCGGTTTGACCGGGGCGAACCCGTATGGCTCTGATACCAATGTTGGATCCTGCCAAAACAGAGTTAGGATCGATAAATGAAGTTGAGACTTACGCTTGCGTATGCGGCACAGTAGTCTACGAACTTCGCCTTCGGATTCGCCACGACGGATCGAGTCTTCTCACGAACGGAGTAAGGCTACTAAATCCACAATCTAAATCTCTACTTTTAGATTAAGAACTTGGATAGAGGGAGAGGAAGTATTTCGGCAGAGCTTCGCTAGAATGAAAATGCATGCAAGAATGCCATGCAAAAGTGTAAGTAAAATGGCTAACCCTTGGGTCTTATTTATAGCCCCCAAGGTAGTTATTTTAGGAGTAATTGTTCCTTTGGAACAATTTAACTAAGGTGTACCATCGTACATGGCATATTATAAGCTTAAGTTGTACCACATGCATGGTACAACATAAGCTTAAGATATTACCACTTTATTAGCCATATGTCGCATGCACTTATGCACTTATAATGCGACTTTCCCATCATTCTAGAGATCCTCTCCGCAAGGGAACATATTCCCTTTGCACACGACTTCGTGTACGCGACGTTCGAGGTCCGTATTCCCTCGTACATCCCCTACAAGGGTGTACTAACGTCTTCCATATCCAACAGCTTCCCTCTTCAACAATTGAATCTTTACTACCCCTTCTCTTTTCATTTTAAAATATATTTTTTCTTGGAAAAGACTTAAGAGGAATTTTACAAGTTAAATTTTCTTTTACACAAGGATTAGGTTTTTCTTGAAGATATATTATATATAAGCTAAAATGTGAAGTCCTACAAACATTCATTAAGTTTCCCTCTTCAAAATCTCATTTCTAAAAATGTCCTCTTTGAATTTTTCATGAAAAAGACCATTTTTCACCTCATTCCCCTTTATGTTTTACTTATTAGCATTGCCCAACATACATTTAGTTAGTTTTAGAAATCCCTTTTTGAAATGTTTAGGTTAATCCCTTGATTTGTTAACTTGATTATTTTGGTTGCATTTGTCCTTTCCCTTTAAGAAGCATGTTGATGTTAATGCTATGGTTTCATTCACATTACTTGCCTTCATACCTTAACTTGTGGATGTTGGTCCTTATGCATGCATGTTGAGTAATAATATATGTTTAGTCACTTTTACTTGCATGTTCAATCCTATTGTGAATGTTTAGTTCTTTACTTGCATGTTTAAGCAACTTGAGGAAGTTTGGGTCCCTTGCATGCGGCCAATTAAATTCTTTAATGTGGAGTTTTGGGAAATAGTGATGGTTGAATGAAATGAAGTGGCATGCGGAAGAACTACGCTTAAAGAATGAGCATTTAGCTAAAGATGTTGGGAATACGAGATTTGGTTTATGTTTCAAATAGTGCATGGAAATAGGAACGTGAATGCGAGTGTTTTGGCCTACGTGTAGTTATGCTCCGCATACCACTAATTGTTGTAAAATCGAAAATTATTTAAATAAATCTCAGGTGTCTACTTCTACTTTTGAGGTGGGTGAGCACTCTAGGGACGAGTGGAGGAAAACCCAAGCATTGGGTTGGCATAAGGGACGGGACTAGTTTTGTTGGTTTGCGTTGGTTTGTGTTGGTTTGTGTAGGGTACATTCGCACTCCCGTCGGGCTACCGGGGCGGGGAGTGGGCGGATGTGTTACTGTAGGCTCCTGACGGGCTAGCGCGGCAGGGAGTCCTAGTTCTTACCACCCGCCTACTGGGTGAGGTTCCAGTCCCTTATGCCACACTCAGTGCCTAGGTTTCCAACAATAAATACTTAAATAAATAAATTTAAATAGTTGTCACCTTCAGTGTTTGTTTCCTTGCCGTGTTTACTGAATGTAGCGTTGACACTATAAACTCTTAGATAGAGCCTTGGTGTGGTTGAGTTTCCTACTAGGCACCCTGCGACGTGTCCCCCTTACTCCACAGGTACAGGTCCAGAGACGGCGGGTTTTCAGCCTCAGCAGAGACACCAGGAGGGCGGCACTTCCTGGTCTGGGTCACAGGGTAGCTAGGCTGTGCGTGGTTGTCGTGGGTTTTTGGGTCACGAGGTTGAGTGAGAGGAGCTGTAGTTGCTTTTGTACACCCCCTTAGTTTTTGTACCCCTAGCTGACTGCTATTGTACTTTCTGGGTTGTACAGTTTCTGTGATGATGAGATTAGTAGACACTTCTGTGGGTGACTCTAGATGCTCCTGCTGTTTGTCTGCCGTCGCTTAGCTGTACTTATTCTGTTGTGTTGGAGCATTTATGTTCTTTTTGTACTTCTCTGCATTACGTTGTTCTTTTAGTCTATGTTGTTCTAGCTGTTGCAGTGACCTGCATATTTTTCCTGGCAGCACATTCACGCTTGGTACCCCGTACCGTGGCCCGTCACTCTGTCTTCTGTATTTTGGGAAATGGGGTGTGACAGGTTTTGTGGTGGCCTATGCAGGTCTGTGCGCACTGCGATATGCATAAGAACGACATGGGCTATGCTTAATACTTCAGTTGTTGTAATAATTTAATCTGTTCCGTTTTCCATTTGTAGGATGGAGGCTGGAAACGGGACGTCTGGAGGGTCCGGAGGGTCCGGGGCTTCTGGAGGTTGACCCACCTCGGGGGGACAGGACCTCGGAGTCAAGTTTAATGGCAAAGGTCCTGATGGGGATCATGGAGCACTTACAGCATCAGGAGGACAGGCTAGCTAGATTAGTGGCGCCTGCACCAAAGGCACCGAGCTATCTCTGGGGAGCGGTTTGAGGCCTAGTTCCTCCCAAAGGCCGCGAAGGATGAGTTGAGGCAACGGTTCGAGCACCTGACTCAGGGCCATAGGACAGTGGACGAGTATGACGCAGAGTTCACCCTACTTAGCAAGTATGCTCCTGAGCTAGTGGGGACAGATGCCACCTGAGCTCGACGTTTTTGTATGGGACTAGACCCTGAGGTCAGAGGAACTATGGCTACCCAAGAGCTGACAACACATGAGGCCGTATTGAGTGCAGCCAGACGCTACGAGACACACTTGAGGAGTTTGGGGAAGCTACCGACCAGTGACCGGCAACCAACTATGCCATAGAGGACTGCCCCTCGGCCGATCCAGCTTGTGACCTTCAAGCGGCCGAGTGTTCCACAAGTACCACCGAGGAGGACTTCTAGTTGGAAGTGTGGGAAGCCGGGACATGTGGCGAGAGACTGCATGGTTATGGACAGACAGTGCTACATGTGCGGAGAAGTCAGGCACATCAGCAGCTTTTGCCCTCACCAGGACCGACCTCCTTAGCACCAGTGACTGCCAGACCGCCTCAGCATAGAGCTCTTCCACCAGCACTGTAGCGACCGGCCCTTCCAGCACCACCGGGGCCCAGACCTACTGCTCCGAGGGGACCTCCTTTGCATCCTCCGCAACGGAGCTTCCAGAGGACGGCTCCTGCTCCCCAGAGATAGCAGCAGTTCCTGATGACTGCAGTTGAGGCCGAGCGTTCAGGCCAGGTGGTATCTGGTATGATTTTGACTTTTGCTTTAGAATACATGGTTCCTTTCCAGCTGTTTGTTAGATAGTTAGATATTTCTTTGTGCCTTACTGCTATATGTATTGTTATAGTAGCTTCACATCACGCCTTGTCTTTATTTGATTCTGGAGCGTCCCACTGCTTCATGGCTAAATGATTCGTGACTAAGCACTCTATAGTAGTTGACTTATTTGCTGCTAGTTGGAATGTTCACATGGGAAATGGGATTATATATAGTGCTTCTGGGTTACGTAATTGTCCGGTTCAAATAGGGGCAGGAGTTGTATGCAGATTTCATGGTAATTGAATTACCTGATTATGAGGCCGTTTTCGGAATGGATTGGTTAGGGATGTTTTATGCTACTATAGACTATAGACTGAGGAGGGTAGTCTTTCAGATCCCTGACCATCCGGAGTTCGAGTTTCGCAGCGGTAACACGACACTTGAACCTTTGAAGTTTAAGGCATCATCTCTGGAGAAGACGATGGAAGCGGAGCTGACTTTGCCAAAGGTTGTTCAGGAATTCCCAGTTGTTTGTTTGCACGTGTGTGTAGATATGTCTCTCCTTTCTTTTAAATTCTAAGGCCGAAATTTGTTTTAAGGAGGGTAGGATGTAACACCTACAAGTGCTAGTATTAATATTTCTTTGGGTTATTTAGTACCGACCCCCTGTGTTCTCTCCATAATTAGTATCACCCCCATATAGTTTCAATTATTAGTAAGACCCCCCTGATGTATCCAATTTGGACTCCCCGCCCTCTGTTTGGAGGGGGCGTGGGAGTCCAAATTGGATACATCAGGGGGGGTCTTACTAATTATTGAAACCATAGGGGGGTGTTGCTAAATACGGTGAAACCATAGGGGGCCGGTTCTAAATAACCATATTTATTTTTATATTTAGTGGTAGTTCATGCATTAGCCCAAGTTTTGACAATTTTTGCATCCATGACCAACAAGTTTTGTATTGTACCCAAGAGAGTGCGTACTTGCAAATTTTGAGTTAAAGAGGATTTTGGGGAAAAGTTTTCCTAAATGGCATGATTAGTAATTATTATAACATCTTGAAGGGCCTTTCTTAAGGAGGGATAGTAAGAGGATTTCAAAAAAAGGAAAAAAAGAGAAAAGGGGGGAATGGCAATCTTGTAAATGGTGAGAAGCTTCTACACATTTCCCCATTACTCTACCCCATACCTTAATTCTTAAATTCCCAAAACCAATTTCATTTTTATTTTTCCCCTTGCCCATAAGAGGGCCGAACCCAGCAAGAAGAAAAGCAAAGAAAAAAAGGAAAAGAGAAAGAGAAAAGAGAAAAAAAAGAAAAAAAGAGAAAAGGGAAGAAAAAGGGGGAAGGAGGAGGAAAGGGATTAAGGATCAAGACTCAAAGAGGATCCCTAATCATCATACTAAGGTTCTAGGTAGGATTCTTAACCCATCTTGGATCTATTTAAGGTATTTTCATGTTGTAATTGTAGTTGCCTTTCATTAGTATTCTCCATAGTTTTGATGAAAACAATGGTTGTGTAGCAAATTCGACTTTGTTCTTGGAAATTACAGTACGCTCGGGAAATTTGTGAAGCGGCCAACCGATCGGGTGAAAACTCACCAGATCGGTTCGCCTGTGGCTGCTTTCCAACAAGAACTTTCGAAAATTAACTCAACCGATCGGGTGAGATCTCACCCGATCGGTTCGCCTACCCCGTTATATATACTTCCCCTCACCCGACCTCATTCACCCGACTTCCAATTTCCATTCGCACGGTCCCTTTCTCTTTCCTCCAAATCGATCCCCTCCATCACTCCCTACGCCCCTAAAAGCACACCCTCAACTATTCCCGCACTTCCCCACCATCAAAAACCTCCCATCGACCACATTCAACCGCAGCTCAACCAAACCCTAACCCTAACCCCCAATTTCTAAATTTCAGATCTTATTGGATTAGAGTGCGGCGGCTTCCTAAATCACTACATTGTACAACAGGGGATCAAGTGTGGAGTATCTAGCTTGGATTGGCATCACTGCTGGGTAACCTCTTTCCAAGTTTTATACTAACCCTAACCCCCAATTTCTAAATTTCAGATCTTGTTGGATTAGCGTGCGGCGACTTCCCAAATCACTACATTGTACAACAGGGGATCAAGTGTGGAGTATCTAGCTTGGATTGGCATCACTGCTGGGTAACCTCATTCCAAGTTTTATACTTCCCCACTTGTGTGCAATATTTTGATTTTTTGTCTACTTTCTACATTTGCTTTACCATAACCGTGGACACGATCCCCCACTTAATTGTTCTTCCTCTACGTCATTCACATGTCTGGGAAGGGAAAAGAGCCAGCATCCTCATCACGCAGACACAACCTACACGGCCTTTTTTCCCCTTCTTTCCTTGGCATCAATCCTTCTTCAGAAGAACAATCTGAACGTTTGCACACCCTCTTTCATCGCCCCATGTGACCTACTCTTTTTGCTGATCACCCCACGCTCGAATCTCTCGGACTTTTGCGGGGGCGTAACCAACCTTTTCAAATGCATTGGGTGCGATTTCCTTCTGCGTGCTCATGCCCACACACACCGGAATCTCACACTCGAATTCCTTAGTTCTCTCGAAATGTTCGATTGGGGCTTTAATTTCCGCGCTTTCAATGCCGATTTTTCGATGAATTTTGTCGAGCTTAACAACTTGCTGAATTTCCCTCACCCAGATCGTTATGTTGAATGTTAAACTCATGATCATTCTGATATCTATTCTTACTTTCGGGACGATGGTGTTTGGCAACGATTCACCTGGTATACCACCTTTCCATCGGGGGCACTTTCCTCCTACATCATACATCCATGCTACTGTTTCGCCCACTGCCTCTTTGCCAACACCATCTTTTCCCGCGTAGATGTTTCCACGATGTCTAGGGATGAGCTTTTCTTTCTTTATGCCATGTCCCATGACAGGGTCCACGGGCATGTCCCATTGCCCATAAACATCGCCCACTGGATCATCCACGAGATTTTATCTGTTAGCCGTGCAACTTCTGGACCTATCTGCTGTGGGGGATGATCACTCTAATTGTCAGTCATCTTTTGAGGCTGCCGTCTGACCTCCCATTTCTGCCGGGTCGAACCCGTATCGATCGCGACTACTTGATCGATATCGGTATGATCACTCCCTTCGGTCGGGAACGAGCTGTCTACCTTTATAGTCCTGACAATACTCCATTTGCCATTCTACCACCATCATCTTCTGAGCGAATCCCCATTCGCATTTTTCATTTACCGTGGGAGTTCTACCCGGATCCTTGGTATTCCACTCTCGTACATTTTCCACCCTTGGAACCTCCCGATTGGCACACATGCATCGGTTCACCCGGTGCCATCATTATCCACCACAATCCACAAATAAATTTCGACCCACCAGTGATCCAGCCAGTTACCCCTCCTTCTCCTGTCGGCACACCCTCTCCTTTGTCCTCACAAGATTCTTTCGTCCACTATTCCCCACACTCCTCACCATCTCCCTACCATTCTTCCGACTGCAGCTCAGATTGACCTCCCCCAGCCCATTATTTCTGTATCACATTGATCATATCATTTTGCTAGCATTTTCATGATCAGCTTGGGGGAAATAGATTTTTGTGTGTGATGTCGTTAGATGTCATTGTCGTATGCTTGTTTATATGTGTTCTTTGGATGTGTTTTCATATCTTTTATTTGTGTATTTCTTTTTCTTTATTTTTTCTGTTTCGTTTTGTGGGTCTTTCATGCTTTTCATCTTTTTGCGTCAGTGCGTACTTCCCCCCATTTTCGTTGTCCTCCCGTATTTACTACTATTGCATTAAGGGCAATGCAAGTTTCAGCTTGGGGGGAGTCGCACTTTGTGCATCCGTTGTGTCTTTTTCACCGTTTTTTGAGTCGTTTTCATCGTATTTTCTTTTCTTTCTTTCTTTTTATTCTCCCTCTCATAGAGATGACCCCACATGATGAATTGCCACGGAACCACACACACTTAGCTTAGCTACGATAATCACTTTCACTAGCCCTAGGAAGCCGAGTCCTATTGCATTTCATGCTTCGTGGGTTCACTTTGCTTTTGTGTGAGTTGTTTGTCGTAACTAGCTGTTTGGTGTGCTTCTACATTGTGATTCTGATTTATATACATGTCCTTGGTTGACCCCTAGACTATCATGCTTCAATTTTGAATATGCGATATTTTGCTTCTACCATCCGCTTCGCTGTGCATGAAATATATATATGTATTACACTTCAATTCGCATGTGTCGGGACTCTACCAATAGGACTAGGATAACTCATTTAGCTTATGCTCTGATTTGCGAGAAAAATTTTCCTTTGCCTAAGTGTTTAGAATTCGATTTCTTTTTTGTTTTGCTTGGTGCAAATCCCCTCGTCGTGTACCGTTCTCCCACTTGGAAGAGTACACAAGTATATAGCCAAAAATCCGAAAGCCCAAAAAGAAAAAAAAGAGAGAGAAGAAAAATCCAAAAAGAAAAAGAAAAGAAAAAAGCGTTAACATTCAAGGCTACTTCTTCATCCTCCGATAGTGAAGAACCCAATAGAGGCCAAGAAGAAAGCGTTAGCATTCAAGGCTACTTCTTCATCCTCCGATAGTGAAGAATCAGAGAACGAAATGGACTTGAAAGAAATGGTACAAATGGCGAAGAAGTTTCAACGCTTCTTTCGCAAAGGTAAATTTGATTCCAAGAATAAATTTGATTCCACTAACAATACTTCATCCCTTTGTTTTAAGTGTAACAAGCCGGGGCACATCAAGAAAGATTGCCCAATGCTTAGAAACAAAGAAAAGTGGAAAGCTCCAAAGTACCACAAGTCCGAGAAATACAAGAAGGATAAGAAGAAAGGACTTGTTGGGACGTTCGATGATTCAAGCGGAGATTCCTCAAGTAAATCCGAGGATGAAAATGGTGAGAGTGCTCATATGTGTTTCATGGCCCGAGAAGATCCACTCTCCGATGAGATGATAATGACATAGATAAACCCGAGGTAAACATGGATGAACTTCATATTGCTAACGAAGAATTATTTTCTAAGTATCAATCTCTTATGATTAGATATACTAGTTTAAAGAAATCAAATGTTAGCAAATCATCCATGCCATGCATTATCAACAATGACACCATTGTTGATACACTTACACTTGAGAAAGCCACTTTGGTTTCTCAAAATGACATCTTGAGAAATGAGGTGAATTCCCTTAAATCTCAACTAGACCAAACTTATCCTAAGGGTAGTATTGATCAGGTTCACAAAATAGACAATTGGGTATTGAGAATGATTCTCTTAAAACCCAAGTGCACGAGCTCAAAACACGTGTGTCCACATTGGATACCAATATTTCTTCTCTTAAGGAGAAATACGAGCTCGTGTCCTCCCAAGTTAAAAGATATAAAAAAGGAAAAGGACAATTGGATGAATTGCTTGCAAACCAATTTCGGGCCACACATCATGTTGGACTTGGTTTTGTGAAAGCAAATGCATCCAAATCTTACACCTCCTATAGTGGTGTAACTATAGAAGTTGTGAGGCCATCCTCCAGTGCATCCACAAGTGGTGTCAAAAACACTATTGGTAGAAACCCTACCAAGAAGTCCACCACTTCACAATCTCTTCCTTTTGGTATGAAACCCTCTAAGGGCGGAAACCAAAAGAGCGGTCATGCGTATACACCAACTCTCATTCACGTAGGAAATCTCCTACTTCACATGTGGACACTAATGACACTTTTTATGCTCCACACCGACGAACACGTGTAAACCCACTCATGAGAAATACTCATTCACCTGCTCCTACACGTCCATATGCTCATACACATCATACTTCCATGTATGCTCATCCACCTCATGTTATGCATGTTCCATGTGTTTCATATAACGTGCATGCTCCTAAGTTTGCATACAACCCATGTATGTCCAATGCTTATCCACCTCCATCTTCATATGCTAGAATTCATGCTCCTAGAAAGCACGCACAACATAGAAATCAATCAAATGTGCATGTAACTAGGAAAAGGACACCTAAAAAATACTAAATTTGGGGTCCTAAGAACACTAGCATAATTGATAGGAATGCTTATGTTGACTCCTATTTTAATGATGTATAAATAGTGGTAATTATGTTAGGAAGCGAAAGTCCACTTGGACTTGGCTCCCAAAGTGCTAATTCCCTAGGAGATACCATGAGTTTATGGTATATTATGTAGGTACCCTAGAAAAAGAAAGAGAAATAAAAGTCGTATTGGCTCTAAAAGGAAAGGATGGATACTTGATAGTGGTGGCTCCAAACACATGACGGGAGATCCCACATTGCTCTCCGAAGTGATTAGCATCAAGGATGGTGCAACGGTCACTTTTGGAGAGAATCAAAAGGGAACCATAATTGAAGTAGGCAAAGTCGGTAATCCTTCCAATCCACTTATTACAAATGTCTATTTAGTTAATGGTTAATGTCATAATCTTATCTCCACTAGTCAATTTTGTGACAATGGTTACAAGGTTAACTTTGGAGAGGGTATGTGTAAAATTGTAGATATTGATTCTCATATTCTATTTACTGGTATTAGGCATAAAACATTTATTATTTAAGCTTGCCTAAAACTATTGAACATTGCTTAGTTACTAATACAAATGAACCACTATTATGGCATCACCATTTTGATCATGTTCTAAGCACTTATGTAAGTTAGCTAAGTACATCTAGTAAAAGGTTTTCCGAAAATTGTTTTTAGTAAGAAAAACGTTTGTGATTCTTGTCAAAGAGGTAACCTAAGTAAATCATCTTTCAAACTTAAAGATGACATAACTTTTAAGAGGCCCCTAGAATTACTTCATCTAGATTTATTTGGGCTAACTAGAACCACCTCTTTAGGTAATCCTCATTATGGAATAGTTGTCGTTGACGACTTCTCTAGATTTACTTGGGTTTCATTTTTAACCAATAAGAATGAAGCTTTTGAAGAGTTTATTATATTTGCAAAGAACATTCAAAATTTCTTAGGATCCACCATTATCACTATTCGTAATGATCATGGAGGAGAATTTGAGAATGAATCTTTCACCAAATTTTGTGATGTCAATGTGATTACTTACAATTTTTATTTTCCTCGCGCACCACTACAAAATGGTGTTGTAGAGAGAAAGAATATGATCCTAATAGAATGTGCACGTACCATGCTCCATGATAGTCATCTTGGACTATAATTTTGGGCGGAGGCGGTGCACACGACATATTATGTGCTTAATATGATCCTAGTGAGACCCCGAACGAAAAAAAACTTGTTTTGAGTTATTTTATGATAAAAAGTCACAAGTTAAATATTTTCGTGTTTTTGGTTCGAAATTTTTTATAAAGAACACTTTTGGTAACTTAGATAAATTTGATTCAAGATCCGATGAAGGAATTTTTGTTGGATATTCTACACGTAGCAAAGCCTACTGGATATACAACAAAACATCTTCAACGATCGACGAATCACTACACGTATCATTTTATGAAGATTTTGATATTCCTCATGTTGTTGATAATAGTGTAGCTGTTTTATGTGATTCCATTAGTAATGTTAAAATTAATGATTCTATTATTGAGACTAACAATACTAATGAAATTATTGAAGATGTTCCAAGTGATGCAGGGATTTCAAAAGCTTATCCAACCGTTTGTTGTGATGAACTCTCTCACTGCGCGTTTGTATCTACCATTGAGCTAAAGAACATCCAAGAAGCGTGTGAAGATAGCTCTTGGATAGTTGCAATGGAAGAAGAGCTCGTGCAATTTGAGAGAAATGAAGTTTGGGAGCTCGTTCCTCTTCCAAGTGGTCACCAAGTGATTGTGGATTTTAAGAACAAGACCGATGAGAACATGGTCATCACAAGGAATAAAGTAAGGTTAGTAGCTCAAGGTTACCGACAAGAGAAAGGTATTGATTTCAAAGAATCATTTGCCCCCGTAGCTAGATTAGAAGCTATTAGATTGCTTTTATCTTTTGCATCCCATAAAAATTTTAAGCTATTTCAAATGGATGTTAAAAGTGCATTTTAAATGGTTTTGTTAAAGAAGAAGTTTATGTTTCTCAACCACCTGGTTTCATTCATGAAAAATTTCCAAACCATGTTTTCAAACTTAAGAAAGCGTTATATGGGTTGAGACAAGCTCCTAGAGCTTGGTATGATCGACTCAAACCCTTTCTTTTGAATTTAGGTTTTAAAATGGTTAAAGTTGATTCAACTCTTTTCATTAAAGATTATGAAAATGATATCTTATTAATTCAAGTTTATGTAGACGATATAATATTTGGTTCTACTAATTTTATTCTTTGCCAAGAATTTCTAAGTCTATGAAGGATGAATTCGAAATGAGCCATATGGGTGAGCTCAACTACTTCCCTGGACTACAAATTCGGGAAATGAAGGATGGAAATTTCATACATCAAACAAAGTACACCGGGGAGCTTATCAAGCGATTCGGGATGGAATCGTCTTCAAGCAAAAGGACTCCCATGAGTACGACAACCCATCTACACAAGGTGAGCACGGGAAAGATGTAGACGTTTGTCTATATCGAGGTACGATCGGTAGATTACTTTACTTAACCGCTAGTAGGCCCGATATTATGTTCTCTGTATGTGTTTGTGCTTGATATCAAGCTAGACCTAAAGAGTCACACTTGATTGCGGTTAAACGAATTTTTCGTTACCTCAATCATTCACTAGATTATGAGTTACTTTACCCTAAGTCTAGCACATATAAGTTAATCTCATATAGTGATACCGACTTTGACCGATGCAAATCCGATAGAAAGAGTACTAGTGGCACTTGCCATTTTCTAGGAAATTCCATAGTTTCTTGTTTTTCCAAGAAACAGAACTCGGTATCATTGTCCACGACTGAAGCAGAATATATTGTCGCGGGTCTCTCATGTGCACAAGTTATTTGGATGAGACACACACTTAAAGACGATGTTGTCAATTGTGATACTTGCCCTATCTTGGTTGATAACCAAAGTGCAATTTGTCTTTCCAAGAATCAGGTACATCTCTTCCGTACTAAACACATAGATGTGAGACACCACTTTATTAATAATCACGTAGTTAAGAAGGACATCATCTTAGAGTACGTTGAAACCCAAAAACAAATCGCCGACATCTTCACTAAACCTCTTAAAGAAGATTCATTTGTGAGATTGCGTGGAGAATTAGGGATTATGGGTGAATCTGAATTATATGAGTTCTACTTTTATGTTATATCATGCTTGAACTCATATCATCATTTTCACTTCTTGTGTTTTGATAAACTATATGTTTCTCACATATTTGTTTTAAGAGATGTATTTGAGATTTTGATGATTTCGATTGTTTGGATTAATTTATGTGATTTGTACATTAATCTATAATATTTTGATATTGATTTCTTGATTTGAATTGTGTTAGAGTATAGATCCTAGGGTGAGTTATCTCAATCCTCTGGATTTTAACCTCATTGTGCATTTTTGGACCGGACAGACGACTGTCATTCCTTCGACAGTCGACTGCCCAACTCAATTTTTCTTCTGCAGACTGATTATTTTTCGCGCAGGAGACTGATGAACTATTTCCAGTCGACTGTCTCTGTGACAGGTGACGGCAAGTTGGTCATCAGGAGCATGTCCAAATCTTGAGATGTCTCTGTTTTATCATCATATTTTTTGATTCTCTGTCAGACGATTGTTGTGTAAGTTACAATCGACTGTCTCTCCGACAGACGACTATAAATTACGCTACAAGTGACTGTCTGTCAACCCAAGCTGATCTCTATCCTTTCTACTAGTCGACTGACGATAGTTCATCAGTCGACTGTCAACTTCTGTGTCGGGTCGTTAACTTGATTTGAGCCGTCGATCTGTCGATCCAACGGTCCAAATTCATCTTGACCCCTTCTTATAATCTCGAGGGCGTCGATGTGTTTGGCTATTTCTCTCTCATCCGACTAGATTTCCCTCGTCTCCTTCTTTCGAATTCCAACCGTTTTCATCGATTCGAAGCTCCAGCCATTTGATCTCACTTCCTAATCTTCTGATTGCAAGTTCGGTTCTCTCCTTCCTCATCAATCGTCGCGGTTTAGGTATATTTTCTCCGTTGTCAATTCGTTCGTGCGTTTCTTTCGTTTCTTTTGATTCGTGCAATGGCTCCCAAGACCAAAGGGAAGGCAGTTATTCCTAGACGACCTAGGAACCCTAAGCCTAGTGCTGCCAAAACCAAGAAGCCATATAAAGCCCGCACCAAGCATCTAGAACCTCCCTCCGACGTTTCGGCTACTTTTGCCTATGCTTCCGACTCCACATCTTCTTCCACAGAAGGAGAAGCCTTTGTTAAGCCTCTCCTGAAGCGTCCGTGTAAGCCCATTGGTGTTCGCATCAATGAGCCTATCGCTGAGGCTGAGCCTACTCAGGTGGCTGCTGACACGCACCTCGAGTCTATTCCCACTTCTACTAAAGGCCAAAATCCTACCATGCCTCCTCCTGCGGATCCTCTAGTTTCCATTTGCCGAGACGATGCTTGTCTGGTAAGATTTCATGCCATGCTAGGGATCAAGCTCCTTCGTGAGTGATTCATTGTGTTTCAGGCCTTTACTGCTGAGAGACTTTCAGAGATTCTCACGTTGATCCATTGGGGTGTTCTTTTTTGGTTCTCTCATGTCGACTCCCCTCGTGCATATCCCTTCCTTGTCAAACTATTTTATGCCAAGCGCATTCGCGGTGAGTTTGTTGACACGGGAGAGATTGACACAGTTTTTCAGGGGACCCATATCAGGCTTGACCCTACTCTCCTAGGAACCATTCTTAGGATTCCTTCCACTGGTTCCTTACCTCCTTACCTGCTGCCATCTCCCTCTCCAATGTTGGAGATCTTGATCAGACTGTCCTTCAGGACATGTTCACTGTGATCCCTTCCTACCTATCTTCTGGCGTCAGGGCCTCCATGTTTTCTGCTAGAGGTTGGGCTGTTCACCTAATGGTGAAGTCCAACATCTTACCAAAATATGGCTCCTCTATCAGCCTTCTTAGGAGATCCTTCATTGTATGTTTACTATTTTCTCTGGTATGTCTGTGAACTGGGCTGGAGTCCTCTTTGATTGGATGGACAAGGTCGAGTTCACCGTTGCCTCCTCTCACATTCCTTATGTAGGAATCCTCACATTAGTCTTTCGTCATTTCGGGATTGATTTGACTCCATATGAGCCCATGCCCCTTGGTCCTCTTCTCGATGATTCTGCTAAGTCAAAGTCCTCTTCGGCTCTGCAGACGGCATCAAAGAAGAGGACATCTTCTTTAGCTCCGTCATCATCCATCATTCCACCCTTTGATCAGCCCTCTTCCTCAGCTGCGCCTCTCGTGACTTGTCGGATGAGAAGGTTTCTGGTATCTATGAGTTGTTTCATCTGATGTTTCAGCATCATGGCATTCCTTTCCCTGATCATCTCAGATCTTTTGTACCATCTCCTCGGCCTTCTCAGCCTTCTCTTCTAGTCGTCACTGAGATTTTGGAGTATCCTGTTGTCACTGCTCCTGACCTGGTTGCTTCTTCAGCTTCTCAGGATGTCTCATCTACTGTTGATGCTCCTCCTCCTCATGAGGATACTACGGTTGATCCATAGGCCTATGAGTTCCAACTTTAGTTTGCTACTCCTGTTCACTCCTCAGCTGCTGATATGGATTGACACTCCACGAAGAGCACTCACCCTTAGACCTTGATTTTTTTTGTTAGGGTTGAGAGTTTGAGTGTCAGTTTGTAGTTTGTTTTATTTTGAGTTCCGATGGATGATGTTATATGTATGACGATCATATTTTTTGATGTACATGGAGTTGTCGTTGTATTTTGTAGTCCTTGTAATTTTGGATATATATCTATTCTATAAAACAGGGATGTTATCAAGAGAAATTGGATAAGAGTTGTTGGATAAGAGATTTTGGTTAAGAGAATATGGATAAGAGAATTTGGTTAAGGGATAAGAGAATTTGGGTAATTGGGTAATACATTTTGTTGTTGTATGTTGAATATGAGTTATGAGAAATTGGGAGATGAGAAATTGGGTTTTGAATTTTGTATAAGGGTTGGTTGGGATAAGAAAACTTGAATTTTGGGGGGAAATTTGTTTAGAGGGGGAAAACCAAAAATTTGAAAAAGTTAACTTTATCTCTCCCCAAAAAATGCTCAGCCTCATCATCCCAAAACAAACACAGCCCGTGATCTGAAGGGAACGGCTTCGGCAAGGGGCACTCGATTTTCTCTTTCGCTGAAGGGAACGACGAAGTTGTAGAGAGAAATCGATCTCTCTTTTACTTTTCTCAACTTCATTCTCTCCCTAGCTCACTACAAAATCTCAGTTTTGTTTCCATCCATCTATTTTGAGGTGAGTTCTAGCCTCAGATCAACGGATTCTTGCATCAAATTTGCTTCTTCATTGTAATTTTTGTTGGTTTTTGCAGTGTTTTGTTGTTTGTAGTTTGAGGATGGCCTCTATGATTGTGTGCAAATCTGTAGCTCAGTTTCGGTAAGATTACTGCTGCCATATACTTTAAAATTAGATATTTTTATGTTTTTGTTGTTTTTCTGGTGGATTTCTCTCACATGCAAAGAAAATTTACATGCAATGTTTTTAATGGCATATTTAACCTGACCTAAAAATTCCTAATTCAGTAAATTTGCTTCTTTGACCAATGATTGTGTGGGTTGTTTCTTCGTCAAGTGTCATTGGATGCTTGAGTGGTGAAGTGAGGGTCAGAGGAGGTGATGGCAGCTGAAGGCTGCTGGCCATATCCATATCCTTATGGCTACTGTCAGTTCACGAAATGAAGGTGCACACCAAATGTTTGTTGAATTGCCATTAGGCATATTTAAGCATGATCATGTTCTGAAATAAGAGTGGTATTATACACATCAGTTTTTGGTGAGGTGAAGTGGCATACATGTCATATTGTTAAAGGAGAATCACACTGAAACATACTTTGCATATAACATTTCCCTAACACCTTCTTCAAACAGTAGTATGTGGCTCATATCTGTTGTAAAAATTTATTTAAAAATGCATAATGGATTTGGCCATTAAAATCACTGCAGAAGGGCTCCTTGCATCAGTAAGTAAAGAGTCAAAGCAATTATCTGAACAAAGGATACAAGAGTAGCTGTAAAATGGCTGAGTTCCACCAAGGATACAAGAGTAGCTGTAAAATGGAAAAATATCTGAACAAACCTTAGGTAACTTGCCGCCAAGGCGTGTGAATTTGTTGGGTTTTTAAGATACTCCACTACTTCCTCAGGCTCCTACTTTGCATCATCACAGCCTTTGACATCTTTGAAAGTTTTCACATTCTACATTTGTGCAATCATGATCTAAATAGACACCTTCCAAAAAGAAATCAAATTATTGATGCACTTACAAGTACAAGTTACAGTCAAATATATGTAATTTATGTTGCATATAATTAAATGTGCTCTGCCCACATATATGTAAAACACATGTGTATGCTCGCTTTTGATGATGTATACAAAATGGAAATATAAATCACTGACATGACCAACATAATCTTATATTGGTCATGGTGTTTTTTATTTGCTTGGAATCTTGATCGGAGAATTGATTATAGTTGTATTTGTGTAATCATAGGAGCATTTTTACAGGAAAGCTATTTGGTTTCCCCAAATGTGAAGGGAAATGGTATAAAATCATGAATGTAATATGTATGTTGACCTTGATCATGTGCTTCCTACTTAATAGACCTTGGTATCTATGAAATTTCTTAGTTAATATATGCTACAATATGATGAATGTCATTTTCCTCCTTAATTTATGAAAAAAATTAATTCACTAATTTCATTGGTTTGCTGTTTGTGTTCAATCTGTAAGCAATTTTTTCATTGCAGCGACCATTCTCATGCTTGGAGCTCTTCACGCAAGACGCCTCTATGATGATAAGAAGGTCGTTCTCACTGAGTTCTTGCATGATTACTATCGGATTTAATCAATTTGATAATTGTTTTTGAACTGAAACCATATACATGTTCTTTTCTTTGCAAATAATATTTACTGATTTAGGAATTTTTGGGTCATATTAAATATGCCATTAAAAAACATTGCACAATTTTAATTAATTTAGTTTGTGGCATCAGGATTAATGTGTTCAAAAGTTATTTGCCTGAATTAATAGTTATCACCGAAGGAGAAGAAAATCTAACCGTCGAGGCAATATGTGCATGCTCATGTCCTAAGGAAATCTAAGTCATGAAAATTCATAATCTAAGTCCTAAGAAAATCTGCAGGCACCATGCCGCAACAAACTTAGATCCTGAAAGAGCATGTATATGGATGTTTCCATGTTTGTTTGTGGCACCAGATTTGGAAGAGCGCGTATATTGAAAATAACAGAACATGTATATGGAGCATGTATATGGAGCATATATATGTCAATGTATACAGAACATACATGGAAAATAACAGAGCATGTATATGGATTTTCTTTTGTTGCATCATATCATTATGGTAATTTTTTAATTTTTAAGTTTACCTATTTGGCGTTGATTGATATTCAATCTTATTTTGATTTGGTTATTGTGTTGCATGTTTTCTGATGATCAAAATACATGAGCATGTCGGGACCGATAAGTCCCGTGTCTAGCATGTGTCAGATTTGTTTGTTGGCGAGTTGAATGAGATGTTCATTCACTTTGGATCTTTAAGAGTGAGATTCATTTTGCACCTTTCTTTTTTAAAGTTATTTTTTAATATTAAGAGATATCACATTCTACTTTTATCTCTTGATAATTAGATTGTCAGTTTATAGTAAATTATGGGTGATTTCATATATGCAAATCGATGATTATATGGAGTTCAATTACTTATGCATATAAGTCTATGACTGTTTTAAATGTTTTAACAATATATGACTGCAAATTTTGGGAGAGTGAGATTTTAAAGTCTGCCATATTGAGAAGATTTTAAATGTTATGACAAAATCTTTCATATTTTAGGAATGTTTCATACTCTGTCATAACATTTAACTATATATGCCAACTATGAAAGATTTTAAATCTTCTCAATATGAATGTTTCATATTGAATGTTTTAAATCTTCTCAATATGAATGTTTTAAATCTTTCATACTTGGCATTTTGAATGTTTTGAATCTTTCATATTGAATGTTTTGAATCTTTCATATTGAATGTTTTAAATCCTTCATACTTGCCATTCTCAATATGAATGTTTTAAATCGTTCATACTTGGCATATATAGTAATTTTCATATTTGAATATCTGCAAATTACTTACCATTACTTGCCATTCTCAATATGAATGTTTTAAATCTTTCATATTTAACTATATATATCTGCAAATTACTTATGCATATAAGTCTATGACCGTTTTAAATCTTCTCAATATGAAAGATTTAAGCCATTTTGAATATGACTGCAAATTTTGGGAGAGTATGAATGTTTCATATATGCCAAGTATGAATGCTTTAAATCTTCTCAATATGAATGTTTCATATATGCCAAGTATGAATGTTTTAAATCTTCTCAATATGAATGTTTCATATTCTGTCATAACATTTAACTATATATGCCAAGTATGAAAGATTTTAAATGTTTTAACTAAAGATTTTAACTAAATATTCTGTCATAACATTTAACTATATATGCCAAGTATGAAAGATTTTAAATGTTTTAACTATATATGACTGCAAATTTTGGGAGAGTGAGATTTTAAAGTCTGCCATATTGAGAAGATTTTAAATGTTATGACAGAATCTTTCATATTTTAGGAATGTTTCATACTCTGTCATAACATTTAACTATATATGCCAAGTATGAAAGATTTTAAATCTTCTCAATATGAATGTTTTAAATATTCTCAATATGAATGTTTCATATTGAATGTTTTAAATCTTCTCAATATGAATGTTTTAAATCTTTCATACTTGGCATTTTGAATGTTTTGAATCTTTCATATTGAATGTTTTGAATCTTTCATACTTCCCATTCTCAATATGAATGTTTTAAATCTTTCATACTTGGCATATATAGTAATTTTCATATTTGAATATCTGCAAATTACTTACCATTACTTGCCATTCTCAATATGAATGTTTTAAATCTTTCATATTTAACTATATATATCTGCAAATTACTTATGCATATAAGTCTATGACTGTTTTAAATCTTCTCAATATGAAAGATTTAAGCCATTTTGAATATGACTGCAAATTTTGGGAGAGTATGCATGTTTCATATATGCCAAGTATGAATGTTTTAAATCTTCTCAATATGAATGTTTCATATTCTGTCATAACATTTAACTATATATGCCAAGTATGAAAGATTTTAAATGTTTTAACTAAAGATTTTAAAGATTTTAAAATCTTCTCAATATGAATGTTTTAACTAAAGATTCTGTCATAACATTTAACTATATATGCCAAGTATGAAAGATTTTAAATGTTTTAACTATATATGACTGCAAATTTTGGGAGAGTGAGATTTTAAAGTCTGCCATATTGAGAAGATTTTAAATGTTATGACAGAATCTTTCATATTTTGGGAATGTTTCATACTCTGTCATAACATTTAACTATATATGCCAAGTATGACAGATTTTAAATCTTCTCAATATGAATTTTTTAAATCTTCTCAATATGAATGTTTCATATTGAATGTTTTAAATCTTCTCAATATGAATGTTTTAAATCTTTCATACTTGGCATTTTGAATGTTTTGAATCTTTCATATTGAATGTTTTGAATCTTTCATATTGAATGTTTTAAATCTGTCATACTTGCCATTCTCAATATGAATGTTTTAAATCTTTCATACTTGGCATATATAGTAATTTTCATATTTGAATATCTGCAAATACTTACCATTACTTGCCATTCTCAATATGAATGTTTTAAATCTTTCATATTTAACTATATATATCTGCAAATTACTTATGCATATAAGTCTATGACTGTTTTAAATCTTCTCAATATGAAAGATTTAAGCCATTTTGAATATGACTGCAAATTTTGGGAGAGTATGAATGGCATATATAGTAATTTTTATACTTAGTTAACTATATATGCCATTTTGAATATGACTGCAAATTTTGGGAGAGTATGAATGGCATATATAGTAATTTTCATAACATTTAAAATCTTCTCAATATGTTAGAGTGTTAGTATATGAGATTTCTTTTCATAGTGTAACTGAATTAGCTTTTAAATGTGATATCTAATACACTAGCGACTGCTTTAGTCGTTTGAATAGTCCTAGCAAATGGAGAATAGCAAATACGGAAATTTTTTGGCATGATGTTGCCTTCCTTCAGTTCATGTACATGCAAAATATGTCAGCCAATTACACAATACATAATATCCAGTACCTTTAACAATAAAGATCATTTCCCATTGCACAAGTATAGATAACTTCTTTGATGGAGACAAAAACATATATCAAAAATAAGATTAGTTTGTAGCAGGATTCCCTTACTTGAGTTCTTATAAGATGTTTCTGACAGATACAGAACATCAAGTTGTATTATGAATTTAAAGAACTTTGAAAATATTGTCGCACAAATATAGATAAATGCATTGCTACAGAAAAATATGCACAAGCATAGGCATGTGAGCGTGATTTCTGCACAAACATGCACAAACATACAAACTCACATGTGCTCCCACATGCATTCATGTGAGCGCGTGCACGCAACTGCACCCACACCCACACCCACACACCCCCAAGTGTGCAAGTAGGGGGGAAACCTTATTCTTTTAAACCATAATTAGACAAACTTTATTCTTTCAAACCATAATAAGATCAATGCATTGATAATAAATTACTTATTGAATTATTAGTCTAAAAATCAATGTGAACACACGCCTAAACACAAACTGTAATTGATTCCAATAACCATGCCTCAATTAAGTCAGCCAATTTTTAAATTTTACATGGTTTTTTACCCTTTGAATTTTCCATGGTCTATAGACTTTTGCATGAAGCCATACAGTCAAAAAACATCCACATTCCATAAAATGTTGGCAAGACACACATGTTTCATCTAATGTTGAGCTATACTGGTATTCTAGATGCATAATATTCACAGCAAAAATATCAAGTTACAAATAATAAAGTGGACTTCTGTAAAGATAGATATTAGAATTCAAACAAAAATAAGTAATGAAATTGAAAAAAATACAGGAAACAGATCATGCTTTAGCTTTCATGGAATACCTATTACATCTATTTATAACACGAAAGTTTTTATATCAACTAATTATTCTTCAGAACTGGCCAAAAGTGACCTATGATAAGATTTCCAATGTTGTTGTTTCATGGTAGTACGAGTACACATGTTTTCGCATGTGTATGTGTATGCAAACACAACCATGTTCAAATGAGGCTAATTCTCAAAATAAGGTTAAAAAAACTATGGGATGTTCTATCCCACTGGATGGCTAGGGAACCACAAAATATATCTTGACCCAAACACCTTAATTAATCCGGGAATAAAATATCAAATGGTCTATAAACTGTTCACTTACTAATTAAGTCACTAGAAAAAACTTTGTTAATCATTAAAATTAGATGACACTTGATTCACTGTAAGAAGTTTAATACCCACTTGATCTTTTGTTCTTAAACTAATCAAACAGCTAAACTAAACAAACTAAATAGATAAAGATGAATGGTGGCAATCAAATGTAAGACAATCCTGGAGTCTAGAAAGATTATTTGAGAAATTAGAGGATATTTCTAAAATACTCATATATGTCTGAGTATTGCATATATGGGAGAAGGTTATCTAAGTCTGCCTAAACTCACATGGTGAACTATTCATGATCCAACTATTCATTGTAACCATCATTTGATATGTCAATTAGAAAAGAAACTACATAAGACCATTTCATCCATGAACCAAGTAGCTTCTAAATTAGCAGATTTCAATCATAGAAAAAACAGTAATTGCAAACACCTTTATTTGTACACCGGCGAGTCCTTTAACATGAGCCTACCTTTGTACACCGGTGAGTCCTTTAAGAGTTTTTTTACTTTGCTTTGCTTCTTATTCATGAGTACTGTCATTTTAAATTGAGTAGTTTTTGAGCGAATTACTTGATTCTGTTACGTTTTGGGAGCTAATTTTGCTGATATGATATATTTTGCATCTTCCTCTTTCACTTCTAAGGACGGCTCAAGGGGCACCCAATGGTAATGTCAATGTGCTCTTATTTCTTTTTTCTTTTGGACCAAATATGACTTTTTAATTCTTAATATATGGGTTATATTTTTTTTCAGAATTGGTGTTTGTGTGATAGTTTGTGGAGCTAATGAACTGGAATACTTACAATGGGCATTTGATGCACTGTAACGCATGGATGAATATTCATCTCCAGGAAATTATTTGTACCTCAAAGGTGATTGTTTTTTTAACTTTATTTGTATGCGAGCCTGCAACAATGACACCATGCAGAGGGTTAAGTGAGCCATGGAGGAGATAGACTAACAACTACACTCTGGTGGAGAGAGACTAACAACTACACTCTTAAAGCATGTAGGGGGTTAAGTGAGCCACGTGAATTTCTAAATCATTTAAAAGTCCATTTTTCTTTATTGATTATAGAAAATATGGATAAGTTATAGTTGAGAAATTCCTTTGTTTGGGGTAGCTGATTAGTTGCTTTATTCTTGCTACGGTTTGCTAATGTTACCAAATTGTGCCATGTCTCCAAATCCAGTTGTCTTGATGCTTTTATGACCAAATGCTTTCTTGAATTCAACTTAATAATATTAACAAAATTGCATCTGATGTTTCCCAACAAATGGCTTCGAAACAGAGAATAAGGATAAAACTAAGATCCTTCTAGGTGTCGTTGATTGAGGTTTCATACAAATAGATCATGGACATTGCTAGGAACGCCAATGCCAATAGAATGGGTCATGTTCCCTTGCCCACTAAGAAGCGAGTCTAATGTGTCCTCAAGTCCCCCATCGTAAATCCCAAATTCTATCAATCAAATTTATTCCAACGTTTTTTCCATTTTGGCTGCTTAGTTCTTAAAATACGGCCATTGTGAATAATATTCCGTTCGAAATTTTGCCGAACATGCTGCAACTTTTGGTAGAACAAACATAGATCCGAATGTATAGGTTTATATTTTGATTTTGCTAAACTTGGTTATGTTTTTCTTATTTTTTCTTCGTCCCCTCTTCTGCTCAATGATGATTTGTAGAGGGGGGGGGGGGGGAGTTTGAGCAGATTTTCTTTTTTTAAATAGATGAGACTGTTGCATTATAAGAACCACACCATACTTTTTGGCTAATGCCTGCATGATTCAAACAATTTCTCTTCTGATTATTATTGTGTTGTGTCTTTTTTCTGTCCCTTTTCTATCTTATCTCCTTACTTTTTTGAACGACTCGGAGGCAAAGGCTCTAGGATTTTGGTTTGTGTTTCGGATCTTAAATCGTGCAACGAATGTAAACTAATAGGTAAAAACTATTTTACAAAGTATGGTGTGATTTTAAAACCTGCCAGCTCAGGAGATGTAGTTCCAAGTGTTTGATGTGTTTAGAATATTGATTGAATTTCATATGAATGATGAGATACTGATGAAACCAATCTCTCCTGCTACCCAGGTTGGTCACAGATATTCCAGCAACTACTGCAGCAACATTTGGTGAGAACAAACTTCACGGCTCTCCGGCTACATTGTGTGCTACCTGCTTCAAAGTAATTTTATGGCCCATAACAAGGTGATCCGTTAGCTTAATCATTTCAGGTCAGTAGATCATCTACTACGAGAGCCGTCTGGCGTTCCTTGAGATCCATCATTTCGTCTTTATGCTATTCCAGCAGTTAGGCCGACAGTATACGCGCACGGCTGGCACCAAAACTTCAACACAAGAGACTTTGCGGAGCTCTACAACCACAGATTCCCGGTCGCAACAGTCTATTTCAACTACCAGACAGATTCAGGATCTGGTGGAAGAATGATGTGTCGATAACTTTGGCATTCCAAACTTGCATGAGGCACTGGAGCTCCTGAATAGAAATCTAGGGGCCAAACATTGTTGATGCCTTAAATGGTCTCATTTCTTATGTTTCTTGATTGGCTAAAGATTTCTATAGGTTGATTTATTGGCACTGGAGTATGTTGCTACTCATTGTTTGCAATTGCGGCCAAGATTGAAATGGAAGAATTTTTGAATGTTGGATGAATTAAATGACTCAGCTTTTGACAATATGCATGAATAAATCTCTATATTATCCTTTTGAGACTCCACAATCTAAGTGCATGATAATGGTCAAGGCCAATTCACTGTCCCCAAGCATCAACAATAGGCAACCGTTAAATGTGTTTTATATCCAAATTTATGGGCCAAATAATGTAATATATGAAGGTATTTCATCTATTTGCCATTCCAATCGGCTTAATTTCTTAAGAAATATATGGGGAAGATACATGGCAATCTGTCTCATGGTTGGTCACATAAATCCTTTGCTGCGGAGAAATAGTAAAATTATCATTTTTTGTTTGGCAAGTTTGTTAGTAACATGATGGCATACCTTGGCGAAGGTGCCCCTTCACAAAAGGAGCCGGCATTCAAATATGGCATTTATGTATGAAACTAAGTTGTCGTTTGCTGATTTTATTAGGCATGGATTATCAATTCACGTGCACTAAATAGATCATCATGCACGAATACATATTTCTTCAAGAATTTACTATTATGTTGCACGTTGGAAACAAATACTAAACATGTACTTTTATAGATCAGAGTTTGGAGGGAGTGCTGAGATTACTATAAGAAAAATAACATGAAATGTCTTTACAATAGGTTTTTGCTCTAAGATAGATTTCATCGTTTTGTACAGGGAATTGGGGGAGTTTGGGACCCGTTCTAAATCCAATTGTTAGTGGGGTTGGCTAAAGATGGGATTTTGACATCTGAATTTTGTGTAAAATTGAGATTGTTGTAAGAAAAAATGAAACATCTTCGCAACAGGTTTTGTGCAGGGGGTTTGGGATTTTTTTTGAACTTACAAACATCTTCACAACAGGGATTGTTGGTGTAGAGTTCTAGAGGTTGGATTTTTTGCTTGCTACAGATTGTTGTATATGAGTAGGCAGGGTGGTTTCTTGAATTGGATTTGGTTATAAGTAATTGGGTGGAGGAGAACATCAAAACTTTTCATTTCTTTTTCTTTTTTTTGAAATTTTTGTGGAGGTCGACTTGACTTGTGCAGAAAATGAGATTAATAGCTAATGCTATAATGAGATGAATTCTGTTGCAAAGATTTATAGTAGTTGAAAATTTTAGTGAGAGTTAACTAAGTTTATTTGTGGGTAAAAAATTTGTTGGGGGAGAATATTTTCAAGGTGGATGCAAAAAATTTTGGGGGGATATTTTAAACATTTTAAAATTGTTGGGGGAAATCTATTGAATGCCCAGTGACATATGATCACATGTTATAACTAAATTTTGGGGGAACAAAACTTTAGGTAGGAACAAAGATTTTTGGAGGGAACTAAATTATGTGGGGGTGAACTAAGATTTTTGGAAAATTGAGGGTGGTGGGAGGGGCGAACTAATTTTGGAGGGAAATAAAATTTTTGGTGAACTAATTAATAATTATTGTGCTTTAATTATTGTTGTTCATTTAAAATTAGGGGATCCAAAATTTTTGAGAGGGGAATATTTTAAATGAACCGTGCCCTTAGGGCACGGGTTATGACTAGTATATATATATATAGGAAAGTTAGTGGTTCTCTATATTTTGACAATGAAAAATGTACAATGCTACAGAGAGGTGCAGAATGTTAGAGAGAGGAGAGGGCACAAGCGCCGTCACTCTCTACGAACAATCATTCCTCTCCTTCTAAAATGTACATAATAAAGAAAATCATTGAAAACTATATTAGCCTGCATCTCTAAACTCCCAGTTCTCCATAGCTTGGGCTGCGTCTGGAGCTTCACGATCCTGGTCTCTGAGAATTGTTTTGATGGTCTGTGGTTTCCTCTTGTCTTCAAAAACTCGCCTATTCCTTTCCTTCCAAATGTGCCATACAATCGCAGAAAGGGCTATTCTGGCAAGCAAGCTAATAGTATTCTTCTTGGAAAAGTGGACTAGATAGTAGTCCCCAACTGCAGAGAGGAGAGGCTCAATGGGGTCTGATACACCCATTTTAAGGAGGCTCCTGCTCAAGATGTAATTAGCATAGCTACATTCAAAGAACAAATGGTCTATACTTTCTTCAATACTATCCTCGCATAAAACGCAGCTGGTGTTAGAAGCTATGCCCCAACGAAGCAGCAGGTCCTTTGTAAGGAGTTTGCCATGAAAGGATCTAAGGAGTCATGATTCGGGAACCAGAGAGTAGGGAAAAATAGGAACCAGGGGCCCAAATCATCAGGTCGAGAATTGAGTGTAATTTGAGGCAAGATCGGCCGAATAGAGTCTATATCCGAGTTAGGACTCCAAACCGAGCCATACAAATAGTCTGATACCTTCTTTGATCTTCCCTCACTTGGCACGTCATAGAGGTCACTAAGCGGTCCACATGGTAACCAGTTATCAAACCAAAATGAGGTGGAGGTGCCATCATTCACCTGTATCCTAATTATGAGTTTTCCCTTAGTAAGTCTTTGTAGGTGCGACGCATATAGGTAGCCCAAAGCCCATCGGTAGATAGCATACGCCAAGTTAACCTAACACCTGCCGCATGATTGAGATCTTGAAGTAGTCTCAAGCCCACACCCCCTTCCTCTTTAGGAGTACATACATCTTCCCAGGCCCAAACACGTGATGCTCCCCAAATAAATTTCCTACATGCTGATGTGATGGAGCGCAAAATAGATTTAGGGATACGGTAGACCAGAAGCCAAAAGGTGACCATACCGTATATGATAGACCTGACTAGTTCAATCCGACCAGAGAGATGCTATACATTGAAGGCAGGATATCTTGTGGATAGCAGAAGCCCAAGATATGTTGTAAAAGAGGAGCCCATCTTGATACCAAGCATGTCAGACAGAACAGATGGGTGTTTGGTTCCTTTACTAAAAATAGACATGCTTTTATCCCAATTTATCTGCAAGCCTGTTAGATTAGTGAAATCTGCCAATAACTTCCTGAGGCCACAAAAAGAATTCTTATTTGCTCGACAGAATAGTAGTAAATCATCAGCGAAAAGGAGGTGGCTAATAGCCCCTGTACGCCGTAATGGCTGAATGCTACAAGCAACAATTGATTTATCAATCAATAATGAGAAGACCTCCATAGTAATGATAAACAGGTACAGAGATAGAGGGTCCCCCTGCCTAAGTCCTCTGTTGCCTTTAAAGTAACCAACAGGTGATCCATTTATCATGACAGAGAATGTTGGAGTAGATATGCATTCTTTAATCCATGAAATAAATTTTCTGCTAAAACCCATACGATGAAGCATATAATAAATGAATTCTCTGTTAACACTGTCGAATGCCTTCCTTAAATCCAATTTGAGACATGCTCTAGAACCCATAGGGTTACTGAAATCCCTAATCTGTTCATGTGCCAATAAGGCGCAGTCAGAAAGAAGCCTCCCCTTAAGAAAAGCAGATTGATTAGGTGAAATTAATTCATGGATGACTTCTTTCGATTACAAAGGATTTTACTAATCACTTTGTAGAGGACGTTGCAACAAGCAATTGGTCTATAATCACAAAGACTAGAGGCATTTGAGTTTTTAGGCACCAAAGTGAGGTTAGTATGATTTATTGGGTGCACTAAAGAGCTAGAACGAAAAAAGGAATTTATGGCTTCGGAGACATCGTTACCAATAACGCTCCAGCTGTGCTGATAAAAGAAGCCATTGAAGCCATCTGGACCAGGGGATTTATCCACCCCTATTTGGAAAACAGCTTCCTTGATCTCCTCTTTAGAAACCTGTCTCTCCAACCAAGAGGCAGCCTCTGGAGTTAATATGCGTTTAGGTGCCACCTTTGGAAAAACAGTCCAGTAAGTAGATTGGGAATAAAGAGCCGCGTAAAAATCTGGGGCAGAGGACCTGAGTTCCTCATAGGATGTGTTGCCACTCCCCTCATCAGCAATCAAATGGCTCAAATTATTATGACTCTGCCTGGCTTGAACAGCTGTATAGAAAAACTTAGAATTCTTATCCCCCAAACTCAGCCAGTTTTGTCTGCTTTTTTGACGCAACATGCCTTCTTCCATATCCAAAAAACTAGCCAACTTATTAGACAACTCCTGTTCCTGAGTTTGTAAGGCTTCATTTGAATGTAGAGAAGTGAGACATCGAACCTCTTCCAGTTTATTGCGGCATGTAGAAATGTCCATCTCCCTGTAGTGAATGTGTGCCCAGGTTTTTAACATGGTCTTCAGAGATTGCAATTTAGTAACCATTCTGTACATAGGGGAGCCCTCAAAATGTTGATTCCAGGCCGAGCTAACCAATTCACTATAGCCCTGCCATTTAACCCAATCATTGAAAACCCTAAAAGGTTTGGGATAAGATCTGATCATAGGGAGAAGTTTGATAACCATAGGGGAGTGGTCGCTTGTTGAAGGGTCCAAGTATTCCACAAATGTCTCCGGAAACAAGTCCAGCCACCGTGAATTGCAGAGAGTTCTGTCCAGCCTTGCAGCAATTCGCCTTGAACCGATTCTTTTATTGCACCAACTAAGGGGCATTCCAACGAATTTCAGGTCCATTAGTTTGCAATTCTGAATACAAGTGTTAAACTCATCAAGGATACTGTCATCGCACCTCCTGCCACCCGCCTTCTCCTTGGAAAATCGAATACAGTTAAAGTCTCCTCCAATAAGCCAAGCACCACCTCCAATATTTACAGCATCCCCTTCTAAATGGGCCCATAGTTGATGACGCTCGGAATGCAGGTTAGACGCGTATATGGCAGGCCCCCCATTATTTTTACAGAGAAGAGTTATGTGTTGAGAAGAGATAGACAGAGTGGAAACATCCCAAATGAATCTTTCAGAGCCAAACAAAATGCGACCTCCTTTATGAAGATGGAAGTTATCAATAAAGTGCCAGCCACGTATGTGTGTGTGTGTGTGTGTGTGTATATATATATATATATATATAATATGACAATGCTTTTACTTCATATGTTGCTTCACACTTTTCCTCATTTTTTTTGTTAATTGTGTGAACATTGTGAAATTGTCTCTCTTTCTATGCTATATTATATACATGTTGTGATGTGAGATGTTTTTCTTATTTGGATTGAAATATTGATATTGGATACTCGTTCCTTTAGTCAACTAAAATTTCTTGTGTTTATGAGATTTTGGTATATATATCAATGAGATGCACCTTCGTGATTATTTTATCTCCGATTTTATGTTGGAATCACATTGATATACATCATATATTTAGACTCTCATAATTGTTTTAGTACGTAATTAGCACTATTGTTGTTATTCTAGTCCTACTTTTTGGAGAATGCCATAGGGGGAGAGAAATAAACATGTCATAATTATGTGCTAAGTAAATTCTAATTCTAAGCTTGAATCTAAGATTGAAGTTCCCTTAGATTCAAAGGGAGTAAGATAAAATGAATTTGGATTATAAAATCCTAGATTTCAAGATTTCAAGATTTCAAGAAAATCATTTTATTTCATACATATCTTACTTGCTCGCTTCAATTGATCTATAGATGCTTTTACATACATTGACTAACTTGATTGGCATCTATGTAGGGGAGTAAGTTTTCACTAAGCACAATTATTTATCTTTTAAGTTTTCACTAAGCACAATTATTATCTTTTTGTTTATGTTTGTTTGTCATCATCAAAAAGGGATAGAATGTTGAGTATTGGACTTCTTCCTTCTTGGTGTTAATGATGAGCAATCATAAATACTTGTGACTAATCCCCTATTTGTAGTTAATCTATTGCTTAAGCATATCATGAAGATCAATTAGCTATGGATGTCACTCAAAGATCAACGAAAGCATGAAAAGTGGATTGGATGATTAAAGATTGTGACTGAAGCTCGTAGAAGACTTCAAGCTCATATTTTAGATAGAAGAGAGACTTCTACATAATGTAATCTTTTTATTCTCTTCTAGTATGTAACTTAGAAGTAGAACTATGTTGGAGCACACACATATCTTTATTTCTGTCCTAGGAAATTATTAGATCACTTTTCCTTAGACTCCAATTCACATTTCTCAAGCATGTGCATTTTGTGATTTCAATAGGCGACTGCTGAATGATTTACAATCGACTGTCTCAAAACAGTCGACTGTGATTTGTTCTACAGTCGCCTGTTATGCACATACTTAATCAATTGACTTTTGGGCCTTTTAAGCCTTAACTCCTTTAGGCGACTGTTGTACAAAATACATGTGCCTGTCCAAGCTACAATCGCCTATGATTTGTTAAACAGTCGCATGTCTATCTTCAGCCCAAAGATCACTTTCATTTTCATCTGACCAGTCGATTGATGTTGTATTGACAGTTGCATGTCCAAGGCACAATCGACTGTTAATGCTTCAACAGTTGTCTGTCTATGATTCCTCTGCGGAATCTTCTCTCTGAAATGTTTCACGTTTTAGTGCCAGTCAATTGATGTTGGTTTCACAGTCGCCTGCCCTTGGCACATGCGCCTGTGTGTTTCACATCAGTCGCCTGTCATGTCTTCCCAAAACTTTCTGAGATTTTTCTCATCTTACCCATATTGCGGTCAGTCGCCTGTAGAAGGATTTACAGTCACCTATTAGTTTTATTGGCACCTGTCTTCTCTTCATCAGTCGACTGTCCACATGATAAGTTACCGTATGAATTTTCACCTACCCTTTGACACAGTGCAATAGTCGACTGTGTAAATTCTATCCGTTGGCTTTTTCTCCACAGATTTCAAAGGGGGTTTTGGGGATTCGGTTTGGGGTTTTGGGGAACCTATAAAGAGGGCTTCTACTGTTCTATTGAGGGGTTACTCATTATCTCTTGAAAACCCTAAGCCTTCATCTTCAAGCTTCTCAAGCTTTCAAATCCAAAAGCCCTAGAATTCCAATCCTTTTCTCTCTTGCTCTCCAATCTAAAATCAAAGTGATATCTTTTAGGCAATTGGTGATGACAAGAGAGAGATTTTCTCTCTTTCAAAAGAAACCTCAACACAGAACACACTTGCTCCTTCAAGTTCTACTTCAAGCCATAGGTGATTGTAAGTGTTGCTATTTCAATATTTCATATCTTTCGTTATTAGATTAACTCTCGGTTTGTGAGAGTGGGTTGCTTGCTCCCAAGATGTGGGAGTTAAGAACATCGAGTGTATTTCGATTTCACTTGTAGGTTTGCTACAAGTAGGTTTTAAGATAACCTCAAGTTAGGGTTCTAACTTGTCGGAAATTGACTTGGGTAATCCGAACCCTTGAAACATCCTTGTGTTAGTATTGTTTCGATTTAGGGTTTATTTACATTCCGCATTAATTGTTGGTTAGGAATTTAAATTGGTATAACTATCTTTTTAAATTGTATAAACACTATTCAACCCACCTTCTAGTGTTTTCCTCATAGCAGTGACCTTACAGTTCTATCAGTATGCTTCCATATGTATGTAAAAATGATCAATATCTTATACTTTATTGTTTTACTTCTATTCAAACTTATTGCCGCACTCAAAGCCACACATGAAATGACACCACATTTAATGCTTAAATATTAATATGGGACTGCAATTCGCTGCTTTTCTTTGAACTTTCTAAGTTCATGCAATGTGCAAGCTTACTATTCTTTAAGTGAATAAAATGTTTTAATTTAAATTAACATGTAATCATCAGGGCACAATCCATGATTTCTATATTCATTCTCAATTTTTTTAAAAATAACACACCATATTTCCTTTTATGCATTGTGCTATATAGTACTAATTGTTGTGAAGGGTTATAAACCGAGTTGGTTAAGATTCTGGGCTATCTTAGAGATAGGCCCATATCAATGTAGCCCATGTTTGTATTCTCCCTACTTGTATATAAATAAAGGGCTGGGGGCTCCTTCCCCAGTAGTTGATTCATAACATGTTATCAGCACGAGCCTCTAAAATTTTCCACAAATTTTTTTTCGGTTGTTGCAAGGCGGAAGGAGACGGGAGATCCACGCGCGCGGTGCAAGGCTTCCTCAATCGAGCGTCGTCATCCGCGTAGACTTCGTTCAACCGTCGCTATATCCGAAGGACAGATATAGAGGTAAAACCCGCTAAAAACGATGTTTTTATCATGATTAATCCACCCATAGATCTCGCAAGATCGATATGGGATTTGTTAATCGCCTACTACGACGAACTTGATTAGTCCAAAAATCATATTTTTAGGGTTTTTCTTGTGTAAACCCTACCCCATGCCCGCTGACGGCCTTGCTGCCGGCCATCAACCCACCCTCCAAGGCCGCACCCCCTGCAGCGCACCCACTAAGGGGGGCGGTCGGCGCCGAGGCCGCACCCCCCTACAGGGGGCGACCGCCGATCAGGCTGCACCCCCTGTAGGGGCGGCCGGCGTCGTGGCCGCACCCCCCACGGAGGGGGGGGGGGGGGGGGGGGCGGGGGCGGCCGCAGCCGCCAAGACTGCCCCCTGCAGGGGGGCAGCCGTCACCGTGGCCGCACTGCCCCACATCAGGGGTGGTTGTCGCCCCGCAGGCCGCGCCCTCCGGGGGAGGGGGCATCGCCCTGCCCCACCACCGCCGACCGGCGGCAGTCAGGGGGCGGCCGCCGTCGACCCTAACCTTACTGGGCCTGAAGCCCAGATTCAAAAAAAAATTGCTGCCTTGCGGGCCTGAGGCCCGCAAGCAAACTGCGGGCCTCAGGCACGCATGCCTTGTTTTACAAATTTTTTTTTGCTTTTGATCCCGCTGGCCAGTTTTTCTTCTAAAAAAAACAAGAGGGGTTGGCTAAAAATAAGCCTTAAAAAGATAATTGGGGGACTAAAAATTGAACAAAAAATGGGGTTTGGGGACCCAAAAAATTCATGAAAAATCATGATAAATTATGAGGTTATAAGGGGACTTTTGGGGATAATTTGGGGATGCTTTAAAAAGGAAAATTTCTTTCTTTTACGAAGAACCTGTTTAATTATTGGGCTCTTTTCCAATTTTTGGACAAACCCAACTAGCTCAACCCTGGCATTAAATGATTTCTTCTGTAAAATCGTTAATACATGCTTGCATCATCTTGGCTTATTCTGTGGATATTCTATGCGTGGTTGTACATTATATTTAAAGCTTAATAATTAGGAAGATCCTGCGACCGGTCTGCCATTAGTCATCTAACCTAACGGTGTATGACGTTGCCCAGTGGTCCAATAATTATTAAGTAATTAAATTGTTTATCCATCTCTGTGAATATTAATGTCTGTGATGCCTGTAATGAAAATGTCTGATGAAATGTTTGATGAGCACAAAATTTCTGCATGGATGGCTAATTGCGGTTTTTGGATCGGCTGTTTAAGTCCCACATTTTATTTTCCTGCACTTTTCTTTACTTTTGAGAGAAATTGTAGTGAGGAAATTATGTAAATGTCCAAGACCGAAGACCATTTTCCATGGAGACGTAGGCCAAAATTGAAGCTGAAAATCTTATATGGGACCCACAGGGGTTTCCAAAGTTGTAATTTCGTTTTAAAGCTTTCATTTATGTAATATGGACTGTAATGGGACTTTTGACTCTTATTTATGTGGGAATGAACGATCCACGCAATTAGCCCTTCATATTAAATTACCTCCGCATGAAAATGTTTATGTTTATGTTTAAAATATTAATTCATGCATAGCTCTGCTAGATAAATGGCTAAAATTGCAAGCGTCGATTTCGAAGTGATGGATGCATCAGGTAGAAACTTTCTGAGCTGGGAGCTCGATGTGAAGTTTCACATGCGGACAAAGTTCCTCATTACTGTTGTAACAGAAAATGAAAATGTTAGCGATATAGAAAAGGCGCAAGCCATTATCTATATTTGCCGCCATGTGGACAAGATCTTAAAGACTGAATACCTTACAGTCGAAGATCCACTTGAGATGTGGACTGCCCTTGAAGATAAGTATAAACATCAGAGAGATGTTATAAGGTGATGTTGAGGGCCCATTTTGGTCCTCTGGGGGTGGTGTGATGGGGATATAAACTGCGCAGCCGAAGATTCTCAAGTGAGAAATGTTTGGCGGCGTTACATATGCAAGTTGCATTGGAGAGAGACTCTAACCTTCTGAGGGTCTTATTCTTATTAATGTTGCAGCATGCAGAATTGCATGTCCCCATGCATCCACCGGTAACTGGGATTTTATTAGCAATGGACGTGCAATCCATTGGAGTCTTTTAATTAGTGACTCTGCTAACCCGTTCTGGGTATGAACACGTGGCACCGGATGTTCAATTTCTATTCCCGTTGCCTGGCAGTATTCTTGAAATGACCGAGAGGTGAATTCCCCCGCATTATCCAGACGTATTTTCTTTATTTGGTTGTCTGGAAAATGCACCCGCAACTTTATAATTTGTGCCAGAAGCTTTTGAAAAGCTAAGGTGCGGGTCGAGAGTAGACACACATCCGAATATTTCGAAGATGCATCAATCAATACCATGAAGTACCAAAAAGGCCCGCTATGGGGTGGATGGGTCCACATATGTATCAGTGTATTCTTTCGAGGAAGCTTGGAGACTCGATATCCACTTTAAGTGGTGATGGCATTGTTATTAATTTTCCTTTGAAGTAGGGCACACAAGAGAATTCTCCCTTCTGAAGAATCTTCTGGTTCTTCAGGTTATGTCCATGAGATTGTGATAAGATGATGTGCATCATTATGGATCCAGGGTGGCCAAGTTTATTATGCCAAAGTAAGAATTTGGCTGATGTCGGGCACTTCAGGTGCTCAGTCAAGTTAGCTTGCTCTCTCCGAATCATTATATGATAGAGGCCCGACGAAAGGCTCTCAAAACGTTCAAGTATGGTTTTTGCTCCATTTTCTTGAGAAGTTACATACAGTAATTCATTCTCTTTTACATTTGCTGTTTCCAAGTGGAATCCGTTCAGACGGATATCTTTGAAACTTAGTAAGTTTCATTTGGAATTCGAAGAGTATAATGCATCTTTAATTTTAATTTATGTTCCTTTGGAGAGCAATAAGGTTCCATTCCCAGAACCTTCAATTATATCCGATAGGGGTGGATGACTTGTTATTAATTATCCGATTCAATCGGATCGGATGGTGGATTGAGGCATAATCCGATCCGAATATTCGGATGCCCACCCCTAATATCCGATGGCCCTAAAATTGTATTTACATGGCTCTTATACGGTATAATGCTATGAAAATAGCATTTATGCTGAAGGATCATTTGTGTCGAAGCACTGTCTACTAAGCAGTCATGAGAGCATTCCATCTAAAAAGATGAGTAAAACATTTGCATTCAGAGACTAAATTTTATTCAAAGGAAATCAAATTACATAAAAAGCTCTCATAAGATAAATTGTTCTGAAAATAAAATGCTAAGATAAATGTAGTAGGCTAATCAAGCAGGTCCTCTGATTCGAAGCCTTTTGCTGTGAACTTGACTGCAGTGTTTGTAGCCACCAGGTTTGTTTCAACATTCTTTTTCTTGCTTTGTTTATACAGCTCCTGGAGATGCAGTGGGGTCCATCACACTCTGGACCAGTGGCCTTTCATGCCACAACTGTGACACTGGTTTTTCCAATCCCTCTTGGATGATGTGCATCATTTTTCTTGTTGTCATTTCTGCGCCAGGTGAACTTGCGCTTCCCTTCATTCTTTCGCTAATGTACTTGGCCCTTGGCTCTTTTGTGTTGTCCCCCTTTCTGTGGTCTTTCTTTTCTTTTATTATCTATCTTCTTTTTGAAGGAAGAGGTATGATGAGCTTCTGGTAGATAGGCAATGCCAGGGGACGCATGTTGTGAGTGGGGAGGAGAAGCTCTCTGTTTTGTTCGGCCATGAGTAAACATAACAGCAGCTCAGAATACTTAGTGAATTTGCGTTCACGGTATTGCTGCATAAGTATCATATCTTTTTTATGGAAAGACGTATACGTCTTTTCCAGCATGCGATCTTCTGAGACTTTCTCACCACACAACTTCAGGCGTGAAGTGATGCTAAAAAGTGCTGAGTTGTACTCAGCAATGGACTTGAAGTCCTGTAGTCTCAGGTTCCCCCACTCATATCGTGCCCTTGGGAGTATAACATCTCTCTGATGTTTATACTTATCTTCAAGGGCAATCCACATCTCAAGTGGATCTTCGACCGTAAGGTATTCAGTCTTTAAGATCTTGTCCACATGGCGGCAAATATAGATAATGGCTTGCGCCTTTTCTATATCGCTAACATTTTCATTTTCTGTTACAGCAGTAATGAGGAACTTTGTCTGCAGGTGAAACTTCACATCGAGCTCCCAGCTCAGATAGTTTCTACCTGATGCATCCTGCACCTCGAAATCGATGCTTGCAATTTTAGCCATTTATCTAGCAGAGCTATGCATGAATTAATATTTTAAACATAAACATAAACATTTTCATGCGGAGGTAATTTAATATGAAGGGCTAATTGCGTGGGTTGTTCATTCCCACATAAATAAGAGTCAAAAGTCCCATTACAGTCCATATTACATAAATGAAAGCTTTAAAAAGAAATTACAACTTTGGAAACCCCCGTGGGTCCCATATAAGATTTTCAGCTTCAATTTTGGCCTACGTCTCCATGGAAAATGGTCTTCGGTCTTGGACATTTACATAATTTCCTCACTACAATTTCTCTCAAAAGTAAAGAAAAGTGCAGGAAAATAAAATGTGGGACTTAAACAGCCGATCCAAAAACCGCAATTAGCCATCCATGCAGAAATTTTGTGCTCATCAAACATTTCACCAGACATTTTCATTACAGGCATCACAGACATTAATATTCGCAGAGATGGATAAACAATTTAATTGCTTAATAATTATTGGACCACTGGGCAACGTCATATACTGTTAGGTTAGATGACTAATGGCAGACCGGTCGCAGGATCTTCCTAATTATTAAGCTTTAAATATAATGTACAACCACGCATAGAATATCCACAGAATAAGCCAAGATGATGCAAGCATGTATTAACAATTTTACAGAAGAAATCATTTAATGCCAGGGTTGAGCTAGTTGGGTTTGTCCAAAAATTGGAAAAGAGCCCAATAATTAAACAGGTTCTTCGTAAAAGAAAGAAATTTTCCTTTTTAAATCATCCCCAAATTATCCCCAAAAGTCCCCTTATAACCTCATAATTTATCATGATTTTTCATGAATTTTTTGGGTCCCCAAACGCCAATTTTTTTTCAATTTTTAGACCCCCAATTATCTTTTAAGGCTTATTTTTAGCCCTCCCCTCTTGTTTTTTTGAGAAGAAAAACTGGCCAACGGGCCTGAAGCCCGCAGTTCAGCTGCGGGCTTCAGGCCCGAAGTCAAAAGCAAAAATTTTTTTTGTGAAACAAGGCCTGCCGGCCTGACGCCCGCAGTTTGCTTGCGGGCTTCAGGCCTGCAAGGCAGCAATTTTTTTTGAATCTGGGCTTCAGGCCCAGTAAAGTTAGGGGCAGCGGCGGCTGCCCCCTGACTGCCGCCGGTCGACGGTAGGGGAAGGGCGACGCCCCCTCCCTGGGGGGCGCGGCCTGCGGGGCGATGACTGCCCCCCGCTGTAGGGGAGTGCGGCCACGGTGACGGCTGCCCCTTGAAGGGGGCGATCTTGGCGGCGACAGCCGCCCTCCGTGGGGGGGTGCGGCCATGGCGCCGGCCACCCCTGCAGAGGGTGCGGCCTGATCGACGGCCGCCCCCTGTGGCCGCCCCCCTGCAGGGGGGTGCGGCCTGATCGGTGGCCGCCCCCCAGCAGGGGGGTGCGGCCATGGGCGGCGACCGCCCCCCTGCAGGGGGTGCGGCCTTGGGGGGTTGATGGCCGGCGGCAAGGCCGCCGGCGGGCATGGGATTGGTTTTACACAAGAAAAACCCTAAAAATATGATTTTTGGACAAATCAGGTTCATCATAGTAGGCGATTAACAAATCCCATATTGATCTTGTGAGATCTATGGGTAGATTAATCATGATAAAAACATCGTTTTTAGCGGGTTTTACCTCTATATCCGTCCTCCGGATATAGCGACGGTTGAACGAAGCCTACGCGGATGACGACGCTCGATTGAGGCTCGTGTGGATCTCCCGTCTCCTTCCGCCTTCGCAACGATCGAAAAAAATTTTGTGGAAAATTTTTAGAGGCTCGTGCTGATAACATGTTATGAATCAACTACTGTGGAAGGAGCCACCAGCCTTTTATTTATAGGCAAGTAGGGAGAATACAAACATGGGCTACATTGATATGGGCCTATCTCTAAGATAGCCCAGAATCTTAACCAACTCGGTTTATAACCCTTCATAACAATTAGTACTATATAGCACAATGCATAAAAGGAAATATGGTGTGTTATTTTAAAAAAAATTGAGAATGAATATAGAAATCATGGATTGTGCCCTGATGATTACATGTTAAATTAAAATTAAAACATTTTATTCACTTAAAGAACAGTACGCTTGCACATTGCATGAACTTAGAAAGTTCAAAGTAAAGCAGTGAATTGCAGTCCCATATTAATATTTAAGCATTAAATGTGGTGTCATTTCATGTGTGGCTTTGTGTGCGGCAGTAAGTTTGAATAGAAGTAAAAAAAGAAAGTATAAGAGATTGATCATTTTTACATACATATGGAAGCATACTGATAGAACTGTAAGGTCACTGACTATGAGGAAAACACTAGAAGATGGGTTGAATAGTGGTTATACAATTTAAAAAGATAGTTATACCAATTTAAATTCCTAACCAACAATTAATGCGGAATGTAAATAAACCCTAAATTGAAACAATACTAACACAAGGATGTTTCAAGGGTTCGGATTACCCAAGTCAATTCCCGACTTGTTTCCGGTAATCCTACGTCCTTTCCACTCGGATACCACCGGATACTCAAGTTAGGGTTTTAGAACCCTAACTTGAGATTATCTTAAAACCTACTTGTAGAAAACCTACAAGGGAAATTGAAATACACTGGATGTTCTTGACTCCCACAACTTGGGAGCAAGCAACCCACTCTCACAAACCGAGAGTTAATCTAATAACGAAAGATATGAAATATTGAAATAGCAACACTTACAATCACCTATGGCTTGAAGTAGAACTTGAAGGAGCAAGTGTGTTGTGTGTTGAGGGTTTCTTTTGAAAGAGAGAAAATCTCTTTCTCTTGTCATCACTAATTGCCTAAAAGATATCACTTTGATTTTAGATTGGAGAGCAAGAGAGAAAAAGATTGGAATTCTAGGGCTTTTGGATTTGAAAGCTTAAGAAGCTTGAAGATGAAGGCTTAGGGTTTTCAAGAGATAATGAGTAACCCCTCAATAAAACAGTAGAAGCCCTCTTTATAGGTTCCCCAAAACCCCAAACCGAATCCCCAAAACCCCCTTTGAAATCTGTGGAGAAAAAGCCAACGGATAGAATTTACACAGTCGACTGCTGCACTGTGTCAAAGGGTAGGTGAAAATTCATACGGTAACTTACCATGTGGACAGTCGACTGATGAAGAGAAGACAGGTACCAGTAAAACTAATAGGTGACTGTAAATCCTTCTACAGGCGACTGTCCGCAATATGGGTAAGATGAGAAAAATCTCAGAAAGTTTTGGGAAGACATGACAGGCGACTGATGTGAAACACACAAGCGCATGTGCCAAGGGCAGGCGACTGTGAAACCAACATCAATTGACTGGCACTAAAACGTGAAACATTTCAGAGAGAAGATTCTGCAGAGGAATCATAGACAGACAACTGTTGAAGCATTAACAGTCGATTGTGCCTTGGACATGCAACTGTCAATACAACATCAATCGACTGGTCAGATGAAAATGAAATTGATCTTTGGGCTGAAGATAGACATGCGACTGTTTAACAAATCATAGGGAATTGTAGCTTGGACAGGCACATGTATTTTGTACAACAGTCGCCTAAAGGAGTTAAGGCTTAAAAGGCCCAAAAGTCAATTGATTAAGCATGTGCATAACAGGCGACTGCAGAACAAATCACAGTCGACTGTTTTGAGACAGCCGACTGTAAATCATTCAGCAGTCGCCTATTGAAATCAAAAAATGCACATGCTTGAGAAATATGAATTAGAGTCTAAGGAAAAGTGATCTAATGATTTCCTAGGACAGAAATGAAGATATGTGTGTGCTCCAACAAAGTTCTACTTCTAAGCTACATACTAGAAGAGAATAAAAAGATTACATTATGTAGAAGTCTCTCTTCTATCCAAAGTATGAGCTTGAAGTATTCTAGGAGCTTCAATCACAATCTTTAATCATCCAATCCATTTATCATGCTTTCGTTGATCTTTGAGTGACATCCAAAGCTAATTGATCTTCATGATATGCTTAAGCAATAGATTAACTGCAAATAGAGGATTAGTCACAAGTATTTATGCTTGCTCATCATTAACACCAAGTAGGAAGAAGTGCAATACTCAACATTCTCTCCCTTTTTGATGATGACAAACAAACATAAACAAAAAGATAAATAATTGTGCTTAGTGAAAACTTACTCCCCCTACATAAATGCCAATCAAGTTAATCAATGTATGTAAGGGCATCTATAGATCAATTGAAGCGAGCAAGTAAGATATGTATGAAATAAAATGATTTTCTTGAAATCTTGAAATCTAGGATTTTATAATCCAAATTCATTTTATCTTACTCCTTTTGAATCTAAGGCAACTTCAATCTTAGATTCAAGCTTAGAATTAGAATTTACTTAGCACATAATTATGATATGTTTATTTCTCTCCCTCTATGGCATTATCCAAAAAGTGGGAGTAGAATAACAACAATAGTGCAAAATACGTACTAAAACAATTATGAGAGTCTAAATATAGGATGTATATCAATGTGATGCCAACATAAAATCGGAGATAAAATAATCACGAAGGTGCATCTCATTGATATATATACCAAAAACTCATAAACACACGGAATTTTAGTTGACTAAAGGAACGCGAATCCAATATCGATATTTCAATCCAAATAAGAAAAACGTCTCACATCACATCATGTATATAATATAGTATAGAAAGAGAGACAATTTCACAATGTTCACACAATTAACAAAAAAAATGAGGAAAAGTGTGAAGCAACATATGAAGTAAAAGCATTGTCATATATATATATACTAGTCATAACCCGTGCCTGCAGGCACGGTTCAGTTAAGATTTTCTCCCGTGAAATCTTTGTTCTTCAAAAAATTATTTTTGTGGCCAAAATTTAAAAGAACAAATTAGCGTAAAAATATATAGCGGCACAGGCGCCTTGGCACGAAACAACAAATTCGACGCAAGCATCATCGTCACGGAACAACAAATTCGATGCGGGCGCCTCAGGCGCAGAACAACAAATTAGCGTAAAAAATTTAGCGGGCGCATTTGGCACGGGCGCCAATTTAGTGGGCGCCTTCAGCGCGAAAAACCAAATTAGCGTTAAAAAATTAGCTCGAAGGCGCCTCCGGCGCAGGCGCCTTCGATGCGATTAATTAATACCGAAAATAACGTTACCTTTGTCTCTCTTTAATATTTTTATTAGAATATATTCAGTGAGTATGAGTTACTTTCGAAAAAAATCTTTAAAAAGAAGTTAGGGGTTGTAATGCTCAATTCATGGTAGATTGATGGTGATTCAAATTGGATAGGACAAAAAACTATTTTGGCTCTTTTAGCCTTCCCTAATTGATTTTGCGGTATGTTAAAAAGATGATTTTTATATAATTATCTCATAAATTGGATCTCTGCATTCGGTTAAAACTAAGATACGGAGCTTCTGCATTGGACAAATGGCTTTATCTCTGAGCTCGCGTCAACCTAGGGCATGGTTCATTTAAGATATCCCCTCAAGATCTTTGTTCTCTCCAAAATTTATTTCCCCCTCCAAAATTTAAACGAAAAAATATTTAGCTTAAAAAAATTCGTATGTGCACATTCGGCGTGGAACAACAAATTAGGCGTGGAACAACAAATGAGCGTAAAACGAATTCGGCGCAAAACAATAACTTAGCACGACAAATTCGGCACGGAACAACAAAGTTGTTGGATATGGAAGACGTTTGTACACCCTTGTGGGGGATGTACGAGGGAATACGGACCTCGAACATCGCGCACACGAAGTCGTGTGCAAAGGGAATCTGTTCCCTTGCGGAGAGGATCTCTGTATGAGTGGGAAAGTCGCATTATATATGCATAAATGCATGCGACATATGGCTAATAAAGGGGGAATTTCTTAAGCTTATGTTGTACCATGCATATGGTACAACTTAAGCTTATAATGTGCCATGCATCATGGTACACCTTAATTAAGTTGTTCCAAAGGAACAACTTACCCTAAAATAACTACCTTGGGGGCTATAAATAAGACCCAAGGGTAGCCATTTTCCTTACACCGTTTGCATGAAATTCATGCATGCATCTTCTTCATAGCGAAGCTCTGCAGAAATATTTCCTCTCCCTCCATCCAAGTTCTTAATCTAAAATAGAGATTTAGATTGTGGATTAGTAGCCTTACTCCGTTCGTGAGAAGACTCGATCCGTCGTGGCGAATCCGAAGGCAAAGTTCCGAGACTACCGCTCCGCATACGCTAGCGTAAGTCTCCACTTTAATTATCGATCCTAACTCTGTTTTGGCAGGATCCTACATTGGTATCAGAGCCATATGGGTTCGCCCCGGTCAATCCACCGCCCCATCGAAACTACGAACGAGTCGTTGTCTTTTTCACGAATGGGTCTCCTACTATTACGGATATAGTAGGAACGCTTCGTGACGGAGAGAACGCAGCGGTTGTTCTTTTCACGTTAGGGTCTCCTATCATTACGGATATGGTAGGAACTCTCCGTGACGGGAAGAACCGACCGTTCACGTAGTACGTTATTCATTTTTTGGCACACGGCCATTAGGAAATAACTAATTTCTCGACGAACGGGTGCTTCATCGACGAACGGGTGCTTCATCGAGGAAGATGATGGAAGTTATTTCCATCGGGTAAGAGGAAAATTTGGTGCATGTGCACCATGGCCAAATGGGCTATGAAGGCCATGCACCCCCTCTCCCCATGCGGAGGGGGTTGGCTACGGCCAATAACCACCGGCGACCACCCCATCAAGGGGGAGGAATGAGTGCGGCAACCCCATTTAAAGGGGGTGGCCGGCCATGGCCAAAGGGGCCATGGCCGGCCAACGCCGAATGGCCTTGGCCATGGCCGGCCATGGCCAGGCCGGCAGTGGCCGGCCTTGGCCAAGCCCTGCCGGCCAGGCCGGCCCTGGCAGTGGCCAGGGCCGGCCCTTGGCCGGCCTGCCGGCCCTGGCAGAGGCCAGGGCCGGCGCCCTGGCCTCCGGCCAGGGCCTGGCCGAGGCCAGGGCAGGAGCCCTGGCCCCGGCCAGTGGCCTGCCGGCCCTGGCAGAGGCCAGTGCCGGCGCCCTGGCCTCAGGCCAGGGCCTGGCCGAGGCCAGGGCAGGAGCCCTGGCCCCGGCCAGTGGCCTGCCGGCCCTGGCAGAGGCCAGGGCCGGCGCCCTGGCAGAGGCCAGGGCAGGAGCCCTGGCCCCGGCCAGCGGCCAGGCCGCCCTGGCAGAGGCCAGGGCGCTGCCAGGGCCGGCAGGCCACTGGCCGGGGCCAGGGCTCCTGCCCTGGCCCCGGCCAGCGGCCAGGCCGCCCTGGCAGAGGCCAGGGCAGCGCCCTGGCCTCAGGCCAGGGCCTGGCCGAGGCCAGGGCAGGAGCCCTGGCCCCGGCCAGTGGCCTGGCCGGCCGGCCCTGGCAGAGGCCAGGGCCTGGCCGGCCCTGGCCGAGGGGGCCAGGGCCCCTGGCCGGCCAGGGCAGAGGCCCTGGCCGGCCCTTGGCCAAGCCCCGGCCAGGGCAGAGGCCCTGGTCGGGAGAATTTGCATTTCGAAAATTGGTCGACCAATTTTGTGTTTTTGGTCGACCAATCTGGCAGAAGGTCTGAATCGGCTGCAAATTTGTCAACTGACCCATACGGGGTGACAAAGGGCATTGGTCAAACTCGAATGTGTCAATTAGCCCATACGGGGCTAACCACAGTGCCGTCTAGTTCATACGGGACTAACGTTTTAATGAAGTTTTTTGGGCTCTACTCCTTGAAGATTAGCCATAGTGCTCTACTTCATGCGAGATTAGCCATGTCATTGTGCTCTACTCTACGGAGATTAGCCAATTTACTTGTGACGTTGTGTTCTACTCTACAGAGATTAGCCAACGTGCTTTCAAATTTTTGGAAAAAGATGTTTTTCAAATAGGTTATGTCCCGTCCTTAAATCGGGACATCGCAATTTAGAATTCCAAGTCCTACCACGATCCGGCCATGGTTATCTAACCCATGGGTGTGTAGAACAGGTCTCGTGGCTTGGCAATTGTTGCGTTAAAATTCTTTGCGCTAATTCTCACCTATTCTATTTTGAAAGATATGTTTTTCAAAGTAATTTTCCGCTGCTAATACCATACGGGTATTATTTCTGATTTCTTTTTACTTAAGATAAGTAAGAGGGATACTTTGAAAGTTACTTCTAGATGGTAGTTGGGAACGTAGTGAACTTCTCGATTCTAGAGTAACATTTCAACGCATCCAAGGAACTTATCAAGTGTTTAAAGAATCGAAACTTTATGCATTGAATTTTGATCGTGTTTTTCCATTTTCTTTGCAGTTTTTTTGAATCGAATATGTCTACCGCTTCTAAGAATATTGTCGCAGAGCTTAACAAAGGTGAAAAGCTCAACGGCGACAATTATAAACTTTGGTCAATTAAAATCCAATATGTTTTGGAGGAGCAAGATGTGCTCGAAACACTCCAAAACATAATGGTAGAACCTGAGTTGGGCAATACGACCCAACACAAGAGGGACCGGGAAGCTTATGACACTTGGACTCAAAAGAACAAAATAGCACGTATTACGTTACTCTCCGCAATGGACAATGACATAATGCGTCTATTTCGGGAATTCAACCTAGCCAAAGACATATGGTCTGAGCTAGAGATAAAGTTTGGTGGAACTTCGGTTACCAAACTCCGCTCCTTGAATATTCAATTTGATTCGTACAAGATGCGGCGAGATCATTCTATGAAAAAGCATCTCCGCCACATGGCGAATCTTATATCTGAATTAAAGGATGCGGGAGTCACGCTGTCTGACGAACAGCAGATCCAAGCAATCATTCGTTCACTCCCAGATAGCTGGGATAACATGAAAATGCATCTCACTCATAATGAGTGCATTAAAACTTTAAGCGATGTATCGAAACACCTCGAACTCGAGGAAGAGCGGATTCAAGCCGCAAAACCAAGTGCAGAAGTGCACGTGGCCGCTAGTTCCTCACATGGAGGAAATAAGCGGAAGAATAAACGCTTAAGGTTTGTGAACGAACGTAAGCAAGAACCGGAGACCTCAAAGAAGACAAAGAACAAAAAGTGGCAAAAGAATGTGCACTCAAAGAAGAAAAACTTGAAGAAGATCAAGTGCTTTAAGTGCAACAAGTACGGTCACTTCGCCCGTACATGTACGGATGGAAGTGATAAGGTAACTTGTAGGGCTAGTTACATATGTGTTTCTAGTTCCATGTTTCTTGCTGAATCTAACTATTTTTGGTTGATTGATTCAGGGGCCACAGACCACGTAGCGAAGGACAGAAGGTTCTTCGTAGAGTATCGAAAGATAACTCAAGGAACAAAGTGGATATACGTCGGCAACAACACACGTGTTGAAGTCAAAGGCGTCGGAACATGCAAGCTAGTTCTCGACAACGGCCGGACTTTATTATTGCACGACGTCCTCTTTGCTCCAGATATTAGAAGGAATATCGTTTCCGTGGTCATGTTAATGTCTTTAGATTATGAGTGGAGGTTCTATAAACAATATGTTGACCTTGTTTGTAATAATTCTTTGATTGGTTCTGGTAATGTTTGTAATGGATTAATTGTTTTAAATACAATGTATGATGATTCTTCTTCCATTAATGAAAGTTTCCATTTGACAAATGCTTCTAACTCTGAGTCTGAGATCATTTGTTGGCATGCAAGACTTGGTCATATTGGACCAACTAGAATGGATAGACTTGCCAAAAGTGGCTTGCTATCTAATGTTTCAAAAGTTGAAATGTCAACTTGCGAACATTGTCTTGTAGGGAAAACTTGTCGCAAGCCGTTTGGAACTGGCACAAGGGCCGAAGTTCCATTACAGCTTATCCATTCGGACATTTGCGGTCCAATGAATGTTAAGACAAGACGCGGGAAGTCCTATTTCATCACATTCATTGATGACTTCACCCGTTTCGGACATATCTATTTGATATCCCACAAAAGTGAAGCTTTGGCTTGCTTTAAAAACTATATGAGTTTAGTGGAGAATCAATTAGATCGCAAGATTAAGGTTTTGCGAACCGATAGGGGTGGTGAATATCAATCAATAAGTTTTAAGGAACTTTGTGATGAAAAAGGCATAGTACATCAGGTAACTATGCCTTACACTCCACAACAAAACGGTGTTGCGGAAAGAAGAAATAGGACATTGATGGAAATGGTCCGATCAATGATGTCTCAGGCAAATTTGCCTATCACCTTTTGGGGTGACGCATTATTGACGGCAGCATTCATCTTAAACCGTGTACCCTCGAAGTCGGTAAGTTCTACTCCTTATGAGTTGTGGAACAATAGAACTCCAGACTTAAACATTCTAAAACCTTGGGGTTGTGCCTCTTACGCACATTTATCCTCTCACAAATATGGCAAACTTGGGCCACGTGGGAGGAAGTGTATCTTCATCCGATACGCTGAAAACTCCAAAGGTTATGTTTTCGTCGGTCAAGAGGACAATGGGGGTCTAATAGAATTCGAATCGAGGGATGTTGTCTTCTTGGAAAAAGAGTTTCCAAGACAGGGTGAGATAAGTCAAGACTTATCCTTGTTTGAGACTTGGGATCAAGAAGGATCGGAACGTTCGAATGGGAGAATTCTTGGTGAAGAAGAAAATACGTTTCAAACTTCACCAATGGATGATACGAACGATACCAATCCTATTCCGAGTGGGAGTGATGTTATTCCAAGTGGGAGTGATGTCATTCCAAGTGGGAGTGATCAAACTCAAACAAGACGTAGTAATCGAACGAGGCTAACACCTCTGAGATTTGAGGATGAATTTACTCAAACATTCATGACATTACTACAAGATGATGACGAACCTGCAAATTTCAAACAGGCCGTCACATGCCCTGCTAAAGATAAATGGATAGCGGCAATGGAAGAAGAACTTCAATCCATGAAAACAAACCAAGTCTGGGACTTGGTTAATTTACCTAAGGGACGTAGAGCCATTGGGAACAAGTGGGTTCTCAAAATCAAGCATAAGGCTGATGGCTCCATCGAGAAATATAAAGCTCGCCTTGTTGCGAAAGGTTTCACGCAACAGGAAGGAATAGACTACGAAGAGACTTTCTCTCCTGTCGTGCGTTTTACCTCCATTCGCTTAATTCTGGCAATGGTGGCTTGTTTGGACCTCGAGTTACATCAGATGGATGTAAAGACTGCTTTTCTTAACGGAGAACTAGATGAGGAGATCTACATGGAACAACCAAACGGGTTTGTACAAGAAGAAAACAAACATAAGGTTTGTAAACTTCGTAAATCCATATATGGTCTTAAACAATCTTCAAGGCAGTGGTATATGCGCTTTCAAGAAGTCGTTTTGTCGTATGGTTTCTCCATGCTCGACGAAGACAACTGCGTATATATTAAGAGGATTAAAAACAAGTATGTAATTATGTCTCTTTATGTAGATGACATACTTATAGCCGGAAATGATAAGCATCTTATCTTGGATATCAAAACTTGGCTTTCATCCGTCTTTGAGATGAAAGACATGGGTGAAGCTGCATATATCCTTGGGGTTAAGATCTCAAGGAATCGTTCCAAGAAACTTCTTTCTCTCTCTCAAGAGACATATATAAAGAAAGGTTTAGAACGGTTTAATATGCAGGATTGCAAGCCAATTGATACTCCAATAAGCAAAGGCGAGGGTCTATGTTTGGAGATGTGTCCCAAAGATCCAAAAGAAAAGAAAGCTATGGAAAAAGTTCCATACTCCAGTGCTGTCGGGAGTCTGATGTACGCCATGATGTGTACCAGACCGGACATTTGCTATGCTGTTGGTATGGTAAGCCGTTACCAATCCAACCCAGGACAAGCACACTGGAAAGCGGTGAAGAGGATATTAAGATACCTCAAAGGGACTGCGGACTATGCGTTATGCTATCAAGGCAATACCTTGAGACTCGAAGGCTATACCGATGCTGATTGGGCGGGTGATCTCGACGAGCGAAGATCTACCTCAGGCTTTGTTTACTTGCTCGGGAATGGTGCAATATCCTGGAGCAGCAAGAAGCAAACCTGCATCGCCTTATCAACCATGGAAGCCGAATTCGTAGCATTCAGCATGGCGGTCCAAGAAGCTGTTTGGCTTAGGAAATTCTTAGACAGGCTAACGAATGCCTCTGACTCGAGCACTGTTCCTATATACAGTGATAGTCAAGCTTCGATTGCCTATGTCAAAGATCCTAAATTTCATTGTAAGACCAAACACATTGACATTCGATTCAAGTTTGCAAAGGATTATGACAAACGGAAGGAAGTAGACATAGGATACATATCCACGCATGAGATGATAGCGGATCCCCTTACTAAGGCGATCCCCAGAGATGTGTTTTTCAAACACTTATCATCTATGGGAATGCGTAGGTGCTGAGCTGTATCATGTAATATTTCCCATGTCTATAGAAGATCAAAGTTTAATAAAAGAAAGAAGTTCTTTTATATATTGCATACAAGTTTCTTACAAATGATTTTAAACATTTGTGTTTAAGTCTCAGCTATTTTATTGTGTGTATGTCGGACAGATTAAGGTTGGCTCTCTCACATGAGCAACCGCCTTATCTTATCAGATGGATAAGATAGAGATGAGACTAGTTTAAAGTCAAAATCATTAGACAAATGATTTAGAGTCATGACTTAAACAAGATAGTCGAATAAAAGATCTGCATCATACGGATGCTTACAAAAGATCTGAGATCTGTATCACAAGGATATAAAGATCTCATTGGATTTTTTAAATCCTATCTGTCTTATGCAGGATGAGAGTCCGTGAATATTTCACGAGTAGTAAGGGGACTCAAAAAGATAGGCAATGTGGTGTCTGATCTTTCATCCGTACAACATCATTAAGACATACTCTCCCTGGGAAAGGAGTGATGTTGTAATACGTGTTCATACCACGTATGCATTTCGACCACTGAGTTAGTAGCAATAGTGTTTGCTATTATGTGAGACTCAAAGGCCATACGGGTCTTAACTCTTACCCTCAAGGACTCCAATTGGTTCCTTTAGATTTGACGAGATGATCGCTATCTTAGCGTGTTACTAATGGGCTATGGTAATTCGGCTCGACGGGGCACGTTAGAAAAGCGAATCAAGTCAAGATCAGAAGGTTCGCAAGAAGAGGAAGATTGATTTCATATTCGCATTTAGACTTTAATGATTCAAAGCTGGCCAGCCAATTGTAATCCAGATGGGATTCAATTGTTGAATATAAAGTATAAGAAATGCGAAGAAATAATCTAGGGTAAAGCATGCGTTGAACTACTCAACTTTGCACCTTCGAGGTCGTTGTGTATCTCTAACAAGTGCACAACAACAGACTCTACGCGCATGACGGTCGCACGGTCTATTTCTCGGTATGATAGATGAAAAAACTAAGGGAAAGACGTTCTCTTACAATCCCCTCAAGTGTGAGTGGGAGATGTTGGATATGGAAGACGTTTGTACACCCTTGTGGGGGATGTACGAGGGAATACGGACCTCGAACATCGCGCACACGAAGTCGTGTGCAAAGGGAATCTGTTCCCTTGCGGAGAGGATCTCTGTATGAGTGGGAAAGTCGCATTATATATGCATAAATGCATGCGACATATGGCTAATAAAGGGGGAATTTCTTAAGCTTATGTTGTACCATGCATATGGTACAACTTAAGCTTATAATGTGCCATGCATCATGGTACACCTTAATTAAGTTGTTCCAAAGGAACAACTTACCCTAAAATAACTACCTTGGGGGCTATAAATAAGACCCAAGGGTAGCCATTTTCCTTACACCGTTTGCATGAAATTCATGCATGCATCTTCTTCATAGCGAAGCTCTGCAGAAATATTTCCTCTCCCTCCATCCAAGTTCTTAATCTAAAATAGAGATTTAGATTGTGGATTAGTAGCCTTACTCCGTTCGTGAGAAGACTCGATCCGTCGTGGCGAATCCGAAGGCAAAGTTCCGAGACTACCGCTCCGCATACGCTAGCGTAAGTCTCCACTTTAATTATCGATCCTAACTCTGTTTTGGCAGGATCCTACAAAAGTAGCGTTAAAAAATTTAGCGGGCGGACGCCTTCAGCGCGGGCGCATTCGACACGGGCACAATTATTCCCGCCCATCCAATTTAAATGAACAAAAATTTAGCTCGGAACGGGTGCCTCCAAAATTTAAACGAACAAAAATTTACCTCAGCACGGGCTCCTTCGGATTTTCGCAACAGAAGTTCAAGTTCTCCCAGAATTAAATCTTAACCCGTGTATGCAAAGGATGTGGATGCATCATGATCGTTGGTTACTGGGACTTGTCATAGTCAGCCCTAAAATTCAAAAACTGTAGATCACCCACCTATAGAGATGGATTAGTACAGCCACATTTAACCCTGTTTAAATATCCTGATATGTTAAGCCAATTATTAAAACCCATTTGATTCAAAAAAACTGTTTGACAATGCAATCTCAGTTGCAATTTAACCTATAGTTTTAGCTTGTTGCCAAATAGTGGATAAAGAAACTCAATTTCTACCTGGGTAATTACACGAATGAATTTGACATTCGAAAAAAATAGTGGAATTGCATAATTGAATTGAATTTGATTTTACACATTTATTTGTTCATCTGGAACTTGGTGCTTTTTTTCATTAAAAAAGAAGTAAAATATTTGTCATAATAATATGAAAATATTCTAATATTCCCCTCATCAAATATTCACATTTGTCATAATACATATACGAAAATGAATTTGGTGCCACAATAATTTGTATTTGTTGACCATGTCAGACTTGAGTGCTTTTGAATGATGTTGTTTAGGCTTTTGTTATGCAGACCTGGTAGCTTAGTTGTCTAAACATGGCATTGCCTTTCTACAACATAAATGTATTGCCTATCAAATTTGTAACGAAAGTGACCTTTATATGCCAATAGACACTAAATAATTACAATACATGCATTAGTTAGACTTCTCTTAATCTCCTTAGCTCATTTGCATACAAAATTACATTACTCAGCGGTGCACTTCATATCTTCTTGTACTGTTGAACTGTTATCATCACGTCGTCTGCTCTTGTTGGCTCCTCCTTCAAAATCCTATCAGCATCTTGATCACATGTATATATGTTACTTGTTTGCACTGTCTCCTCATCAAACTTACCCCGTTCCTCAATTCAAAGTTGGTTGAATCGCTTCTCCCCATCTTCAATACTTCGCTTTATATCCACCTATATGTTAGTATACCAATCACAAAATATAAATCTGTACTTAAAGAACATGTTAAGAGAATCAATTTACTAATCATAAATTACAAATACAAATTTCAACAAATTGCCATGTTGGTCCTTCGCAGCTGGAATGTATTATGAATGGATGAATGAAACGAAATGAAACAAAGTATAACGGGTGCACTAAATGTATTAGTAGTTGTTTGTGAACATAACATATGTACCTTTGTTGTAAGTTGCAAGAACAAATCCACACCTTCCATAAAAAACAAAAACTCCAGTTTAGTTGCAAGTTGATATGGGAAGCTACAATCTTGACTCATGTGTACACATATGAGAAACAAAAACTCCAGAAATGATGCATGCATATGTGAAACACAGTTAAACTCCAGTTAGTTTCTTTTGCTCACCCCTTCTTTTGCTCAAAATGATGCTCCTTAGGACTAATAAAGAATGATATGATTTATTATGGGATTAGAATTGTAAAGTTCATGTCAAAGATATGTCGGATCTGTACCCAACTGACATTGGGGTGTGGTTGGTTGGTGTTTTCAACACAATTATTGGTTTGTTAAGAATTAGATTAGTAAATCCAGTGCGTAATCAAATGCATGTTATCCTGTCAAATGTATTATATTAATTAAAGTAGTTCAATATAATCCAAGGTGATCAAAGTTAACCTTTGTCCTGGATATAATAAGCTAATATATTGAAAATTATGCGGCAATTGTTTAGAAATTGCTAAGAATGCTGAATGCGTATACCAGTGGTATGATATGAATCAAACTTGAATCAGATTATACCGGGATAAGATAAACTCGTCAAAAATCTGTCATGTTTTGTTGCGAATCTGGAGCTACAAATCTATCCTGAAGATGCCCCTTCTTATTACACCATCGTTGTATGCATTTCCTATGGGCAAACTACAACATCATAAAAGTGAACACTTTGATCAATTAGTCTTTTACAGCCACAATTGATGTGTGGCAATGCTCTTAATACCATTACAGAAATAAAATCAAACTTATGTAACAACTAACAGCTATAATGAATAATCCACAAACTATTTAAATTATGAACAAAATTTTAATCACTGCCAAATTTGGGGAATCACAACTGCAATTGTTGCAAAGAGTAAGCATGCGTTATGTGAAACATTAATTCACATCCTATAAAAATTGTGAAATTTCCAAACTGAGCATGCATTCATCCTGCAGGCAAAAAGAAAAAAGAAAGTCCACACAAACTACAATAATATTGCAACATAAGCACAATTATTGGTAGCTAGTAAAATAATATTTGTAGAATTTAAAGTCAATTTAATCCAAATAATATAACCCATTACAAAGTATTTAAAAACGCACACCAAAACCAGATAATCAATAGAGCAGGTGGGTAATTTAACAAACCCCAAAAACAATGAGGACATAATTTCAAAATTGATTTAATCTTGATGAGCGGGCAGAAGCTGGAGGAATATGCATGTAGCTTTTTTTCCAGTATATGCATGTAGCTGGAGGACCATTGTAGATGAGGAATATGTGCATACATAGACATGAACACGCAAGTTAACCAAAAATACATTGAGGTATACTAACTGTTTGTAATTTTTTTAATAGAAAAGAGCACAACGTTGAAAATGAGCAAGGGGATTAACACAACTAATAGAGAGCATAACTTGGAGGGAATTTTGACATCTAAGTAGGACTCAAAGACAAATTAAAAGGGTAGGATAGCTTCACTATTAAGTGAGATTGCAGACCTAAGATGAAAACAGAAGTGATTTGAAGTTTTGGGTTGCTTTAATTGCAACTCCCAACCTCTGCATCAATTTTGAGCTATGAAATGTGTAGAACTTTGACTTTGAAGCAGTGTTGCACTATCCTTGTTGTTTTATGTAATCATTTAAAAACTTTGCTTAATTTTCATGGGTGTGATACCACATCTGTGTCAGCTCATTTGTGTCCATGCTGCCTAGATTCTGAGTGAGGCATGAATGGTTTAAGAGAGGTAGAACACACTGAAGCAACATTCTGGGTTGAATTCAGAAAGAAAAAGAATGTATGCACTAAATGAATAAGAAGCTTGAACCAAAAGAAAGGGGAGGGGGATCAAATGCTGTGATCACTAAATCAAAAATAATCATCTTCAAAAAAGGGCACCGTACAAATACCATTTCAGAATAGCAAAAAGATCAATGTTTCAGGCAGTGATACTAACTTTGGGGTTTCAACATTGATCCATACCATTCCCTTACCCATGGAGGTCATGTTGAGAGCTACCGGGTTAGTTCTGCTTGGAGCATCGAAGTACATCTGGATATATCTTCAGAGATTAAGTTGATATCAGTTGCAGGTTTAAAAGCCAGTTTCATGCACAGGGAATGCTAGCTGAATGTCGTTGGCATCGATTACCTTGTACCATGTAATCGTCATGTCCTTCTTTTCCTATTGCCATTCTACTTTGGATTGTCCTGATTCATTGTAGATTTTTAGATGCTCTCCAGCTAATCCAGACTGTTAAGTTCATCAAAAGGCATGCCAGATTTCATCATCGGGTTAAAACTGGAACTATTTTGATTGGCTAAGGCTCGGATTTTACCACATGTCCCCACTTGGCCAGCATCAATAAAACCGTTCCAATGTTAAGTCCCTGGATTTCAAATCTATGAACTCTGGCTCCTGCGTGTTCCAAGTATGATCCACCATCCTGCGAGTACAAATCAAGAAGAAATCGTAATAAATTGTTGGGTATGTTAATTAAAATAAGACATGAAAGCACACATTACCTTCCATATGATAAATGGTCTGATAAGTGAAAGATTAATGGTCTTTGAGGAAGATGAGCATACAAACAGAATCATAAAGAAACCAAAGGAACACATGAGAATCTTTAGAGTGTCAGTTAATGCATACAATTTGTTTGATCAACCAAAAGGCTGCATCATCATTGTTCTCATCCCATTCAACACCATCAAACAGTTCTTGAACTTTAGAAAATGCTTCAATAGGCAACCCGCCCTTAACCTCGCCATTTAATATTGCAGTCGGTGGAGGAGACATGCTCTCAGCTTCACCAAACAGAACCTGGACCCAAAATTTTTTGGGGGAAATATATTACGAAGGGAAGTTGCTGCATTTACTAATGTAATCGACACACTCAAAAAATCAGGCAAAGCTTACCTCAGCTCAATTTTTTTTCGGATATTTATACTTTGAATCCCAAAGAATATCCACATCATCAGAGCCCAGAATCAAAATATGTGCCCGGATGAAAGTAGTGTTGAACATTATGCGAAACATTATAACTTCCCTTTCAGGATCCAAGTCGAGAAGAACACATTTCATGACAACATCGCCTTCAACCAAGCAATGAATATGAAACTACCAGCTTAGGTCTCCTGAAACAACATCGCCTTCAACCAAGCATTTCACCGTCCTCCTGAAAAAAATTATTTTCATGTTGTTCAAATGTGAAACTACCAGCTTAGATCTATTGTGAAGCATGAAATAAATCTAAAACCTGTGGAGAGATTGCCCAAATATGCGTATAACTGGTCTGCATCCATTATCTGCATCAAAACTTGGAATATCACAGAGAATGAGACAATCCAAAGAAAGAGCTTGTTCAGTGGAAGACCTTTCCACAGAAATCTTCCCTCAAGCAACATAATGTATGTACGGAGCTTTGTTCCAGAACCGTACAATATAGTGATTAGCTTTGTTCCAAAAAAACCTACTACTTGTGGATGTGATCCATCTTGAGACTCAATCTGAGATCTCTTCAAACGCAGCAAAGTTGTTGGTTTTGAGCAATGGATGAGAAAAAATGACAGAGAAAAAGGGTTTGGCTCTCTTCTTCCCTTTTTTCTGTCTCCATCGCTGCCCTCCACAGATAAGCTTTGTGCTGAAATTTTGTGCGGCCCGAGGTGTCTGAGGCCGAGGTATCGTTGCTGCTCTATCGAAATCTTTGGCCCTTGCGATATGCTGCTCTCTTCATATTTGGGGAATAGTAAGGGTCGATTTTGGGGGAATCTCTCTTCCTATTCTGGGGAATATCAAGGGCCAATTACAGGGCCAGGGCCTGTTGCTCTCCCCAATACACAGATTCACGCAAAGAGTCTATCTTCATATTTTGGTGACTTTTGCTCACAATCAAATGGGACCCACAAATCAAAAGGCTGAGTTAATACAAAACCTTCATCTCAAAGCTTCATCCCAACCGTTCATTACCTAAGATTTAATCCTGGCCGTCTTTTATCAACCAGTTTGTCCTAGTCAGCTTGTCCTAGTCAGCCCTAGGATTCAAAAATCGCTGTCAAATGTATAATAGATATCTATTATACATTTGACAGCGATTTTTGAATTCTAGGGCTGACTAGGACAAGATAAAGAGTGGCTGAGATTTGATCTTATGAAATGGAAGGTTGAGATGAAGCTTTGAAACCATGAATGGGACCCTTGAAATTTGGTCCAGTCTTGAAATTTGGTCCAACTTTGAAATTTGGTCCAGCTTTGAAATGATAAGAGCTTTGAAATCATGAATGTGAGCTTTGAAACTTGGTCCACCTTTGAAAGCAGCCAGTGAACATGTTTCAAGATGAGGCGTCTGCTAAATTTTCTTACGCTGATTTGTTGTTTCGAGCCGAATTTGTTGTTCTACCCTAATTTGTTGTTCCGCGCCGAATTCCGTGACGAAGGGGCCTGCACCGAATTTGTTGTTCCGCGCAAAAGGCACCGAATTTGTTGATCAACGCTAATGCACTTTGGTTATTAAAATGTGTGCGATGACTAGCGGCCGAAGGCGCCCGCTAAATTTTTGTTCGTTTTAATTCTTGGGGAGAACAAAGATTTTGATGGGATATCTTAAATGAATCGCGTCCGAGGGCGCCCGTGCCGAAGCTACATTTTTGTTCGTTTGAATTTGGGAGGGATAAATAATTTTTGGGGAGAACAAAGATTTTGCAGGAAAATCTTAAATGAACCGTGCCCGCGGGCACGGTTTATGACTAGTATATATATATATATTATACATTTGACAGCGATTTTTGAATCCTAGGGCTGACTAGGACAAGCTGACTAGGACAAACTGGTTGATAAAAGACGGCCAGGATTAAATCTTAGGTAATGAACGGTTGGGATGAAGCTTTGAGATGAAGGTTTTGTATTAACTCAGCCTTTTGATTTGTGGGTCCCATTTGATTGTGAGCAAAAGTCACCAAAATATGAAGATAAACTCTTTGCGTGAATCTGTGTATTGGGGAGAGCAACAGGCCCTGGCCCTGTAATTGGCCCTTGATATTCCCCAGAATAGGAAGAGAGATTCCCCCAAAATCGACCCTTACTATTCCCCAAATATGAAGAGAGCAGCATATCGCAAGGGCCAAAGATTTCGATAGAGCAGCAACGATACCTCGGCCTCAGACACCTCGGGCCGCACAAAATTTCAGCACAAAGCTTATCTGTGGAGGGCAGCGATGGAGACAGAACAAAGGGAAGAAGAGAGCCAAACCCTTTTTCTCTGTCATTTTTTCTCATCCATTGCTCAAAACCAACAACTTTGCTGCGTTTGAAGAGATCTCAGATTTAGTCTCAAGATGGAGCACATCCACAAGTAGTAGGTTTTTTTGGAACAAAGCTAATCACTGTGTTGTACGGTTCTGGAACAAAGCTCCGTACATACATTATGTTGCTTGAGGGAAGATTTCTGTGGAAAGGTCTTCCACTGAACAAGCTCTTTCTTTGGATTGTCTCATTCTCTTTGATATTCCAAGTTTTGATGCAGATAATGGATGCAGACCAGTTATACGCATATTTGGGCAATCTCTCCACAGGTTTTAGATTTATTTCATGCTTCACAATAGATCTAAGCTGGTAGTTTCACATTTGAACAACATGAAAATAATTTTTTTCAGGAGGACGTTGAAATGCTTGGTTGAAGGCGATGTTGTTTCAGGAGACCTAAGCTGGTAGTTTCATATTCATTGCTTGGTTGAAGGCGATGTTGTCATGAAATGTGTTCTTCTCGACTTGGATCCTGAAAGGGAAGTTATAATGTTTCGCATAATGTTCAACACTACTTTCATCCGGGAACATATTTTGATTCTGGGCTCTGATGATGTGGATATTCTTTGGGATTCAAAGTATAAATATCCGAAAAAAAATTGAGCTGAGGTAAGCTTTGCCTGATTTTTTGAGTGTGTCGATTACATTAGTAAATGCAGCAACTTCCCTTCGTAATATATTTCCCCCAAAAAAATTTGGGTCCAGGTTCTGTTTGGTGAAGCTGAGAGCATGTCTCCTCCACCGACTGCAATATTAAATGGCAAGGTTAAGGGCGGGTTGCCTATTGAAGCATTTTCTAGAGTTCAAGAACTGTTTGATGGTGTTGAATGGGATGAGAACAATGATGATGCAGCCTTTTGGTTGATCAAACAAATTGTATGCATTAACTGACACTCTAAAGATTCTCATGTATTCCTTTGGTTTCTTTATGATTCTGTTTGTATGCTCATCTTCCTCAAAGACCATTAATCCTTCACTTATCAGACCATTTATCATATGGAAGGTAATGTGTGCTTTCATGTCTTATTTTAATTAACATACCCAACACTTTATTACGATTTCTTCTTGATTTGTACTCGCAGGATGGTGGATCATACTTGGAACACGCAGGAGCCGGAGTTCATAGATTTGAAATCCAGGGACTTAACATTGGAACGGTTTTATTGATGCTGGCCAAGTGGGGACATGTGGTAAAATCCGAGCCTTAGCCAATCAAAATAGTTCCAGTTTTAACTCGATGATGAAATCTGTCATGCCTTTTGATGAACTTAACAGTCTGGATTAGCTGGAGAGCATCTAAAAATCTACAATGAATCAGGACAATCCAAAGTAGAATGGCAATAGGAAAAGAAGGACATGACGATTACATGGTACAAGGTAATCGATGCCAACGACATTCAGCTAGCATTCCCTGTGCATGAAACTGGCTTTTAAACCTGCAACTGATATCAACTTAATCTCTGAAGATATATCCAGATATACTTCGATGCTCCAAGCAGAACTAACCCGGTAGCTCTCAACATGACCTCCATGGGTAAGGGAATGGTATGGATCAATGTTGAAACCCCAAAGTTAGTATCACTGCCTGAAACATTGATCTTTTTGCTATTCTGAAATGGTATTTGTACGGTGCCCTTTTTTGAAGATGATTATTTTTGATTTAGTGATCACAGCATTTGATCCCCCTCCCCTTTCTTTTGGTTCAAGCTTCTTATTCATTTAGTGCATACATTCTTTTTCTTTCTGAATTCAACCCAGAATGTTGCTTCAGTGTGTTCTACCTCTCTTAAACCATTCATGCCTCACTCAGAATCTAGGCAGCATGGACACAAATGAGCTGACACAGATGTGGTATCACACCCATGAAAATTAAGCAAAGTTTTTAAATGATTACATAAAACAACAAGGATAGTGCAACACTGCTTCAAAGTCAAAGTTCTACACATTTCATAGCTCAAAATTGATGCAGAGGTTGGGAGTTGCAATTAAAGCAACCCAAAACTTCAAATCACTTCTGTTTTCATCTTAGGTCTGCAATCTCACTTAATAGTGAAGCTATCCTACCCTTTTAATTTGTCTTTGAGTCCTACTTAGATGTCAAAATTCCCTCCAAGTTATGCTCTCTATTAGTTGTGTTAATCCCCTTGCTCATTTTCAATGTTGTGCTCTTTTCTATTAAAAAAATTCCAAACAGTTAGTATACCTCAATGTATTTTTGGTTAACTTGCGTGTTCATGTCTATGTATGCACATATTCCTCATCTACAATGGTCCTCCAGCTACATGCATATACTGGAAAAAAAGCTACATGCATATTCCTCCAGCTTCTGCCCGCTCATCAGGATTAAATCAATTTTGAAATTATGTCCTCATTGTTTTTGGGGTTTGTTAAATTACCCACCTGCTCTATTGATTATCTGGTTTTGGTGTGCGTTTTTTAATACTTTGTAATGGGTTATATTATTTGGATTAAATTGACTTTAAATTCTACAAATATTATTTTACTAGCTACCAATAATTGTGCTTATGTTGCAATATTATTGTAGTTTGTGTGGACTTTCTTCTTTCTTCTTGCCTGCATGATGAATGCATGCTCAGTTTGGAAATTTCACAATTTTTATAGGATGTGAATTAATGTTTCACATAACGCATGCTTACTCTTTGCAACAATTGCAGTTGTGATTCCCCAAATTTGGCAGTGATTAAAATTTTGTTCATAATTTAAATAGTTTGTGGATTATTCATTATAGCTGTTAGTTGTTACATAAGCTTGATTTTATTTCTGTAATGGTATTAAGAGCATTGCCACACATCAATTGTGGCTGTAAAAGACTAATTGATCAAAGTGTTCACTTTTATGCTGTTGTAGTTTGCCCATAGGAAATGCATACAACGATGGTGTAATAAGAAGGGGCATCTTCAGGATAGATTTGTAGCTCCAGATTCGCAACAAAACATGACAGATTTTTGACGAGTTTATCTTATCCCGGTATAATCTGATTCAAGTTTGATTCATATCATACCACTGGATACGCATTCAGCATTCTTAGCAATTTCTAAACAATTGCCGCATAATTTTCAATATATTAGCTTATTATATCCAGGACAAAGGTTAACTTTGATCACCTTGGATTATATTGAACTACTTTAATTAATATAATACATTTGACAGGATAACATGCATTTGATTACGCACTGGATTTACTAATCTAATTCTTAACAAACCAATAATTGTGTTGAAAACACCAACCAACCACACCCCAATGTCAGTTGGGTACAGATCCGACATATCTTTGACATGAACTTTACAATTCTAATCCCATAATAAATCATATCATTCTTTATTAGTCCTAAGGAGCATCATTTTGAGCAAAAGAAGGGGTGAGCAAAAGAAACTAACTGGAGTTTAACTGTGTTTCACATATGCATGCATCATTTCTGGAGTTTTTGTTTCTCATATGTGTACACATGAGTCAAGATTGTAGCTTCCCATATCAACTTGCAACTAAACTGGAGTTTTTGTTTTTTATGGAAGGTGTGGATTTGTTCTTGCAACTTACAACAAAGGTACATATGTTATGTTCACAAACAACTACTAATACATTTAGTGCACCCGTTATACTTTGTTTCATTTCGTTTCATTCATCCATTCATAATACATTCCAGCTGCGAAGGACCAACATGGCAATTTGTTGAAATTTGTATTTGTAATTTATGATTAGTAAATTGATTCTCTTAACATGTTCTTTAAGTACTGATTTATATTTTGTGATTGGTATACTGACATATAGGTGGATATAAAGCGAAGTATTGAAGATGGGGAGAAGCGATTCAACCAACTTTGAATTGAGGAACGGGGTAAGTTTGATGAGGAGACAGTGCAAACAAGTAACATATATACATGTGATCAAGATGCTGATAGGATTTTGAAGGAGGAGCCAACAAGAGCAGACGACGTGATGATAACAGTTCAACAGTACAAGAAGATATGAAGTGCACCGCTGAGTAATGTAATTTTGTATGCAAATGAGCTAAGGAGATTAAGAGAAGTCTAACTAATGCATGTATTGTAATTATTTAGTGTCTATTGGCATATAAAGGTCACTTTCGTTACAAATTTGATAGGCAATACATTTATGTTGTAGAAAGGCAATGCCATGTTTAGACAACTAAGCTACCAGGTCTGCATAACAAAAGCCTAAACAACATCATTCAAAAGCACTCAAGTCTGGCATGGTCAACAAATACAAATTATTGTGGCACCAAATTCATTTTCGTATATGTATTATGACAAATGTGAATATTTGATGAGGGGAATATTAGAATATTTTCATATTATTATGACAAATATTTTACTTCTTTTTTAATGAAAAAAGCACCAAGTTCCAGATGAACAAATAAATGTGTAAAATCAAATTCAATTCAATTATGCAATTCCACTATTTTTTTCGAATGTCAAATTCATTCGTGTAATTACCCATGTAGAAATTGAGTTTCTTTATCCACTATTTGGCAACAAGCTAAAACTATAGGTTAAATTGCAACTGAGATTGCATTGTCAAACAGTTTTTTTTGAATCAAATGGGTTTTAATAATTGGCTTAACATATCAGGATATTTAAACAGGGTTAAATGTGGCTGTACTAATCCATCTCTATAGGTGGGTGATCTACAGTTTTTGAATTTTAGGGCTGACTATGACAAGTCCCAGTAACCAACGATCATGATGCATCCACATCCTTTGCATACACGGGTTAAGATTTAATTCTGGGAGAACTTGAACTTCTGTTGCGAAAATCCGAAGGAGCCCGTGCTGAGGTAAATTTTTGTTCGTTTAAATTTTGGAGGCACCCGTTTCGAGCTAAATTTTTGTTCATTTAAATTGGATGGGCGGGAATAATTGTGCCCGTGTTGAATGCGCCCGCGCTGAAGGCGTCCGCCCGCTAAATTTTTTAACGCTACTTTGTTGTTCCGTGCCGAATTTGTCGTGCTAAGTTATTGTTTTGCGCCGAATTCGTTTTACGCTCATTTGTTGTTCCACGCCTAATTTGTTGTTCCACGCCGAATGTGCACATACGAATTTTTTTAAGCTAAATATTTTTTTGTTTAAATTTTGGAGGGGGAAATAAATTTTGGAGAGAACAAAGATCTTGAGGGGATATCTTAAATGAACCATGCCCGAGGTTGACGCGAGCTCAGAGATAAAGCCATTTGTCCAATGCAGAAGCTCCGTATCTTAGTTTTAACCGAATGCAGAGATCCAATTTATGAGATAATTATATAAAAATCATCTTTTTAACATACCGCAAAATCAATTAGGGAAGGCTAAAAGAGCCAAAATAGTTTTTTGTCCTATCCAATTTGAATCACCATCAATCTACCATGAATTGAGCATTACAACCCCTAACTTCTTTTTAAAGATTTTTTTCGAAAGTAACTCATACTCACTGAATATATTCTAATAAAAATATTAAAGAGAGACAAAGGTAACGTTATTTTCGGTATTAATTAATCGCATCGAAGGCGCCTGCGCCGGAGGCGCCTGCGAGCTAATTTTTTAACGCTAATTTGGTTTTTCGCGCTGAAGGCGCCCACTAAATTGGCGCCCGTGCCAAATGCGCCCGCTAAATTTTTTACGCTAATTTGTTGTTCTGCGCCTGAGGCGCCCGCGTCGAATTTGTTGTTCCGTGACGATGATGCTTGCGTCGAATTTGTTGTTTCGTGCCAAGGCGCCTGTGCCGCTATATATTTTTACGCTAATTTGTTCTTTTAAATTTTGGTCGCAAAAATAATTTTTTGGAGAACAAAGATTTCACGGGAGAAAATCTTAACTGAACCGTGCCTGCAGGCACGGGTTATGACTAGTGTATATATATATATATACTAGTCATAACCCGTGCCCGCGGGCACGGTTCATTTAAGATTTTCCCTTGCGAAATCTTTGTTCCCCAAATTTTTTTTTCAAAGCCAAAATTTAAAAGAAAAACAAATTAACTTACAATATTTAGCGGCACAGGCGCCTTCGGTGCGGAACAACAAATTCAGCGCATGCGCCTTCGACACAGAACACCAAATTCGACGTGGGTGCCTTTGGCGCAGAACAACAAATTCGACGTAAAACAACAATTTCGACGCATGTGCCTTAGGCGCGGAACAACAAATCAGCGTTAAAAAATGGCGCAGGCGCCTTCGACGCGGAATAACAAATTCAGCGCATGCGCCTTCGAAACAGAACACCAAATTCGACGTGGGTGCCTTCGGCGCAGAACAACAAACTCGACATAAAACAACAATTTCGGAGCGGGTGCCTTAGGCGCGGAACAACAAATCAGTGTTAAAAAATTTAGCCCGCGCCGAACGGAGCGGGTGCCTTTGGCGCGGAACAACAAATCAACGTTAAAAAATTTCGCGGGCGCCTTCGGCGCGGGCGCCTTCGGCGCGGGCGCCTTCGGCGCGGGCGCCTTCGGCGCGGGCGCCTTCGGCGCGGGCGCCTTCGGCGCGGCATATACATATAACCCGTGCCCGTGTGACACTGTTCATTTAAAAATCTTGGACCCACTAATTTTAAAAAAACATCAATAATTATTAGTTTCCCCTGAAATATCAGCAGATGGGATCAAAATTTTACAGGGTTTTGCAACGCGGATCAATGAGTTGGCAGCATCTCCCGCGTTCATTCTCCCACAGCTCGCGTCCATTCCCAAGATGAGATTGTGTGTGTGCACAACATTTTTTTTCATAACTAAGATTAAAAGGCTATTCATAATTTCAATGTTTTTGTGTATTCCCAACAAATTTCTCTTCAACCCAAAAATTTCCCTCCGAAACTTGATGTGACATTGCTGTTGGATATGGACGACATGAATACACCCATGAGGGGATGTATGAGGGTATACGGACCTCAGATGTCGCGTGCACGAAGGCGTGCACGAAGGGAACCTTTTCTCGTGTGAAAAGGACCACTCGATAAGTGGAAAAAGCCACTTGATAAGTGGAAAAAGTCACTTTATAAGTGCATAAAGGCACTTGATAAGTGAATGAAGAAGAGGATAAATGAATGTGCTAATATAGGCTAATAAGCTTATAATTAGTTATTTCCTACAATAACTACCCCTAAAGCCTATAAATAGGACCCAAGGGTAAGGCATTCATTCCACACTTTCCATGCCATAAGTTTGCATAAGGCATCTTATGTTATTCTTCTCCCTTCCATTAAAATCCTCTTCTAAATAGAGATTTAGGCGGTGAAACTCTGCTTCGATCCTCCGTGACGAAGTACCGACCGTTGTGGCGAATCCGAGGGTGAAGTTCAGAGACTCGGTGCCGCATACGCAAGCGTAAGTCTATGTTATTCGATCCTAACGTTGTTTTGACAGGATCCCACATTGGTATCAGAGCCATACAGGTTCGCCCCAGTCAATCCATCGCCCCGTCGAACCTATGAACGAGGCGTTGTCTTTTTCACGAATGGGTATCCTACCATTATGGCTATGGTAGGAACGCTTCGTGACGGAGAGAACGCCGCGGTTGTTCTTTTCACGTTAGGGTCTTTTGTCATTACGGATATGGCAGGAACTCTCCGTGACGGGAAGAACCGACCGTTCATATCGTCAAGCTCGCACTCTTCATGGATGCTGAGTCTCCATTCATAGGGAATGTGAACTCTCTTCATGTGGAGCGCGTAGTTTACGAACTTTAAAGTATGTTATTTTTCCATTTTGGCACATAGCCATTAGAGAATAACTACTTTCTCGACGAACGGGTGCTTCATCGACGAACAGGTGCTTCATCGAGGAAGATGATGGTAGTTATCCCCATCGGAGAAGATGACTTTTGGTGCATGATCACCATGGCCAAATGGGCTATGGAGGCAACACATCCCCCCTCCTCATGCGGAGGGGGTTGGCTACGGCCAATAACTTCCACGGCCACCCCTCCGGGGGGTGTGCGGCCAACCCCATGCAAGGGGGTGGCCGGCCATGGTCGGCCATGGCCGGCCCCGACCAGGGCCAGGGGGCCCTGGCCGTGGCCAAGGCCAGGCCTGGCCGAGGCCAGGCCAGGGCCAGGGGGCCCTGGCCGGCCTCGGCTAGGGCAGAGGCCCTGGCAGAGGGGCCAGGGCCCCTGGCCGGCCAGGGCAGAGGCCCTGGCAGAGGGGCCAGGGCCCCTGGCCGGCCAGGGCAGAGGCCCTGGCCGGGGGGGTGACGGGATCCTTGGCCAATCGGGGTGTCGGGGTGCTGGTCGACCAATCCGGGATTTTTGGTCGCATTGGTCGGCTTCGACGAAAGGCCTTGGTCGATGTAACACGAACATGCCGACTAGCCCATACGGGGCCAACGACAGTCGTCTGTGGCAAAATTCTCCTATACGAGGGGAAGTGCCTGGATCCATACGGGAGCCGGCGACAATGGCTTGCAGAAAAATCACCTCAGGGGGGGATCCAGCCTTGGCATGGATACGGCACAACCCCGGCAAATGGCCAAGAAGTGCCGAATATTTCACTAGTATCATAAGGGTACTAGGTTGAAATATACATTTTTTTGAAAAATACGTTTTCATACGTTTTGAAAAATACGTTTTTCAAAACCGCTTTTCCGCTGCGAAGTACTATAAGAGTACTATCGTTTGATAAGTGAGGGGGAAATAATGAAGAATTGTTCTAGATGGTGATTGGAATCGTACAAACCTTTCCGATTCTATAACAACATCTTCAATATTTTTCGAAAGTAACTTATCAAATTATAAATATCATTCCAAGTGGGAGTTGAAATTAGAACTATCCAAATTGGATATTCTATTATCATTTCAAGTGGGAATTGTATTTTAAGAATTTTTAATGCAATGTTTTTTGATCAAACCTTCGGTTTTGTGTCTTTTGCAGCATTTTAAAAGTAAAATGTCTTCCGCTTCAAAGAATATCGTCGCTGAGTTAAACAGAGGTGAAAAACTCAACGGCGATAATTACAAACTTTGGTCCTTCAAGATACAATACGTTTTAGAGGAGCAAGAAGTGCTCGAAACTCTAAAGAACGTAATGATTGAACCCGAGTTGGGCACTACGGCCCAACACAGACGAGACAAGGAAGCTTTTTATGCTTGGTCTCGGAAGAACAAGATAGCTCGCATTACGTTATTGAGCAGTATGGCCGATGACATAATGCGCATCTTCCGAGAGCATGACCTAGCCATGGACATATGGTCCAAGCTAGAGGAGAAGTTTGGTGGCACATCGGTGTCCAAACTTCGCGCCTTAACTATAAGATTCGATTCATACAAGAAACGTCCAGATCATTCCATGGGAAAACATCTGCGACATATGGCGAATCTAATCTCAGAGTTGAAGGATGCAGGTCATGTGCTCACAGATGAGCAACAAATCCAAGCAGTCATACGTTCCCTACCAAATGGGTGGGACCAAATGAAGATGCATTTCACTCATAATGAGAGCATCAAGACCTTCAGCGATGTTTCCAAGCACCTCGAATTAGAGGAAGAGCGGCTTGCGGCTGCCAAGCCAAGTGCAGAAGTGCACATGGTTGCTAGTTCCTCACACAGGGGAAAGAAACGGAAAGATCGTTCGAAGTTCACTAATGAATGTAATAAGCAACCTGAGTCTACCAAGAAACCCAACATAAGGGTGGGCACAAGAAATGGCACAAGAAGAAAGACTTGAAGAGAATCAAGTGCTTCAAGTGCAACAAGCTCGGTCACTATGCTCGTTCGTGTATGAGTGGAGGCGACGAGGTAACTTGTAATTATGCTAGTTACATATGTGTTTCTAGTTCAATATTTCTTGTGGAATCTACTCCATTTTGGATAATTGATTCAGGTGCCACCGACCACATAGCAAGGGACAGACGGTCCTTCGTGGAGTATCACCGGATACCCCAAGGAACGAAGTGGATCTATGTAGGAAACAACACACGTGTTGAAGTGAAAGGCGTTGGGACTTGCAAGCTAGTCTTGGACAACGGCCGCACTCTCCTACTTCATGATGTTCTCTTCGCTCCAGATATTCGAAGGAATATAATATCTGTGGTCGTGTTAATGGGTCTTGGTTATTGCTGGTTCTTTCAAAATTGTAAAGTGGACTTGTGTTGTAATAATTCCTTAATTGGCACTGGGTATGTATTTAAAGGATTTATTGTATTAAATACAATGTATGACTCTTCATATTGTGATGAAAATTTCCTTGTTGCAAATTCTTCGAATTATGAGTCTGATATAATTTGTTGGCATGCAAGGCTTGGTCACATTGGACCAACACGAATGGATAGACTTGTCAAACAAGGCCTTCTATCCAATGTTTCAAAGGTTGAAATGTCGACCTGCGAACATTGCCTTGTAGGGAAATCTTGTCGCAAGCCGTTTGGAACCGGCACAAGGGCCGAGGTTCCATTACAGCTCTTCCATTCGGACATATGTGGTCCGATGAATGTCAAGACAAGACGCGGGAAGTCCTATTTCATCACTTTTATTGATGATTTCACCCGATTCGGACATATCTATTTGATATCCCACAAAAGTGAAGCATTAACCTGCTTTAAGAACTATATGAGTTTAGTGGAGAATCAATTAGATCGCAAGATTAAGGTCTTGCGAACCGATAGGGGCGGTGAATATCAATCAACAAGTTTTAAGGAACTTTGTGATGAAAAGGGCATAGTACATCAGGTAACTATGCCTTATACTCCGCAACAAAATGGTGTTGCAGAAAGGAGAAATATGACATTAATGGAAATGGTCCGTTCAATGATGGCGCAAGCTAACTTGCCAATCACCTTTTGGGGTGATGCATTATTGACGGCCGCTTTCATCTTGAACCGCGTACCCTCGAAATCAGTTAGCTCCACTCCTTATGAGTTGTGGAACCAAAGGTCTCCTGACTTAAACATTTTGAAACCTTGGAGATGTGCATCCTACGCACATATTTCCTCCCATAAGTATGTCAAACTTGGGCCACGGGGAAGAAAATGTATCTTTATACGATACGCAGAAAACTCCAAAGGTTATGTTTTCATTGGTCAGGAAGACAATGTAGGTCTAATTGAATTTGAGTCGAGGGATGTCACTTTCTTGGAAAACAAGTTTCCAAGACAGGGTGAGATAAGTCAGGACTTATCTTTATTTGAGATTAATGATCAAGAAGGATTACCTCATTCGAGTGGGAGAATTCTTGGTGAAGACAAAAATACGTTTCAAACTTCACCAATGGATGATACGAATGACACTAATCCTATTCCATACGGAAATAATGATCCAAGTGGGAGCATTTCTAACGACATTCCAAGTGGGAGTGATATTAGAATTGATCTAAATTCGAGTCAACAAGAACTTGAAGAATCTCAAATACGACGTAGTAGTCGTACAAGGTTGGCTCCTCTAAGATTTGAGGATGAATTTCTGCAAACCTTTATGACTTTACTACAAGATGATGACGAGCCTGCTACTTTCAAACAGGACGTATCATGCCCTGCGAAAGACAAATGGATGGAAGAGATGAAGGAAGAGTTGGAATCCATGAAAGTTAACCAAGTCTGGGACTTAGTTGACTTACCCAGAGGACGTAGAGCTATTGGGAACAAATGGGTTCTCAAGATCAAGCATAAGGCTGATGTCTCTATAGACAGATATAAAGCTCGCCTTGTCGCGAAAGGTTTTACGCAACAGGAAGGGATAGACTACGAAGAGACCTTCTCACCTGTTGTTCGTTTTACCTCGATTCGCCTGATTCTGGCTATGGTAGCTTGCTTAGACATCGAATTACATCAGATGGATGTAAAGACTGCCTTTCTCAATGGAGAATTGGACGAGGAGATCTATATGGAACAACCAACATGGTTTGTAAAAGAAGGAAACGAACATAAGGTTTGTAAACTTCGTAAATCCATATATGGTCTTAAACAATCCTCGAGGCAATGGTATATACGATTTCAAGAAGTTGTCTTATCAAATGGTTTTTTCATGCTTGATGAAGACAAATGCGTATATATCAAGAGGATCAAGAGCAAGTACGTTATTATGTCTCTATATGTAGATGACATTTTAATAGCCGGAAATGACAAGGGCTTTGTGATGGATATCAAGGCTTGGCTTTCATCAGTTTTTGAGATGAAAGACATGGGAGAAGCCGCATATATCCTTGGAGTTAAGATTTCAAGGAATCGTTCGAAGAAACTTCTTTCTCTTTCACAGGAGACTTATATAAAGAAGGTTTTAGAACGTTTTAATATGCAGGACTGCAAGTCCATTGATACTCCTATAAGCAAGAGCGAAAATTTATGTCTGAAATCGTGTCCAAAGAACCAAAAGGAAAAGGAAATTATGGAAAAAGTTCCATATTCCAGTGCAGTTGGTAGTCTTATGTACGCTATGTTGTGTACAAGACCGGACATCTGTTTTGCCGTTGGAATGGTAAGTCGTTACCAATCCAATCCAGGGCAAGTACACTGGAAAGCAGTTAAGAGGATATTGCGGTATCTTAAGGGAACTGCGGACTATGCTTTATGCTATCAAGGAGATGCCTTGAGGCTCGAAGGCTACACTGATGCTGATTGGGCGGGTGATCTCGATGAGCGATGATCGACCTCAGGATATGTTTTAATACTCGGATCTGGTGCAATATCCTGGAGTAGCAAGAAACAATCCTGCATCGCACTTTCAACTATGGAAGTCGAGTATGTAGCATTTAGCATGGCAGTCCAAGAGGCTGTTTGGCTTAGGAAGTTCTTAGACATGCTAATTGATGCAAGTGACTCAGGTGCTGTACCTATACACAGCGACAGTCAAGCATCTATAGCTTATGTCAAAGATCCTAAATTCCATTGTAAGACCAAACACATTGATATCCGCTACAAATTTGCAAAAGACTATGATAAGACCAAGAAGGTAGACATAAGGTACATATCTACGCATGAGATGATAGCGGATCTGCTTACGAAGGCGATCCCCAGAGATGTGTTTTACAAACACTTATCATCTCAAGGATTGCGTAAGAGCTAAGTTGTACCAATGTAAATTCCCATGTCTGTAAATGATCAAATTTAATAAAAGAATAAGTTCTTTTCAACATTGCATATGAATTTCTTAAGAAATGTCTGTGTACATTTTTTGAAATCTCAGCTGAATTTTAGTATGTCGGACAGATTAAGGTTGGCTCTCTCACATGAGCAACCGCCTTTATTTTATCAGACGGGTAAAATAAAGATGAGACCTATTTAAAGACAAAATCGTCAGACGGACGATTTAGAGTCATGACTTAAACAAAATGGTCGTATGAAAGATCTGCATCATATGGATGCTTTCAAAAGATCTAAGAGGATTTTTAAAATCCTATCTGTCTCATGCGGGATGTGGGTCCAGAAGTTTATTTGAGTAGTAAAAGGGACTAAAAGTCAGACATTGTGGTGTCTGGTTATCATCCTTACAACATCATTAAGACATACGCTCCCAGGGAAAGGAGTGATGTTGTAATACGTATTCATACTACGTATGCATTTTTGACCATTGGGTTAGAATAGTAATTGTGTTTACTATTATGTGAGACCCAAAGACCACATGGGTCTTAACTCATTACCCTTATGGACTCTAATTGGTTCCTTTAGATTTGACTCGGTGATTGCTATTTTAGCATGTTGCTTATGGACTATGGTTAATTTGGTTCGGCGGGGCATGTTAGAAAAGCGAGTCAAGTCAAGATCAAAAGGATCGCAAGAAGAGGAAGATTAATTTCATATTCACATTTGGACTTTAGAGATTCAAAGCTGGCCAGCCAATTGTAAATCCAGATGGGATTCAATTGTTGAATATAAAGTATAAGAAATGTGAAGAAATAATCTAGGGTAAAGCATGCGTTGATCTACTCAACTTTGCACCTCGAGGGGTGTTGTGTATCTCTAACAAGTGCACAACAGCGGACTCTATGCTCATGACGGTCACACGGCCTATTTCTCGGTATGATAAACAGAAGAGTTAAAGGAAAGATGTTTCCTTACAATCCCCTCAAGTGTGAGTGGGAGATGTTGGATATGGACGACATGAATACACCCATGAGGGGATGTATGAGGGTATACGGACCTCAGATGTCGCGTTCACGAAGGCGTGCACGAAGGGAACCTTTTCTCGTGTGAAAAGGACCACTCGATAAGTGGAAAAATCCACTCGATAAGTGGAAAAAGTCACTTTATAAGTGCATAAAGGCACTTGATAAGTGAATGAAGAAGAGAATAAATGAATGTGCTAATATAGGCTAATAAGCTTATAATTGGTTATTTCCTACAATAACTACCCCTAAAGCCTATAAATAGGACCCAAGGGTAAGGCATTCATTCCACACTTTCCATGCCATAAGTTTGCATAAGGCATCTTATGTTCTTCTTCTCCCTTCCATTAAAATCCTCTTCTAAATAGAGATTTAGGCGGTGAAACTCTGCTTCGATCCTCCGTGACGAAGTACCGATCGTTGTGGCGAATTCGAGGGTGAAGTTCAGAGACTACGGTGCCGCATACGCAAGCGTAAGTCTATATCATTCGATCCTAACGTTGTTTTGACAGGATCCCACAATTGCCACATAGGACAAATTCAAAATCTGCCCTCAATTGTAATATAGATATAGACACACACACACACACACACACACACACACACACACACACACACATATAAATCCAAAATTACAAGGAGTACAAAATACAACGACAACTCCATGTACATCAAAAAATATGATCGTCATACATACAACATCATCCATCGGAACTCAAAATAAAACAAAATTCAAACTGACACTTAAACTCTCAACCCTAACAAAAAATCTAGGTCTAAGGGTGAGTGCTCTTCGTGGAGTGTCAATCCATATCAGCAGATGAGGAGTGAACAGGAGTATCAACTCAAGTTGGAACTCCTGGGCCTCTGGATCAACCGTAGTATCCTCAGGAGGAGGAGGAGCATCAACAGTAGATGAGACATCCTGAGAAGCCGAAGAAGCACCCGGCTCAGGAGCAGTGACAACATGATACTCCAAAATCTCAGCGACGACCGGAAGAGAAGGCTAAGAAGGCTGAGGAGATGGTACAAAAGATCTGAGATGATCAGGGAAAGGAATGCCCTGATGCTGAAACATCAGATGAAACAACTCATAGATACTAGAAACCTTCTCATCCGACAAGTCACGAGAGGGTGCAGCTGAGGAAGAGGGCTGATCAGAGGGTGGAATGGTGGATGACGACGGAGCTAAAGAAGATTTCCTCTTCTTTGATGCCGTCTGCAGAGCCGAAAAGGACTTCGACTTAGCGGAAGCATCGAGAAGAGGACCAAGGGGCATGGGCTCATATGGAGTCAAATCAATCCCGAAATGACGAAAGACTAATATGAGGATTCCTCCATAAGGAATGTGAGAGAAGGCAAAAGTGAACTTGACCTTGTCCATCCGATCAAAGAGGACTCCAGCCCAGTTCATAGACATACTAGAGAAAATAGCAACATACAACGAAGAATCTCCTAAGAAGGATGATAGAGGAGCCATATTTCGGTAAGATGTTAGACTTCACCACTAGGTGAACAGCCCAACCTCTAGCAGAAAACATGGAGGCCCTGACGCCAGAAGATAGGTAGGAAGGGATCACAGTGAACATGTCCTGAAGGACAGTCTAATCAAGATCTCCAACATTGGAGAGGGAGATGGCAGCAGGTAAGGATCCAGTGGAAGGAATCCTAAGAATCGTTCCTAGGTGAGTAGGGTCAAGCCTGATACGGGTCCCCTAAACAACTGTGTCAATCTCCCCCGTGTCAACATACTCACCATGAATGTGGTTGGCATAAAATAGTTTGACGAGGAAGGGATATGCATGAGGGGAGTCGACATGAGAGAAACAAAAAAGAACACCCAAATGGGTCGACATGAGAATCTTTGAAAGTCTCTCAGCAGTAAAGGCCTGAAACACAATGAATCACTCATGAAGGAGCTTGATCCCTAGCATGGCATGAAATCTTACCAGACAAGCATCGTCTCGGCAAATGGAAACTAGAGGATCCACAGGAGGAGGCATTGTAGGATTTTGTCCTTTGGTAGAAGTGGGAATATACTCGGGGTGGGTGTCAGCAGCCACCTGAGTAGGCTCAGCCTCAGCGATAGGCTCATTAATCCGAACACCAATGGGCTTACACGGACGCTTCAGGAGAGGCTTAACAAAGGCTTCTCCTTTGATGGAAGAAGAAGTGGAGTCGGAAGCATAGGCAAAAGTAGCTGAAACGTCGGAGGGAAGTTCTGGATGCTTGGTGCGGGCTATATATGGCTTCTTGGTTTTGGCAGCATTAGGCTTAGGGTTCCTAGGTCGTCTAGGAATAACGGCCTTCCCTTTGGTTTTGGGAGCCATTGCATGAATCAAAAGAAACGAAAGAAACGCACGAACGAATCGACAACGGAGAAAATATACCTAAACCGCGACGGTTGATGAGGAAGGAGAGAACCGAACTTGCAATCAGAAGATTGGGAAGTGAGATCGATGGCTGGAGCTTCGAATCAATGAAAACGGTTGGAATTCGAAAGAAGGAGACGAGGGAAGTCGAGTAGGATAAGAGCAAAATAACCGAACACATCGACGCCCTCGAGATTATAAGAAGGGGTTAAGATGAATTTGGACCGTTGGATCGACAGATCGATGGCTCAAATAGAGTTAACGAACCGCCACAGAAGTTGACAGTCGATTGATAAACAATCGTCAGTCGACTGGTAGAAAGGATAGAGATCAGCTTGGGTTGACAGACAGTCGCTTGTAGCGTAATTCATAGTCGCCTGTCGGAGAGACAATCGACTGTAACTTACACAACATTCGTCTGACAGAGAATCAAAACATATGATGATAAAACAGAGACATCTCAAGATTTGGACAGGCTCCTGATGACCAACTTGCCGTCGCCTGTCGCAGAGACAGTCGACTGGAAATAGTTCATCAGTCGCTTGTGCAAAAAATAATCAGTCTGCAGAAGAAAAAATGAGTTGGGCAGGCGACTGTCGAAGGAATGACAGTCGTCTATCCTGGTCCAAAAATGCGCAATGAGGTTAAAATCCAGAGGATTGAGATAACTCACCCTCGGATCTATACTCTAACACAATTCAAATCAAGAAATCAATATCAAAATATTATAGATTAACGTACAAATCACATAAATTAATCCAAACAATCGAAATCATCAAAATCTCAAATACATCTCTTAAAACAATTATGTGAGAAACATATAGTTTATCAAAACACGAGAAGTAAAAACGATGATATGAATTCAAGCATGATATAACATAAAAGTATGAACTCATATAATTCAGATTCACCCATAATCCCTAATTCTCCACGCAACCTCACAAACGAATATTCTTTAAGAGGTTTAGTGAAGATGTCGGCGATTTGTTTTTGGGTTTAAATGTACTCTAAGATGATGTCTTCTTAGCTACATGATTATTAATAAAGTGGTGTCTCACATTTATATGTTTGGTACGGAAGTGATGTACCTGATTTTTGGAAAGACAAATTGCACTTTGGTTATCAACCATGATAGGGCAAGTATCACAATTGACACCATCGTCTTTAAGTGTGTGTCTCATCCAAAGAACTTGTGCACATGCGAGACCCGCGACAATATATTCTGCTTTAGTCATGGACAATGATACCGAGTTCTGTTTCTTGAAAAACCAAGAAACTAGGGAATTTCCTAGAAAATGGCAAGTGCCACTAGTACTCTTCCTATCAGATTTGCATCGGTCATAGTCGGCATCACTATATGAGATTAACTTATATGTGCTAGACTTAGGGTAAAGTAACCCATAATCTAGTGAATGATTGAGGTAACGAAAAATTCGTTTAACCGCAATCAAGTGTGACTCTTTAGGTCTAGCTTGATATCTAGCACAAATATATACAGAGAACATAATATCGGGCCTACTAGCGGTTAAGTAAAGTAATCTACCGATCGTACCTCGATATAGACGAACGTCTACATCTTTCCCGTTCTCACCTTGTGTAGATGGGTTGTCGTACTCATGGAAGTCCTTTTGCTTGAAGACGATTCCATCCCGAATCGCTTGATAAGCTCCTCGGTGTACTTGTTTGATGTATGAAAGTTCCATCCTTCATTTACCGAATTTGTTGTCCAAGGAAGTAGTTGAGCTCACCCATATGGCTCATTTCGAATTCATCCTTCATAGACTTAGAAATTCTTGGCAAAGAATAAAATTAGTAGAACCAAATATTATATCGTCTACATAAACTTGAATTAATACGATATCATTTTCATAATATTTAATGAAAAGAGTTGAATCAACTTTACCCAATTTAAAACCTAAATTCAAAAGAAAGGGTTTCAGTCGATCATACCAAGCTCTAGGAGCTTGTCTCAACCCATATAACCCTTTCTTAAGTTTGAAAACATGGTTTGGAAATTTTTCATGAATGAAACCAGGTGGTTGAGAAACATAAACTTCTTCATTAACAATACCATTTAAAATGCACTTTTAACATCCATTTGAAATAGCTTAAAATTTTCATGGGATGCAAAAGATAAAAGCAATCTAATAGCTTCTAATCTAGCTACGGGGGCAAATGATTCTTCGAAATCAATACCTTTCTCTTGTCGATAACCTTGAGCTACTAACCTTACTTTATTCCTTGTGATGACCTTGTTCTCATCGGTCTTGTTCTTAAAATCCTCTTGGTCCCAATCACTTGGTGACCACTTGGAAGAGGAACGAGCTCCCAAACTTCATTTCTCTCAAATTGCACGAGCTCTTCTTCCATTGCAACCATCCAAGAGCTATCTTCACACGCTTATTGGATGTTCTTTAGCTCAATGGTAGATACAAACGCGAAGTGAGAGAGTTCATCAATTCTTGACCTCGTTCGTACAACCTCACTAATATCTCCAATAATTTGGTCATTGGGGTGATTACAAACGGTTGGATAAGCTTCGGAAATCCCTGCATCACTTGGAACATCTTCAACAATTTCATTAGTATTGTTAGTCTCAATAATAGAATCATTAATTTTAACATTACTAATGAAATCACATAAAACAGCTACACTATTATCAACAACATGAGGAATATCAAAATCTTCATAAAATGATACGTGTAGTGATTCGTCGATCGTTGAAGATGTTTTGTGGTATATCCAGTATGTTTTGCTACGTGTAGAATATCCAACAAAAATTCCTTCATCGGATCTTGAATCAAATTTATCTAAGTTACCAAAAGTGTTCTTTATAAAACATTTCGAACCAAAAACACGAAAATATTTAACTTTTGACTTTTTATCATAAAATAACTCAAAACAAGTTTTGTTCGTTCGGGGTCTCACTAGGATCCTATTAAGCACATAACATGTCGTGTGCACCACCTCCGCTCAAAATTATAGTCCAAGATGATTACCATGGATCATGGTACGGGCACATTCTATTAGGATCATATTCTTTCTCTCTACAACACCATTTTGTAGTGGTGCGCGAGAAAAATAAAAATTGTAAGTAATCCCGTTGACATCAGAAAATTTGGTGAAAGATTCTCTCAAATTCTCCTCCATGATCATTACGAATAGTGATAATGGTGGATCCTAAGAAATTTTGAATGTTCTTTGCAAATATAATAAACTCTTCAAAAGCTTCATTCTTATTGGTTAAAAATGAAACCAAGTAAATCTAGAGAAGTCGTCAACGACAACTATTCCATAATGAGGATTACCTAAAGAGGTGGTTCTAGTTGGCCCAAATAAATCTAGATGAAGTAATTCTAGGGGCCTCTTAAAAGTTAAAAGTTATGCCATCTTTAAGTTTGAAAGATGATTTACTTAGTTTACCTCTTTGACAAGAATCACAAAATTTTTTCTTACTAAAAACAATTTTTAGAAAACCTTTTACTAGATGTACTTAGCTAACTTACATAAGTGCTTAAAATGAACAAGACCAAAACGGTGATGCCATAATAGTGGTTCATTTGTATTAGTAACTATGCAATGTTCAATCGTTTTAGGCAAGCTTAAATAATAAATGTTTTTATGCCTAATACCAGTAAATAGAATATGAGAATCAATATCTACAATTTTACACATACCCTCTCCAAAGTTAATCTTGTCACAAAGTTGACTAATGTAGATAAGATTATGACATTAACCACTAACTAAATAGACATTTGTAATAAGTGGATTGGAAGGATTACCGACTTTGTCTACTCCAATGATGGTTCCCTTTTTAATTACCTCCAAAAGTTACCGTTGCGCCATCCTTGATGCTAATCACTTCGGAGAGCAATGTGGGATCTTCCGTCATGTGTTTGGAGCCACCACTTGTAATGCCCTACGTAGCTACTGCACAAGTACTAGAGGGGGGGTGAATAGTACTTTAAAATAATTAAGAAGATAATTCCCAATTATCTTGCAAACTTCAACCAACAATGCGGAAATGCGGAAATGTAAATATAGACAACAAATACATGCAATCGCAAACACACGATATAACGGGTTCGGATCCACCCAAGTCTCCCCGACTTGTTTCCGGTGATCCTACGTCCCAAACACCCAGATCCCCTCCGGCTACTTGAGTTAGAAACCTCTAACTCAAATTTGCACTATGAAATACTTGTAGAAAACCTCTACAAAGTCAAATCATACACAAATAAAATTGTGACTCCCACAAACCGGGATCACAAATAATCTCTCACAACCGAGAGAAAAACACTTGTTATATCAATGTAAATGAAATACGAACTTACCGACAAAATCCTATGCCTTGAGTAAAACTTACGATTTTAGGGCAAGAAGGATTTTGGGAAAGATGAATGGCACCAAACCCTAGCTCCAAGTAGATGATCAGCAATGGAGTCCTAGGAAGATGTTGGTGACCTAGAATCAAGCACTTGGCTTGGAAGGCTCACAGTCAATGAATCTCTCTTTTGAAATAAGAGTGAGGGAGAGATTCAAGTGAGAAATGAAAGAGCTTTGAATGTGAATTAATTGCTTCTCTTTTGATATATAAACTTCAATTAATATCAGCCTTGAGTGCAATGAATGCAGCACTCCAAGTATCTATAGGATAGAGGAAAGAGAGAGCAAAAATCGTGGCATTTAATGCTCCAACGGCTCTATTCTGAAGTAGACTAGTCGGTCAAAGAAGGATCACTGACCGACTAGTTCGTCAACTAGTCGGTCGGTGAAACAACATGAACCGACTAAGAGGTGAACAGCCAAAAGAAGAAGTTCAGGGAATATAGAACTAGTTGGTCCAAGAGGACTTGCCAACCGACTAGTTTCACAACTAGTCGGTCGGTGAGTCAACTTTGACCGACTAACAGATGAAATAGAGAAGGCTGAACATAAGATGAATTAGTCGGTCTAAGAACAAAGTCTAACCGACTAGTTCATCAACTAGTCGGTCGACAAATGTACTTAGACCGACTAACGATAAACAGTAGCTTAGGCTGAAATACTGTACACAGAACTAGTCGGTCTAAGAAGGATTCCTAACCGACTAGTTTCACAACTAGTCGGTCGATGAACCTTCTTGGACCGACTAACTGTAAACAGTAAAGAGCTAGAAATTGAGAAGGCATTCTAGTCGGTTCAAGAAGCTTTGCCGACCGACTAGATTGCCATCTAGTCGGTTGGTTCTTCTTCTTGAACCAACTAACATGCACAAGAAGCCGCGAATCGAAGCGCGAGGCTTCGAAAAATATCGTATGGGCTTCTACTAAGATCCTGGCTCTAAGATATGAGCGTTATGAAGATTAAAACGTAAGACCTACTCAAGGCTTAACATTCTACGAAAAGAAGCTAGAAGACATAAAATAAACTTGACGAACCGTCTTCAAAAGCTTCAATCGAATCTTCATGACTTCAATAATGGTCCTTGAGCTTCAACGAAGCTTCAAGCACACGTTCACGCGCTTTGAGAAGTCTTGAGACATCGCTTTGGATGTTCATAGAAATTTGGCGACGATCTCCATAACTGCGCTCACAAAGAGTTAGTTCACGATATTTATGTTTGTTCATCATCAAAACCAAATCCGGGGAATCAATACTCAACATTCTCCCCCTTTTTGGTGATGACAAACCAACATAAATAATAATCGAAAATAATGATTCAAATGTAATTTACTTACTCCCGCTGCATTGATGACATGTTAATTCCATATTCAATAATAATCATAAGCATCAAGCAGACGAGTAAAGTATAAAATGTGAATCCAATTATCGAAATTTAGGATTTGAAATCCATTTTTATATCTTAACTCCCCCTGAATAGATTCTTGGAAAATTGCTTTAAATTATCATTTAGCACATTGTCATTATTAATTCTCTCCCCCTTTGGCATTAGCAAAAAGAGTGGGAGGAGATCAACGACAACAACAATGGCTTCAAATAAAAGCACATGAGTCGTAGATACGACCACGGTCCAAATGACACCAAAGGAAAATACTAATTAAATCAAAGCGTGCCAATGAGACCAAAGTCGATAATCAAAAAATAAAATCATCAAAACTCAAATTAATATCACGAATTGATTTATGGAATATACTCTCCAATATCAACATTCTTGATGAATTAAGTGCATGGAAAACAATTCTATGTTTCCATAGAAGAAATTTCTATTAAATCAAGATTTAATCGTCGTGCGACGAAGTCAACATCAGAGACAAATAAAATTAAATAATGTGCACACGAAGGTAGAAGTCAACACGATGTATATATATATAATCAAAATGGATACATCAGAGAACATACATCATAACGATCGAACGATCGGGTCACACATACAACATATATCACAACAGATATCGAAGTATATCAAAACATACAAAAATCATACAACATCCAAAAGTACATCAAAACTACATCAAAACTCCAGAACCACCCACACTATCCTACCCAAACTCTCGCTACTAGATATATCATTCAAAGTTCATCGGGAGAGTCCTCCAAGCAAGCTCAGGAGGCAGAGGCAGGGTCAGCAACAGCAGCAGGCTCTGCAGGAGGGGTGGTGATCATTGGGTCAGCAGGAGTGTCCACAGAAGGAATGATGTGTACGAGCATATGGACGTGTAGGAGCATGTGGATGAGTATTTCTCATGAGTGGGTTTACACGTGTTCGTGGGTGTGGAGTATAAAAAGTTTCATTAGTGTCCACATGTGAAGTAGGAGATTTCCTACGTGAATGAGCGTTGGTGTACATATATGCATGACCTCTCTTTTGGTTTCCGCCCTTAGTGGGTTTCCTACCAAAAGGAAGAGATTGTGAAGTGGTGGCCTTCTTGGTAGGGTTTCTACCAATAGTGTTTTTGACACCACTTGTGGATGCACCGGAGGATGGCCTCACAAAATCTATAGTTACACCACTGTAGGAGGTGCAAGATTTCGATGCATTTGCTTTCACAAAACCAAGTCCAACATGATGTGTTGCCGGAAATTGGTTTGCAAGCAATTCATCCAATTTTCCTTTTCCTTTGTTAAATCTTTTAACTTGGGAGGACACGAGCTCATATTTCTCCTTGAGAGAAGAAATAATGGTGTCCAAGGTGGACACACGTGTTTTGAGCTCATGCACTTGGGTTTTAAGAGAATCATGCTCAATACCCAATTGTGTATTTTGTGAAGCTGATCAATACTACCCTTAGGATAAGTTTGGTCTAATTGTGATTTAAGGGAATTCACCTCATTTCTCAAGATGTCATTTTGAGAAACCAAAGTGGCTTTCTCAAGTGTAAGTGTATCAACAATAGTGTCATTGTTGATAATGCATGGCATTGATGATTTGCTAACATTTGATTTCTTTAAACTAGTATATCTAATCATAAGAGATTGATACTTAGAAAATAATTCTTCGTTAGCAATATGAAGTTCTTCCATGTTTACCTCGGGTTTATCTATGTCACTATCACTCTCATCGGAGAGTGGATCTTCTCGGGCCATGAAACACATATGAGCACTCTTACCATTTTCATCCTCGGATTTACTTGAGGAATCTCTGCTTGAATCATCGAACGTCCCAATAAGTCTTTTCTTCTTATCCTTCTTGTATTTGTCGGACTTGTGGTACTTTGGAGCTTTCCACTTTTCTTTGTTTCTAAGCATTGGGCAATCTTTCTTGATGTGCCCCGGCTTGTCACACTTAAAACAAAGGGATGAAGTATTGTTAGTGGAATAAAATTTATTCTTGGAAGCAAATTTACCTTTGCGAAAGAAGCGTTGAAACTTCTTCGCCATTTGTACCATTTCTTTCAAGTCCAGTTCGTTCTCTGATTCTTCACTATCGGAGGATGAAGAAGTAGCCTTGAATGCTAACACTTTCTTCTTGGCCTCCGTTGGGTTCATCATTGCTCTAATCTTCAATCGGTTCTCCCTTCTTACTTCGTAAGACATGAGAGTACCAATGAGATTCACCACAGTGTAGTTCTTCATGTCGTTGACCTCATCAATGGCGATTGCTCTTCTTTCCCATTTCGAGGTCATTCCCATGATAATCTTCCTCACCTTTTCTTCTTGGGTGTAGACTCGTCCAAGTGCTTCAAGTTCATTGGTGATGTCGATGAAACGACCGTACATCATGGCAATGCTCTCATTATCCTGCATATGAAACATATCGAAGTTTTGTATTGCAACATATAATTTGGACAATTTTACCTTGTTCGTTCCCTCGTGGGTAACGACTAGAAGGTTCCATATTTGATATGCACGCTTATATGTGCATATCTTATTGAACTCATCCGGATCCAATGCACAATGAAGAGCGTTCATTGCCTTGGCGTTGTTCGCTTCGGAGGACTTCTCGGAGGTTATCCATTTGTCAAAATCCTCTTCGGAGGGTTCAACGTATTTCTTGTGGATGGTTCTCCAAAGAGAAGCAGTCCTAAGAAACGTCTCAATCCGACATTTCCAATAGCCGAAATTCGTGCCAATGAAACGCGGAGCACGAACCATTGCTTGTCCTTCGAAGACTGTAGACGCACCATCACGGTCATGATTGTTATACGAAGTTGGTGGAGGAACGTTATTGTTGTTGGATGCCATAGATATAAACCAATGCTCTGATACCAATTGTAAGGTCCCTGTCTATGAGGAAAACACTAGAAGGTGGGTTGAATAGTGTTTATACAATTTAAAAAGATAGTTATACCAATTTAAATTCCTAACCAACAATTAATGTGGAATGTAAATAAACCCAAAATTGAAACAATGCTAACACAAGGATGTTACAAGGGTTCGGATTACCCAAGTGAACTCCCGACTTGTTTCTGTTAATCCTACGTCCTTTCCACTCGGATACCACCGGAGACTCAAGTTAGAACCCTAACTTGAGGTTATTTTAAAACCTACTTGTAGCAAAGCTACAAGTGAAATCGAAATACACTCGATGTTCTTGACTCCCACAACTTGGGAGCAAGCAACCCACTCTCACAAACCGAGAGTTAATCTAATAATGAAATATATGAAATATTGAAATAGCAACACTTACAATCACCTATGGCTTGAAGTAGAACTTGAAGGAGCAAGTGTGTTGTGTGTTGAGGTCTCTTTTGAAAGAGAGAAAAGCACTTTCTCTTGTCACTACCAATTTCCTAGTAGATATCACTTTGATTTTAGGTTGGAGAGCAAGAGAGGAAAAGATTGGAATTCTAGGGCTTTTGGATTTGAGAGCTTGAGAAGCATGAAGATGAAAGCTTAGGGTTTTCAAGACAAGATGAGTAACCCCTCAATGAAACAGTAGAAGCCCTCGTTATTGGTTCCCCAAAACCCCCAAACTAAATCCCCAAAACTAGTTTTGAAATCCATGGAGAAAAAGCCAACGATAGAATTTACACAGTCGACAGTCGACTATTAAACAAAACACAGTCGACTGTTATACTGTGTCAGAGGGTAGGTGAGAATTCAAACAATAACTTACCACGTGGACAGTCGACTGATGAAGAGAAGACAAGCGCCTGTAAAACTAACAGACAATTGTAAATCCTTCTACATGCGACTGGCCGCAATATGGGTAAGATGAGAAAAATCTCAGAAAATTTTGGGAAGACATGACAGGCGACTGACGTGGAACACACAGACGTCTGTGCCATGGGTAGGCGCCTGTGAAACCAACATCAGTCGATTGGCACTAAAACTTGAAATATTCCAGAGAGCAGATTCTGTAGAGGAATTATGGACGACGACAGTTGAAGCATTTGTTGGATACAACGATCTAGGACTGATTGTTTGATGATGACAAACATTTGTGAACGATTTGATTTGTGTGTTACGTGTTTACAGGAGTGGCTATGATGTAAATACCCAAACGATGACTTAGTCAAAGAGATGGAGATATTGTTATACACATAGCAATTGGACTTGGTCAAAGAGCTATACACTTAGCAAAGAGGACTTGGTCAAGTATGGGATGAGATGGAGAGAATCCTCTGGGATTGGTTCATACCAATTAAAGATTTGGCAATATCCTTTTCCTACTCAAATCGTTCCTCTCCAAATATCAAATCTCCTAGTTCTACCTTCAAGGGATACTTTCAATAAAAGAGTGTAACTGAGTTTTCAAATAAAAAAAACTCTCATTCATATCACAAAAAAAACTTACCCTATGATTTCTGATTCCCCGCACAACCCTAACCACATCTAATATACATGCCATCTTCTAGGGTTATATATATATATATATATATATATATATATATATATATATATATATATATATATATATATATATATATATATATATATATATATATATATATATGGCAATCTTCGGGTGCGAAAAATCCCATGAGAAAGCAGTGCGAAAACTTTTTTTTTATTTTTTTGAATTTGTTTTTTCAAAAATTATTTTTTTGATGTTTAATCCATACAATTATATACCCCAGGGAAAATAATGGGTGAACCCGTTGGGCATTAGAGCACCCATCCACCCGTTACAAATTTAACGGTCTCAAAACGTGCGAATTTGATGAAATGGCTTGATCGAAGGCCAAATGACATTATTTCTCAACCATTATTTTTTGAGGGGGGGTATAACAACATATAATGAAATTTTCAAAAGAATTTTTGAAAAAAAAATTTCAAAAAAAAGATAAAAACATTTTCGCACGGTGTGAAATGTTCTCATTTGAAAATTTTCCTATATATATATATATATATGAAAATTTTCAAATGAGAACATTTCGCACCGTGCGAAAATGTTTTTATCTTTTTTTTGAAATTTTTTCAAAAATTCTTTTTTCCACCCTCATTATATGTTGTTATACCCCCCTCAAAAAATAATGGTTGAGAAATAATGTCATTTGGCCTTCGATCAAGCCATTTCATCAAATTCGCATGTTTTGAGACCGTTAAATTTGTAACGGGTGGATGGGTGCTCTAATGCCCAAAGGGTTCACCCATTATTTTCCATGGGGTATATAATTGTATGGATTAAACATCAAAAAAAGAATTTTTGAAAAAACAAATTTCAAAAAAATAAAAAAAAAGTTTTCGCACGGCTTTCGCACGGGATTTTTCGCACCCGAAGATTGCCCTATATATATATGAGAATAATGGCTATCATACGCCATATGAGAGCTTCTCTTATACGCCCTCTCACATAAAGCACCCAAGTACAAGCCCACATGGACTTGTACTTGAGGTGCTTTATGTGAGAGGGCGTATGAGAGAGGCTCTCATATGGCGTATGATAGTCATTATTCTATATATATATCTATATCTATCTATCTATCTATTTATCTATCTATCTATCTATTCTATAAAAGAGAGCAATTTTTGAATGTTTATCCTACATGGCAGGGGTTTGTCCTACGTGGACAAGAAAATGATGACTGGGATAAAAAATCGATGACTAGGACAAATAATTGCTGGGAAAAAACATTTGGAGGGAACTTTGAATTTTGATTGTTTAAAAAAATTGCTGGGAACTTTGAATATAAAGGGGAAACACCATTTGGTTGGACAATTTGAATTAGCCTCCCCCCTTTAAAATTTTGAATTGAATTTCGTCTTCTTCCTCAAGCTCAACAGATCTTCATCGTCCAGGGAAGCTCGAGGTTGGCTCCAGTACAGGAGGAGTGCACAAGACAGAGAGAGAACTATGTGCGATCCTTTCCATCAATTGCTTATCTCGATGATTCGGGAAGGCAAGCTTCTTTTTTAGCTCTGGCTTCTTCATCAAGCGCAAGATATAGAGAGAACTGTGTGCGATCCTTCTCATTTTGTGGGAGTCAAGTGCAGCTGGAACTTCGACTGGAGCTTCGGAGGTCGCTTCCAGGTTAGAGACGTGTTGGAAATCTTGCATCCTACATTGTTTTTTGGAGACATTGTTGGTAATTTGAGGTCTTGCATTTTCATGCACGGAACCTGTTTGATCTTTTGCCTGACAAAGCCCTTGAACTGCATGACACCCACAAACATGTTCTCATGAAGATCAAGCATGTTGACGATGGTGATAAAAGGTCAGTTTCTTCGAATTTCATACTTCCTCTTATCCACACTAACCCTAAGCTCTGGCTTCCTGTTATCCTCACTAACCTGCTCGAATCCATCCCCTTCTGTTCTGGATAGTACAGCCATGCACGCCACCTGTTCGATGGATTTCAGCAATGGATCTTAAATATTTGTAAGCTTTTCTCTCCCTTAGTTATTACATTATTGGGTTGCTATTTTAATGTGCTTTAAGTATTTATATGTCAATTTTACTATTACTGAAGATGGGTAGTTTGTATTTATTCTTGAATGATTTTATTATATTAGTTTATGCCTTGTGCTTGATTTAAGATGGGTGGTTTGCAAGATGAAGATTCATTCTAGATTAGTTGTAAAATTATCATTTATAATGAGAGCATTATGTCATCTTTATAATGAGAATACCGCTGGTCTACTTTGATAAATGGAACTGTGCGGAGGCAGCATATTCACCAACATGTGGTATATGCCCAAGGGTGATGAAGTGCTTGAAGTGTTATATCAGGTTCTAAGATCATATCTTTATTATCTGTTCTAGAGATTTAATTTTCCATGTGACTACTGATCTATTTACCATGCTGTGGTTTTCATGGTTTTCAGTACCATGCTGTGACTACTGATCTATTTTCCATGTAATTTAATTTTTTGGGGGTAATTTCCTCTGTTTTTTTAACTGTGGTTTTCAGTACAATGATGTTCTTGGCAAGGGTGCTTCAAAGACAGTGTAAGAATTGATGATTCCAACCATCCTCAGCATTTGATTCAATTTGTTTGTAAATTGATGGGTTCTTTTCTAATATTTCTTTTTGTTGTTGGGAAATTCGGTTACAGGGAATTTGATGAGTATGAAGGGCATTTGAGGTGGCATGGAACCAAGTGAATGTCTGTAAGTTTCTTCAGAGCCCGGATGATTTGGAGAGGCACTATTGTGAGGTCCATCTCCTAAAGACCTTAAAGCACAGAAATATCTCAAAGAGGAACATCAATTTTTTCATTGAGATGTTCACCTCTGGTACCCTCAGGCAGTAAGTACGACATTGGTACTTTAATTTCTTTGATTCTGTGTCTCCCTCAAATGTTTTCGCTTACTTATTTTTATTTTTTTAAATTTATGATTTTAGCTATATGCAGATGCATAGGAGGGTTCATATTAAAGCAATGAAGCATTGGTGCAGGCAGATCGACTAAAAGAGGTCATCCAACATATGAGGCAATTGGTTGCACATGGCATTTGGAACCACACCAATTTATGCTGGACTTTAAACTTACATTAATTAGCATTCAGAGTAATATGTGCTCTTTTTAAAATATAGCATGCAGAATAATTTCCATGAGTTAATTGATTGATTTTTTTGATTTTACTCTTATTTTACAATTGATTTGGCATATATCATGAGGGATTCATCTTTTATACTGATTATAACATCATTTTTGACGTGATATATGCTTAGCCATGGTGTCTTATAGTCTGTTGTCGTACTTTATTGCCTTTTAATTGTGGTTGAAAAGACCATTTAATTTAGTTCATATCCTTGCCTAATTTTAGAACTCGCAGCTTTAACTCGGATGTCAGTTTTGGAAATTAAGCACAGACATTTGTAGGGGATTGGATACATATTTAGCAACATGATGTCAATACCCAACTGAGAACAATGCTTTGTAGCATAAAAAATTTACTGGGGCAAAGGGCAGAGCAAAGCTGAGGCTGAGGTTGGTAAGGCTGGTCCGGTTGTCACAGAAGTCGACATGGAATGGAATGGAATAATTTTATGTAATGCTTCAGTCAATCCAATTAAATTTGAGAAATTTTACCCCTTCCATCACCAACTCTTGATTTGATTGCTACCTTATTCTTTTGTATTTACCTGCGAAAAATTGTAGTTGGAGACTTAACATGTTGTTCATACAAGAAGATTAGTAATTATCTTAATTTAATGCTAAAATGTGAAACTAAATCCATATGATAGGACATGCTTTCCCAGTCAAGTCGAGTGTTTCTACAATTCTAGACCTTGAATTTTCCATTGGAACTGATTTTGGAATTTATACTTCAATTTTTATAATTTTGATCCTTCAATTTTGTTACAAGGTTAAGGGTTTGGCTCAAAAACTTGCATTTTAACTTTACTAGATGTGTGCTTTAACTTATATTTTAGGAGGGAATATCCACCAATTCTAGAGTTCGCTAGACAATGTCCTGACAAAAAGAGAGGGAAAAGATATCTGGAGCCTCAACCGCAATCTCTCTCTATCCTCTCCCTCTTCTTCCATTCTCTCTTCTTTTCTCTCCCATTTAGATCAATGCCACCGGCCCCAACCCCAGTCCGGAGCTCCCCCATGCCGAGCATGACATCTTCACTTCTACAGCTCCCTTATTTCCCCTTTTCACTTTGTTTACAGAGAAAGCATCAGCAGCAAAAGCTGTCTCAAAATCTCTTTGCATACGAGAATGAAGTCAAGGATGTTCTTGGTATTCTCGGTCTTTTGTATTCTTTTTATGTTCTGAGGTAATTCGAGCTCTTATGCTAGAGATAAAATAGAATTAATTTGTTTCATGGAGAATTTGATGTGCTTTTTGATGCCTTCATTTTTGTTAGCACCTCCTAGCGCTTCAAAGACCAAGAAAGCGGAATACGATTCCGAAGAGGAAGCGAAGGCCAGATACATTCCGAAGAGGAAGCAAAGCCTCTGTTCCAAGCCCGCAAGGTATTCGTCAAAATATCTAGCTAAAATGAATGAGATCGATGTGTAATTTTTGGGAAATTTTGAAAATTCTGGGTTTACAGAACAATAATTGCAGCTGAAGAATTCTTAATTTTGAAAATTCTAGAGCCTAGCCAAACAATTACAAAGAAAATTCTTACCCAAATGCTTAATTTGGATGTTTACAGAGCAATTTCAGCCGCAAGATAAAGATTTGGATGAAATCTTTGAGAAGGAATTCAAAATTTTGTATTACAGAAAGTAATTTGAAGGCCAATATCACCATGCACATGTCCTAAATATTATACAACTCACTCGATCTTTTTTCCCATCAACTCACAATTTCTCTCTTGTTCTTAATATTTTTGCAGTATTTTGTGGTAGTTCAATTTGGTGGCCCATACTTTGGATTTACTGTTGGCATAAATATCTAGAATCCTAGAGTGGAGCCTAATAATATCAGCATTTCTCAGATATGGATCGTATCCGACAATGGTAGTGAAAACACCATTGAGACTGCTCTTACGGTATTTTCATTTGTTTTGTTTCCTTTCTATATTGCTTTAAAAAGATTAAAGCTAAGTATACACATGTGTTATGTTTAGTCACAGAAAGACAACATTAATTATTACATATTATTAATTTTTGGTCAATCGAAGATTATATGGGAGCAATGATACTCGACTCTTTTTGTATTGGACGGTAAGAATATTACATATTCCTTTTATAAATTACATACTATTTCTTATCGATATATCTAACAAATTACTAACATTGGATCATCTATCGATGTGTATTCTGTACAGATGATATTTTATATGAATTGTAGATAATGAAATTCTGTAGCGTACCAATCAAACTACGACAGTCTAGGATAGTAATTGATACTCTCTCTGGGATATCAGGTTTTAGCTGTCGATGTGTATTCTATATAGACCTTTATTCTAGGCATCTGAGTCTATATTTAATTGGATGGTTTGAAAAGTTTGTCTATGATATTATCTATATAAAATTGCAGATCTCTACACTCTAAATCATAGCTTTCCTTCATGCAATAATTTACTTTGGGATGTGATTGATGATCAATGTTGGACCATGATGAGAGGTACATGAATTGGTTTCTTGCTATTTTAGTAGACTAGATACATAATACATCTGTATAGAGCTTCTAAATGCAAGATATGGACAACCAAGCAAACACAAGAAAATCAAAATAACCCAAAAATGGTATATACAGTAATAAGGTAATAAGGTTGTCCTGAACTATTCCTTACATATGCAGCAGAGACTAGGAATTATTAGGAAAAAAACTAATTTTAGTGAATAGATGGAAGTGTAATGAAACAAAAATGCAATAAATGATCCTATTTGATGCACCCAATCTAGAGGAACACAATGCAAGTACAAAAGAGATTTGGATAGCTAAACATCATAAAATGATGTTAACGTCCAGCAAAAATATAATTCAATGGATACCTTGGTATCGCATAATTGACTAGCAAATATCTTGGTCCATCATGAAGCATAGAAATATGTTAACCCATCATTGCAAAGCCTATCTATAGAATAATCAGAGCAGAATTTCTATGATTCAGATCAGTTTCAAAATTATTCTTGCTTTTGATTAGATCTAAAATGGATTGCATGATGTTTTAGGTTAGGTTTTTACAAAAATCAAATGGAACGGTTTCATGTTCATGAATGCGGGCTAATTAGTGGGGAAAACAGTGGAAGTAAGCTAAATGGATTATGATTTACATGTAATGTTGATATGGACAAATGTTAGCAGTATTTGGATTGGTTGTAAGGTCATTTTGTGGAGAAAAATTAGCAAACAACTTGAAAAGAAGAATGAAATGAAAACTGAGATTAAAGAATCAGAAGATAATCGGAAATTTCACACATCTCACATATTGGATTTTGCATTCTATATGTATTGCATGAAAGGATCTAGAGCATTGACATGGCCATAATAGAATTTGACCAACATTTTGATGATTATTGGTCGAGATATAGCTGCTTGAATATTGGCATTGATGTGGGTATAATAGAATTTGACCAGCGTTTTGGTGGACATGTGTAATTGATATAGCTACATGAAGTTTGTGGTCTGGTCGAGATATAGCTGCATCAAGTTGGTGGACATGTGTAATCAATACAGACCACACAATTTGACAAAATGCCATGCTAGCGAAGAAGGTCGTTAGCTTAGGTTTAGCCTAGATATGTAGCTAGGTATTATGTTGTGCCTAGAAATCTACCAGGTTGGCCAAAATACACTTGGTAAACAACCACAAACAACATTTCTCTATATCTATATCAACACATTTGTGTGGTTGGTTTTTTAAGTTTATGATTTTACACACAGTTTCTAGAATGTTATGATGAAATGTAGTTGCATCTATTACACTTATGATCCTTTTCCCCTTGAAAAGTTAGTTTTTATTTTTATTGCGCCTAACCAAACAATTGATATCTGGTAGAAAAAAGTTCTAAAACATTGTTAAAAAACTGATATATGAATATGTATCTCTATGGGGAAATATTTATGGGCAGGTCATATATGTGTGGTATTGTCTGAATGATTTATTGTGTTTATAGGCGGATAATCATATAATACACAGTATTACTGGAGATATTTATAGTTGTCTTTGGATAGATTCACACTTCCTTTCACTTGGCTATCATTAAAAATTCTATGATGCTTTGTTTTCTATGCATGCTTGCATTGAATGTTCAGATATTAAAAAAGATCAGGTCGTCTGCTCTATGCATATGGGATGCTTTGATAAGCTGAATCTTTATTAATTGAAGCATTAAACAATGTACATTGGACATTAAAAACTTTGAGTAGATGTAGCATATATTTGGAAACTTAACTTTTTGTAATGGCTCCGACGAGGACGCCCCCAGCCCGCTCTGTGCCCATACGCTGACGGCGGTGGCCCCCACTAAGAACCACGGCACCAGGCTCATCCTCTTTGGCGGTGCCACAACCATCGGGGGCGAAGCTTCCTGCATCAGTAAATCTCCCTTAAAACCCCCTTCCCTCTATTTACTTTTCGAAAATTTCGATTTCTTTTCCTAAAATTTGTTGATTTTTGGTGAGTATGGTTGGATGAAGTGACGAATTCGGTGCACTCATATGATGTCGAGACGATGAAATGGACTAGGTTCTAAATTTCTAGCTCAATTTCCTTATTTTGGGTAGGGGTATTGAATTTTCTGGGATTTTTTACTTTACTAGAAAAAGATCCCATTTTGATGTAGACCAGAATCCGAAAGCTCTGGTACTGCCAGTTTTGGATTACGAGAAAATAATCCTTCAAGTGTGATATTTTTGAAGGAATTTCGTTTTTAGTATCAAGTTCTTTTTTGACGTAAAAGGACAAGGTCATTTGCAGTAGAGATGTTAAACATTGGGTTTCCTTATATATGTGCATTGGACTTGCATAATTTTTATGAATTTTGCTCTGTTTTTTTCGTGGGAGAGAACTTAGCTTTTAGCAGAATCTATATCAGAATGATTTGATGAGAGTTCCACTGACAGATGTCTTCTTTTGATAGGATGCATCCAGCTAGAGAGGCTGAGAGAGGCTGGATCAAAAGGAAAGGTGGACGAAGAAGAACTCCACCAGCTTCAATATCTCAAACACGTGGTAAAGGAGGTGCTGAGACTGCACTTGCCAGTTCTGCTGCCACTCCCGCGGGAGGCAATGCAACAATGCAAGGTGGTCGGATACGATATCATGCCAAATACCCGAGTGTTTGTAAACGCATGGGCGATAAGATGAGATCCTAGAACATGGGATGATGCTGAGGGATTCATCCCTGAAAGATTTGTTGACAGCACTATTGATTTCAGAGGCCACGACTTTTAGTTCATTCCGTTTGGTTCAGGACAGAGAATTTACCCGGCATTGTTCACTGGAATCCTCACGATCGAGCTCGCACTTGCTAATATGTTGTGCTTATTTGACTGGAAACTACCTGCAGGGGTGAGGGAGAAGGACATTGATATGAATGATGCTCCAGGAATTACAGTACACAAGAGATCTGTTCTTCGTATTATGGCAGTGAACCATGCCATCATAGAATAACAGTATTTTTGCTTGATATATGTACATGTGGGCTGTTATATATCCATGTGCAATGTAAATGCAAGTTCATGAACAATTGAAACAGATACTACAAATGGAAGCAGCAGGTGAAATTTGAAACGAGAATATAGTTGACGGCATATGTTTGGCATCCACGTCATCTCCATGCAACTACAAATGAAGGAGTGGAAGAAGTCATGTGTTTTGATGGAGTAGTTACAATTAGGTACTTAGAATAATGAGACATGGCCAATATCATGTTAAGACCTTTAAGGAGGAGAGGGATTACAATTAGGTACTTAGAATAATGAGACATGGCCAATATCATGTTAAGACCTTTAAGGAGGAGAGGGAGGGAGGGAGGGAGGGAGGGAGAGAGGTTCGTATGGCCAACAAATGTTGTGCGTGTGGTGTGTGTTTCTGAGGTGCGTGTGTGTTTTATGTATGTCCTTCTCTTTTAGCTAAATGAAGAGAGTCTCTTTGGTACAACAATCTATCTATCTTCATTTTTCATTTCATAGGATTGGGTGTTTTGTAAATTTTTGTTCAACTGAATGGCCTGCGCCAGCTAAATTTTCTTCTGCTAATTTGTTGTTTCGCGCTGAAGGCGGGCGCCCGCTAAATTTTTTTCTGCTACTTTGTTGTTTCATGACAAAGGCGCACACGCCGAATTTGTTGTTTCGCGTCAAAGATGCTCGTGTCGAATTTTTTGTTTCGCGCCGCTAAATATTTTTACGCTAAGTTGTTGTTCTTTTAAATTTTGGCTGCGGAAATAATTTTTTGGGATCAAAAATTTCGCGGGATAAAATCTTAACTGAACCGTGCCCGCGGGCATGGGTTATGACTAATGTATATATATATATATATATATATATATATATATATATATATATATATATATATATATATATATTGAAAAGTTAGCGTGAGAATTTTATTGATTAATATACAAAATACAATAGCCTTCATATGGGTGGGTGGACCCACTAGAGAGAGGATAGGGCACAAGCGCCGTCCCTCCCAACTATGGGTCCCCCCAACCATACTCAGAACTAAAAAACAAAATACACAAAAGTAAAAGCCACCTAGCCATTGTCTCTGAAATCCCAGTTTCCAAAGACTTCAGACTCTTCTTCCGTAGTGGGATCTTGGTTGTACAAGGCAACTCTAAGGTCCGCGGCGATCTCCTCAAACAGTATAGTCTTACATCTCTTTTCATTCTCAAAGACCCTCCTATTCCTTTCCCTCCTGATGTGCCACACCATAGACGCAAGGCAGGTTCTAGCCAACAAACTCAAACATCCCTTACCCCCAAATCTGGATAGGACAGATTTCCCAACCTCACGGAGGGATGGATCAGTGGGCACATGTACTTTTAACTTCAGCAATGACCTGCGCAAAATATAACCACTGTATCTACAAGCAAAGAATAAGTGATCCACATTCTCCTCCATGTTTTCTCGCATAATAAGCATGAGGAAGATGCTAGTTGGTTCCATTGGCAGTATTTATCTCTAGTAAGTAATTTACCCATCAAAGCTCTGAGAAGTGTCAGGGACATTTTAGGGATGTGGTTAGGATACCAGATTAATTTTTGAAGTGGGAAAGGTTGGGCTCTCCTGCGCACCCCTCCCAGGATTGTTTAAAGCTGAACGTCTCACTGGGCACCCACTTCCATCCATCCACTCCAGGCCTAAGAGTGATCTTCTGCAGCAAGTGCCGAAATGGGTCAAACGCAGGATCAGGGATCCAGCCGTGAACTCCCCAGTACTCGGACACCATGCGGCCTTCAGAACCCACTGGAACAGGATATTTGTCCATTAGAATGCCGCATTCGAGCCAGCGATCTTTCCAGAAAAGCGTCGCACTCCCATCTATGACAACCCGCATGATCAATTTCTGAGACCAATTCCTGCAATTGAGAAGCCGCTTCCACGTTCCTGACTGCGCTGCTACACTCCTGGCCGCAAAGAATCCCACAGGACCACCGTATTTCCTATGCATCAGCTTCGCCCATATGATCTCCGTGTTTAGATACCTCCAAGAAAGCCGCACACCTGCTGCAATATTAAGCTCCTCCAACAATCTAATTCCCACTCCTCCTTCTGATTTCGGTTTGCAAATATCCTCACATGCCCATGCCTTAGATCCTCCCAAAATGAATCTCCTACAGGCCGCCGTGATAGTCCTCAAAACACTCACGGGGATGTGAAAGACTTGCATCCAGAAGGCAACCATTCCGTAAATTACTGACCTAACTAGCTCAATTCGCCCAGAAATAGAAAAAGTAGAGGAGGTCCATCCACTCATCCTCTTTTTGCACTTACCAACTAACTTCTTGTAATTTGTGGAAGTCGGGTATTTCAAGGAGAGCGGAAGCCCCAGATATGTAGTGATGGTGAACGCTATTTTGATGCCCAGTAAATCTACCAGCTCGTTTCTATGTTTAGCTCCCTTGCTAAATAATCCCGCACTCTTATCCCAGTTTACTTGAAGACCCGTATAACTGGTGAACTCTTGGAGTAAAGCTTTGATGCCCATAAAGGAGGTTTTATTTGCACGACAGAAAACTAGTAGATCATCTGCAAACAGAAGGTGAGAGATTCCCCCAGACCTCTTCATTGGGTGGATTTTGCGAGAGATGATGGCTTTTTCTACAAGGATAGAAAATGTTTCCATAATAATGACAAATAGGTACGGTGAAAGAGGGTCACCTTGGCGCAATCCTCTATTGCTTCCAAAATATCCACAGGGAGCCCCATTTACCATAACAGAGAAAGTTGGTGTATTTATGCATTCTTTGATCCAGGAGATGAAGATGTCTGGGAATCCAAGTTGCCGCAGGAAGAAGAAGATGAATTCTCGGTTCACACTGTCAATCGCCTTCCTTAAATCCAACTTCAAACACGCTCTTCCCACCATAGGATTACTAAAGTCTTTGATCTGCTCATGGGCAATAAGCGTGCAATCGGAGAGGAGCCTACCCTTGAGAAAAGCGGCTTGATTGGGTGAAATCAGTTCATGTACCACCTCCTTGAGCCTGTTGCAAATAATTTTACTGATGAACTCATAGAGGACATTACAGCAGGCAATCGGCCTATAGTCACCCAAACCTGTCGCAGCTGAATTCTTCGGCACTAGGGTGAGGAAGGTATGGTTAACTTGCTTCAGGAGGGAGCCTGATCCGAAAAAAGATTTTATAGCTGTAGTAACATCTTCCCCAACAAGCCCCCAATTTTGCTGATAAAAGAATCCGTTATATCCATCAGGGCCTGGTGCCTTGTCTGCACCTATCTGAAATACTGCAGCCTTAATGGTAAGCCACTTGGCAGACTCGCCTGTCAAAATTCGCTTAGGGACAAGCTTGGTAAAGGATGTCAAGTAATGGCTTTGATTATATAATTGCTTTTAATACAATGGTGCCTCCACCTTCAGCTCATCGTACAACATATTTTGGACCCCATCTACGTCAACCAAGTGGCTCAGATTGTTGCGACTATTCCTTGCTTTCATGGCATTGAAGAAGAACTTAGTATTCCTGTCGCCAAGGGTAAGCCAGTCCTGCCTGCTTTTTTTTCTGAATATGTCCTCTTCTAGCTTCAATGCATGTGCCAATTCCTTAATGAGACGTGATTCACACCCTTGGAGGGAGGTATCAATATGAATGCAAGGATTATTCCTGACCTCCTCGAGCTTAGTCCTGCATTTATCCACCACTTTATCAGCCTGATTGCTCCTTGCCCAGCCTCTAAGTATTTCCTTGAGATACCTTAGTCTTTGCACAAGTCGAAACATCGGTGTCCCCTCTTTAACTTCCGCCCAACTAGTAGTGAGAATAGCCTTAAACCCTGGGCAGTTGGACCAATAGTTAAAAAATTTGAACGGCTTAGGAATGGATGGTACCTGATTGTGAAGGTGGACCGCCATGGGAGAATGGTCACTAGTTAAGGCATCCAGGTATACAAGATAGGAATCCAGGAGTTTATTTATGCAGGCCGTATTGCCAAATACCTTATCAAGTCTCGCACTGATACACTCTCCGCCAACCCTGTGATTACACCAACTGAAAGTATTCCCTGTACCTTTTAGTTCTCGCAGCGAGCAGCTACTAACACAATCAAAGAAGTCCCGAACCATGCTCTCATCAAGCATCCTGCCCCCAATCTTGTCACACGTGTATAGCACACTGTTGAAATACCCACCCACTAGCCAAGGTACGTTGAACAAGTTGCGGGAGTCAGCCTCCAGACTTCGCCACAAAGTTTTCCTCTCCACCAAAGTATTACATGCATATACACCAGTGATGACGCATACGAACCCACCAACATTGTTGCAGGTCACGGATACATGCTGGGTCGAGGTGGACAATGTGTCAGTTCTCCATACAGCAGGGTTGAAAGCCATGAGAATTCGGCCCCCTTTAATCAGGTCAAAGTTAGTGTAGGTAACCCAATTCCTTGGGATCACAAGCTTCTCAGCAATATCCACTGACTTCAGCTTGGTTTCAACAAGAATTATCGCCGTAGGTCTGATTTTCTTGAAAATATACCACAAATCTCTCCTCCGCACTAAACTATTTAGACCCCTCGCATTCAAAAATAAGACAGTCATTGGTCAACAGTTGGTTTTCTCCCTTGCCCGCACTCCTGAAGCCGAGTGCTCTTCCTGGAGCTTGCCAATGGAGCAGCTTCCAATTTTTTCCTTGCTGGCCTGACAGATTCAATTTGCCGGAGTTGTTCCGCAACCTCAACTTCCCACTCTGGGTTATCTGCGGCAATCTCCTCCGGCAGCCGATCGATTTCTGAGGCTGCGGGTTCATCAATTAAAGAGGGAAGAGGCCGGCGCATCTTAAGCGTGGATAGCTTTGAATTTTCAATGCATGTATCAGATACCTGGGTTGTGTCTCCCCCCACACTGTCCTGTGTTACATTTCCAGTTGCTGCATTCATAGCCCCATGTTCCCTGTGTTTAACTGCAGCCATATCAATTTCTGAGGTATCTTTCGGATTGTTTCCAACCCCAGTGATTAACTGATTATAGCAGTCAATCTGCATTTGGTGAGATGTATTCCCCGTGACCATAACCCCAGCTGAGCTCACGGCCGTGTGACTCAAACCAAGGGGCCTAATACCTATAGCGCCTCGCAGTTCTCCTGAACTTCCCCCTGCCTGCTCACCCTGTTGATGATCTTGCGAAGAGTCCTTGCACAACGGCTCAGCTCCCATTGCACCCTGATGCAAACCCAACCTGGTTTTCCCTTTAGCTAATGAATTAGGGTCATCAGCAATTGTGGTCTCCCCAACTCCGCTGTCACCAATTTTTCCCCCCATGGTAGAGTCATCAACTTGCACAGCAATTGCCACAGTATCGTCTTGGATTGAAGGGGGCTTGATTGCATCAGCAAACCACGAGAGAGCAGCCCAATATAGATACCATAGCAAACCAAAACAACGAGAGAGCGACCCAAAATTTTTTTCTCTCCCAAGGCGAAGCATCCACGCAAAAGAAAAACGAGTTGCCAAACCTCCTCATGCAGCCAACCCCATATCATCATCTTGTCGAGATCTCCATTTAAAAATCCTTATCAACATTTCCTTCGCACAAGCCCCACAGTATACCTCCATAGCCATACCACGCAAAGAAGTCATCTTGAAGATCTCATCTTACGCAAGCTTGCCGCATCATCTTGAGTGACAAAGGGATCGTCGACCAAGGAAGAATGCGCATCAGGCTCCTCATTGACCCACGCCTGCATGTGCCAAGGAGCTGTTAATCCGTACCAACAAACTGTAGGAATATGATGCCCTCGAGGCCATTTATTCCTGTGTGAATAGCACAAACATCTTGTTCGAAATAACAGTAAGCTGTTTGGTAATAATTTATCTAAGTCATATTGTAATGTAGTTAACATTAGATATCGACTTAGGTAAAGTCCTGAGACTTTATGCAAGGTCAAACGGGTATCGAGATGAGTATCTCGATCATGGAGAAACGTTTGACCGTCTGTAGCATAAGTCTGAAATGGTTCGTGGTCGTAGATGTTTCGAGACAAGGATATCGAAACATCAGATAGACCATTGTGTCTTAGTCTTCACCGTTTAGCGGTGGCGATGATCTCATGATCGCTTGACTTGGCGAAGTCAAAGACGAGACACAGGTGCTCATTAGAATGAGTTCACTGAATGATCCACTAGAGTTATCATATGGTTATATTGACCAATCTGTCAGTGATAACTCTGAGTGATGATAGGATAGTTGGTCTTTTGACTTGAGGTCATTTTGACAAACCTGTGCGTGAACGGTGCCACTTATATCAACTGACCTAGCTTCGAGGCAAGGCCTGTCGAAAGGTCTTTTGATTGGGCGTCACTTGAAACGTACGAGGCGAGTAATGACCAAGAGAGGATTCGTCTCTCCCGGTCAATGGGAGTTAGTGTCGTAGAGTTAGTTCGGCCTTTAGCAAAAACTCTGCGCAGAGTATGTTGGAAGAAGTCCAACATTAGTTGACTAAAGATCGACAGAAACTAACCGGAGTCAAGTTATTGGGGTTGACAGTTTGACCGTACCCCAGACTTGATCTACACGACACAATTTAGACGAAGAGACTATAACTGCGGAAATCATCACGAAAACAGTCAGGTGGTCCCGACAATACTCATGTCAATGAGTTAACCACATAATGATGATTCCTGAAGCAGGGACGACAACCACTGCTCGTGGTCACTGCCGTATAGGGCTTCGAGCCCAACCTGTTGTAAGGGTCAGGCTGTAGGGTCTCACACAGAGTGCAACGCTTCGTCTAGTAATAGGTAGAAATTAGTTAGGGAGAATATTTTGCATTTTTGATGCAAGGGATGGAATAATTGCATTTGATGCAATATGATAATTTAAGCTTAGATAGGGACTATCTTGCATTTGATGCAAAAGCGATTAAATGTGTATTAAATTGTTTAATACAATATTTAATAAAATAAACGTAAGGAAAAGTTCACGGGTAAGACGGGAATGTCCCGGTCTAGACCCAGGTTCGAACGGCGTCCAAATCGGACTCCAAATGCTCAAGTTAGAGCCAAAACAGCCCAAAGTATCAGACCAGGCCATGCCCAGAAAATGCAAGGCAGAACAGGCTTCCTGGGCTAGCCCAGGCTCGGCCTGGTCTAGCCCAGGCGCGCCTGGGCTCTGTCCAGGCGCGGGCCTGGGCGAGCCCAGGCCGCCTGGGCGCGCCCAGGCGCGGGCCTGGGCGCGCCCAGGCGCGGCCTGGGCTCTGCCCAGGCTGTTCTGCGTGCGCAGTTCAATGCAGTGGGGCCCCTGGTGGGCCCCACACGCCTAGGGTTGCGAACCCTAGGCAGAATTTCTTGACGGCTGGGTTTTGTGCTTTAGGTGGGGTTAGGGCTGATCTTTGGACACTCAATTGGAGGGTCAAACGAACTCCGATTGACGAACGGTTTTTTCCTATGCGTTCACCGTTGAACGCTTGTCGTATTGATAGGTTGTATCAATCCTGAAGCTCAACGGTGAGTGAGTTAAAATTCACGGAAGTTTGCACTTTGTGAAGTGCAAACTAACTTAATTTTAATAATCCCATTGTTTAGTCCCACATCGGATTTTGAGAAAAGGGGAGAGTCCGCCGCCTATATAAATAGGGGTCTCCCCCCTTCCTCAAAACTTGTCCCAAGCTCTAGATCTGAGCGGCTCTCGTAAATGTTGGAGCACGCTCGGATCTAGGCTTAAATTAATATTTCTCTTCTCCCTAAATTTCTTCCTTACTCCTGAGGGCTCTAGCAAAGCCACGAAGGAGTTCGGATTCTGGATCCGAAATCTAGGCGGAGGTTTCACTCGCGTGAAACTTTCTTCGGCGCGTGGTTGGCTCGGCGGCACGGGGATTGATCGCCTCGGGATGCGGATCGATTCGAGGAGCGGTTCGGGGAGCGGTTCAAGGAGCGGCTCGGCGTGGGACGGGAGCAGCTCGGAAGACGGCGCGGAACATCTCGCCTGCTCCAGGGCTGAGATTCCGGGTATGTGGTTAAAGTATTTTTTTAGCATTAGTTTAGTTTAATCGCAGTAAGCTAGATCCTTCTTGGGCTGGTCAGATCCATCCCAAGTCGGCATAGATCTTGGCATAGGGTCTTGGACCTTAGGGCTAAGTTAAAAATGTTTTAACTGCATGTTAATTAGTTAACATAGTTTTTCTTCCGCTGCTAATATTTTTGTGTCTATGTTCCGTCCGACTTAGGACGGGACTATAGTTTTTGTGCCCTAAGGGACCTCCAATCCCCAACAGTGGTATCAGAGCCTAGGTTTGCGTAGTCGATCTAGGTACTGCGATTTCATTAAACCTGTTAATGCCTTTTAAATACTTTTAAATCTTTTAAATTTTTTAAAGTTATTAGATAATTTTAAAAATGTTTTTGAAGTTCAAAATTCTATGTGATAAAATTTTTGAACTTGAAAATTTTTAAAATGACGTTTTAAAATTTATGTGATAATTTTAAAACTAATTTTAAATCTTTAAAAGTTTAAATTTATTTTGGATGCCTAAAAATTTTTATATGATAAATCTTTTTTAAGCATGGAAATTTTAAAATTGTAATTTTAAATTTATGTGATAAATTTTAAAATTGATTTTAAGGCTTTAAATTTATGCGATAAGTTTAAAATGTTTAAAATGTTTAAAAATTGTATATGATAAATTTTTGAACATGGAAAATTTTTAAAGTAATGTTTTAAATTTATTAGATATTTTTAAAAACTGATTTTAAAAGTCCAAAAATTGTTTATGCGATAAACTTAGTTTATTTAATTGTTAAATAGATATACACTTTGATTTTATGTTGATAAAATTAGTGTAGCTTTATTTTTATGGCTTGTTAATCTTGTCCCTTATTTGATAACACAAGACAACCCTTTAGGTTAGCCATTAAAAATGATTAAAATTTATTACTTGAATTTTAATGACATGCTATGTTTTAATAAATCATTAACAACAATATTAAGACCTAATTCCTGATTAGGGTAGTCCTTTAAATGAATTTTCAATTCTAATTGTTATAATTAATTTTCATTAAAGGACTTCGCTTCTAGCGTTGTTAATAAAATTTATTAAAATCCTAATAACGATTAGGGTAGCACGTGAACCTTATAGTTGATAAGGACTTAATAAAAGTTATTAAACAAATCCTAAAATTTTGAATTTAAGGATGCAACTAGTTGATAGGATTAATTAGTTGTTAATAAAAGCTGTTTAGTCTATGGCATACATACAAAAATGACAAGCTTCAGTCAATGGACCATGATCCAGTCAATGTGCTTGGCTAAGAGTTCTGGGTCAACCATTGCTAGTCCAAGGGGTAGTGATCCTGGCTTAGTCAATTCCCTGGCTGAGTTCCGCTGGACCGCAATGTCGCGAATCATGACTGTATGGCACCATGGACTATATCTAAGTCAAATACGTTAATGATCTTTTTCAAGATTAGCCGTAGCCCTCCTTGTTTTAGGGGTTAGCAACTATAGGGCCCGTGTTACAGTTGTTGAGATACACTCAAGCTGTGACATGGCAACCTTGTAGAAACCAACTTCTTAAATACATAAGATGTAGTCTAAGACCGGACCCAAACCGACGTGTCGTGCATACACCGAGCTGAGGGGCAAGTCAGGCTAGACACGAAAACAAGGGTCCGACTAGACTAGACATTGTGATTTGGATGAGCACACTCATGATCACAAATGGCTAGGGGCAAAAACCGATTAAGAGAGTCATATCTGATATGATCGATGAAGAGTCATCTTCCGATCACAGAGTCAATCAACTTGTTGAGCTACACTCAAGGTTGTTTAGACTCAAGGTGATTGGAACTCTTACCCATTAATTTTTAATTCGATTAAATCGTTCGTTATTAAGCTTTAAAACGATTGTAAAAATAGTGGGAGGATATAGATAGATAAAAGCCAATCTACCTATATTTAATATTGAACATATGCTAAAACTAGGGCAAGACTATGTTTACCGTAGGAATTAAAATATAATATTTTAATAAGTTAATTGGTCAAAAAGTTGATTAATTGAATATCAAGTTAAATTCTAATTGATATAATTAAACTATATTCTCGTTGACATTAAATGACCTTCTAAAGAACAGACTTAAGAAATATGATTTCATTAAATTCTGGGTCCAATAAATAAATTAAAGCTACATGTCACTCGTCTCTATATGAGGCAGCTTGAACATATAGGACATTCAAAGTATGTTTCTCCCTACAACTTGTCGAGCTACCCTCAAGGTTGTATGGACAAACAATTTTGATCCGCAAAGTTCGAAAATTCGATCAAACCGTTTGAGTCGAATACGAGTGCATGAGCGGTGCATGACTATGTATCCCAACCGGATCTTGAGACAAGCAACTTCTTGAGCTACACTCAAGATTGCAAAGCTCAAGCGTTTGGATACATAAGTTGCTTGCATAGCTATTTATTTATGTTGATATCTAAATGTGATTTAGAAAAGGAAGAAGGCACTTCGGAAAGTCAATTGAGAAAGTTAGTTTAATTTATCATTAGTAGAGGCATAAGTAGGAGGAAATGAAAACGTGACATATTTTGATGTCACATTTCGGAATAAGTTGTTATACAAAAGACGTTTAACACATTTTGACGAACGTCGTCACATTGCTTCTGAAGTAATGTTTTGTGTTAAGTAATTTGTAAATAACTATATATATATATTAAATGTTGATATATAAATACACAAGATAGTAGCAAACTTATATGGTAAAATTAGACTAGGCCGTATCAAGAGATTAAGCTTCACAAGTCACATAAAGAGGGGTCTGACCTCTCGTATTATGAAGTCTACGGACACTTGTGAGTCTTTGCCTCTTAGATACAATGGCCGAAACCCATCTGTGAGACAGTGGGAGAATAAGTTGTCAAACTCAGTCTAGTACATACTGATGTACCCGAGTCTAGATTAACCAAAATAAGTTATTCGTATATTTTATTAAGACACGTGTTCTTGACGAAACACAAGTCTGATAAAATAAAGAACGAAATGACGAAAGTATTTAAACTGATTCGATTAGATCGAATGATCAAATACTTAGCTACATAAAATCTTGTGTAATTAAAAGAAAATGTGATTTTCTCTCAGATCAAGTCTGTTAACACATCGATGTGTTAAAAGGTATGAATCACACTTAGTTAGACTTGGTGCGATCCATAAATAAGTGACTCTGAGTTAACTCCTCCCTCTGGGTTAAGTCCCAGATAGTAATGCCTAGGTTTTGATAATGTTCTATAAAGACATTATCAATGATATATTCAATAAATCAATCGTAAGGAAGTTGTATTATTACTCGAATCTCGTGAGACGGATTGTCGAGTTAGACATCATAACTGATGATGACTTAGTCAACTTCTAGGATGAAATTCGGAGTAGTAACTCCGATTTAAAACTTGATGAAGGTCCGTGTGCGTAAATAAATTTGAGAATTTAGTTTACGTGCCCAAGGAAAATGTTTCCTCACTTTCTGCAAGTAAATCTTTAAGTTGAAAGGTTGGTGCAGAAAGAAAATAGTGAAGTACAATCATGTTGGTCGAGAACGGTTTTTCATCCTAATTCCTATAAAACGGATTACGATGAAACCGGTTTCGCCAACAGATGTGTACAGATCTACTCGGACCAAAGCCGATGTAAAACGCTTAAGTTGACCATGAAAATTGGAGCATTCACTTATAAGTTCGTTTTTCTAAATATGATTTAGACTGACTGACTTATATGAATTAGCCAGATAGTTTTCAAGGTCAGTGGGAGCGTATAAATTACATGCAAATCATCAAAGGGATGGAACATACATTTTGACAAAGTAATCAAAAGGTTTGATACTTTATCAAGAATAGATATGAGCCATTTAAAATGACCATTAACTAATTTAAAATCATTATCGTAAGGTACGATGAACTGGATAAGATCCAGGTAAATAAAGTATTATAGATTCCGATAGACCAAGTGAATTATTTGAATGAGATTCAAATGATTGGTCTAACATAAACATAGAAACCCCTTAAGTCTATAGTGTAGACGGTTTTAGCAGATCCACTCACGAAGGCTCTACCACATGAAGTCGGTAAAACTTATGTGTAAAAACGGTATAAGATACCGAGATAAATGGGCCTGAGTGCAAGTGGGAGATGTAGGAATATGATGCCCTCGAGGCCATTTATTCCTGTGTGAATAGCACAAACATCTTGTTCGAAATAACAGTAAGCTGTTTGGTAATAATTTATCTAAGTCATATTGTAATGTAGTTAACATTAGATATCGACTTAGGTAAAGTCCTGAGACTTTATGCAAGGTCAAACGGGTATCGAGATGAGTATCTCGATCATGGAGAAACGTTTGACCGTCTGTAGCATAAGTCTGAAATGGTTCGTGGTCGTAGATGTTTTGAGACAAGGATATCGAAACATCGGATAGACCATTGTGTCTTAGTCTTCACCGTTTAGCGGTGGCGATGATCTCATGATCGCTTGACTTGGCGAAGTCAAAGACGAGACACAGGTGCTCATTAGAATGAGTTCACTGAATGATCCACTAGAGTTATCATATGGTTATATTGACCAATCTGTCAATGATAACTCTGAGTGATGATAGGATAGTTGGTCTTTTGACTTGAGGTCATTTTGACAAACCTGTGCGTGAACGGTGCCACTTATATCAACTGACCTAGCTTCGAGGCAAGGCCTGTCGAAAGGTCTTTTGATTGGGCGTCACTTGAAACGTACGAGGCGAGTTATGACCAAGAGAGGATTCGTCTCTCCCGGTCAATGGGAGTTAGTGTCGTAGAGTTAGTTCGGTCTTTAGCAAAAACTCTGCGCAGAGTATGTTGGAAGAAGTCCAACATTAGTTGACTAAAGATCGACAGAAACTAACCGGAGTCAAGTTATTGGGGTTGACAGTATGACCGTACCCCAGACTTGATCTACACGACACAATTTAGACGAAGAGACTATAACTGCGGAAATCATCACGAAAACAGTCAGGTGGTCCCGACAATACTCATGTCAATGAGTTAACCACATAATGATGATTCCTGAAGCAGGGACGGCAACCACTGCTCGTGGTCACTGCCGTATAGGGCTTCGAGCCCAACCTGTTGTAAGGGTCAGGCTGTAGGGTCTCACACAGAGTGCAACGCTTCGTCTAGTAATAGGTAGAAATTAGTTAGGGAGAATATTTTGCATTTTTGATGCAAGGGATGGAATAATTGCATTTGATGCAATATGATAATTTAAGCTTAGATAGGGACTATCTTGCATTTGATGCAAAAGCGATTAAATGTGTATTAAATTGTTTAATACAATATTTAATAAAATAAACGTAAGGAAAAGTTCACGGGTAAGACGGGAATGTCCCGGTCTAGACCCAGGTTCGAACGGCGTCCAAATCGGACTCCAAATGCTTAAGTTAGAGCCAAAACAGCCCAAAGTAGCAGACCAGGCCATGCCCAGAAAATGCAAGGCAGAACAGGCTTCCTGGGCTAGCCCAGGCGCTGCCTGGGCTAAGCCCAGGCTCGGCCTGGTCTAGGCAGGCACAAGCCTGGGCTTAGCCCAGGCTCGGGCCTGGGCGAGCCCAGGCCGCCTGGGCGAGCCCAGGCGCGGGCCTGGGCGCGCCCAGGCGCCTGGGCGAGCCCAGGCGCGGCCTGGGCTCTACCCAGGCTGTTCTACGCGTGCAGTTCAATGCAGTGGGGCCCCTGGTGGGCCCCACACGCCTAGGGTTGCGAACCCTAGGCAGAATTTCTTGACGGCTGGGTTTTGTGCTTTAGGTGGGGTTAGGGATGATCTTTGGACACTCAATTGGAGGGTCAAACGAACTCCGATTGACGAACGGTTTTTTCCTATGCGTTCACCGTTGAACGCTTGTCGTATTGATAGGTTGTATCAATCCTGAAGCTCAACGGTGAGTGAGTTAAAATTCACGGAAGTTTGCACTTTGTGAAGTGCAAACTAACTTAATTTTAATAATCCCATTGTTTAGTCCCACATCGGATTTTGAGAAAAGGGGAGAGTCCGCCGCCTATATAAATAGGGGTCTCCCCCCTTCCTCAAAACTTGTCCCAAGCTCTAGATCTGAGCGGCTCTCGTAAATGTTGGAGCACGCTCGGATCTAGGCTTAAATTAATATTTCTCTTCTCCCTAAATTTCTTCCTTACTCCTGAGGGCTCTAGCAAAGCCACGAAGGAGTTCGGATTCTGGATCCGAAATCTAGGCGGAGGTTTCACTCGCGTGAAACTTTCTTCGGCGCGTGGTTGGCTCGGTGGCACGGGGATTGATCGCCTCGGGATGCGGAGCGATTCGAGGAGCGGTTCGGGGAGCGGTTCAAGGAGCGGCTCGGCGTGGGACGGGAGCAGCTCGGAAGACGGCGCGGAACATCTCGCCTGCTCCAGGGCTGAGATTCCGGGTATGTGGTTAAAGTATTTTTTTAGCATTAGTTTAGTTTAATCGCAGTAAGCTAGATCCTTCTTGGGCTGGTCAGATCCATCCCAAGTCGGCATAGATCTTGGCATAGGGTCTTGGACCTTAGGGCTAAGTTAAAAATGTTTTAACTGCATGTTAATTAGTTAACATAGTTTTTCTTCCGCTGCTAATATTTTTGTGTCTATGTTCTGTCCGACTTAGGACGGGACTATAGTTTTTGTGCCCTAAGGGACCTCCAATTCCCAACACAAACACCGCCTCACCGATGAATTACTAGCTAATGTCGAGTTCCTCGCGGTGTTCTCGCTGCCGTCGTCGAGAGAACTACGTTGCTGCTTCTCATCAAGCCCGCTGACGAGGAGAGGTCGACGTCAAGAGGAGACTCCCGTGCTGCTCCTTCATGCCCTAGCAACGAGAGGAGATCATCTCCATTTAAAGCCCACGCTGTTGCTGTTGTTGTCGCGTCGCCGGAGTTGTTGCTGCATCATCCGAAGAGTTCGCCGTCGAAGATCCACGTCGCTGTTGCTCGTAGTCGCTGAAGCAACTCTTCTTCGTCGACGTAACTCATGTCGATACTGCTCTCAGTCGCTGAAGCAACACTCGCCGTCGACGTGACTTCGAGTTGTTGCCGCTACGAAGTCGCCACTATGAGTTGCTGCAGGATTCCCGTCGCCACTGTCATCTGCCCATTGTCGAAGCTACTGACGAAGTTGGAAGTCGTCGTGGGAATGAAGAGCCATCGGACGACACTAACTTGGGTTAGGGCAATTCGAAGAGATGGTGACGTCAAACGACAACCCATGCAAACGTTTTCTCCGTGCGAAAGAGATTTGAGGAGAAATCATTAAGCTGACATGGACGAACCCTCCCACGCAAACGAAGAGAACGAGGATCTGCTGACGTGGAAATTTATTTTAATGGGATTACTGTGCGCACAAACCATATATTAATTGATTTGAACTGCGATTACTTTGTGCACTGACCAGAGAGCTATTTGACACAGATTGAGATACATGAGTTGTAGTGCCCTGTGGTAGCTACTGCACACGTACTAGAGGGGGGTGAATAGTACTTTAAAATAATCAAGAGTGTTATTCCTAATTATTGTGCAACCATACAAACAACAATGCGGAATAGACTACAAACAACAATAATAGACAAACGCAAACAAAGCATGTAACGGGTTCGGATCCACCCAAGTCTCCCCGACTTGTTCCCGGTGATCCTACGTCCCAACCACCCGGATCCCCTCCGGATACTTGAGTTAGAAACCTCTAACCCAAGATTTAGCACTATGAAATTCTTGTGAAAAACCTTCACAAGACCAAATCATACAAATGACATGTGACTCCCACAACCCGGGATCACACACTTCTCTCACAGCCGAGAGAACAATTCAAATATCAAATGCGATGAAATAATGAAACACTTACCACAAAATCCTATGCCTTGAGTATACTTACCAAATTAGGGCAAAGAGGGATTTTGAGGAAGAAGATGTCACCAAACCCTAGCTCCAAGAAGTTGACCAGCAATGGAAGCCTAGGGTGGAGTATGGTGACTAGAATCAAGCTCTTAGCTTGGAATGCTCACAATGGAGAGAATCTCTCTTGAGGAATTTGGCTCAAAGAGTTGAGGGAGAGATTCTTGGTGAGAAGAGAGAGCTTAGAAATAGCTTGAGAAAACTCCTCTCTTAGGTCTGAAATAACTTTGATAATGGACCTCTAACCTTGCCTCAAACGAATCAGGTTTGTATTTATAGAGGCAAGAAAAATCGTGCTCAAAAGATTCCCAACGGTCATATTTCTGAAGCAGTTAGTCGGTCTAAGAAGGATCACTGACCGACTAGATTGCCATCTAGTCGGTCGGTGATTCTTCATGAACCGACTAACTGGCTCACAGCCAAACGAAAAAGTTCCAGGCAATATGAACTAGTCGGTCTAAGAAGACTTGCCAACCGACTAGTTTCACAACTAGTCGGTCGGTGAGTGTTCTTTGACCGACTAAGAGTCGAAATAGAATAGTCTGAAATCAAGGAGAACTAGTCGGTCTGAGAACAAATTCCAACCGACTAGTTTCACAACTAGTCGGTCGATGATTGTACTTAGACCGACTAACTCGAAACAGTAGCTCAGGCTGTACAGAGGCAATGATAACTAGTCGGTCTGAGAAGGTTTCCTAACCGACTAGATCGTCATCTAGTCGGTCGGTGAACCTTCTTTGACCGACTAATTGATCAACAAAGTCTAGGCTGAATTGAGCAAGGCATCTAGTCGGTTCAAGAGGAATTGCCGACCGACTAGATCGTCATCTAGTCGGTTGGTTCTTCTACTTGAACCAACTAACATGCACAAGAAGCCGAGGGAAGAAGCGATAGGCTTCGGGAAAGTTTCTAATGGCTTCTATGATAATCCTAGCTCTAAGATATGAGCGAAATGAAGATTATAAAGTAAGTCCTACTCAAGGCTTAACATTCTAATCTATGAAGCTAGAAGACAATAAATAATACATGACGAACCGTCTTCAAAGCTAGCTTCAATCTTCGCTCTTGACTTCAATAAAACTCCTTGAGCTTCAACGAAGCTTTAGGCACACGATCACGCGTATTGAGAAGTCTTGAGACGTCGCTTTTGATGTACGTATTCTTTTGGCGACGATCTCCATAACTGCGCTCACAAAGAGTTAGTACTTATTATTTATGTTTGCTCATCATCCAAAACCAAATCCGGGGAATCAATACTCAACATTCTCCCCCTTTTTGGTGATGACAAACCAACATAAATAATAATCAATAATAATGATTCAAATGAAATTTACTTACTCCCCCTGCATTGATGACACGTTAGTTCCGTATTAAACAATAATCATACGCATCAAGCAGGCGAGGGAGATATAAAATATGAATCCTATTATTGCAATTTAGGATCTCTAAATCCATTTTATATCTTAACTCCCCCTGAATCTAACATATCAAATTAGATTCATGGTAAATTGCTTTGAATTATCAATTAGCACATTGTCATTATTAATTCTCTCCCCCTTTGGCATTAGCAAAAAGAGCGGGAGGAGATCAACGACAAGAATACAATGGCTAAAAAATAAAAGCATGAGAGTCTAAGAATACGACCACGGTCCAAATAACACCAATGTAAAATACCAAATGTAAAATACCGAAGAAAATCAAAGCGTGCCAACGTGACCATAGTCGAAAATCGAAAAACGAAATCATCAAACCATAGGCGAAAATCGAAAAACGAAATCATCAAGCCATAGGAGAAAATCGAAAAATCGAAATCATCAAGCCATAGGCGAAAATCGAAAAACGAAATTATCAAACCATAGGCGAAAATCGAAAAACGAAATCATCAAGCCATAGGTGAAAATCGAAAAACGAAATCATCAAAACTCAAATCAATTTCACTTATTGAGTTATGGAACATACTCTCCAATATCAACATTCTAGAAGAAATTAGTGCATGGAAAACAATTCTATGTTTCCATAGAAATAATTTCTATTAAATCAAATTTAATCGTCGAGCGACGAAGTCAATATCAGAGACATAAATCCAATGTGAATACCAAAAGTAGCATGCAAAAAGTGTTATGCCCAAAAATAGATAGAACATCATAGAACAATGGCATATGCAATTCTAGCATACTAATTGAAACAAAATGATACCATTTGTAATATAGTCTACCAATGGATGCATTCAACACACATGGATACCAAATGTATATCAAATATAAGAATATACTTACAACATTAAGCTCCCCCTACTTTGGTGCATCTCTTAAGCACCATCAACTCCATTTGAATGAAAATCCTTTGCAAATCAAAGAGTTGGTAGGGTTGGTATCCCATGATGGATTGAACCTAGAAAACATCATTTTGGTATCCAAAAATCCTTTTGGATCCTATGGGTTAGGCAACAAATTTAACATATTAAATTCAAATAATTGTAACCCATAGCCCAACTAAATTCAAATTCAATATGAATTTTAAGTTTCAAACAAACATGCACATCCAAGACCAATATGCAAATAAAAAGAATAAACCAATTCTTACCACAATTGCTTTGGTACCCATAAAATGAAATTAAACTTATGGTACCAAGCAATGAAGGGTCAAGGAAACTAACCCTTCGGAAACCAAGTCCACGAGGACCGTGATTTCCCAACATAATCATCATTCAAAATAATATCATTAATAAACGATTGCACATACATATCCTTAGCATGCATGCTTGTGTTCTTCGGACCCCAAATAGTGTATGTCTTGGGAGCCCTAATCCTATTGGGAACATGCATACGTTGTTGATTTCTATGTGATGCATGTCGTGGATAAGCATATGGCATATGATGAAATGGTGCATGATGATAATTGTTCATATGAGAATGTGGATGAACATATGCATTTGGTGGAACACGTGCATGAGTGTGTCTCACATGGTGTGCACGTGCTCGTGGATGCGGAGCATAAAAATCATCATACGTGCGAACATGTGGGGTAGGATGTGTGTTCCTACGTGGCATGGTATACATGAAAGCATGACCCTTCTTTGGAGGTCCACCCAAAGTGGGTTTCTTTCCAAATGGGGGTGTGTACCTAGCGGAAGCACCATTGGTAGAAGAACTACCCATGGGGTGTTTACTCCCACTAGTCGAGGCATCGGAAGTTGGCCTAACAAAGGTGGCGGACGATTTGGATGAATCTCCCATCTTATACCCCAAGCCAATGTGATGATTGGCCGGAAGTAAGTCATTTAGGATATTATCCAAATGGCCCTTACCTTTATTGAATTCATGAATTCGGCCTAATGTGCACTCATACTTCTCGGTGAGAGAATGCAAAGAAGCATCCAAGGTGGACACTTGCGATGCGAGTGCACAAACACGTGACTTGAGATTCTTATTCTCAATACTCAAAGTTGAGTTTTGAGACGTCAAATCCGCTATCACATGTTCATCCGAATCCTCGATATGAACATGCTCAAGTTGAGATTTGAGATTTTCAATCTCATTTCTCAACCCTTCAACAACGGTGTCGTTGTTGACGATGATAGGCTTAGGCGAGGTTTTAAGACTAGTTAGCTCATTTTTAATCTTACTATATTTACTAGCCAAATTAGAAAACTTATTCCAAAGTTGTTCGTTGGCTAATCTAAGTTCATCCATAGTTACCTCTTCGCCTTCATCCTCGCTTTCATCCTCGCTTTCATCGGAGGAGGTCTCTTGATCACGTTCCTCTTTTCCCATGAAGCACGTGTGTGCTTTCTCCACTCGTTCATCATCCGACTCTCCACTTGAGGAGTCCTCTTCGGAGTCGGTGAATGTGCCGACAAGTCCTTTCTTGTGCTTTCTCGACTTGTCGTACTTGGATGCCTTCCACTTCTCCTTGTGTTTGTTGAGAGGACAATCCGGCTTGATGTGTCCTGGCTTGTTGCATTTATAACACACGGGAGTAGAAGCATTAGTCGAACTAACTTTAGATTTATTTCTAAAGTTACCTTTTCGGAAGAATCGGTCGAACTTCTTTGCCATCTCGGCCAAAGATTCAATGTCCAACTCGTCTTCCGATTCTTCATCATCGGTAGATGGAGCGGCCTTGTACGCAATCGCCTTTTTCTTTGGCTCGTCTTGCTTCAAGTACGCCTTCATCTTTTCCTTCATCTTGATCTTACTTTCCTTGCGTACCTCGTAAGACAACAAGGTACCCATTAGTTGTACAACAGTGTACTTATTCATATCGTTACCTTCCTCGATGGCGAAGGTACGCTTTTCCCAACAAGAAGGAAGTCCGTCAATAATCTTTGCGACTTTCTCCTTTTGGGTGTAGGTCTTCCCAAGAGCTTCCAATTCGTTGGATATGTCCACGAAGCGCGCATAGTAGTCCTTCATAGTTTCACCCTGTTCCATGTGAAACAACTCAAATTCTTTGTTAGCGACAACGAGTTTAGAATATTTTACCGTACTCGTTCCTTCGTGCAAGATGAGGAGTTGGTTCCATACTTGATATGCACTCTTACATGTGCATATCTTGTTGAAGTCTTCGGGCTCCAACGCACATTGCAAGGCATTCATGGCCTTGGCATTGCTTACCTCCGCGGCGACCTCTGCGGTAGTCCACTTCGCGAAATCTTCTTCGGTGGGCTCGACATACTCCGTCAATGTGGCTCTCCAAAGTGAAGCGCTCCGGAGGAAGGTTTCCATCCGGCATTTCCAGTACCCATAGTTGGTACCGTTGAAGTGAGGAGGCCTGACAGAGGATTGTCCTTCCATAACTGAAGAAGATCCTTGACGATCCTTGAAGACGTTGTAGTCGTTGTTTGTCATAGCTTTGAAACTTGGCTCTGATACCAATTGTAGTGCCCTGTGGTAGCTACTGCACACGTACTAGAGGGGGGTGAATAGTACTTTAAAATAATCAAGAGTGTTATTCCTAATTATTGTGCAACCATACAAACAACAATGCGGAATAAACTACAAACAACAATAATAGACAAACGCAAACAAAGCATGTAACGAGTTCGGATCCACCCAAGTCTCCCCGACTTGTTCCCGGTGATCCTACGTCCCAACCACCCGGATCCCCTCCGGATACTTGAGTTAGAAACCTCTAACCCAAGATTTAGCACTATGAAATTCTTGTGAAAAACCTTCACAAGACCAAATCATACAAATGAACATGTGACTCCCACAACCCGGGATCACACACTTCTCTCACAGCCGAGAGAACAATTCAAATATCAAATGCGATGAAATAATGAAACACTTACCACAAAATCCTATGCCTTGAGTATACTTACCAAATTAGGGCAAAGAGGGATTTTGAGGAAGAAGATGTCACCAAACCCTAGCTCCAAGAAGTTGACCAGCAATGGAAGCCTAGGGTGGAGTATGGTGACTAGAATCAAGCTCTTAGCTTGGAATGCTCACAATGGAGAGAATCTCTCTTGAGGAATTTGGCTCAAAGAGTTGAGGGAGAGATTCTTGGTGAGAAGAGAGAGCTTAGAAATAGCTTGAGAAACTCCTCTCTTAGGTCTGAAATAACTTTGATAATGGACCTCTAACCTTGCCTCAAACGAATCAGGTTTGTATTTATAGAGGCAAGAAAAATCGTGCTCAAAAGATTCCCAACGGTCATATTTCTGAAGCAGTTAGTCGGTCTAAGAAGGATCACTGACCGACTAGATTGCCATCTAGTCGGTCGGTGATTCTTCATGAACCGACTAACTGGCTCACAGCCAAATGAAAAAGTTCCAGGCAATATGAACTAGTCGGTCTAAGAAGACTTGCCAACCGACTAGTTTCACAACTAGTCGGTCGGTGAGTGTTCTTTGACCGACTAAGAGTCGAAATAGAATAGTCTGAAATCAAGGAGAACTAGTCGGTCTGAGAACAAATTCCAACCGACTAGTTTCACAACTAGTCGGTCGATGATTGTACTTAGACCGACTAACTCGAAACAGTAGCTCAGGCTGTACAGAGGCAATGATAACTAGTCGGTCTGAGAAGGTTTCCTAATCGACTAGATCGTCATCTAGTCGGTCGGTGAACCTTCTTTGACCGACTAATTGATCAACAAAGTCTAGGCTGAATTGAGCAAGGCATCTAGTCGGTTCAAGAGGAATTGCCGACCGACTAGATCGTCATCTAGTCGGTTGGTTCTTCTACTTGAACCAACTAACATGCACAAGAAGCCGAGGGAAGAAGCGATAGGCTTCGGGAAAGTTTCTAATGGCTTCTATGATAATCCTAGCTCTAAGATAAGAGCGAAATGAAGATTATAAAGTAAGTCCTACTCAAGGCTTAACATTCTAATCTATGAAGCTAGAAGACAATAAATAATACATGACGAACCGTCTTCAAATCTAGCTTCAATCTTCGCTCTTGACTTCAATAAAACTCCTTGAGCTTCAACGAAGCTTTAGGCACACGATCACGCGTATTGAGAAGTCTTGAGACGTCGCTTTTGATGTACGTATTCTTTTGACGACGATCTCCATAACTGCGCTCACAAAGAATTAGTACTTATTATTTATCTTTGCTCATCATCCAAAACCAAATCTGGGGAATCAATACTCAACATGAGTCAGATTGAGACACCGTTTGTGTCAGACTGGAGCCTACGACGTGCTGACTGACAGAGATGACCACACGGACATGAACTGAGCATTTCTAGACTCTTTACCCTTTATATTCGTGTATTAGTGTAACGTTCTCTGTAGGGAAAACTTTACCGTTATTTGTGATTTTTGGAGATTTGACGAGTTGGGGCTCGTCAAGGTGATAGCATCTGACTAGGTTGCTAGTGTAGAGCACGCGGGAGTGCGTACGAGCTAGGTGAGAGTTGATTTGGGGATCTTGACTTATTGTAGATGTACCTTGATTACATATCTATCTAGTAGTTGCTTTCGGGGCTGGAGTAGGTCGTGTGGACGACCGAACCAGGGTATATCTGTGCGTACTCTGTGATTGTCTTTTTTTACCCTGCCTGTGTCTATAACTTTGTGTGATTATTCGTGAGTTGCATGAATATTTCTATTAGCATATTCACCCCCTCTAAGGGAGGATCCAGATCCAACAAGTGGTATCAGAGCCAGTTTAGAGGATCTAGTCTAGATTTTTCGATGACCATGAATATATCTGATTATGCATTTGCTGAAGGTCAGTCTATAACACGTCCCCCTAAGTTTAATGGTGTAGACTTTGCATATTGGAAGGCTAGGATGAAAATATATTTAGTGTCTGTATATTATGATGTGTGGGATATTGTTGAAAATGGATATAGTCTACCCACTATTAAAATTGACGACACTGTTATGATTAAGCCTAAAGACAAGTGGGATTTAGTTGATAAGAAACGTTATACTCTTAATGGTAAAGCTATGAATGCACTTATATGCTCTCTTGATAAATCTGAGTTTAATCATATCTCACATTGTCTAACTGCACAGGAAATATGGCAAACGTTGGAGGTGACGCACGAGGGAACATCGCAAGTGAAGGAATCTAGACTTGCGCTGCTAAGTACACTGCCATCTGAGTCCATCAAGGAAATGTTCGCGAGATTCACGGACATTGTGTACAAATCCAGCTCCTTCGGTAAGCCATACTCTTGCCATGAGCAGGTAAGAAAGATCTTAAGGGCGTTGCCGATCTTGTTCATGCCTAAAGTCACCGCTATTCAAGAAGCTAAGGATTTATCAACGATGAGAGTCGAGGACTTAATAGGCAACCTGATGTCCCACGAGCTTGAGCTGCAAAGTATAGAAGCTAGAGAGAAACTTAAAGAAAAAAAACCAAAGCTTCCACACCATTAGCTCTTCAAGCTAACGATGACGATCTTGATGAGGAGCAAGTTCTAATGGTCAGAAACTTCAGAAGATACAGTCAGACTGATCAAGGAAGAGCTGAGATGGGAAAAAGGTTTACTCGTTCCAATAATTTTAATTCTGATAGAATTTCTTCTGAGCAGAGATCTACTAATAAAATGGAATGTTTTAAATGTAGAAGGAAGGACACATGATGAGGAACTGCCCATAATATACAGCAAATGTCGCAGAGAAGAAAGGAAAAGCAAAAGTGCTAACGTGGGACATGGACAGCGAAGCTGAGGATGAGGACGAGGAGCATGAACCCACTCCGTCATGTGCTTAATGGGCAAACACAATGAAGTAGACTCCTGAACGAAAGCTAAATTTTTGAATATTTGCAAAGGTATGCAAGCCAAAATAGTTGAGCTAGAATCTACCATAGATGATTATAGGGAGGGTAGCTTTGAATTGTAACAAGAAAACTATGACTTTTTTCAAGAAATTGATAAACTTAAAGAAGAACTTGTTGCATGTAACTCCACTATTAATATGCTGAAAATGGAGAAAGTTAGCTTGCCTGAAAAAGATGATTGTTCCTCTTGTCCCTCTTTTCTAAAAGATATTAACATGTATAAGCAAGATTTGATAAAGCTTGAAACTGATAATGAATTGCTTACTGAAAAGATTAATAGGCTAAATCTTGAACTTAAGGATAAAATGAGTGGTTTTGAAAAGAAAGAAGAGGAAAACAAGCGAGCTTTCATTAGTAAGTGCACTTTGCTTGTGAATGAAAATTCTATTTTGAAATCCATAGTCACTACCCTAGAATTGTCATTAAAGAGATTTTCCATAGGAAAACAAAATTTGGATATTATTCTTAGAAATCAATTGTATGGTAATAATAGACGTGGCCTTGGATTTGGCGCGAAGAATGTTGAAAAACCTAAGTATAAGAACTTTCACAATGTGCCGTCTATTACTAAAAATGTTTATGCAAAGTGTCATACTTGCGATAGTGTTGGTCACACCTCGTATCATTGCAAATTTAAGAACACCAAGACTAAATTCAAACAAATATGGGTTCCAAAATCGTTGTTGACTAATAATAGTGGACCTGGTTGGATTCCAAGGTCACACATAGTATCTACCGTGTAGGTAAGATGGAGTTTTTGGCGAGGGACTCTGACTTAAATGATTCATTCTTTAGTTCCTTAGCCAAACTACGACGCGAAGGTATGATGTCTTATTTTGGACTTAATGCATACCTTCATAGTATTTTTTGTGTGCTTGACTTCTTTTTATTTTGTGTGCTTGTTTGTTTGTTTTTATCTTGTTTAGTTCTTCAAAAATGAAAAATAAAAAAATGGAGCTAAATGCATATCTTTCTCTTTGCATCATTCAAGTGTTATAAATGAATGATAATCATATCCATGTAGAAATTGTGGTATTATTATTATGGCTACATACGTATGTTCTATTTCATATTAGCCATGACAAGTTCAATGAATTGATAATATGATTTCTACACCTACTTTCATTTCCACGATCTTTAAACTATGGTGTACATTTGGAGATACTATTTATATTGGAAAGTGAATGTAGGATGAATAATTATTGAAAATCTAAAGGATATGATGTGTGTTGCCATGGATAAAAATTGAGCTAAAAAGAATTGGTTTTCATGTTATGAAAAATGAAAAAGATACTAAACATGCTCCGTATGAAAAATGGATACAATTCTTGGCAATTACACTACCCACGAGTATCCAACATAAGCTTTATGGGTAATCTTTAGCGTTGGTATTTTTACTCGTCAAGCAATGTCACCCCCCCCCCCACATCTAAGAGTCCTTTAAGGCTATGTTTTGGGGTGTGATACCTTGAACTCATTTTTAATGAGGTGGAAAAATCAATCCTAGTGATATAAAGTTATTTGGAAAACGTTGGATTGGTTTTGATTGAGTGTAATAAGAGTATCTCCCTTTGTACTTCTATGTTTAATAATTGCACTAACACGATGGTGTTGAATTCTAGTTATATTTATCATTGGATTTGAAGTGCCTATATATGAAAGTCTACATGCTAATGCTCGTTATAATTTATAATGCTCTTTTCTTTTGCATGTGATATTTTTTAAAACTTCATGAATACGCTTTTGATGATGACAAAGGGGGAGAAATATTTAAAGATTTGGAATAGTATTTGGAATAGTCTTGTGGTATTATTCGTGATATTATTTGGTGGGTGATTACATGTTCAAGGGGGAGCATGCAAATAGGTACATGTTGATGGGGGAGCATGCAAATAGGGGGAGCATGCTAGAAATTCTAGTTGGTACCATTGCATGCGTGTGTGCTTGAACATCATGTATTAACTGTTTGAATACATCCTCCATTACACTTCACACACATGCACGTGTCGTGATGATATTGTTTAAAATCGTTAAGTGCAAATCTTGTACTGGTTTGTCATCATCAAAAGGGAGAGATTGTTGGATACAACGATCTAGGACTTATTTTTTGATGATGACAAACATTTGTGAACGATTTGATGTGTGTTACGTGTTTGAAGGAGTGGCGAGGATGTAAATACCTAAACGATGAATTAGTCAAAGAGATGGAGATATTACTATACACATAGCAATTGGACTTGGTCAAAGAGCTATACACTTAGCAAAGAGGACTTGGTCAAGTATGGGATGAGATGGAGAGAATCCTATGGGATTGATTCATACCAATTAGAGATTTGGCAATATCCTTTTCCTACTCAAATCGTTCCTCTCCAAATATCAAATCTCCTAGTTCTACCTTCAAGGGATACTTTCAATAAAAGAGTGTAACTGAGTTTTTCAAATAAAAAAACTCTCATTCATATCACAAAAAAAACTTACCATATGATTTCTGATTCCCCGCACAACCCTAACCACATCTAATATACATGCCATCTTCTAGGGTTATATATATATATATATATATATATATATATATATATATATATATATATTATATAAAAGATGGATGTTATCAAGAGAAATTGATAAGAGAATTTGGACATGAGAAATTGGATAAGAGAATTTGGATATCTATTATATAAAACAGGGAAATTGAATAAGAGAAAATATAAGAGATGAGATTTTGTATGTATATATATATATCAATATATATATATATATATATATATATATATATATATATATATATATATATATGTATGTATGTATGTATATGTATGTATGTATGTATATATATGTATGTATGTATATGTATGTATGTATGTATATATATGTATGTATGTATATATATGTATGTATGTATATATATATATATGTATGTATGTATGTATGTATGTATGTATGTATGTATGTATGTATGTATGTATGTATGTATATCTATATTATAAAAGAGGGATGTTATCAAGAGAAATTGGATAAGAGATATTGGACATGAGAAATTGGATAAGAGATATCTATATTATAAAAGAGGGATGTTATCAAGAGAAATTGGATAAGAGATATTGGAAAAGAGATATTGGATAAGAGATATCTATTATATAAAAGATGGATGTTATCAAGAGAAATTGATAAGAGAATTTGGACATGAGAAATTGGATAAGAGAATTTGGATATCTATTATATAAAACAGGGAACTTGAATAAGAGAAAATATAAGAGATGAGATTTTGCAGGATAAAAGAGGAGGTGGGGAATTTTGCACATACAACCCCGGTTTTTGTATTTTTGCCTATGGACCCTCCACACACACACACACACTTTTTATTCTCACCCCTTCCGGCCATTTTATTTCCAGTTCTATGAAGATTTTGAATCTTATCCTACTAGGACAAAGCTTTGTCCTACGTGGCAAGTTTGTCCTAGGTGGTAATGACAATTTTGGGGGGGGGACTTAAATTTTGGGGGAAAACTTAAATTTGGGGGGAAACTTGAAATTTTGTGGGAAAACTTGAAATTTGGGGGAACTTGAAATTTGTGGGGGAGAAAAACTCAGCCATTAAATAAACCGTGCCCTATGGGCACGGGTAATGACTAGTGTATATATATATGTTAATGGACCAGTGCTGACAGCGCTGGAAATTTTTCCAGCGCTGTCAGCATTTTGGTCGACCTAAAAGTATTTTTTTTAAAATGTTTTTTGCAGTAGTTAGATATACTTGTTAGGAAGCTCTCCAAAAAATTTCAGGTCGATCCGACACCGTTTGAGCCTCCGTTCATCGAGTTCAAAAACGTTGCGCAAAACTGTGGACAGATTTGCGCAACGTTTTTGAAATCGATTAACGGAGGCCCAAACGGTGTCGGATCGACCTGAAATTTTGTGCGGAGCTTCCTAACAAGTATATCTAACTAATGCAAAAAAAATTTTAAAAAAATACTTTTAGGTAGACCAAAATGCTGACAGCGCTGGAAAAATTTCCAGCGCTGTCAGCTCTTCTCCATTTTTCACACACAAACACATATGAGGTTAATGGGCCAGAGCTGACAGTGCTAGAAATTTTTCCAGCGCTGTCCGCATTTTGAGTGAACCAAAAATATTTTTTTGAAAATTTTTTTTGCAGTAGTTAGATGAACCTGTTAGGAAGCTCCCCACAAAATTATTTCAGCTCGATCCGACACCGTTTGAGACTCCGTTCATCGATTTCAAAAACGTTGCGCAAATCTGTCCACAGTTTTGCGCAACGTTTTTGAAATCGATGAATGGAGGCTCTAACGGTGTCAGATCAAGCTGAAAGTTTGTGGGGAGCTTCCTAACAGGTTTATCTAACTACTGCAAAAAATAATTTTCAAAAAAAATATTCTTAGGTCCCCCAAAATGCGGACAGTGCTAGAAAAATTTCCAGCGCTGTCAGCATTGGCCCATTCTCCATTTTTCAATACATACACACTTACTTTTCAATATATATATATATATATATATATATATATATATATATATATATATATATATATATATTGAAAAGTAAGTGTGTATGTATTGATATGAACAAGAGCTACATCAAGGCGGCGCCAACAAGGAGTCAAGGCGAGGGAGAGGCTGGGAAGCAGTCACCCCGCACACAACAACCAGTCGAGAGCCAAGAAAGAACCTAAGCTGGGAGGCACTCAAAAAGGCGGCCTACAAAATACCCCAGCGCTCAAAAGGGGAAGTATCCACATGATCTAAGTCGTCCGGAATGCAACCGACAAGGGCGTCCACGATGTCCAAAGAGATACGAGCCAGAAGGGCAGTCGCAGGGGACCTGAGAGCTCTGAATATGCGGCAATTCCGCTCCCTCCAAATGTGCCAAACCGTCGCAGAGAAGACTAACAAGGAGAGCCTCCCCCCTGTGGGTGGTCTTCCCCCTGGCTCCAAACAGCCGTTTCAGCGTGTGAGCTTCAACGGTAATGGACTTGGAGCCAGGAGGGAGACCTAGGCGAACCCTGCATTCCCCCCAGACACGAGCGTTGTACTCACAGCGGAAGAAGATATGGCGAGCCGACTCGGGGAAGAGGCCGCAGAGATCACAATCAGACTGTTCCTGAATACCGCGCCTAGCCAGCTGCTGAGTGGTGGGCAGGCGATCAGAGAGGGCCCGCAGGAGAGTAAGGGAGTACTTGGGCGTGTGCCCGGGGAACCAGACCACCGGAGCAAGCCTGTCAGGAGTAGAGGAACGACGAGTAGCGGACCAAGCGGAATGGAGAGAGCACCCCCCTTCTTTGGACCACACCCAGACGTCAGGGCCATACGTCACGGAAACATGAGCCAACAAGGGAGCAAGCAAAGCAAGCTCAGAGGGAAGGGACCAAGCTGCACCATCCCAGAAGTCTGTATATATGTGTGTGTGTGTGTGTGTGTGTGTGTGTGTGTGTGTGTGTGTGTATATATGGAGAATATGCGTTTATCTTTATTGATCACAACAAAAATGTACAAGGTTCAAGGGGTAGCAGAAGAGAAATTGCATGTCAAGGCAAAGGCACATGCGCCAATACCATGCCCCTGCAAAGACTTCTCTACTCCAAGCAGCCCACACAATTACAATCAAAGAATATCAAAGAATATCAAAGAATACAAAACAACATCAAATAACCAGACCCCAATTTGCAAGGGCTCCATTCGCATCCTCCTGTGCCCCCTCTATGCATCTCATAGAAACTCTGACATCAGCAATGATATCCTCAAAAAGAATAGTCTGACTCTTGCTCTCCCCTACAAATATCCTCCTGTTTCTTTCCTGCCATACATGCCAAACCAAAGCAGCAAGAACCGTTTTTGCAAGAGCTCCCAGGTTGTCTTTCTTGTGAAATTTAGCAAGGAATAAATCACCCACATCAGATAGAGAAGAAGGAGGCGCCGTGATAATCCCTAGCTTCAGAAAACTCCTGCAAAGGAGGTAATAGGCATAATTGCAACCAGAGAATATATGATCGACACTTTCATGAGTATTATGAGAACATAGAACACAAAAGGGGGAAGAAGGCACTCCCCATTGGGCTAGCTTGTCTCGTTAAGTAATTTCCCATGGAAGGCGCGAAGGAGTGTAATGGCCATTTTGGGCACATGCCCCTGAAACCAAACTACCTTATAGAAGGGAAAGATGGGCCTGGCGGCCTGAGCCGCATCCCAAATATTATGAAGTGAGGGAGACTTAGAAATCCATTTCCAAGAGTCTTCTCCAGGCTGCAGAGTAATAGAGGCTATAGATGATAAGACCGGAAAAAGCACATGGAGGTTTGCCCATCCCTCCTCCGTCCAATAATCACTAACAGTTTTCATACCCTCTCCATTCGGGACCTCAGGACTATCACAAAGAGGTCCACAAGGAAGCCAATTATCATACCAAAAGAGAGTAGAAGTCCCACTCCTAACAATACGCTTAGTAAGCTTCTTAGTGACATTGCGGCATTGGAGCATAAATTTCCACGTCCCGGATTGCATAGGAGAGCTTTCAGCCCCATAGAACCCCATTCTACTAAGATACTGCTTTCTCATAAAAGACGCCCAAATGCCATTATGTGTTAACATATGCCATGTTAATTTGACCCCATAAGCCGTATTCAGATCCGAAAACTGTCTAAGCCCCACACCTCCTTCTTGTTTTGGCACACATAGATCATCCCAAGCCCAGATATGAGAGTTCCCCCAAACAAATTTTCTGCATAAGGAATTAAGAGTATTCAGCAGACTTAGGTATGCGGTAGGTTTGCATCCAAAAAGCAATCATGCCATATATCACAGATCTGACAAGCTTAATGCGCCCAGAGATAGATAGTAAAGAAGAAGACCACCCCTGCAATCTGCTCTTGCATCTATCAATCAGTCTAGCATACACAGAGGCTTTAGGGTATTTAGTGGAGAGTGGAAGACCCAAATAAGTGGAAAGAGATTGGACACGGCGAATGCCCAATGTATCGGCGATTCTACCAGGATCTCGAGTCCCCTTGCTAAAAATACCAGCACTTTAACTCCAATTAACATCAAGGCCAGTAAGATTTTTGAACTTGCATAGGCGATCTTTCAATCCCTCAAAAGATTTAGAGTTGGCATGACAAAAAACCAGCAAATCATCAGCAAAAAGAAGATGCGTGACAGCCCCAACTCTTTTCATGGGCAAGGTTTCCTGACTAGCAGTAGCTGTGGCCATCAAAAGAGAGAATGCCTCCATAACAATCACAAAGAGGTAAGGAGATAGGGGGTCTCCTTGTCTAAGCCCCCTATTTGATTGGAACATACCAAAGGGAGAGCCATTAACCATAACTGAGAAGGAGGGGGTAGATATGCATTCCCCAATCCATCCTATAAATCTGTGCTTAAACCCCATTTGATGCAACATGAAGAATATGAATTCTCTATTCACACTATCAAAGGCTTTGCGAAGGTCCAATTTTAAACAAGCACGGGCCCCCATAGGATTATTAAAATCACAAATGTGCTCATGCGCAAGCAAGGCGCAATCAGCCAGAAGCCGATCTTCCAAGAATGCAGATTGATTAGGTGATATGAACTCTATAACTGCCTTCTTAAGTCTATTGCAAAGGACCTTACTAATGATCTTGTATATAACATTGCAACAGGTAATGGGCCTATAATCACTCAATCCCGTGGCATTAGTGCTTTTGGGGATAAGAGTAAAAAAAGTATGATTAATCTGCTTCAGGATTCTACCAGATCTGAAAAAAGAGCCCACAGCTTTGATAACATCATTACCCACTACTCCCCAGGAGTTCTGAAAAAAGAATGCATTGAAGCCATCAGGCCCAGGGGCTTTATCACTACCAATTTGAAAAACAGCACACTTGATTTCATCATCAAGAACCGGCCTTTCAACCCAAGCAGCGGCTTCCTTAGTAAGAATTCTCTTAGTAGTGAGACGGGGGAAAACCCTCCAATAATCCTCTTGGTTATTGAGATTCGAGTAAAAGATAGGACCATAAATCTTAATTTTACTAATGCTATCATCACAAGAGCCATCAACAGATATAAGGTGCTCCAGACTATTATGGCTTTGATGAGCCTTCATAGCAGTGTAGAAGAAGCGGGAATTACAATCCCCCAGCTGTAACCAATTCTGTCTACTTTTTTGCCTCAGATTGGATTCCTCAATATCAATAGCGTCAGCCAATTGATTGATGAGATCACGCTCTCTCTTTTGCTTATCAATACTAAAAGCCAACTCCGGATCATTCTGGATACAAGATAGCTCCACACGGCATTTGCTAATACTTTTCGTGTTGATGATATCAGCACTAAGATGTTTCAAACCATATTTAAGGTTTTTGAGTTTGGCCACTAAACGAATCATCGGGCAACCAGCCACGTCGGAATGCCAATATTTAACCAAAGTGTCCTGATACTCAAGGACCTGAGTCCAAGAGTTGAAAATTTTAAATTGCTTGGGGTCAGAGCCGCCCTCAATGGAATGTAGGTGAATGATAAGTGGAGAGTGATCACTGGTTCCGCTAGCCACATATTCACAATAAGAAGCAGGTAACTTGTCAAGCCATTCACTGTTGCATAAAGACCGGGCTATAGTAGCATTGATGCGCTGAAATCCAATGCTTCTATTGTTCCAACTTAGCGGGTTACCAACGGATTTAAGATCCATAAGAGCACAAGCATTAATGCAGTTATTGAATTCATCCACCACATGCCTATCAACCGATCTACCACCAACCTTATCCTCAATATATCTAACACAGTTAAAATCCCCGCTGACCAGCCAAGGGATATTAGCATAATTGGAAGAGTCGGTCATTAAAGAATCCCACAAGGATCTCCTCTCATGGGCGCTATTAAGGGCATAGACAATAGTAACCCTCATAAGAAACCCAACGACATTAGTAAGGCGAATGGTAATATGCTGAGCAGACGTGGAATCGACCATACAAGACCAAATCTCGGGGCTGTAAAAGACTACAATGCGGCCGTTTTTGTGATGATTACGATTATCAATCGAACCCCAATTCTTAGGGAAGCAATTCTTGATTCTAAGAGCATTCTCAGCAACCACCTTAGTCTCAAGTAACCCAACAAGGGACGGAGCATGCTTGCGAACACGTGCTTTAAGCTCGTTACGCCTAACAATATTGTTGAGCCCACGAGCATTCCAAATGAATAACACCATAATCAGCAGTTCGAAGTGGGGATAACCCCTCCCCCTTTGATTCTGTCACTCTTCCTGATAGCTTTAATCCCAGACCCCTTCCTAGGATTGTCTTTTTTCTTGCTTTTGCTATTTTTGGCCAGCAAATCTTGTTTGATATACCATGCTTCGTTAATGATTATCATATCGTCAAGGTCATTCTCAATAGGCGAAGGAGCTTGATTCTCATCAACAGACAAAGGGTCGAAGGGATTGACACTCCTATGCGATCTCGCAATCGGACTACGGAGGTTACTGTGCATAATAACGGAGGACGACTGCTTATAGGAGCCCGGGGTAGTGTTTGCGGGTAGAATGCCCGATTGAAGTGTGCCTGTGACGCTGCGCGAGCTGCTGACTATAGAAACTACCCTGTTCCCCCACCCTTATTACAATGGTCGCCCTTAACAGACTTGCATGGGCTGACCGCAGGCATGACAACTGATTTATCTACAACACATCTTTTCACTCACACTCCTTGTTCGCCGGCGCCCCCTCCATCAGAAGCTTGCTCCATCACATAAGGCATCCGCTTCTCATGATCGCTGCAACACTGGCTGTCCCTATCTCCTTCGTTAGCTTTCTCGCTGATATCCATAGCACCATCAGGACCCCCTTCGACAGACCCCTTAAAATACATATCGCCATCTCTGGAGAATCACAGTGCTCTTTACACACCCCATCTCCAAATCCTCTAACATCGACCATACTGTCGACCTCATTTAGCACGCCTAACACACATTTGTTCGACTTACAGTGCTCATCCCCATGTTTACAAGCCGCATCCCTCTCGACAACATTTGATAGTGTAGCAGAAGTCTCCCCCACCAGCCGCACAATGCTATCAAGCATTCCAAACTTCAGCAGATTGCCCCCTCCACCAGACACGCTCGACACCTTATTACAATTTCTAGCATTCCCCCCCTCCCTCACTGAGCAGCCCCAGCTCTTCATTACAATCCTTCGTCGAGACACAGCTCGCCAAATCAACCTTACACTTTTCCAGCGAGGCACAGCTCGCCACAACTTCATTACATTTGATAGTCCCCGAACATTCCCCCTTCTCGCTGTTAACCCCAAGCCCATTCATCTCCGTCTTCTCAGTGATTTTGCCTCCCTCACTCGACGTAGGAGGAGCAGAAGGGCATTGCGCAGCCGTGTGCCCAAAGCAAATACAGAATGTGCACCGAGGGGGCTCACCTTCATAGTACACACCTATATCAATAGCATCCATGTCGCCCAGTTGGACAGCAACAGCTCGCGGCAGCGGCTTCTCTGCCTTCACTTCCACCAGACACCTAGCGTACACCAATCTCTCCAATCCTGCCGTAGCACGGTCCAAGCAAATAGGAGCTCCGATGACACTGGTAATGGCGCTGAGGATTCGTCTCGTCCAAAGATTAAGAGGGAGGTTAGGGAGCCTTACCCAAATCGGGACAACAGTCAGAAGATCCCTACTGAATCCCGCATCTTCGCTCCACCGTTGAAGCACCACGAGCCTGCCGTCGAAGTGCCACGGTCCACCGAACAACACCGCATCGCTATCTTCCGCGGCTCCAAATCTGAAGAAAAAATAGACGTTCTCTCTTGAGAAGATGTTCACTTCACCTTTCAATTTCCATACTCTGGCGGCCCACGCTTTAAGTTGCCCGAAGAAGGGAGTGTCGCCCAGCACATAGCCCACCAGGGTGTTATCCCATCCTTCAGCTCCCTCCGCCATCATCTCCTCCAATAGATGCGCCGTCGCAACACCTTCGTCATTAATGGCCGGTGGAATGAATGACATCTCCAACGAGTCGAAGTGCTTTCGCCTGTTTGTGCAAATGTCGAGCCGGGATCATTTTTCAGCATTCGCGTTGATTCTCAACGGAACCTTCGGCCTCATAGCCCTTCTTTCAAGCATCTTTCTAGCATCCCCTCTTCCATTAGCGTTGCCTTCACGATTGGATCCTTGCGATTGCCCCTTGCTGTCCTTCGGAGCCTTCTTCCTAGCGACTTCCCTCCAGCCGTCAGCATCCGACGAATCCATAGGAACAGATCAACCAAGCAAAGAGTCAAGGCACCAATCAAAGCACATCAAAATCAAACAAGAACTGGATGAGATTTATATCACCGGATCGAGATCTTGAAGCAAGATCTCGATCCGTCTGATGAGGCTTCGTAATCTTCCGCAACAGATCGCAGAGAAGATGAAGGGATAGATCTCAGATCCAAATCAAGATCTCCAGACGAAGGATCCACACCTCAGCAGAAAGGTCACGATAGCAGTTAAACTGAGAATAGATCAAATCATCAAGAAACGAACAAACAAACGAGATCTCACCCTGCAAATCAAGATCACAGAGGTGAGATCTTAATTCGAACAAGAAACGGCAGCAAAAGATCTCTGAGGCGACAATGAGATCCGTTACCGATCCTTCAGATCAAGAGTCTCCAGGCCACGATCCAGCAACGAACCTAGAGATCGGAACTCCCACAGGTGTCAGCTTCCTAGAAGAAGCTCAGATCCACGAGCACCGGCCACTGGCCCCACCGAGGCGGACGCCACCGGCGAGAACACCAAATCGCCTTCGGGGGCTTCTCTCTCTAAAAAAAACAAGAGAGAGAAACGAAAACATATATATATATATATATATATATATATATATATATATATATATGGTAAAGGGATCCTACGGTGCCTCCTTAGATTCAATCTAAGGAGACGCCCCATTTCCACACATCTCACACATTTTTTTTGGAAATGTTTTTTCATGGGTTTGTTGTTCACCTTATGGATGATCAACATACTAAATTTCAAGAGATTTCAATACTTTTTGAGCCCCCATCTACCCCGTGCAACTTCATGGGTTTTTCAGCACGTTTTTAGACCGTTGAAGTTGTAAGGGGTAGATAGAGGCTCAAAAAGTATTGGAATCCCTTGAAATTTGGTATGTTGATCATCCATGATGTGAACAACAATCCCACGAAAAAAATTTCAAAAAAATTTGTAGGTGATGGGGGAAAATGGTGGTGCCTCCTTAGATTTAATATAAGGAGGCACCCTAGATCCCCTTTTCCCATATATATATATATGTGTGTGTGTGTGTGTGTGTGTGTGTGTGTGTATATGTATGTATATATATATATACTAGTCATAGCCCGTGCCCACAGACACGGTTCATTTAAGATGTTCTCCCGCGAAATCTTTGTTCCTCAAAAAATTATATCCGCATCCAAAATTTAAAAGGACACATTAGCGTTAAAAATTCTAGCGGCACAGACGCCTTTGGTCCGGAACAACAAATTCGGTATGAGCGTCTTCGACGCAGAACAACAAATTAGCAGGAAAAAATTTAGCAGGCACCCTCGGCACGGAACAACAAATTTGTGTAAAAAATTTAGCGGGCACCGTCGGGACTGACACAACACCTTGTAGCATAACAATGACAACACTTTGAAATCCAATGGTGTCCCAGCATAACAATGTTAATATCTGATAATAACCACTGATTACATATAGGCAAACTGCTTGACATAGAAGCACTTGCAGCTTCTTACAAAAACACTTGCAAAAGTTTTATCTTAACTGAGACCAAAGAAAAGGGAAAGAGTTGGGGACATTTATGAACAAATTGAGTTGTGATCATTCCATATCTCCACATCTGCATCCAAAAGTAATGATCCTCCATTCCTAGCCCAATTTTCTAAATTGACACAAAACATATAATTCTACCGTTTTAGTAGAGAAATAAATTATTGATTTTATGTTGAAACATAAAGTAAAGTTACGATGGTTTATAAACCTCACTATTTTGACCTTTCTCATGTTTCAGCAGAAAACATGTTGCTCATCACATAATAAAGAGAGTGAGTCTCAATCGGATTCCATAAGGAAGTGTAATTTGGATAAGCAATAACCTCGGTAATTAAAGAACATAAACATATTAGAGACAAATTAAATTATTTCTTCATGTTTCAGCAAGATACTTTATTTCTTCATAAAAAATCTTTACAAAAAGTTTCCCAAAAATACATTCTCTTTAATTCTTAATTTAAGAATTGAACATATGATAGTGGACACAAATTATCTCCACCTTCCATCTTACAACAGCACTGAAAAATTAGAACAGATATCAAAGATTCATAGTTCATTGGGTAGTTCCTACAATGAACTGTAGTTCCTACAATGAACTGAAAATTGGCTTTGACACTTCCTCCCCTTCTTGGGTGCTGCCATTTTTCTCCCACATGCTCCAGCATCTCACTCCAAAGGTGGCAAGCAGAAGTTTGACCTCTTCCTCAAGCTTAGCATCATTGGCACAACTTTCGATCATGCATATTATGTTTGATCTGCTCAAGCATACGCAAATAAAATTTAGGCAAGTATCTGCATCAATGAACCATAAGAACATGAGACTTTTATTTAAAAAATATCAAGAAATTTTTAAAAAGGAAAGGAAATGATAAAAGAAAAGATAGGCAGGGAAGATGGATAAGTGCCCATTCAATTTGACAACTAAATGAGATAAAACTATATGGCATTCTTGTAATGATATTAAAATTGCCTGTGCACCATAGCCCATCCTCAAAATTTTCTACAAATTCAAAATTTCTCATATCATCTATGAATTGCCGTATTCATCTATGAATTATTTTTACACAAACAGAACATATGTGCATTTGCCAAGATCAATACCCATCAAATCTGTAGATTAGAAAAAAATACAACAAAATAGAACAAAAATAAAAATAAAGACAATAACCAAGGGTAAGTAATTATTACCTTCTGGTGACAATTTTGACTCAGATGGGTCCTGGTGGCCTAGTTTTGACTCAATGTCATCAATTCTCCAACAATGGTAAGAAATTATTGAATAAAATCCCACTTGTTGCTCACGATCTGGAAGAACAGGTTCAAGGCAATCCTGATCACTTCCAATGAAGAGGCATATTTCTCGCTTTTATCGGTACCTTCATTCTTGACATCAGCATTCTGTTTCCCATAGCTGTGACCCCTTCATGTTTCATGTTCTTCTTCCTATGCATTTTGCCAGAAAAGTGGATTATCACTTTAGGATTAGTGAGAAGACCCCTTATGCAAGCACTTAATTAACAATCCTAGAATTCATGATTTTCAATGCATGACTTTGATTACACATCAATAAGACAACTTAGGGATTACACACACATACTTTTCGAAGGGTTGACTTTTTGGCTTGCCAATGAACATCAGGCTGCTCCATTTCATACTTGATTATGTTAATTTTTCATGAACCAGGTTATAGTTGGACGGAGACATGTTGGTATCATGTCTGCAACCCCCGTAGGAAATTATGGAGTCAGGTGAGGCAATGTCTGCCTTTAATAAAACCTTTTATGTACATGCATTGTCTTCTCTTCTCATTTTATGTACTTGTTTCTCTGCAGGATGGTTTTCGATGACTTGCACAAAACTGGGATTTACACGTGGGATTAAAATGAAACTAAAGCAGAATGTGTCTTGTCATAAAATGACTGGAAAAAGGCTGACAACCATGACTTCAAATACATTAGTTCATATGATGTTTGTCTCAAACAAAAACTGTTGAGTTTGGCTTCTTGCATTAATCACAAAAATTCTGGTATGAAAATTTTGGAACATGCCAGATTTAACAAAAAAAATCATACACTACAAAGTTGCTTTAGAAAACTTTTTTCTCAACACAATTCATGAAGTACCTCTTCAAGAAAAGTGAGGGAATATATGAACTTACATTCATTAATGAACTACATCATTACAAATGGATATTTAGTTACAGGGTTACCTAGTTTGCTACACAATTAGTCTTCTTATTGCTCAGCAGCATTTAAGGAGCATTTAAGCATCAATTGATCAATTGAATGAATACATACACAGATGCATAGTTTGGGGTTTCCCAATTTTTTCACTTTCTAAAATGTTGTTAGGGCTTCCTTAATCTATTATTCAGCATCAAATTTGCATAATTCCAACATTTTTATATCCATCTTATCGAGAGGTTTGCTTTGGGAATGTACGTCAATGACGATTCTCAGATATGAGATACATCTCATACATACAACATCCGAACGGTTTATTTATTAAATTTTTTTAATGCATGACAATGATTAGTAAAGATCTGCATCAATTCCATGTAAGAAACTCCGTAACAATGGGTAGTAATGCCATAAGGATTACTTTATATCGCAATTTGTTAACCAAAAAAAGCATACATAACCTGTAAATTTATCTAGTTGTGTCGAATAAGCAATTTCATTTTCTATCTCTTCCTCTCCTTAAGCTACATGTTCCTTAAGAGTTCTTATACAAAAATTTGCACATAAATTAGATCACATACATTGTCAATTAATGCACATTATGAAAAATTGACCAGTGGTTACCTGGAAACCAAGCTAGCCGCAATGTAAGTGTTGAATAAGCAAGGAAATGAAAAATTGTCATCAGTTACATATCAGTGCTAAAAACAGCTTTCTGATACTCTTGAAGCATCAAACAAACAATTTGAAATCTTTGTATGTGGCTTCTACAGCTCTATATCTGGCTACCCTTCATTTGGTTTTCCGTCGGATAGAAAGTTGAGGACCGAGAACTCCTAGGACTTTGGCAGCGGTTAGGTCAGCTTTCATAGAACATTGTTTGTGATTAAAATTTATCCGCGTTGTAGCAGATAATGGCATTACAATAAAATCTGTATGCATTTTCCACTGAACTCAATTAAGAAAAAAGTACCAGCAATCTCTACGCAAGAATCTGCATCTATTCATGCAAACATATTAAGACTCCTTTTTGAATGGAGAACCCACTATCATAGCCGTTGTCACATCAAATATCTTTCTTGGAGATGTATTCACATAAAATACATTGTAAGCTTGCTCACCTTCACAGTTTAAGGGTGTTTAGATGATACCTATCAATCTTATTATAAAATGGAGAACAAAGAAAAAAATAACTAACCACATATGCTGTTACGACTAAAAGTGTCTGCTTCCGCTGGAGACCACACTTTTTCTCCTCCATGTGAATTCCATTCAACAAAAGGATTTGCCTCATTTATGCTATATCCACCTGTCCATGTCACAGCCATCTGACAACATCTCTTATTAAGGGATCAACCTCAAAAATAAAATAGACAGAAAATTCTGATAGGAAAAGATATATGGTGTTGAAAACAAATTTTTTATGAATATACATTTTTCCACAGTATTGACAATTATACCAAAATAAAAGGATTGAAAATAATATAAACAAATAAGAGGAGGCTGAGAGAAATTGATGAATACTTTATGTCACAAAAGCAAAGCTTAAATCAAAGATTCAACTTAAAAATACAAGGCACAAAATGCATTTCCCCCCCTAAAGAAACACATTCCTTTGTAATGAGAATTATTCATGGCTTAAGGAATCCTGACTTTTCTTAAGTATGCAGCATATGACAAACACGAAAGCAAAACTGAGATAAGCACAACCAAGAGTAAATGAGGATGTAAGAATGGGAGAATGCACAATATAGATTCAAATTGCATCGGTTTAACAATAACTGGTTAGAAGGACACATGTGAATGACAATGAACTTTGGAGATTACAACATAAGTATTAAAAAAATTTAAAAATAATATTGCAAGAAACATTAAATAGGTCCGTACAGAGGTAAAATTAACAGGACATGCTGAGTTAGCTAGAAAATCTAGAAACAGTTTTAGCCAATATGATGATGTCATTTTTATTTTTTCTTTTTTCTTTTTTTTTTTGGGGGGGGGGGGGGGGGGGGGGGGGCAGAAAACAATGAACAGTTAGTTCAGACCACCAACATATACAATGAGATTACTACAACTTGAGAAATCCAAGACGAAAACAGGAAAAGCATTGAGCAAAACATATCACGCGAGGATTTGATAGGCCAAGTCTTCTTATTGCTCAGCAGCATTTAAACATCAATTGATCAATTGAATGAATACATACACAGATGCATAGTTTGGGGTTTCCCATTTTTTTTTCACTTTCTAAAATGTTGTTAGGGCTTCCTTTATCTATTATTCAGCAACAAATTTGCATAATTCCAGCATTTATATATCCATCTTATCGAGAGGTTTGCTTTGGGAATGTACGTCAATGACGATTCTCAGATATGAGATACATCTCATACATACAACATCCAAACGGTTTATTTATTAAATTTTTTGTAATGCATGAAAATGATTAGTAAAGATCTGCATCAATTCCATGTATGAAACTCCGTAACAATAGGCAGTAATGCCATAAGGATTACATTATATCACATTTTGTTAACCAAAAAAGCATACATAACCTGTAAATTTATCTAGTTGTGTCGAATAAGCAATTTCAATTTCTATCTCTTCCTCTCCTTAAGCTACATGTTCATTAAGAGTTCTCATACAAAAATTTGCATATAAATTAGATCACATACATTGTCAATTAATGCACATTATGAAAAATTGACCAGTGGTTACCAGGAAACCAAGCTAGCCGTAATGTAAGTGTTGAATAAGCAAGGAAATGAAAAATTGTCATCAGTCACATATCAGTGCTAAAACAGCTTTCTGATACTCTTGAAGCATCAAACAAACAATTTGAAATCTTTGTATGTGGCTTCTACAGCTCTATATCTGGCTACCCTTCATTTGGTTTTCCTTTGGATAGAAAGTTGAGGACCGAGAACTCCTAACTTTACTTTTAGATGCAGCCTTCATTCACACATAATCACATCAACCTGGTAGGCATCAAGGGATTACCTGCTTCGTGATCCAAAGCACCATTAAAAGAGTAAGACCCGACACACAAAATCCAAAGGCCAAATCCATTAGATAAGAAACGATACATACCATGCACCTCCTCTGTTTAGGAATTTCTCAAAATAGATGAAGAATAAGAAAAAGAAGCGTCCGTTGTTCCTACAGTTCCAAAAAAGCCGATTTTTTCTTTCTTCCACGGACTAATGCTCCAATAGTGGATGTGAAGGCTTCGATGGAGGTCATGCTCCAAAAAATTTAACCGTGCTGCTGTGGGAACCAGTTAGAGCTGATGGGGTTCGAGGGGAGGAATCGACTTCAGCATGCTGAGTAGAAGAAAGTAATAAATAAAAAAGAAAAACAATGAACTCAAATCACAGCGAGATTGAGAGAAATGAACTCAAATATATCTTGCTTACATGGTTCCAAAAAAAGAGTAAGATGTGATGACTCCGATGGACGTTATGCATCAAAAAATTTAGCATGCTGTTGTGGGAGCTAATCGGAGCTGATGGGTTGTTGGGGGAGGGAGAGAAAGGTTTTTCCCCTCGGGTTTGAGTTTTCAAAATTTTATGTTTTCCCCACAATTTTCGAGAGATGCCAGCCAAACCTGATGGGGTTTTGGGAGGGAGCTGATAGTTTCCCCCCCAGTTTGAGTATTCAAAATTCTAAGTTCTCCCCCCAAAATACAAACTTCTGCCATTGAATTTTTGTCCTAGTCAGTATGTGTTTGTTCTAGTAGCATATATCCTTCTTCCAATTTCTCATCCCCCAATTTCTCATATGCAAATTCTCTTATCCAACAACTCTTATCTTATTTCTCTTGATAACATCCCTATTTTATAGAATAGATGTATGTATGTATGTTAATGGGCCAATGCTGACAACGCTGGAAATTTTTCCAGCGCTGTCCGCATTTTGGGCGACCTAAAAATATTTTTTTTGAATTTTTTTGCAGTAGTTAGATAAACTTGTTAGGAAGCTCCCCACAAAATTTCAGCTCGATCCGACACCGTTTGAGCCTCCGTTCATCGATTTCAAAAACGTTGCGCAAAACTGTGGACAGATTTGCGCAACGTTTTTGAAATCGATGAACGAAGGCTCAAACGGTGTCGGATCGAGCTGAAATTTTGTGGGGAGCTTCCTAACAAGTTTATCTAACTAATGCAAAAAAATATTTCAAAAAAGATATTTTTAGGTCACCCAAAATGCGGACAGCGCTGGAAAAATTTCCATTGTTGTCAGCTCTTCTCTATTTTTCACACACACACACACACACACATATATACATATATATATATACATATATACATACATATATACATACTAGTCATAACCCGTGCCCGCGGGCACGGTTCATTTAAGATTTTCCCCGCGAAATCTTTGTTCCCCGAAAAATTATTTCCACAGCCACAATTTAACAGAATAATAAATTAGCGTAAAAATATTTAGCGGTACGGACAACTTCGGCGCGGAACAACAAATTCAGTGTCGAACAACAAATTTGGCGCAGCGCCTTCGGCGCAGAAAAACAAATTAGCGTAAAAATCGGCGCGGGCGCGGAACAACAAATCTCAGGGTATTTTTACGCTAATTTGTTGTTCCGCTAAATCATTCCCAAGGCACTTGTAATTTCAAAGTTTAGGTTCCCAAGGCACTTTTCTGCCCAAATTTAATCTCCACAATATTTCCCAATGCACTTCTAATTTCAAAGTTTAGGTTCCCAAGGCATTTACCCCCTAAATTTAATCTCCACAATCTTTTCCAAGACAATTCTAATTTCAAAGTTTTGGTTTCCAAGACACTTTTTCCATCAAAATTTAAGTTTTTCCACTAAAATTTTCACAAAATCCAATCTCAACCATTGATTTTCCAAGATCAAATCCCAGCCACTCTTTATCTTGTCCTAGTCAGCCCTTAAATTCAAAAAACGTTGTCAAATGTATAATAGATATACATACATATATATATATATATATATGTATATATGTATATATATATATGTGTATATATATATATATATACCATGGCAAACCAAAACAACGAGAGAGCGGCCCAAAAAATTTTCTCTCCCAAGGCGAAGCATCCACGCAAAAGAAAAACGAGTTGCCAAAACTCCTCACGGAAACCAACCCCATATCATCATCTTCTAGAGATCTCCATTGAAAAAGCCTCATCAACATCTCCTTTGCGCAAGCCCCACAGTATACCTCCATAGCCATACCACGCAAAGAAGTCATCTTGAAGATCTCATCTTCCGCAAGCTTGCCGCATCATCTTGAGTGACAAAGGGATCATCGACCAAGGAAGAACTTGCATCAGGCTCCTCGTCGACCCACACCTGCATGTGCCAAGGAGCTGCTGATCCATACCAACAAACACCGCCTCACCAACGACTTACTAGCTGCTGTCGAGTTCCTCGCGAAGTTCTCGCTTCCGTCGTCGAGAGAACTACATTTCTGCTTCTCATCAAGCCCACTGACGAGGAGAGGTCGCCGTCAAGAGGAGACTCCCGTGCTGCCTCCTTCATGCCCTAGCGACGAGAGGAGATCATCACCATTCGAAGCCCATGCTGTCGCCGTCGTGTCGCCGGAGTCGTTGCTGAATCATCCGAAGAGTTCGCCACCGAAGATCCACGTCGTTGCTGCTCGCAGTCACTGAAGCAACTCTTCTCCATCGACGTAACTTACATCGCAGCTGCTCTCAGTCGCTGAAGCAATGCTAGCCATCGACATGACTTCGCGTTGCTGCCGCTACGAAGTCGCCGTCGTGAGTCGCTGCAGGATTCCTGTCGTTGCTGTCATCTGCCTGTCGTTGAAGCTACTGATGAAGTCAGAATTCGCAGTGGGAATGAAGATCCATCGGACGACGCTAACTTGTGTTAGGGCAATTCGAAGAGATGGTGACGTCAGACGACAACCCATGCAAACGTTCTCTCCGTGCGAAAGAGATTTGAGAAGAAATCATTAAGCTGACGTGGACGAACCCTCCCACGCAAACGAAGAGAACGAGGATCTGTTGACGTGGAAATTTATTTTAAAGGGATTACTATGTGCACAGACCGTATATTAATTGATTTGAACTGTGATTTCTTTGCACATAGACCAGAGAGCTATTTGACACAGATTGAGATACATGAGTCAGATTGAGACACCGTTTGCGTCAGACTGGAGCCTACGACGTGATGACTGACAGAGACGACCACACGGACACGAACTGAGCATTTCTAAACTATTTACCCTTTATATTTATGTATTAGTGTAACGTTCTCTGTAGGAGAAACTTTACCGTTACTTGTGATTTTTGGGGACTTGACGAGTTAGGGCTCATCAAGGGTGAGAGCATCTGACTAGGTTGATAGTGTAGAGCACGCGAAAGTGCATACGAGCTAGGTGAGAGTTGATTTGGGGATCTTGACTCATTGTAGCTGTACCTTGATTACATATCTATCTAGTAGTTGCTTTCGGGGCTGGAGTCGGTCGTGTGGACGACCGAACCAGGGTATATCTGTGCGTACTCTGTGATTGTCTTTTTTACCCTGCCTGTGCCTATAACTGTGTGTGATTGTTCGTGAGTTGCACGAATATTTCTATTAGCCTATTCACCCCCTTCTAGGCTAGGATCCAAATCCAATAGCATTGACAGTCGACTGTGCCTTGGACAGGCGACTGTCAAGACAACATCAGTCGACTAGCCAGATGAAAATGAAAATGATCTTTGGGCTGAAGATAGACATGCGACTGTTTAACAAATCACATGCGACTGTAGCTTGGACAGGTGCCTGTATTTTGTACAGGAGTCGCCTGAAGGAGTTAAGGCTTAAAAGGCCCAAAAGTCAATTGATTAGGTATGTGCATAACATGTGACTGTAGAACAAATCACAATCGACTATTTTGAGACAACCAACTGTAAATCGTTTAGCAGTCACATGTTGAAATCACAACATGCATATGCTTGAGAAATGTGAATTAGAGTCTAAGGAAAAGTGATCTAATGATTTCCTAGGACAGAAATGAAGATGTGTCTGTGCTTCAACATAGTTCTACTTCTAAGCTACATACTAGAAGAGAATAAAAAGATTACATTATGTAGAAGTCTCTCTTCTATCCAAAGTACGACCTTAAAGTCTTCTAGGAGCTTCAATCACCATCTTTAATCATCCAATCCACTTTTCATGCTTTCATTGATCTTTGAGTGACATCCATAGCTAATTGATCTTCATGATATTGTTAGGCAATGGATTAACTGCAAATAGGGGATTAGTCACAAATATTTAAAGTTCCTCATCATTAACACCAAGTAGGGAGAAGTCCAATACTCAACAAGAACCTCATATGGTAGCATACTGATAGAACCTCAACGAAACTTTTGAATAAAAACTGAACTTTTATTAGATAAATAGGCTACAATAAGAGGTAATCATCTCTCCTAAGATGCCGATTGATAAGAGACGTCTGCACCGTCCCCGAAGAACACAAAGAACTCTCTCTTCGTCCCAAATAATCAAAATCAAGCATGCCCCATAGCCGACGGCTAACCCTAGCCTCTTATTACTCCCCCTCTCATCTAATTACAAGTTTGCCATTATAATCAATAAATAATTAAAGAGAGTATTAAGTAATTGCGAAAACGCCCCTTTTAGTCTCAGGCATGGGCCGGCCTCCCCTCGGGTGTGTTGTTTCCCTCTTTGGTGTGTCGCTTGTACACAAAGAGCCCATCACTACTCCCCACCAAAAGAGCCACCTTGTCCTTAAGGTGAAAGTTAGAAATATGCTGCGCCATGATGACCATAACTCCCATATGCTCTCATGCTCTGGCAAGCCCTTCCACTGCAACAATACCTCCCGCTCTCTATTGCTCCCTCTGCGTACCCCCTTCAGCTCCTTAGGCTTCAAGATCACCGACATCTCCTCTGTCAATGTCTCTGGGAGTGATGGAGACGTTACGTGGTCCCAATGGCATGGCAAAGCTGGGACATATGGAATACTGGATGAATAACTGATCTTGGCGGTAACCTCAACCTATAAGCAACTGTGTGCCAATGATCTCTGTCTGTAGGGCCTCAAATTTAAGTACACCATGTATCCCATACTGGCCTCGACCTCGAAAGGCCTAAAATATCTAGGGGCTAACTTCTCATTCCTCATGTAGGCCAAGGATATCTATCTGTATGGCCTCAGCTTTAAGTACACTATGTCACCCACCGCAAACTGCACGTCTCTGCGATGAAGGTCAGCCCTCGTCTTCATGATCTGCTGAGCTCTAGCCAGATGGAGCTTGAGCTCCTCCAAAATATGATCCCTCTCAACCAGGTACCACTCCACATCTGATACCGGTGTCGTCTCTTACTCATAATGTAATAAAGGTGAAGGATCACGACCATATAAAATCTAGAACAGTGTCGGTTGTGCTGCGGTGTGATATGACGTATTGTATCAATACTCCACCTATACTAGCCAACGGGCCCATTACTTATGACTCTCTGAAATAAAGCACCTCAGGTACGTCTCAATACTCCTGTTGACAACCTCAGTCTGGCTATCCGTCTAGGAGTGGTATGCTATGCTCCATCTCAACACTATACCCTGTAGCCAGAAGAGCTCCTGCCAGAAACTGCTCAAGAAAACATTGTAACTATCAGAGACAATGGACTTTGGCGGCCCATGCAAGCGAACAACCTCCCTCAGAAATACCTCCGCCACTAACACTGCACTGTAAGGATGCCTAAGTGGTATAAAGTGTGCATACTTACTGATGTGGTCTAACACAACAAATATGACAGTGTACCCTCCTGACTTAGGCAACCCATCAATAAAATCCATGGAGAGATCCTCCCAGACCCGCTCTGGCAAGGACAACGGCTGAAGAAACCCTCCAGGAGACATCGCCTTGTACTTGTGACGATGGCAAACGTCACACTCTGCAACCATCTATGAGGCATCCTTCTACATTCCCTTCCAATAGACCTCCATCTCCAGTCTTTGGTAGGTCTTGAGGACCCCAGAATGTCCTTCCACTGCACTGCTGTAAAACTCCTGGAGTATGGCTGGGATGTGTGTAAAGGTCCTCTGTAGTACCAAGCTTCCTGGGAGGTTGCCATCGACCCCTCTGCCTGCTGTCGCAGCCTCCAGGAACTCTTGTTGGGGCCGCCGACCTCCTGGAGATGCTCATCCACCTTTGATCCGATGTCCTCTGGATCCGTGAACCTCCAATCTTATGATTCCTTCGCTACGTGCTTCCCTTTGTCCAAAGGTGGCACCTTTGTTGTTGTTTTAGGGTTCGCGTCCCTTCCTTTCAATTGCACTGAGATCTCCCCTAGTTCGAAGATGATTTTGACTAAGGCTTCGACGTGTTGATCCAACTTCGACCACCCTCGTAAATCGCTCATCGTGTGTCGTTAGGGTTTCCTTCATTCTAGCTATTTCTCTCGACAATTTCTCTTCCACCGCATCGATCTGATCTTTAGATCTCATAGCCGCCGTCATGGATCGATGTGCTCTGATACCAAAATGAAAGAATCTCGACGAAACTGAAATTTATTTGAATAAAAACTGAACTTTTATTAGATAAATATGCTACAAATAAGAGGTAACATTCTCTCCCAAGACGCCGATTGATAAGGGACGTCTGCTCCTTCCCCGGAGAACACGAAAAACTCTCTCTTCCTCCCAAATAATCAAAATCAAGGATGCCACATTGCCGGCGGCTAACCGTAGCCTCTTATTACTCCCCCCCATCTAATTACAAGTTTGCCATTATAATCAATAGATAATTAAAGAGAGTACTAAGTTATTGCGAAAACACCCTTTTCAGTCTCTGGCATGGGCCGGCCTCCCCTCTGGTGCACCGTTACCCCCTTTGGTGTGCCGCTTATACACAAGGAGCACATCACATACATGATTTTTTTCCTTGATACTGCTAGTAACATGGATTGTAATAGTACAGTAATGCAGCTTGATAAATCAAAAACCTAGGGAAAATTAATTATCTAAATGTAAGCATTGCAGATCAGATACTACTAATACCATAAGCAATCATATGTATGCAAACACAAGGACAAGACAAAAACTAAATTACCAACCCAGGAGATCAGCATTTTTACTTATTAAACCAAAACCATAAAAGCAAGCATGCTTACCATGTAGGTATCCAACCGAGTATTCATTGAGGTCATGCTATTTCTTAAACTGGTTAAGTTATTGATTATACTGTTCTCCTCAGCTTGAAGACTATAATTGTATTGCTGCAAACTAGTGTTGTACGTTTGTAACCGCTTGTTGCTTGCTTCAAGCACTTTAATCTGTGCCTCTACAAAATGATGAAGTAAAACTGTCACAACTACAGTGGACCGAAAAATTCAAAGAAGAAAGAATATAAAAAATAGAGTCCTTGCAAATTACCCATATCAGCCTGCTTTTTTTGCTGATTCCAGCATGCTCTGTAGCCTCTTCACATCCTCCCTGGAATGGAACTCAATTAGTTCGCGTCAGTCCCCGTGACGGCGTTCGGATCCGCCGCTGCCGCTTGATTTGGGCCGGCATTCAAGTTGACGAGGGGTTGGCGACCATTGGAGCTACCATTGGGGCCCACCATGGCCTTCACCATCTCGGCAGGAGCTGCTGATGCTGAGACCCTGATCGGTGATCTGGAGATGGTAAGAGGAGTGAGGATTTGGGGGATTTTTAATAGAGAAGTGCACAGATCTTAAAAACTATGATCACAAAACAGAACCATGAAAACTCTAACGCATCACAAAACAAAAATGCACTTAAAAACTGAAATTAAAACTCAAAAACATTACAAAAGTGTCACCTTTGTCCTGCTCTGGATGGGAGTTGGACGTCGAAGAGGCAGAAGACAGCTAGGGGTTAGGGGGAGATGTGGATCGACCGCCATTAGAGAGAATTTGCCCGAGAGTGTTGACATGGGAGATCTTCTTTGGGTCTGATGTGTTTTGGGGGGAAGAGAGTGTTAGCAGGGGAGAGCTTTTTTAGGGTTTGTTTTTTGGTTGCGGGGACCCCCTTGACTTTTTTATTCAACTTCAAATTTTAAATTTCTGATTCCTACCAAATGTTTTCAAACTTCAAAATTTAAATTTCAAAAAAATCCCCCAAATATATAATAGATAACACTTTGTCCTAGTCAGCATATATCCATTGTTGTAGTTAACATATATCCTAGTCATCTTGTCTTAGTAGGACATAATTCAAAAACTTACCTCAATTGTATAATAGATTTGACTAAACTAAGTAGTCTATTATTAAAACTAAATATTAACAAATTATATATTTAGCGCATAATATTATATTTAATATTATATTTTAAGCATAATATTATTATATTAAATATTTATATAAATAATATTATTATATTATCTAATATATTATATAATATTTATTAAATATTAAATATTAAATATATATAATACTATTAAATATAATTAATCATATTTAATATTTGCCTTAAATAATATTATTTTATTAAATATTATATTATTTAATATAGTATATTTTTAATAAATATTATATAATTTGTTAATATATGTTTTAATTATAATATAATATATTTAAAATTTAGTATAATATTAAATATGTTAATATATTATATAATTTAATATATTTAATATTTAAGCAGATATTTAGTATAATATATTAATATTATTTAATATAATATAATATATTAAATATATTATACTATAATTAAAAAAATTTATTAACAAGTTATATAATATTATTTAAAATATATTATATTATATATATGTCATATGCAAATCCAGAGTAGGAGAATGAGTTGGAAGCTAACAAAGGGAAGCATGATGCAAATAAGACTGCGTCTAAGAAGGCAAATTCTCATACGGCAGTTGGAGGAGGCGTAAGGAAAAGCACACGCTTAAAGGAAGGGGCTTTGGGGAAGCCGATTGAACATCTTAATTAATGAGCATCTTTGTGTGGAATACGTGAGGTCTCAAGAATCCAATCAGAAGAAGAGACATGCACGACAGACTAAGAAGATTAAGCCGACCATAGTGATACTATTGGAAACTAAGCTTAAGAAAGGGAATACTAAATGAAGGTCATGTTTCCCTTTGAATTGGTGTATGTTTGATAACTTCTCATTGCATGAGAGGGGACGTATTCTTGTTGGGATGGACAACACTTTTTGGCGGGCTACGGTGATGACTATCTCAAGCCAACACATTACACTACAATGCAAAAATGAAGAGGGACTCTCGGTGGTCATATCAGTCGTGTACGGTTCTAACTTGATATCGGAGCGTAATCTACTGTGGGATCACATCGAAGCAGATGCGCGCATGATTGGAGGGGGTGCATGGCTGCTAGGGGGAGATTTCAATTGCATTAGGTTCTCGAATGAGAAGACTGGAGGGAGACGTTGCGGCAACAAGGTTTTTTTAATACCCGTCTCAACAACTGCACACTACTCGACCTGAAATGTGTAGGGAAATCTTTGAGTTGGTGTAACAGGCTGATTGGAGTGGGTCGGATTGCTGCAAAACTTGACATAGCACTTTGTAATCCGCAATGGCTAAGTCTACTGACTGAAACTTTTGTAGAGTATCTTGATCCTCTCACCACCGATCATTTTCACATGCTGATTAAGCTGCAAACCAAGTTGAAATATTACCCAAAACCTTTCAAATATTTCAATGTTTGGGCTAAATGGGCAGGTTATTCGGAGTTGATTGAATCGGTTTGGGCTCATCATGATGAAGGCTCTCCGATGCTCAGAATTTTTACCAAGCTACGCAATCTCAAAATTGAACTCCGGTCATGGGCGCAAAAAACTGACAGTTCAAATGACATTACTTCATGCCGCAAAACACTAGAGGACATCTGAAGCCACCTTACTCTTCATTCTGATCTCAACTTGCAGATAAAAGAGCAGGAGTTGTCTAATACTCTTGCTAAACTTATGGGTATGGAGGAGGAGATGCTGAGGCAAAAGAGTAGGCAAGATTGGATTAGCTTGGGAGTTAAAAACTCCAAGTTCTTCTATACTGCCATGAAGGCAAGACAATGCCATAGTAACCTGGGCCATTTGGTGGATGCAGATGGGAATCACAACAACTCTTATGAGGATCTCAGGAGTAGTGCGCCTCAGTTCTACAAGGCATTATATACCCAAACTAGCTACTGGACTATATTTCCCAAACTTGTCACAAAGCGTAAATTGACCCCTGAAGATGCAGCTTGGTTGGAAAGAAGAGTCTCTAGGGAGGAAATCAAGGATGCGGCTAGTCCAGACGGCTTCAATGGATATTTCTTCCAGCATAGTTGGAGCACGATGGGTAAAGATGTCACTGATGCCATTCAATCTTTTTTCCGTTCATGTTCTATTATGCATCCTATGAACCACACGAACCTTACTCTGGTCCCTAAGAACTCTAATGCCTCTGGGTTGGGGGACTACAGACCCATTGCTTGCTGCAATGTGCTTTATAAGGTGATAAGCAAAATCATTTGTAATAGGCTGAAAATAGTTATTCATGAACTTATTTCGCCAAACCAATCCGCTTTTCTCAATGGGAGACTTTTATCGGATTGTGCTCTGATTGCGCATGAACAGAAAGGGATTTTAGCAATCCTATGGGAGCCAGAGCATGTCTTAAATTAGATTTGAGGAAAGCTTTTGACAGCGTAAACACTGAATTCATCTATTATATTCTTCATCGTATGGGATTCAGTAGGTAATTTTCGGCTTGGAGACAGGAATGTATATCGACTCCTACATTCTCTGTTATTGTAAATGGCTCCACTGTTGGTTACTTTGAAGGCAACAAAGGGCTCAGACAGGGAGATCTCCTTTACCCATACCTTTTTTTCATCACCATGGAGGCTTTCTCTTTATTAGTGGATAAAGCAATTGTTGCTCGTAGCATTCAACCAATGAGACGTACATGTGCTATCTCTCACCTCCTCTTTGCAGTTGATTTGATCTTATTCTGTCGGGCAAATATGCATTCTTTTTGGGGTCTTAAGTCCTTGCTAGCAGATTTCTCTAACATTATAGGTTTGGAAATAAATTGGTAAAGAGTACGTCCACATTCAGTAAGGGCAGTAAGAGTCCTATATGCCTATCAGCTATTCTAGGAATTAAATTGGGTACCTCAATTACCACATATTTAGGGTTTCCTCTCTCTTCCAAATATCCAAAACCAACTATGTACAACAGGTTGATAGACAAATGCAAGAAAAGACTCATGGGCTGGACATCCACTATGTTATCCATTTCAGGGCGGATATAGTTGGTCAGAACTATCATTTACGGTATGGTAACATTCTGGCTGCAAGTCTACTGCTTTTCCTAAATCTATTCTTCGATTAATAACATATGCATGTAGGAAGTTTATTTGGGGTACCTCTCATATATGGTCCTGGAAAGACATTTGCACTCATAAGGAAGAGGGGGGAATAGGTATGATATTGCTTACTGATCTCAACTTGGTGGCAAGTGTGAGACTTACATGGCGGATGTTATCTACTGAGGGTCTTTGGGCAAATTATATGCGGAACAATTATAGGGACACCAAAAAAATTTTTGCAGCAAAAGGCAAAGCTACACAATTTGGCACCTGGAAGTTTATGTTGCATTGTAGAATTTTTTCTAAAAAATCTTATAAAGAGACAAGTAAAGGACGGCTCATCCACCCTCTTTTGGCATGAAAACTGGATCCCTTGTGGTCCGCTGAGTGACTTATATGATGTCTCCCCTGAGGCAAACACAAAGAAGGTGATGGATTACTGGACACCCGTGGGATGGATAAATGACCCAGCTATCCTTCATGCTCGGCCCATGCTTCAACATATTTCCCTTACTACATGTGTGGATGCATGGAAATGGGCACCAGGTACAGAGTTCCAGTTCAAAGATGCCTGGGAAGGCACGCGTCATAGGGGTACTCTTTTCCCTTATTCTAAACTAGTATGGTATAAAAATCATGTCCCTAAAATGTCATTAACCGTTCTATGAGCCTTCCATAGGAAATTACTTACTAGGGATATGCTTGCTAAATGGGGGCATAAACACCCATACTCATTGCGTATTATGTGATGCGGGGGTAGATGAAAATATTAATCACCTATTTTTTGAATGCTATTACGCAAAATATATATTGAGCATGAGCCTTCTTAAACTGGGTGTATCAGACCAAATAAAGCCCATGCTGCATGATGTAGGGGACTACTATTTATTACACTTTCCAAAAAGATACATTATGCTTGCTTGCCAAAACTACCCTATCAGCGATAGTTCGGCATGTCTGGAGGGAGAGAAATAAAAGGATATTTGACGGCATTGAGAATTCAAAGAACCTTCTATTCGAGGATATAGCTGCTGACATCAGAATTATTCTCAGAGATCCGAATGCACCAGGTGCTACTCAAGCAATGAAAAATTTGGAATTTGGAGATGAAGGCTGATGCTGATTTTGTACTACATGTTCTCCATGTTTATGCACCATGTACTTTTTATTTTTGGTAGGGGGAAAGGGAGTTTGTTAGTAGAGAGTGACGGTGCTTGTGCCCTCTCCTCTCTCTAACTTCCTCTACCTTCCATTAGCTGTCAATTTTTTTGTACATTTTGCTTTTTAATAAAGATACACACTAACTTTCCAAATATGTGTGTGTGTGTGTGTGTAGATTAATCTCATATATATCTATATTACAATTGAGGGCAGATTTTGAATTTGTCCTATGTGGCAATGTCACATCAAGTTTTGGAGGGAAATTTTTGGGTTGAAGAGAAATTTGTTGGGAATACACAAAAACATTGAAATTATGGATAGCCTTTTAATATTAGTTATGAAAAAAATGTTGTGCACATACACAATCTCATCTTGGGAATGAACGCGAGCTGTGGGAGAATGAACGCGGGAGATGCTGCCAACTCATTGATCCGTGTTGCAAAACCCTGTAAAATTTCGATCCCATCTACTGAAATTTCAGGGGAAACTAATAATTATTGATATTTGTTTAAAATTAGTGGGTCTAAGATTTTTTAAATGAACAGTGTCCCCACGGGCACGGGTTATATGTATATGAAGCCCGCGCCGAAGGCGCCCGCTAAATATTTTTACGCTGATTTGTTGTTCCGCGCCTAAGACACCCGCCCGCGTCGAAATTGTTGTTTTACGTCGAATTTGTTGTTCTGCGCCGAAGGCACCCACGCCGAAGGCGCCTGTGCCGCTAAGTATTGTAAGTTAATTTGTTTTTCTTTTAAAATATGGCTTTGAAAAAAAATTCGGGGAACAAAGATTTCGCAAGGGAAAATCTTAAATGAACCGTGCCCGCGGGCACGGGTTATGACTAGTACATATATATTAGATGAATGTAAGAAAGGTGGCACCTTTCTTACATTAATCTCATATATGTATGTATGTGTATATATATATATATGGGATTAATGGGTATCATACGCCATATGAGAGGGTGTCTCATATGCCCTCTCACATAAAGGAGGTCAAGTACAACAAGTACAAGCCCATGTGGGCTTGTACTTGCCCCTTTTATGTGAGAGGGCATATGAGACACCCTCTCATATGGCGTATGATACCCATTATTATATATATATATGTGTGTGTGTATGTATATATGTATATATGTATGTATATATGTATATATGTATGTATGTATGTATATATGTGTATATGTATATATATGGAATGGGAATAATGGGTATCATACGCCATATGAGACCTTGCCTCATATTCCCTCTCACATAAAGCAACCAAGTACAAGCCCACATGGGCTTGTACTTGGTTGTACTTGGTTGCTTTAAGTGAGAGGGAATATGCGGCACGGTCTCATATGGCGTATGATACCCATTATTCTCATATGGAATAATGGGTATCATACGCCACTTGCCTCATATTTTCTCTCACATAAAGCAACCAAGTACAAGCCCACATGGTTTTGTACTTGGTTGTACTTGGTTGCTTTATGTGAGAGGGAATATAAGGCAAGGCCTCATATGACGTATGATACCCATTATTCACACACACACACACACACACACACACACACAGAGAGAGAGAGAGGAGATGATACAACTATTGTTCAAAAGATACATCACATGACTATAAAAGAAATGACACGTATAACAAAATGTGTCGATTCACCAAGTCACGTTCCTTAATTATGTAATCTCTTAAAATATGTCAGTTTAAGATACCGATATAAAAATAAAAATAAAAATCATATGATCTAAATAAGACTATTATAATTTCCAATTTAAAAAGTTTGGGGTTTTCTCATTTACTAATTAATATAATTAATTAAAATTAAAATTTAAACTAATTTGAATTTATCAATCAAAATCTAATCACATTAAAAATTTTCTTAATAATTACTTGGACCATTGAGCGTGTCCATAGTGTAAGGTTAGGTAACGAATAGCAGAGCAGTCAAAGGATTCTTATAATTATTATGCACATAACCTAATTAAAGGCATAAAAGCAACAATTTAAATATTACATACAAGCATGTTATCGTATAACAATTTAAGTATGGAAAAATTTAAATACTCAACCAAACTAACTCTAAACAATTTACTCTAGCTATTTAATTTTATCAAATAAAATTTTAGGTTGCATTACAATTATTTCTAATGCATTAATTAATTTACAATCAAACATGTAAATTAAAAAATTTAATTAAAGCAATTCTAAATTATTTTAACCAATTAATTTATCATATAAATTATTTCTAGAATTAATTTACATAGAATATTTTTATCTAATATGAAAATTAAAAATCTAAATTGCACCTTGATTAATTTCTACAATTTAAAATTTCATAAATTGAAAATTAATTTTAGCAATGCTTTATTTTAACATCATAAACTAGAAATCTATAGACGTGCTTTAATAGCACCGTAAGAATACATGGTTAGTAGTTCTAATCAAATTAGAAAAGCAGAAGTAGTAAATTTCAAAATTTTAAGTGCAAATACCTGGAAAACTACAGAATTCATAAACTAAAGCGGATGAATAAAAATCATACATTTGCACGGATATCCTTACGCGATATTTGCTCTCCAAAAATTCGTCAAAGATATTTGTCCCCCTATCAACCAGTGCAATAGAAGTTTCACCATCATGATGAATCTCCTCCCTATCCACGAGCTCTATAAGAAGTTGAACTTGGCTTCAAACGTTGCTAGCATTTGAGCGAAAGATGTAACAAACTTTTTCTTTTAAAGAGAAAAATTATACATTTGAGCTAAAATTTAAGGTCATTTTTCTCTTCTAATATTTCGATTGGATACATTTTAGAGGAGGAGATGACACCTTTATTTAGTGTTAGGATCACAAGAGTTCTCTAATCTTATTAGATGTGAGATAAAAGAAAGATTCCTTAAAAACCTCTTATTTTTAGGAGTTTTAGTTTGAGTCAAACTCTATCTTTTTGTTTAATACATGATTTAACAATTGGATCTGAATGAGATCACAGCAGATCCAAACACCCCCAAACTGAACCTAAATCTTTGTGGCGGCTTGCCACCACCATCCGACGTTGGACGGTGACCATCGGTAGCCATCAATAGCCAACTTTTTGCTGCCAGTCAACTGGCCGACTGACTGGCTAGTTGTCCAACCTCCAGTAACATCATTTCACCATTGGCGATGGTCTAAGCTTAGTTTTGTTCATGGCTTTTCTTCTTTCATTTAGACTTTATGAATACTTTATGCTCGCTTCATAACTCTTTATGACGAGCTCCTCTCTCGTAGTGAAGATGATCATAACTCCTTGTGATTGATTGTGTAAATAGTATATACTTCCAAAAAATTTCCTTTTATTATCATGACGAGTCTACTATCTTTGTGAGACTCTTAACCCCTGATTCCTATTTCAATAGCTACTTGATAGTACTCTACGATCATGTCATAAGTACACGAGTGATGTAGCTGCTTATGAAGACCACCGGTTTCGGAATTATAATTATCTGATTGATATGAGACATGACTTTCCTCTAACACAAATCTAGGCCTGTAGCTATAGCTACCATACAGTCCAGTCTCTTTGTTATATCTATAGCGCTAAGATGTCTAGGATATGAAAATCTATCAAACCCTAATAACATCTTAATATCATGAGCCGAGTATGAGATACCATAGTTAAAGACGGATCAAACTTATTAATCTAATAGGTTTGTCCGTTCTACCTTGGCCAAGTATTTACTATGGATACATGTCAACTCCATGCAACACTAACTTCCTATACTTGAGGAGATGAATCCCATCTTAATCAACACATCCATTTCATACGCTTTGGACTACACACAGCGAGTACCTATCAGTGACTGCATCATCATTGGTCAGTAGAAACCAAAATATAGCCTTCTTACGTTTAAGGTTTTTTAGCATGTCTCTAGTCTAAAGACAAATATGTATTAACCGTCACTTGAGAGCTTCTGTTGATAGTGAGGTTATGTTTACAATGTGGAAGCTTCTAAATGAGTTGTTCTGTGAACTTGCCTCCAACAAGCATATCTACACTGTATCATAATATTTCCACATCAAATGGCTATGAGACTAGCCATTATCGTCTAAATGGTAAAGATCGATGCACACTGATCTATTTGGAATATCAATTTCCCACTTTAATATTCATACGACCATGAACATTCTGATTTGTGCTTAAAGTAATCGATTAGGTATCATTATCATGATCTCATCATGATTCTAATTTCCTTACATAATCCAAGGACTTCATACATGCAATTATATATTAATGTATATGTATACTCATTTTATATTAAGAAATCACACAGACAAATAGTGCCAAATAGCATACTATTATTGTGAACACGATGTGTCGATTATAATAATTATCTTAAATGCATATATATATATATATATATATATATATATATATATATATATATATATATATATATATATATATATATATATATATATATATATATATATATATATATATATATATATATATATATATATATATAGGCAAATGTGCATGCGCACGAGCAAAGGCAGAATTACCTGCACACGTCCCCTCTGTTGGGGGGTTTAAAGTATTTTTTGAATTTTTTTGCAGTAGGTATATATACTTATTATGTAGCTCCCCACAAAATTTCAGGTGAAAAAAAAAACCATTTGGGTATCGAAATATCCATCACAAAAACGTGGCGCAAAACTGTCCAGAATTCTGGATAGTTTTGCGCAATGTTTTTGTGATGGATGTTTTAATACTCAAATGGTGTTTGTTTGACATGAAATTTTATGGAGAGCTACATAACAAGTATATCTACCTACTGCAAAAAAATTCAAAAAAATATTTTAAAACCCCCAACAGAGGGGGCGTGCGCACATAATTCTGCCTACGCACGTTCTTAGGTATTTTTTGGGATAAATATGTATATGTATGTATGCATGTGTGTGTGTGTGTGAATATATATATATATATAAACAATCTTCTCATCATTGGAGGAGCTCGCTGATGGGACCATTGTTACCAGGAGGAACTCATATCCTTGTTTTTCCGAACATGGCCATTCAAGGCACTGCAATAATATGCATCATCATCAAAGCTACTAAAAGAGTTCAGCCCAGATGGGCTTTCTTATCGAGCTATCTTCTTATGGCTTCTGGGTGCATCCTTACACGACTTTTGCTTCAGCTACGACGACTCTCTCATCATTGATTTGCTTATGTAGTTCAGTCGCAGTAATAAACAATAAAGCCAAAAGAACAACACAAACCAATCAGAGACACTCAAGACTTGGTAACGCAGTTCGGTGCACACACCTACATCTATGGGGCCACGCCCAGAAAATCACAATACTCCACTAAAATAATCAATGAGTACAATCACTAATTATCGACATTCTATTAGGAGAAACAACATCCCCGTCAATACAAACTGTGATGGGTGGTCTCTACCAACCCATGGAGTATTCTTGGCAAGCTCCCTTGCACGCAAGCTCCCCTTGCATAACCGACTAGATCAACTCCCTTGATCCTACTTGCGTAGTCGTCGGCCTCCTCCCGAGTCCTTCAAAACTTTCTTCAAAGGCGTGCCCTAGCCGCAAAAACCGCACAACATCTATCTTCTGCGCTTCCCCTTAATTGCGGAGTAGATATGTAAGGTAGCTTGAACAATCTGTGCAGATTCGGCAGCCAGCAAGAATTCGAACCAATTCGGGCAATCGCTTCAACAAAATCCTCTAGCATTAAACACCTGATTTGCGGGCGAGAATCTCTCCAATCGATTCTATAACAAATTCCGAGAGATAGCAACTTCCAATTATATCTCCAACAGATCTTCAATTGCAACAATATATACCAGAATGCTTAGATGAATCTGAAAGGAGATCTGAGAAATCCACCTTCAATAACCGTTGAAGACTGGCAATCGATTCCAGCCTTTTTACACAGCATGTTGGACTTTATGTTGTATCATAACGTTCAACATATCATCCAACATGGTCACCAGACGAGATCTCTCATACCATATTTGTAGATTAATACCTTCAATCACATCGTCAGCAAATCTTATGCATACCAGCATCCAACAAAGTATCTGGAGAAGATCTAAAAAATAATGCAAGATTTAAAACCATTCAGATAAAAATCTTCAACCGCACATATCTTCAATCGCACATACCATTCAGTTATAAACCCAATCAGATTTTGTAACCACTATTTCCGGGTAAATAACTTCCTCTTTAATGCAGAATATCTGCCAATATTTCTAGGATCACTTCGGGTAAGGAATCCCATATTCAAGGAACCACCGAATCTATTTCGGGTAAAAAGATTAAAGCAAATCTCATGCGGATATTTTGCCCAAAGAATAAGGATCTATTTCTGGTATAAAGAAACAATAAATCTCAGCAAATATTTCCTCCCATCAATTAAGGAACTAACCCGATTCCCAAATATTCTCAGCAAACCTCCATCAATTAAGGAACTAATTCGGGTAAGACGGCATATAAAAATCTCTCCTAGATATTCCATCAATCAATTTAGGAATCCCCAACATTCTAGGCAGCAAATCAGATCTGAGATCACCACAACAGATCTGTAGACCAAAGCAGCTTTCTGCATACGAACCAATATTCCAGATCCCGAATGTTGAACATTATGTTGTAACATTATGTTCAACACTACTGCTCAAACTGCTCAAAAACACTTCTGATTCCTCAACCTGAACTCTCCAGATATAGTGCCACTAATGCCAACAAATATCAGCAGAAATTCAACCCTAACAATCCCCCCTTTGGCATTATGTGGCACAAACCAAAGCAAGCACCTTACTAGAACACATTCTCCCCCTTTGAGCCACAATAATACAAATCACATTCTCCCCCTTACTAGAACAACCCGAGCAATGATCACCTCAGAAGAGATAGCCAAAATGCAGGAAATGTATGTTCTCATTGAACTCTAATACTTTTCAGCTAGCCTCACATCTCAAAAGAAAATTCAGAAAACCTCAACCGAGACACATCCAGAGGCTCCTATGTTTCTCTTATTAGTAAATAAATCCTCAGACACAGCGAAATAAGAGGAAAAACACTATACCTCACATCTGACAGTAGGGTGACGAATGAAATGATGTCCAGGGTAGAAGTCGAGCTCTGAGGGGCCAAAAAATAGTTGGAGAATTGAAAACATCGGCGGTGTTGACAGAGGGTACATGCGAAGATCCAATGGCACCGACGGAGGAAGAGCAGTGAGCAGAGCGGCGAGATAGCACTCTGATAATTCTGGAGGAAGATTCATGAGACTTTGGCGCAGGTTGCTCACAATGATTGTCGAGGGGAGATGTCGAGTCTGGTGTCATAACATCTGCAGCAACATTGTTCTGTGTTGTATCTAATGTTACAACATTAGTCACAACATGAAATGTTTTCTCTGAAGCTGTAGTGTTCTTGCTGCATAATTCAGACTTTCTGACCCATTGCTTCTTCATCTTCATATTAGGGTGTCTAACATTTCTTCCTTCTGACCAATGTTACATGCGACTGAAGCAGTTTCTCCCAGTATGGCCTATGAACTTGCAGTAAGCACACGCATGACGACCAACTTTTACGCCTTTAGTCTGCTTCTTCGTCTGATCATGCCCATTGTGCTAACCCATTCTTTCAAGTTCTTTGGTAACTTGACTTCTTCTTTCAGCAGACACATTATAGAAGGCTCCTCTATTATATCCCACTCCGGTGCGATCTCCTGAAATCTTACCCATGTTCAAGATATCATCCAGCTTTGCTTTTCCAGAATTCCACGTATCCAATGTGCATTCAGCTTTCTCTGCCCTGAGAAGAACATTTCTGAAGTTGCTTTCCAATTCTCTACAATTTTCCTCAACTTTCAGACATTTGATTTTGACCTCCGCCTTCTCTTTCTTCAATCTTTCATTCCCTCCTTCAGGACTTTGTTGATATTGCAGATTTGCATCCACTTCTCAAACATCATCTGATATGCTTTTCGAATACCATCGTCATTAACTTCCTCATCGCTATCAACTTCAGACTCAGATTCAGTGCAGGATGTTGTACTTAATGTTGCAACATTCTATCTGACATTGGCTAGTTTGTTACGGGATGTTGTTTCTGATGTTGCAACATCTGATCCAACATGACTATGAGTGTCACTATCAGATTGTCCTTCCCGGATGGTTGTAAATGCAACATAGTTTCTGGTTATGTCCTCATCTCCAGCACTTCCTTCCGATTCATCATCACTTCAGGTGCTTGCTAAAGATTTCCCTTTCTGCTTCTTGAGGGTATTGGCACTTTCAGCTTGTATGTGGCCAAAACCCTCACATTCTCTGCACTGTATCCCTTTGCCTTTGTTCTTCTGATCATGCCTCTGAGTCAGACGACCAGTGTTCTTGCCTGCAAAGGGAAGATTTGCCTGTGCCGCATTGTTACCAGATCTGAAGTTTTGACCCTTGTTGCTTATCTCTTTCATCATTCTACTGAAATTCTTAGTCAGTAAGGCAATGTCATCATCTAACTCAGACTCATTATCTGACTTGTTGACTTCACGAACTTCTACTTTTAGGGCAACCCCTTTGTCCCTCTGATTCTGCTTCAGATTCATTTCATAGGTCTGAAGAGATCCCATGAGTTCATCTAGTCTCATGGTAGACATATTTCTGGCCTCTTCAATGGTTGCAACTTTGGCTGAGAATTTGTCTAGAAGAGATCTCAAGGTTTTCTCAACTAACTTCTTTTGAGAATATTTCTTCCCAAGCTGGAAGGCCTGATTGGCTATATCTCTCAACCTCCCATTGAATTCGGCAACAGTCTCGTCGTCATTCATCCTTAGATTTTCAAACTGAGAAGCTAACATCTGGAGTTTGGAAGCTTTTACCGTACTTGTTCCTTCATGAACATTCTGGAGAATATCCCATGTTTCTTTGGCATACTCACATGTGAAGATCAGCTTGAACTGCTCTTCATCTACAGCCGAAAAAATAGCATTAGTTGCTTTAGAATTGCACAAGGCCGCATGTTCTTCAATCCGACTCCAGTCTGTTGCCGGCTAGAGGTGTTCTTTGCCATCTTTGTCAATTTCGATCGGCGGTGTCCATCCTTCAATCACAGCGATCTAAGCCTTCTCATCAATAGACTTAATGAATACACGCATCCGAGACTTTCAGTAAGTATAGTTTGTACCATTGAGCAGTGGAGGACGAACAACGGAGGCACCTTCTCGTGTAGCCATGATTCAAGTACTGAAATCCAAGATCACACCTTCTTTGATAACAAAGTTACATGGGTGACCTGCTTTGATACCAATTGTAGTTCAGTACGTAGTAATAAATAATAAAGCCAAAAGAACAACACAAACCAATCAGAGACACTCAAGACTTGGTAACGTAGTTCGGTGCACACACCTACATCTGCGGGGCCACGTCCAGAAAATCAGAATACTCCACTAAAATAATCAATGGTACAATTACTAATTATCACGATTCTATTAGGAGGAACAACATCCCCCTCAGTACAAACCGTGATGGGTGGTCTCTACCAACCCATGGAGTATTCTCGGCAAGCTCCCCTTGCACGCAAGCTCCCCTTGCACAACCGACTAGATCAACTCCCTTGATTCTACATGCGTAGTCGTCGGCCTCCTCTCGAGTCCTTCAAAACTTTCTTCAAAGCCGTGCCCTAGCCGCAAAAACCGCACAACGTCTATCTTCTGCGCTTCCCCTTAATTGCGGAGTAGATATGGAAGGTAGCTTGAACAATCTGTGCAGATTCGGCAGCCCACAAGAATCCAAACCAATTCGGGCAATTAGTTCAGTAAAATCCTCTACCATTAAACACCTGATTTGCGGGTGAGAATCTCTCCAACCGATTCTATAACAAATTCCGAGAGATATCAACTTCCAATTATATCTCCAACAGATCTTCAATTGCAACAATATATACCAGAATGCTTAGATGAATCTGAAAGGAGATCTGAGGAATCCACCTTCAATAACCGCTGAAGACCGTCATTCGATTCCAGCCTTTTGACACAGCATGTTGGACTTTATGTTGTATCATAACATTCAACATATCATCCAACATGGTCACCAGATAAGATCTCTCATACCATATTTGTAGATTAATACCTTCAATCACATCGTCAGCAAATCTTATGCGTACCAGCATCCAACAGAGTATCTGGAGAAGATCTAAACAACCATTCAGTTATGAACCCAATCAGATTTTGTAACCATTATTTCTGGGTAAATAACTTCCTCTTTAATGCAGAATATCCGCCAATATTTCTAGGATCACTTCGGGTAAGGAATCCCATATTCAAGGAACCACCGAATCTATTTCGGGTAAAAAGATTAAAGCAAATCTCATGCTGATATTTTGCCCAAAGAATACGGATCTATTTCTGGTAAATAGAACCAATAAATCTCAGCAAATATTTCATCCCATCAATTAAGGAACTAACCCGATTCCTAAATATTCTCAGCAAACCTCTATCAATTAAGGAACTAATTCGGGTAAGAAGGCATATAAAAATCTCTCCTAGATATTCCATCAATCAATTCAGGAATCCCCAACATTCTAGGCAGCAAATCAGATCTGAGGTCACCACAACAGATCTGTAGACCAAAGCAGTGTTTCTGCATACGAACCAATATTCCAGATCTCGAATGTTGAACATTATGTTGCAACATTATGTTCAACATTACTGCTCAAACTGCTCAAAAACACTTCTGATTCCTCAACCTGAACTCTCCAGTTATAGTGCCACTAATGCCAACAAATATCAGTAGAAATTCAACCTAACAGCTTACATTTTGGGACCCATGATATTGTTCTTCTTTTGACATTCTCATCTCTCTCTCAAGATGTCCATCGGGCCGACCAGTTTGTTCAGATGGACCGGCCCGGAAAGGAGCCGGACCAAGGAAGCCAGTACCTGGCTTTTTGTTAAAAATTTTTAAATTCTCAAAAAAAAATGACTAAAATTCATGAAAAATTCTGAAAAATTCTTTTAAAGAATAAAAATTATTTACACATAATATATAATAAATATACATATTAAAAAAGGTTTTACAGATAGATATTTTTTGTAAAACATAGTATTTTATAAAAAATTACAAATAGAAAGTCTTTTGTAAGTAGATAGAAATTTTAAAAATGACAAAAAAATTAACTTCTTTTATTGCTAAATAGATACAATATTTCCATTAGACAGAAACATATGTAAGCCCGAAATTCTCGAAGGTCCCAGGTTGAACCTTTAAATTTTATTACTTAAAATTTATTTGGGGGGAGGGGGGCTTAAGTTGGCCAGCCTTACCCCTCATACAATGGCCAAAAAAGAACTCTAATACAAATACGAAAATGATAATACACGTAACAAATGAAAATCACTCATCTTGTGTCTCTTCTTTGTCGGAATCTTCGAAAAGGTCCATTTTATTATGAGAGTAGTTTTCAGTATGGAACCAATCCTTCGCACAAACCGCAACTTCAAATATGTCTTCCTTCAGCCTTGACCTCTTGTCGATCAGAACACGACCACCTGCACTAAAAGCAGACTACGAAGCAACGGTATTTATAGGGACGGCTAACAAATCACGTGCCATGATAGAAAGAATTGGATAAACAGATTCATACTCTTTTCACCAGGAAAGAGTATCAAAATTCTCATCATCCATTTCTGCCTTAGTAAAAGAAATAGCTCCATATTTGCTAAATAAGTAGACAGTTCACTAGAAGAACTATCTACCTCTACTGTTTTTTCTTTCTTCTTCCCTAAAATCTGTCGGATCCTACTCAAAGAAGAAGTAGTAGCATGCACAGAAGAAGTATGTGAAGACCTATCAAATCTAGTCTAATAAGTTGCAAAAATGTTTCTTAAGCTATTTTTAAAGTAGCTACATGTTTAGCAAAGGGAAATCTCATGTTTTCGTAATACGTTTCTAATAACCCAATTACAACATCCTCCTTAACACGTGGAGCAAAAACCTTACTTAAAGAGTAACGCCTAGGAACAGGAGTTCAATACTTAGCTAGATTTATCTACATGTCTTCTATCATATGAACAAGAGCAGTGTTAGGGTCCACATTGTCTCTATGCTATGCTAAAACTTCGGAAATTAAAACTAATTGTTCTAAGCTAAAATTGATGTTGGGTAGTACACCCCTAAAAGTTTATTTGTAGCAAAAAAAATATCACAAAAATGTAATGCCATGCGTAGCTACTGCACAAGTACTAGAGGGGGGTGTGAATAATACTTTAAAATAATCAAGAGAGTTATTCCTAATTATTGTGCAAACATACAAACAACAATGCGGAATAGACTACAAACAACAAGAATAGACAACGCAAACAAATGATATAACGGGTTCGGATCCACCCAAGTCTCCCCGACTTGTTCCCGGTGATCCTACGTCCCAACCACCCGGATCCCCTCCGGATACTTGAGTTAGAAACCACTAACCCAAGATTTTGCACTATGAAATTCTTGTAGAAAAACCTCTACAAGACCAAATCATACACAATGAAAATGTGACTCCCACAACCCGGGATCACACACTTCTCTCACAACCGAGAGAACAAAATACAATATCAAAGTAAATGAAATAATGAAACACTTACCACAAAATCCTATGCCTTGAGTAAACTTACCAATATTAGGGCAAGGAGGATTTTGAGGAGGAAGATGTCACCAAACCGAAGCTCCACCAATATGATCAGCGATCGAAGGCTAGGATGGAGGATGGTGACTTGGATTCAAAGCCCTTGGCTTGAATGGCTCACAATCAATGAATCTCTCGTGAGGAATAAGAGTGAGGGAGAGATTCTAGTGAGAAGAGATAGCTTTAGAATGGAGTTGATTTGCTTCTCTTTTATTTCTCTAAATCCCAAAATATGCAGCCTTGAATACTAGGAAAGAACCCCTCCAAGTATATATAGGATAGAGGAAAGAGAGAGGAAAAATCGTGGCAATAAATGCTCCAACGGCTCTATTCTGAAGCAGACTAGCCGGTCAAAGAAGGATCACTGACCGACTAGTTTCTCAACTAGTCGGTCGGTGATTCAACATGAACCGACTAACTGGAGAACAGCCAAAAGAGAAAGTTCAGACATAAAGAACTAGTCGGTCTAAGAAGACTTGCCAACCGACTAGTTTCACAACTAGTCGGTCGGTGAGTGTTCTTTGACCGACTAAGAGTCGAAACAGTATAGGCTGAATTCAAGTTGAACTAGTCGGTCTGAGAACAAATTCCAACCGACTAGTTTCAGAACTAGTCGGTCGACAATTGTTCTAAGACCGACTAACTCGAAACAGTAGCTCAGGCTGAAATGAGACAATGATAACTAGTCGGTCTGAGAAGGATTCCTAACCGACTAGATCGTCATCTAGTCGGTCGGTGAACCTTCTTTGACCGACTAATTGATCAACAGTGCCAGGCTGAATTGAGCAAGGACATCTAGTCGGTTCAAGAGGAATTGCCGACCGACTAGATCGTCATCTAGTCGGTTGGTTCTTCTACTTGAACCAACTAAGATGCACTAGAAGCCGAGGGAAGAAGCGATAGGCTTCGGGAAAGTTTCTAATGGCTTCTAAGATAATCCTAGCTCTAAGATATGAGCGATAAGAAGATTATAATGTAAGTCCTACTCAAGGCTTAACATTCTATTCTATGAAGCTAGAAGACATAAAATTAAACATGACGAACCGTCTTCAAAGCTTCAATCCGGATCTCTTGACTTCAATAAAGGTCCTTGAGCTTCAACGAAGCTTCAGGCACACGATCACGCGCTTTGAGAAGTCTTGAGACGTCGCTTTTGATATACGTGGAGTTTTGGCGACGATCTCCATAACTGTGCTCACAACGGAGTTAGTTCACGATATTTATGTTTGCTCATCATCAAAACCAAATCCGGGGAATTAATACTCAACAAAAAAATCATGAAGATGTTTTACAATTCTCCACTCGTATTCATTAATGTCATACTCTGGGTCACATGCAAGGTATGTACTTGCAAAATCAGTAGGCTGATCTCTATTTAGCATGGAACGCATCATTAGATACATTGAATTCCACTTATGTTGAACACAAAGGCTAGGTACGATCTTTGGCAAGTACGACACAGTTGTTTGTATGGATGTCTCATAGTGCCAGAAGTATGGATCAATAACATGTTGTTCCTAATTTTTTCTAAATAAACCGAAGAAGTTTTATGTCCATATTGAACTATTAAGTTCAAAACGTGACATGCACTTCTTTGATGAAACAACAACCCATCCAGACCATGGTTCAAATTTCTTTTTTTAAAAGAAATTGCACTATTGTTGTTAGAAGCTTCTCAAAAGTAAATGAAAAAATCTTTTCAGAAATATTAAAATCGTGAATAATAGACATTATCACATAAGAAATAGCACCCCCAGTATGAGCATGCTCTAACATAAATCCTATAATCATCTTGTTAAGCATGTAATCATTATCTACATAATGAGATGTAACACATAAATAGGACGCTCCCCCATTTTGTTGTCCAAATGTCTGAGTTAAAGCTATTCTAGAATTTAAGCTAGCCAAAGTTTGCATCAATTTAGCTTTTCCAGCTTGAAAAACTGACATAGCATCTCTTCAAAGAGTGTTTCTAGGCACTCTTCTAAATGCAGGGTTAACGGCCACTTTGTTAACCGTTGTAATTCGAGGCTTTTCCCATAACTAAATGACAATTCTTGGCATAAAATCAATCTAGTCATCTCTTTTCTCATTGTCTCAGCAGAGTATGAGAAATTAGATACAGATGAGATGTAGATAAGTTTAATGTGGTCTGTTTAAAATATTTTTTGTGTGTGAGATGATATGTGTCTCTTAAGGTGTGTTGTGCCACTAGAAGGTTTGCAATTAAAATTTGCTCTATATATTTTGCAAACTGCCCGCTCGTCGGTTTTGCCAGGGACATTTCAATCGTAAAGTGCTCCCAAACCGCAGATTTTCGTGATCTGGGTTGGGGTTGTTGTGTAGAAGGAACAGTAGAATTAGTAGGTTGTGCAAGAGTAGAAGTGTTTACAGGAAGTCTGTGCAGAAGTAGTATAAGCCAGTGTAGGAAGCGTGTACTCGTATGTTTCGGTTTGTGACATATCAATATCATATGCTAGTGTTTCTATAGGGTTGTGCCTTATCCTAGTAAAATTATCATATTCCACAGTGTTACTAAAGTGCAAGTTAACATTCCTTCGGTCGTTTAGTCTAGCCATTATGCTAATTTTATATTATGCTAATATAAAATTTAATCTAAATGAACCTGATTGACGGGTTGCGACTTGCGAGCGGTGTATAGAGCAAAAGAAGCTTGAGAGCGGAGAGAGACGAGACTTGAGTGCGAAGTTGAGCTTGACAGCGAGTTGAAAGCGAAGTTGAGCTTGACAGAGAGTTGAAAGCGAAGTTGAGACTTGAGCGAAGTTGAGACTTGAGCTTGACAGAGAGTTGAGAGCGAAGTTGACAGAGAACTGAGACTTGCGAGACCATCTTGACCAAGAGTTGAGACTTGAGTGCTTGAACGTAGAGTTTATGCGAAAAGGGAGTATGAGAGTGTATGAGAGATTGAGAGTTGTGAAAAAAAAAAATGAGAGGATGTGTGGGGCAATGTATATGAATTTTTTGGGTGTAAAAAGAACCAACCAATCCCCCCAACCCCCCAAACAATGACCGTGTATGACAGTTAGCGGTGTATGATAGTTAGCGGGTTTTTTCTGGTCTTTTCACCCCAAAAAAAGACCAAAATGCCCCCAAGGAGGGTTATGAACGGTCAAATGACCGTTCCCACGGACACATCAGTTATGTATCTTTAAATGACCGTTTGCGGCCAGGCCAGCCCGGGTCCGTTTGCGGCCAGGCCACGGGCCGCCCCTGGAAGCCCGCCCCGGCCCCCGTGCCGGGCCTAGCCAGTGTCCCGGTTAACACTGCCAGGCCTGGGCCAGGCCGGACGGACCGAGCCGCATGCTTTCGTGCCGTTTGGCCATCTTGATCTCTCCCCCTGAGGACTACCCCATAAAGCCGTGGGGTCATGTCCACCTGATAACAAAGCTAAGAATGCAGGAAGTTGGATTGTGATATTGTCGTTGTTAATGGTAACGATGATTTGCAAAGCAATTTGAGGATGAGTTTGATGTTTGATGTTATGCCTGACGTGATTTACATGCGTTGCTTATTATATCTCTGAATAAGGTCGATGAGGCTGAATGAAATTAGGTGGCCGCTGAGGCTGAGGTACATCCTTGTTGGCATATCAGATAAGTTAAAATGATTCAAAAAGTCTAATATCATGAACATTTTTTTCGACAAGCTAATACGATTCAACTTGTGCCAAATCAAATCAAAGCTGGAGAGAACAAGATCATGCATTGGCCACTAATTAGATCGTTATCCGATATCATAATGAACAAACTACATAGAAAGTACCTGACATATCTTCAGATGCATCAAGAGGCAACAATTACAGGACTAAAGGAAGAGTTAATCGTCGCCATTGCTAGCCACAAATATGCTAAATTACTTGCTTTCAAAACGAACAAGATACGTAATCTTAATTCTTATTACTAAATTACATACATCAACCTCTCCTGTGGCAAAGCCACATTACATGCTCCCATCATGTGGATTTCTGCAATAAAACAAACACGAAAAAAATAGATATTATAATTTTCATAACATTACACCAATAAGTCGCAGTTGAGACTGACGACAGATGAATACCAGAAGTCTGAGGGCCACATTGTCCCTTGGTCATTTCCTTGTCGCCTATTTTCTTTTCCTGGAAATATCTGTTGTTCATATTGATTGATACGTACATCATGTATGTTCCATATATGATACACTTCGACCGCTAATCTTCCTGAAACAATCAAACAAACATGTCAATAATGCATGCAATAGATATAGGAGCAGATATAGATGTCACCAAAAGAGTTCTTCCTCAACATGTGATACTACTACTAGTTCATATTGTGCCCGATAAAACTAGCCATAAAGGAATTATTTGAAAAAGTAGAAATGTAAGGAATTTCTCCATCACGTGTTCAACATATGAATACATGTATCATGGTGCTTTCCATGCAATCATATATCAAATACAGATATACCATTCCGGTTAATTAAGTTGTTTCCCCATTGTCTGCTATTATATGAGCAATTTAGTCCCGATTCTTTTTGGTTATCGATAAGAACATCATATTGGTACTTACATGCGCTTCTTTGATGTTCACTGGTCAAGTGAGCCGACAATAATTCCTAGCTTCTTGGGAAACCCAGTGAAGAATTTGATGGAATGCGCCCAAATTAAGTAGTTCTTATTATTGAGTGAAGTTGCTTCCACATATGAAAACATGGATGCATGTGTGTGTAGAGAGAGAGAGTAGGATTTCACCAATTTTACTCATGGGACCCCATCCCTGTTCTAACTATCATACTGGCAAATTTGATGGCTACATGATTGTAGCAGCATGGCAAATCAGATTTCCATGTCCAATTTATGTTTGGTTAAGAAAAAACCAAAGCTGGAATCAATCAGGTTTGACAGCATAGTAGCTGTTGTTAGCGTTTTCTTCCTGTTTCTTCTTTCGCCTAAAAGCAAGGAAAACATCCTGTCCAACTTTATTCACTACTTTAAAAAAATTATTTCTTCCAATCATCTATTTTCTATCCCAATATTATATCCCTCTCAATCTAATTTTTAAATTATTACTCTTTCATTTCTCTCCCTCACACAATACTCTCTCACAACTTTTAAGTTATTATATTCGGTACTCACCTTCTCTTTTAATTTTATATTATTATCGTCAAGGTAAAGTTCTCTCTAAATTTTTAATTATTATTCTTGGTATTTACTTTTCCATAATCCACAAGCAAACGAAACAAGAACACGTCATCAAATTTTTTGCTATGTAGTCATCCTTTTAAGCAACTAAACATAAATATATTGTAAAAGAAAACTTTACCATGAAAGTTTTCCATTAGTGCTTTTGCAAGCAACCAAAAATGCACTACGTGGTATCAAAGCCCACGATCTAAGACATCTTCATCTTCACATCAACCACGAGCATGTGCTAGATCGTGCTCATATGGCACATGCCTAGCATTGAGCTACCATGAAAGGGAATCCACCTTGATGTTGGCTTGATGCTAGTAATGTGCTATATGATCACAGTCTAATGCAAGGTCATGGCTGATGTAACGGCTATGGTTACTTAGATCCGGGATCTAATATCATGTTAATGATAGATTAAAGCATGAAAGGGCATGATGAGTTATATTGCTGGCGATAAATCTTGGTTGAGACACCAACCTAAAATTTTAAGTTATTTAGTAACGGCTTGACTTTAATTTTGTGTTCTTAATTTTTTTTCTATTATTTCCAATAGCATGGTATCAGAGCATATATTCATTATTCCGTTATAGAAATGATAACCTGAACATCGAATTGGCAGAATAGAACACAGACGCCGAATCAGACTATCATGTTGAGATTGTTAGAAGAGAAATAAGTGATCCTACTATGAGTTAAAACTGGCAAATGTTAGGATTAGAGTGTCATAGCTATGGCTGTAAAGAAGCTTGAAAAGCTTGAAACTCAGCTTAACTCGTTCGATAAAAGCTTGTTTGTGTTTGTTCAAACAACTAAACGAACCAAGCTTGAACATAAAATTATTCACCAGAGAATGGATGAACGAACATGAACACAATTCCTTTGAAGTTGGCTTGTGCTTGAGCTCAGCTCGAATAGGCTAGATAAGCTTGACTCAAAGGGATGTTTGAACACAACTCATTTATAATGAATCGATGGTTGGTTTGCAATAAATTATTATGATGGGTTGTAAATAAGCTCGAGAAGTTCCATACTTGCCTCGAAACGACTCTATAGAAACTCCGCTCAAACTCTTTTGATATCCTAAACAATCCAATCTTGAACAAAATTTTAAGCTAGATTATATAAATTAACCAGATAATTCTCTGTTTAAATGGGTAAGAGTAACAACCTAATATTTTGATATCAAAATCATTTATCTTTGTTGTCTCGCAACTATTATAGTGCTTGAGAAAGCTTGAGGCTTCGCTCATACGTATTTCAAGCTCGCTCTAGCATGTAGATTTTTAAAATGAGCCGATCATGAAAAAAAAAATTACGCTCAATTAGATAAATGAACGAACATAATAGCCTAATACGTGGTTCGTTCTACTCAATTTACCTCTCTAATCTTAACTTATATTCTGAATTCACTAATTTGACTCAACGTGGAATCTCTCAATCTCGTTTTAATTTAATGAACATGATGTCAGAGCTCAAGTTCATTGTTCGGAGCATTCTATTCTCCCAATTCTCTTCTGATTCGGTATGCCGGTTCTCTTCACCCAATTCTTAAATGCAACATACGGTTTATTGCTCATGCCGTTCTTGCTCAATTCCTTCTAAGTCAGTTTTCTAGCTTGAGCTTGAAAATGGATGTTAAGAAAAATAGTCTCACATTAGAAAAAACAGGGAGGGTAGATTGAAAGTTGGGCCTTTACCATATAGCTTAGGTTATGGCATTATGAGTTTGACTTATCATGGCCCTCCTACTCGTTCTAAATAATTCTTAACATATACGATGTATGCATCTTCACAAATGAGAACATGCAGTTCTGTTCTTGTTTGTGGGGGCATAAAACTAGAGCCTACTTTGGCAAACTATTGCATGGTGCTGGTACCTCCTTTCTAATTACGATCTTGCTATGTTTTTGGGTTACAAATTCTAATTTTGATTCTAGTATCTTCTTGCTAATATTTCTCCAAGTGAAATCTGTCAAAGTGTGCACAAGATGGAAGTGTTGTGAATTGTCTTGCCAAAATTATTTATATGTCTTGCTATGTTCATCATTCTTTGGATGGATCAAACATGCGGATCCATCCAAGTCAACTTTAAAATTATACAACCTAAATAGACAATTCGTTCCGTTGGATGTGAACTAACATGTCTAAACTACATCCAAACAAAATTTCAACCAATTTGGACATATTTTGTCAATGCATCAAGTGGTTGCAAAATTAGCCGATTTTATGACTTCTAGTTGCAACCACTTGATGCAAGGGCAAAACATGTCCAAATTAGTCGAAATTTTTTTGGAGATAGTTTAGACATGTTAAATCACATCCAACGGAACAGATTGTCTATTTAGGTTGTATAATTTTAAATTTGACTTGAATGGATCCGCATGTTTGATCCATCCGAATAGATGCAAGTCAACCTCTATACATGCATGCATGCATGCATCATATGAATGTATGCAGGCATACATACATATGTATGTATGTATGTGGTAGTTTTCCGGTGTATATACATATATACATCCAAGTGTATATATGTAGGGTAGGTTTCCGGTGCAAAAACAATGGTTTTTGCACTGTGCGAAAACTTTTATTTTGAATTTTTTTTGAAATTTTTTTATGTTTAATCTATACAAGTATATACCCCAGAGAAACTAATGGGTGAACCATTTGGGAATTTGAGCACCGATCCATCCGTTACATATTTAATGAATTCAGAACGTGCGAATTTGTTGTAATGCCTTGATCGAATGCCAAATGATATTATTTTTAAACCATTATTTTTTGAGGGGTGTATAACAATATGAAATGAAGGTCGAACAAAATTTTGTAAAAAAATATCAAAGAAAAATAAAAAACATTTCGCACCATACGAAATATTTGCATTTGAATATTTGCATATATATGTATATACGTATGTATATCTGTATATATTTATGTATATATGTACATATATATTATACATTTGATGAATTTTTTGAACTTTGTTCTACGAAGACACTAAAGTATGACTAGGACAACCATTGGTGACTAAGATTCTGACTAGGACAATGATAATAAGAAAAATGATTTGAATTTAAAATTTGAGGGAATATATTGGGGTGAAAATTAAAACTGGGGGGTAATTTAAATGAGTTTTTGGTTTTTGTTTTAGCGGGACAAGCTAGTGGGGATATTTATTTTGAATTTTGTCCTAGTAGGACAAAGTGTTTGGGAGTGGGGTGGGCCCAATGGGTGTGGGTGTGGGGTTGGGTACAGAGTTGGGTGTTTTGGTGTAAACCCCAAATAAAAACTCCCCATAAAAATGAAAAGACCCATCATCTTTCCCATATTTATGGGTTTGCCATCGCTCTTTTTCCACATTGTACCGTGTTTTTTTGCGCTTTAGTCCCTGCTTTTGCGCCCCTGCGACGACTGACCGGGGTTTCTTTTTGCCGTCGATATTACGTCTGGGAGACGACTGTCCCCGTCGTTCGTACGCCTGGGAGACGGCTGCACCCGTTGGCATTTCGCACATGATTCGACTGCCCCCGTTCGTTTCGCGACCGGGAGACGACCTTCGCTAGTGTGTTGTGTGTGCGCGCGCTTTAATTTGTATTGCTTTTCATTTTAAGTAAATGAGTCTTAACAAATAACAAATGAGCACATGTAGAATGGGCCTCATCTCTAGATGGTGGATGAACCATCGTGTGGTTGACACCGTATGTGTTGTCATCGCATGAAAATCATGCCAAGATTACAAATTTCCAAACATGCTTATTGCCTTATATTGGCACATTTTTATTAATTATTGTTTTCTAGGTTTTAGGTTGCGCAGAATTTTATTATTGAATGCAGTTTTGCATGACAAATATATCATGTTTCCTCCTAACTGTGACATTGTCACCAAGTTATCTGGTTCAAGTAATATGGAAACCAGTCTAAAATTGCCAACGTTTTCTTGTACCCTTCCGTTCTATGGACTGCCATAGTTCTCATTAGGAAATGGTCTGCATTGCGGATTATGGTTGCTAAATCCACCTATTATTTCTTCTCTAGTCATGGGAAACTTTGCAAGTTTCAACAAGTTGTCCCAAAATATGAAGTGATCTCAACTTTTCACAAACGGAGATCAGAATGGCACCAGCCCTCTGTTAGGTAGATGGCAAAATCCTAACCAAGGTTAATATATGCAAGAGGCAACCGTGTTGTAGAACATTGATGGCCAGTGAGCAGGTGTGTTCATATTTGAGTCATGAAGTTTATGCTTACTCATGAAAGGGGAAAGAGTTTCCAATCTGTGGTAGACAAGAGAAAAGTCTAGATAAAGAGTTGTGATGATATGATTTGCCTCAGGAAATTGCACTTGACGTTGGGTCGCAAACTAAAACAAACGCACGACATTGCATTCACATTCCTCGTGATCCTGAGTGGCTTCCTAGAAGCTCTTCAATGACACGTAGCTTGTTTCCTAATGTCCATGTTCTGATATTTCAGCTGGAAACCAAATGACATCTGATACGGGCTACATGATCTATGCAAAGTAACCGTAGGGTTGGAACATGCTTGCCATTCCAGCAAAAATCCTTAGTAATATGACACTGGCGGAAGAACAATGACAAAAATTATCAAGGGGCCAACACTTGATGACATTAGCAAATATCAAGGAAAAAAAGCAGGCGTGAATAGAAACCAATAATACTGAATTATGATCCGTTGAACTATAACAGATAAGTACTTCTCAAATAATCTTCCCACCATTAACTGTTATCTATGTAATATCTAAATATATAATGAGAGCAGTTGGACGTTTATTGCCAATTCGTAGGTAGATATGACACGAGGTACTGGATTTTATTGACTACAGTGCAGTGATATACTTTCAGGACTAGAGATACTCCATAATCACAATCTGATGTCAAGACACATGCTTCGAATATCATCAATCATTCGAAACGAGCAATGCTTGAACTACTGTTAGTTTTAAAAACATGCGAGGATTGAAGAATTAAAATCCACATGGAAAAGAGCATATAGTATGACTGACCGTTCCCTTCTTCCTTAGAGGTATTTCATCCCCCGTGCTGGAGCTCTCACTCGTATCACTACCCCCTTGAGATCTCTGCACAAAAAGCTTAGCTATTTGTAACTGGGTTTCTGCTAGAATTTCCGTTCCCTTAAGCTCCATCTCGCTCCTCCTAATCTCTGCTTCAGCTTTCAACCTCTCTAAATCCTTGTACATCTCCATTCTAGCCTTCTCAATTTTTAGCATCGAATGAGCTAACAACTGAATGCTCTCTGCTACCGCACTCCATAACCTCTTTCTTCTCTTTGCTGGCTTTTCAGCACTCAAGTTGCTATTGGTCCCTCTTGCCTGCTTCATTTCCTCATTCTTCTTATCAATATCAACATTAAGATCCATCGGCATTGTGTTAGACCCGTCATTTTGGTTACTAAACTGCACTTGTTCCTCAACCTCCATATCAGGTTCAGCCCTAGCTAGATCTTGGAGATTGATGTTAAACGCTGGGGTAGGTGGGTTCAAGCAATCCAGGGTTCCTTTAAGCAAGCGGTCCATTCGGGCATAGAACTGCCAAGATGAGCATGATCTTGGAGGGATGCACACAGCAGCTTCAGAGCGATATCGCTTCTTCATTGATTCGATCTTGTTCTTGCATTGGTTGGGGGTCTTGATGGCCTTGGTGCCCGAGGACCGAACTGAGACTTGGTGAGCTATATCCTCCCAATCACTACCTTTAAGCTTGGCACGGTTTCGAAGGAGCCACTTGGCCTCGTACACTTCTAAAAGGAACTTGACACTGCCCTCGCTCCACTCATTCCTCTTGCCCTTGTCTGGGTTCTTTGCCGTCATTGCCTGTAGCGACGGGGGCTCCGGCAGGGGAGATCCACCTCCCTCAGAACCTTCCATGGTTTGAAACTAGGATCATGCTATAAATAACAAGGGCATCATTTTCCTCATTTTGACTGAAACATAAACTATTAAATCTTCTAAAAAAAATTAAAATAAGGGTTCTAAATATTTTGGCATTCAAATAGAAATCATGGAACTTTCGGAGCAATTATGTCATGGTCTAAAGGAAAATCACATCCTGGAAGCAGGGAGTTTGAATCAACATATCACAAACAGGTCCAGTTAACAGGAGGAATTAAGGAATGTGGTTTTTGAGAATTTCAGGCAAATGTTATGATGGAGAATGCAGATGATCAACCCAGAAGATCAACCTACATCCCCCTTGTCATGAGTTTTTTTAGAAAGAGAAAAAAAAAAGATCAGGACAATGGGGTATTGAGAATTTGAAGTTTTAGGCAGGCATGTTTCCCATAAACAGGCTGCAGTATAATTAAATATGATGCAAAATTGAGTATTAATTAATAACAGGAAGAGGGTTTCATACCTAGAGGAAAGTAGGCTTCCCTCTCTGCTTCTCCTCCCTTGCAAAGGGGGGAGAGGAGAGAGGAAAGGTGATAGGCCCCCTCACCTCCAGCTTTTTACTCTCAATTTACAACTTCTGCTTCTTTTGCTCTGTTGTCCCCTTTTCTTTTCCTTTTTAAAACCTACCCCCTTTATGTAAATTAATTGGAAAGTACGCAGAAAGGGTTTATCACGGATCTCGTTTGCTCCCAAAATTTTATTGGTTAAATTAGCAGAGGGCAATTTAAACTTAAACAAATATGTTTTGAGGAATGCTTTCTCCACTTTGGCAGTTAAGAGGACCTTGTTGAGTGCTTGTGATGAGAAAGGAACTGATTCCACTTTCCGATGCATTGATTGGTTACGGCTGTGTGCCTCTGGGACCATGGTTTTGATATTTCTTTGGCTGTGGGTTTACAACACCGAATGCAAATTAAGCCATGTGTGGAAGACAAATTAAGCCACTAAGTTTGATGAGCTTCTGCACCAAGTCAGCACCACTTCATGCCACAATCATTGCATCTAAGAACTCATGCCTCAGATCCAACGAGCTATTTAACACATCACATAAAATTCACAGTGGATTGAGAAACAAGAGTTTGAGTAAAAATAGTTCAAACTGTGCGTGAGAATAATAAGACGTGAACGGATTATTTGTAAAAGAGTGAATATGTATAAATATATAATAACAGGTGTTAGAAAAGGTACTAACCTTTCTAACAATTTCCTCCAAATTCTCATTCTGTAATCAATATGGTATCAAAGCCACTTAGCCAAATTCCTAACCCTAACCCTAATCCTAATCATAATCCTAATCCCAAATAAATCCATAATCCTTAACACTAACATTCTTCATTCTTCCCAACATCCCAAGACCAAACCGGATACAGCCCTGGGCCGGCCCAGTGACCGCTCAGTCATTTATCTCGAGCCGACAAGCCCAGCTTCGATCCACAACTTCGACACAATTGCCCAGAGGACCTAATGCACTACCGACCATCTCCTCATTCAACATGATAGCTTGATTGACAGTTAGGCTCCTTCAATTAATGCATCGGTTTATGATCCAAGCATTCAATGATTGACCGTTAATTAGACGTCCATGCCGAAGCTCACGCCAAACGCAATAAAGTGTCTTAAAAGCGCATTCATTACATTCGAATGGCATTCACCAAACCATCACCGATAAATAATCTCTCAAACAACGAGAGACGTGACGATTCTCAGAGAAACCAACACTCGAATACTCTAATATCTGTTCCACCTAATACTTGGCAGATAGCTAGCGGACGACCTCCCTAACAGGTTGGACATAGCTATCCCGAGTCTCTTTGAGACATCACTGACTTAAGCATCGGATGCGATTTGGTCAGACCCCAGATTTGACCCTCGTGATGAGCTTCGAGTGTTGCAGGAAGCCTGGAGATAGCTTGCATCCTACTCCTATAGCTCGGTTCAAAGCCTACTCAGACCATGGACCTCTCTCCCATTGCTTAGTCGGCTACCCACGTCATCCTTTGACGTTATACGTCAGCTACTGCAACCACCTATTCGTCCGACTACTTCAGTTGTGAGAAAACACGCGTAAACAGCTGACGTCGTCTGTGAAAGCGAGTCACTATCCACGTTATCAACCCCACCAACCAAAGGCTCGAAAGGCCACTAATCATGAGAGTGGCAGATGGTGCACCACCCTCCATGGATCTCAGTTCCTCCGCTCATGGGATGATCGAATGACAATTAGTGACTTTGGAGCAGTTCCACGCGTTCTCACCTAAATAAGTGTCAACATCCAAGTGTTGACTACGGTGATCGAATGACTAACGGATGTGCAGTCCAATCCGACCACAAACCTATCCGTCATCCCAATTTTTCATCAACATTTGTTGATACAACACGCCACGACAACAGGCCAAGGAACCGTGCCTCCTAATTCGGAGCAACGGTTCAGTTTGCCCTCTTTCTTATGGCAATAGTAACATCCCCGCATCTCTCCAAGTCCCGAAGGAGCTCAGGACGTTAAAGTTCGAGGCCATAATTCAGTAACAACCGGTCACCATGGCTCGTGAGCCTCACTTGGTCGAGCTGAGGACCGTTGCTCAGCTCAAGCTAATGAACAGCTCCAAGAGAGCCGTTGTGGGCAAAGTCGGAGTCCGCATCAACGGTCGCAGACAGGCTTTAAGAGGAAGGCTCGAAGGGGCATCATCCGTCGTTCGAGCTCCTCCGACAGCTCAGATGGGAATCAAGGCGATTGATTAGGGTTGAATATTGTATATACAACTTCCTAACTTATTGGTGTTGTGCATAGATGTCATGCATTTTGGGTTCCAATACATGCATTTTTATAATATTATAATATTTAGGAGCTAACCATATATTTATGCATAAAACGATATTACTGATACTTAAACATATTGTATATATTTTTCAAGAATTCTCGGGAGATCAATCGAAATCAAATTGGAGCTCAAAGACTATTGGAAGACCACCAAACAACTGACCCTATACGGTGTGCGACATCCCACACGACCATGTGGGATGTAACTTGGAGGTGAAGCCCATGTAGCAAACTTAGCCATACATGATCGTATAATACGACCGTGTGGCTGGAGCAGCTCAATTTCAAACCCCCAACACGGTCGTGTCGATCAATGACACGACCGTGCCAGGCCTTGGACAAAAACTATAGCGTCTCAGATTTCTTTATGCCATACAGTTACACATGGTCGTGTCATATCAACACGACCGTGTTGACCGTGTGATTTCAAGAGAAGGCCAATGCTTCACGTCATCGTCACGACCATGTCAACTTGGGGCACGACAGCACGATCATGTCGACTATGTTGCTGTTGCTATCCAGAGCGCGATTTTGGGTGAGAATTGCTGGGCTTTTCAACCCGTTTTGGATCCGATTCTTCTTGGGATGATCTCAACAATTGATGCGTGGATGGAGGGCAAAGATTCGGATGAAACTGGAGCTAAAAACTCTACAGACACCTCTCATCAGATCGCCTTCTATCATTTCCCATTTTCTTCTCATTCGGCCCCCTTTCTTTAATTTTAGGGTTTACTTTTAGGGGAAGCTGCGGCTGAAGCTGTGGGATTTGGGGCTGAGCTCAAACTCCAATTGGGTAAAACAATTCTAGTTTTTCTCTTGATTTGTGTCATTTAGTGTCCAATTCTTGTAATGAACGTCTTAGCATTATCAGTGGAATTTTATGCTTCTAATCCATGAGTAGCTAAATCTCTGGTGTGTGATATTGTGATGTAATTGGGAATCATGCATCTATGTTTTCAATCATTTTTGTACCATTGAATGTTTATTTAAATCGATTATAGGTTATCTTTATTCTTATTGCAATGCATTACCCGTCGAGTGGTTCGATGAGGATGGAATGCCATGAGGCATCTCCTACGTGTAATAGCATTACCCGTCAGGGGGTCCTAATAGGATGATGCGTCGCGAGGCATTATCTAAGTGCGTCTACACTACCCGTCAAGGGATCCGAGAAAGGCGTGTGGCGAGGCATAGCCTATATGCATAAGACCCGTCGAGGGGCCCTAAATGGTTAGGGTGGTGTACCGCGAGGTACTACCTAGAGATTAGAATATTTACTCCATCAATCGAGTGAATACTTAATAATTAATACGCTTAATCCCACCATGAAATCTGTTGAGTATTGGACTTCTCCCTACTTGGTGTTAATGATGAGCAAACATAAATACTTGTGACTAATCCCCTATTTTGCAGTTAATCCATTGCCTAAGCTATTTATGAAGATCTACTTGCAATGGATGACTCTCAAACGTCATTGAATGCAAATGACATGAATTGGTTGATCGTAGATAATGATTGAAGCTCCGTGAAGACTTCAAGCTCATATGATTGAAAGAAGAAATTTTTCGTCAATGTAATTTTTCTTTTATCTCTTCTAGTATGTAGCTTAGAAGTAGAACTTTGATGGAGCACTCACACACATCTACATTCAGTCATAGGACTCCATTAGATCAATTGTCCTTTGACTCCAATTCATTTCTCTATTGGTTGTGCAAGGATTGTTTATAACAGTCAACTGCTTAACAGTTTACAGTCGCCTGTCACAAAAACAGTCGACTGTATTTTGTTCTACAGTCGCCTGTTATGCACAGGCTTTTATAATATAGTTTTGGGCCTCCTCTGATTATCTCGCACATGCTACTGGTGAATGATACACAGTCGCATGTCCTTGTGACAGTCGACTGTGTTTTGTAAACCAGTCGCCTGTATATTCTTTGCCCTAACTATGTTTGACCTGAGTTTTACGGCCAGTCGACTAATGTTGTATATACAGTCGACTGTCTCTTAGATCAGTCGACTGACTATGATGCAACAGTCGCCTGTCTGTGAGTCATTTCTTTGACTCAGCTCTCTGGAAATTTCTCAGGCTTTTGACAGTCGTCTGTTTAAGGATATACAGTGGCCTGTTCTGATTAACAGTCGACTGTGTTCCTTGCATCAGTCGTCTGTCCTGTTACTTGTGAGATTTCCAATTTTTTTGTCTAACTTACACATCTCTCGGCCAGTCGCATGTCGAAGGAATTACAGTGGCATGTTGGTTTAACAGTCGACTGTTTTTGCTTCATCAGTCGACTGTCCACGTGGTAAGTTACCGTTATGAATTCTCACATACCCTTACTGACTGTGCAACAGTCGACTGTGGATTGTTCAACAGTCGACTGTCGCGAGTTCAGATTCTATCCGTTGAGATTTTTCTCACGGATTCCAATTGGTTTTTTGCCTAAACTGTTTTGTGGATTTGAGAAAGCTATAAATAGAGCTTCTACTGTTCCATTAGAAGGTTACTCATTCATTGCAAAATCTCTCAATCTTTCATTTCCAAAGATCAAAGCTTTCAAATCCAAATCCCTAAGTATTTCCAAATCTTGTTCTCTTGCTCTCCAACCTAGAACCAAAGAGTGATCATCTAGGCATTTGGTGCAGTCAAGAGAAAGGGCTTCTCCTCTCTTCCAAGAGAGTTCTTCAACACACATCACTCTCCACCTTCAAGTTCTACTTCAAGGCATAGGTGATTGTAAGTGTTGTTTTTCATTATTTCATAACTTTCGTTATTTGAGATTTGCTCTCGGTTGTGAGAGTGGTTTTGCTTCCTCCCAAGTTATGGGAGTCAAGGACATCGATTGTATTCGATTGCACTTGTAGGGTTGCTACAAGTGGGTTTTAAGGAAACCTCAAGTTAGGGTTCTAACTTGAGTATCCAGTGGTATCCGGGTGGAGGGGACGTAGGATTACCGGGAACAAGTCGGGAGTTGACTTGGGTAATCCGAACCCTAGAAACATAATTGTGTTTGCAATTGTTTCTTATTTGGGTTTATTTCTATTTCCGCATTATTTGTTGGATTGCATTTTATTTGGCGTAAATTCCTTTTAAATTTGCATAAACACTATTCAACCCCACTTCTAGTATTTTCCCCATAAACAGGGTCCTTGCAAAATCTTTCGGTGATGTTTGCCTACAAGGCACATCACTGAGCTATCGGATTGATTGAGATGCATAGTTGAGCATGACTTCAATGAAGTCACATCACTCACACACCCTTATCCTATTGTTTCATCCACACTTCCTTCAGTATAAATTTAGTTTAATTTCGTTACACAAACTTTCCAACAATTAGTTCGCCTTCGAAAGGTGGTTCGATCTTCACTGAATTATTTTCTGGCTTGATTTTGAATTGTGATTTTGCAGACGAGCATTGTCCTTGTGGATACGATACCCGACTCACCAGATTATTATTTCTTGACCTCCTGCACTTGGGAGGGCATAATATTTTGAGTTCGTGGAAATTTACCTTGGAGAAAGGCAAGTTTCCAGCTCTACAAGATGGCACTATTCTTGAGGCAAATTTAGCCATCCGATCTTGGACATGTGTCAACATCTCAAAGCAGCAACCCTCCAAATTCTGTGCTCTTTTGGCGGGTAAAACTTAATGCAAGGAGCTCTGGCGGCCAATTAAATGTGTCATCTCGACTGTCGCGCCCATCCAATCCATACTTGCAGCCCTGGGCCGGCCTAATGACCGCTCAGTCATATATCTCAAGCTGACAAGCCCTGTTGAAGCCCACAGTTGAGGCCCAATAGGCCAGCGGCCATTACGTGCGGTCGATATTCTGCTCATTCAAGGCGACAGCTTAATTGACCGTTGGGCTCCTTCAGTTAATGCGTCGATTTATGATCCAAGCATTCAATGATTGACCGTTAGCTCGTCATCAATGCCGACAGCTCAGGCCAAGCGCAATAAAGTATCTTAAATGCTTATGTGTTACATTCGAATGGCATTCACCATACCATCGCATATAAATAATCTCGCAAATAACGAAAGACGGGATGATTCTTAGAGAACCAGCACTAGGTACTCTAACATCTGTAACACCTAATACATTTCCTTCGAAGCTTGGCACGATAGCTAGCGGACGACCTTCCTAACAGGTCAGACATAGCTACTCCAAGCCTCTTTGAGTCATCTACTTAATCATCGGATGGGATTTGATCGGACCCCAGATCTAACCCACTGACGAGCTTCGAGTGTTGCATATGCAGACAGTGGACAAGTCGCCCATTGCTCAGTCAACTGCTCACGTCACCCTTTGACGTCCTACGTCAGCTACTGCAACCACATATTCGTCTGAGTACTTCAGCTATGAGAAAACATCCGTAAACAAAACTGATATCCAACATCACATCCTCATCCCCATGAAGCCTAGCAACAAGATCCAATCACCTAACAAAATTCGGCCAACTACGACCAGTCTTCTCCAACATAACATCCATGTTCTCTGACTAAATCCACCTCATTATGATCTTCTCCGATAACATCAGCCCTCCTCTAACATTCTCAATCCCACTTTGATCATCCTTCATGCGACGCTAATAAGATCCGACCAGCTCCGATACCGTTCACTACTCTTTGACTTATTCCGATGAAATCTAGCTACCCGGCTCTCAATCACCTCTATCCGACCATCTCTAACGTTGTTTGACCCTTCTCCAACCAACTTCTTTGTTTCCTCTATCATTTGGTGGTGTTTTAGCATGATGCCGCTAAAAAACATGCGGTGACCTTCGACTGCTAAAAAATAAGAAATAATATGTTATGCTTTATTTTGTGGCATTTGGTTGTACTTGATCTCAATAGAGTGTCATAAATATTTGGTGGATGCTTTGTTGTGGAGCCCTAAGTGGGATCGCTACTTGTGGTTGTATGATACATTTGCTTGTAAGATCGTAGGCTTGAATGATACAATTGTTTGTAAGGTCCTTAAGGAGGATCATAGGCTTGAACGATACAGATGTTTGTAAGATCCTGAAGAAAGATCCATTAGGATTTCGTTGGGAGAATAGTAAACTGGAGGTGTAAGAATTTGAAATATGGAGCCACTTGTTCCAATCTTCCAGAATTTCCATGAAAATCACTGCTCAAAAATTAAACTGGAAGAACTTCTTGTAGTGAAAAAGGTTGGTAAGATCAACCTATGGGCAGAAAGATGAAGACACATTTGGCAAAGGGTCCTCCACCACATGTTACATTATAGTGGATTAAAGATGATAATTAGATTTACAGTCAGCTACTGAATTCGATAGAGCATGAGAATAAGATCTGATGATGCATGCAAATAGTGTCAAGGAGATGTAGTAGTTTCTGTAGTGTTATACTTAGGAAATAGTAAGCATTCCAAAGCATGTAATGCATCCTAAGCCATTAGGAGGAGTGAGTAGGATGACAAGCCATTATCGTAGTATTACGCAGATTTATTATGCAGATTTTTACAAGTTATATGAATAACTGAACTGGTTATTTCCTATCACAGATTTATTATGCAGATTTTTACAAGTTATATGAATAACTGAACTGGTTATTTCCTATCACTTTTGATGTAGAGGAAAGTTGGCTATGCTAGACTTTCTAGAGTCTATGTCCAGAGTATGCAAAAACTGCATCAGATTATTAGAAGCCCAACAACCAAGTCATAATCGGAGACTTTTCATACCATACAACAAATATTTCTTGAAGGGTCCAGGACCTTTAAGGCTAGCTGCCCAGTGACCTTTAAGGCTACGGGAGGCAGATGCAATGGCCGTCGAGGGGGAGGTCATGTTGACAAAGGTGACAGTGGTGGATGATGTATGAGCGATGGAAGTAGCATTTATCAGATGGAATGAGAGGCTATCAGGATGCATGTGTATCGAGAAAGGCATGTTACTTTCGTAGTGAGGAAGGCCGCACTCAACTTACATGCATGAATAAGACAGGTGGATATTCAGGTGATTCTGTACATATGGCATCTTCCAAGGACTTATCTACAACACAGAGTGTTGAGACATTAGAAGAGTGGGTGGAGTTAATATCAGCTATTTTAAAATTTAGTGAAGCTCAACTGATGACTTCTTCTGGCATAGCTACTATTGCTAGAACAGAAAATTATAACACCTTTGTTGCCACATCTAGTCCTAGGACTTATATAATATATTTAGGTGCATCAGATTGTATGATTGGGGATTCAGGTATGCTATCATCCTTTCATTCCATTTTGAATACTCAGACACTGGAATTTGTTGCTGGCTCAACATCTACTATTGAGGGTGTTTGCTTAGTCAATATCAGTACACTCTTGTATTTATTATTAGTCTTGTATCTGTTTAAATTCCTATTAAACTTGCTCTCTATTATTAGTTGATTTAAACATTAACTTGTTCAGTAACTTTATTCACCGTATTTTACTAAAGATAGGAATGAAGAAGATTAAAGTGTGTAAGTCATGTGTATTATATCACTTGGACATTGAGATGGGGTCGGTAACTCTCTTCCAATCAAACTCTATCCGCCATTATCGTTTTGGAAATCAATTGCTTCATAGTTTGAATTTTCTTCTCCTTAAATTAAATAAATTGTTTCTTATATTGTAAATCACATCGGTTAGGAACACATCATTGCGTGTCTCCCAACATAGAGTTAATAATCGCGTTAAATCTTCCATTGAGATAGCACAAAATAATGATTAGGGCCCTTGCCCAATTAAGTCAAAATGTGGATTAAAGATGACTACTTTTGCATGATTTGGCTGTATTTGTTAAAATGTAAATAAGAAGTATTCTCTGTATCTAAACAATTTTTTGCTAGAATAAAAAAACCTAATTTGGTGTATCTATTTATATTTTAAGGAGTAATAAATTTCAACATATCTTTTGTAAATTTTCAAATGAGTTTGACTTTGTACATCAGCCATCATGCTCTTACACCACTCAATAGAATACGATTGCAGAGTTTATTAATAGGCATTTACTTAAAGTTAATAGGATACTCCTTATTCACATAAGTGTTCCTAAATGCTTCTAGAGCGATGCTATTCTTATTGAATGCTATTTGATTAATCGCATGTCTTCTACTATTCTTAAAAATAGTATTATATATCAGTTGTTATATCCTTCTGTTGATCTTTCCTACTTACTACACAAAATTTTTTAATTTGTTTGTTTTATTAATAATCATCATTTAGATAGCACTAAACTTGATCATCATTGTTTAAAATGCATTCTCTTATATGTTCTCAAACTTAAAATGATCACCGTTCTTTCAAATGCATTTTCTTACGATTACAAATGATTTTGTCTCACAATAAATCAACCTTTTGTGTCAACTGTTGTAACATATTTTGAGTCTCAACTTTATTTTTCTGCTAAGGATGACACTTCCGGCCCATTATCTTTTACATAATCTAAGAAGATTTTATTCCTGAATCTAGACTCTTTTGATATATATTTTAGATGCACATATGGACCTTACTTTTAAACTTATACTAGATCAGGGGAGCCGCTACATCATTCAGGTAGATATAGAAAGATTTTAAGGAAGTTGAATTATCTGACTGTGACTAGTCTAGATATTGCATATTCCATGCATGCAGTTAGTCAATTCATGCCATTAGTCAATTCATGTCCAATCTCATGACTAAGCGTTTGGATGCAATTATATGGATCTTGATATACTTGAAGAATGTTCCAGGTAGAGGCATCCTCTATTCAGATGGTAGACATAGTTGGGTTGCAAGTTTCTCTGATATAGATTGATCATGTTTACTGTTTGATCACATGCCCATGATAAGATATTGTGTTTTCGTGAAAGGTAATCAGGTATGTCCTGGAAGAGTAAGAAGCAATTGGTTGTTTCCAGATCTAGCACTGAATCAGAATATTGAGCTATGACAGATATCATCTATAAGTTGGTATAGATTCAACATACTTTCTGAGCTTGTGCTTCCATTTTCCACTACTATAAGATTCTATTGTGAAAATTAGGCTGATATCTACATTGCAAACAATCATATGTTTCATTGGAGAACTAAGCATATTGAGATTGACTGCCATATTGTTCAAGAGAATTATGAGAAGAAGGTTATTAAACCTAAATATATGAGATCTATTAATCCAACTAGATGATATGCTGATAACACATCTTGGAAAACGTACGTTAACTATATTTGTAACAAGTTTAGCATGTATGATAAATATGTTCAAATTAAGGAGTGTGAGAGTAATAAGATGCAAAAATGCTATTTGTTAAGTGGGGATGTAGTATATAAATATATAATAGTAGGTGTTAGAAAAGGTCCTAACTAACTTTTCTAACCATTTCTCCTAACATCTCTTATCTCTAATTAACACTGTAACTATTTTTGAGCCTAGGTGAAAAGATTGCTATAGGTTCCCTGGATGGAAGACATGACAGCATTATCCGATGAGCATCAAGTTATTGGCAAACTAAGCGATATTTGTCCTCGATATGCTTGATGCATTTATGAAACATGGGATTTGTAACAATGTGAATGATGCTTTGATTGTTATGGTATAATGGAGTTTGAGGAGGTACTGTTACACATATATTATGTAATAAATCGCATATCCACTTAAGTTCATTGCATGTGTCTGACACATCGTGATACTTAATGCAGGACCATAAGAAAGTATCTCGCCGCTTGCTATGCAAATAAATAAGTATGCCAATAAATATACAATAACCAATAGTTGAGCAATTGGTGTCGATTGGCCCGACCATCCTTTAAGTAGCTGCAAAGAGAGACCAATGATTTAGAAGAAAACAGCATGGAGCGTTACCTTATATCATGTATATACTGCAACATACAAAGAAGTGCAATAAAACGTGTTGAAGTATGGGCACTGACAAACTGATTCAAAACACTTAAAATGAGTATTGCCCGGTGAAGTGATTATGAAGTAAACCAAAACAGATATACATTTTTGGTGGTGTGTCGAATTGTGTGGAGAATTGTGGATTATCAAACATAGTCCCACATAGGCTAGACAATGGGATTTGAGAGGTATAAATATGTGAATTGTATCTCCATTGGTATGAGGCCTTTTGGGGAGAGCCCAAAAACAAAACCATGCTGGTCCAGTGAAGGCCCAAAGTGGACAATGTCATACCAATATGGAAATAGATGAGTTGAGCCCAAATGTAAGCCCCAACAAGTGGTATCAGAGCTAGGCTCCTAACTTAGCCATGTAGAATTAAGGAGCTCTCATGCAGAGCCAAGCTACCGAGCTCTGCCGAGAGCTGCCAAGTTGTCGAGCTGCCTGCCATGTGTAATTGAGCTCTCGAGTAATGATTTCGACTTCACGTAAGGCGCCCCTCTCTGTGCAGTGAAGATGTGACTCAATCAAGCATGTTAGACTGTTTGAGGTTGAGATTTGTGGAATATCAAACAAAGTCCTGTAGGATCTCTACAAAACCAGCACTACTAGACAACACAACACTAGATGAGGGTGATTAGTGTAATGGCACAATAATTGACAAATTAAAAATACTTGCAAATGCGGAATTAAAAGACAAGATAATAAGCAAACCATAAGAGACAACAAACGCAAACAAAACAATATATCCTGATTTGGCTAAGCCTACTCCAGACACACACTCTTTCCAGAGTATTGTGGTTTTCCAATATAAGGCTTTTCCAAGCCAAGCCAACACAGTAGTCCAATTGTCACTCTTTTTCAAGAGCATATCATTTCTAAGATAGCAAATCATATTCCAAGCCTATCTTTTCATATAGAACACTTCCACAACCCGGAAGCAAGGGTCCAATTGAAACAAAATAGAAATACACACTTCCTGTTGACTTGATTAAATGAACTTACAAACTTTAAGTATAGAGGCAATGAAGTATGGTTGTCCAAGTGCTAGGATAAGGCTTGATGCACTAGTGGACTTCCCTTGAGCTTGGATTTCAAATCAATGTGAAAGAATGCTCACAGGAAAATGAGAGAGAGAGGAAGAGAGTGAAAGCTTTTCTTTTGAGTTTTTGGCTTCCAAATGATCTTTAATTCTGTGTATTAATGCAAAAAACGCCCTCACAATGAGAGATAAATACTCTCTCAAATGGGCAAAAAATAAGAAAAGGGCTCTTTGAAAAAGCTATCCAACGGCTATAAACGGGCAGAATTCTCAGCGACCAAACATCTGATGAAGGGTGACCAAACGCCATTGATTCAAGGGCCATTTTCAGGACCATTTTCAAGATTATGTATCTCTGCCATTGATTCAAGGGCTAATATCCTCCTCCTTTCGGCACTGAGCCTTCGCCAATGGCCTCAATCTCAGGGTCTAGTAGATGCAAGTCTGCAATGCCTTGCGATCTCATGGACATAAAAAGAGCTAAACCAAAGAAAAAAATTAAGAGCACCAAGAATCAATAACAAAGAAAATATGAACAAAAACAAAAAGAATTTATACCGCAAGTGCACGGTGTCATGTAGTGCTAACAAGTCGAACACAGGGAGGCGTTCGTTGAGTACCGATTTTTATTCTTCGTTCGAAAACTACACTATCGAATAGTGGTCGAAGAGAGAAATAACCTGTGAAATCAATGGATAACAGCTTTAGGGCTTAGGGTATCCATGCCATTGAACTAGGGTTAATGTTGGATTAATAGATGACCGATTGTTGGGTTCAGTGGGACTCGGGAGAGATCTTCTAACTTAAAGGCATTCTCCTATCCTACCACTCTCGTGGTGCATGATAGGATATTTTCTTATTTTATCTTCTACCCCCGCTCTCGCGATGCTATGATAGGCATATCCTAACCTATACCGATGCCGACTCTCGTCGATACATCGGTATACGTTAGGCGCATTACGCTCGACGAATATCCCCAATCTTCCTCCCGACCACAGTGGCGTTTGAGGATTGACCTATATACGAGGGCTCTAATCGGTGCACGACTCTCACCGGTCACACCGATAGTATGGATCCTCGTAGGGATCGAAACCCCGGATTGGTTCCGAATCTCGTCGACGGCCAATCCGATCACCCATAAGGGAGGGAGTCTAATCTATGATGATAATTGGCATTCCAATATACCCCAATTCCTCAATAAACCCAGTAATTTAATCAAATGTTCATCCAACCCATGGCCCTAATCCAATGGGATTCAACCCAATACCCTAGATAAAATCTACTCACTACCTATTAAAATAGAAGTGATTTCAACTACAGGGTCAATGAGAAAAGTCATGGATTCAGTTTATAAACACAAGAGCTGAAAATACACAATGGTGATAACAAAAGAGAAAACTTCTATTAAGTAAATCTAATTTAATACAAGAGAAACTAACTAAAGCAATCAAAAGTGCTGAATAAAAGAGTTAAGGTTCTCTTACAAAACCTCCAAAAACACAAAAAATAGCTACAACAGAAGATGGGTTCGCTCAGGGGAAGAAGATGAGCTTTTATACATTCCCCAGAAAGACCAAAAGACCCCCTAACTGCTCCCAGACTATGCCGTAATCCGCGCAAAAAACCATATTCAACGCGACCGCGTCGAAAACAACTTGGTCGCGTCGTTCGTTTGCGTAAATCGGGGGGAATGGCTACAACAATGCGGTCGCGTCGCTAGGGATATGGCCACGTTGAATTCGGCTTCGACGCCCGTGTCCTCTTCAAAACGGCCGTGTGGAGCGGTCGTTTGGTCTTCAGCTCTTCGGGATTACGCAGCCGCATCGTCTTTAGTCACGCGGGCCGCATCGATTGCATGTCTTCAATTCTTCTCCTCAGCGACGCGGCCGTTTGGATATCTTTTGCGTGGCCACGTGAAGCTAGGTTCTGGAGCTTGTTGACGCGGCCGTTTGGTGCATGGTTGTGCGGCCACGTGGAATGGACTTCAGCTTAAAGGGTGTTGGGATCACGCGGCCGCGTCAAATCGACGCAGCCATGTGTATCACAGTTCTTCACTAATCTCCCCTTTTTGCACACGTGGAGCTCATGGCTCCGCTTATTTCGCCCTTTTGCGTCTTATTCACACCATATGATCCCTAATCAATATGTATTCCTGCAAAGCATAGAAGAAATCATAAAGCAAAAGAGAAAACAAAACAAAGAAAACGGGAAAAACGGAGAAATAAACGATGTAAAACGTGTATGAAAAAAGTGGGAAAAACTATATACAATGAACACTCATTAAAGACGTTCCTTAGCAGTGCTTCCCTATGTAGAACCTTCACAAGGAATATGTAGATCCAAGGAAGAGAACTACAACAAATGGACATCCGCCGAAAAGTCCGCAGAGGTGGACAACGTCAAGGCAATGATCGTTCTTCATTGTGTTTTGGAGCCCGATGAGTTCAATAAGATATGCACATGTAAGAGTACATATCAAATTTGGAATTATCGAGCTCCAAAGTATTTATGTTGAGTATTAACTTCTCCCTACTTGGTTTTAATGATGAGCAAACATAAATACTTATGACTAATCCCCTCCATGCATTTAAGTCATTGCCAATTCTAATTATGAAGATCAATTGCAATGAATGACAATCAAGATCAATCAAAGCTTAAAGAGAGATGATTGAGTGATCAAGACAAAGAGAGAAGACTCAAAGACTTCAAGATCAATCAAGAGAAAGAAAAGAAGCTTGAATTCATTGTAAACCTTTCTATTCTTTTATTTCTTTCTCTAAGATTGTAGCCTTGAAGTATAGTTATCTTGGAGCGCACACACACATCACTCACATTATCCAATGAATCCTTTAGAATCCATTTCCTAAGACTCTAAATCATAAAACCCTCTTAATGGGCAAATTGATTGTTTGACAGCCGAATGCTGAACAATAGCAAGGCGACTGTCTCGTTATAGGCGTCTGTGTTTTGTTCTTCAGTCGTCTGTAATGCACACATTTTTGCTAGGGTTTTTGGGCTTTCATTCTTTACTTCTAAACAGGTAACTGATGTACAAAGTACATGTGCATGTCTATAGTTCAGACGCATGTGCATTGTTAACCAGTCGCCTGTATCCACTTACCCAAAAATCACATTTTGTCAACGTACATACTTGTACACTTTCAGGCATTGTACGTTGGTTTTACAAGCGCCTGTCTATGATACAGGCGCATGTCTATTCCACTACAGTCACATGTCCATCCGTGTCCAAATTTCTCATTTTTGACAAGTTACACACTTGTGCTTTCAGGTGCTGAACGTTGGTTTTACAGGCGCATGCGCATGACACAGGTGCATGTGTATACCACATCAGTCGCATGTCCTTTGCATACCCAAATTCTTGATTTTGTGAAGTTTCGTACTTCTGCCACTTAGACGCATGCCTTTGGTTTCACAGGCGCTTACAAGTTATACATGTGCATGTATAACCTTAAGCAGTCGCCTGTCCTATGTGGTAAGTTACCGTGTGTACTCTCACCTACCGACTGACACAGAGCGACATGCGCCTACTCGTGCTTCGTCCGTTAGCCTATTAAATGTGGAGTTTTTGAGAGAGCTTATAAATAAGGGTTTTATTGTTCCATTGAAGAACTCTTAGAACCTAGAGACTCCATTTGATTCATCCTAAGCTCAAGCTCTCTTGCTTTCAAGCTCTCAAATCTCTCTTGCTCACCAATCTAGAATCCATTCATATTCTTCTAGCCATTAGCAGTGACAAGCTGAGGTGATCCTCTCTTCATTGACGAGACCTACAACACACTCTCCACTCCTGCCTCACTTCAAGTTCTACACTTTAAAGCATATGAGTTTGTAAGTGTGATTTTATATTTCATAACTCTTTCGTTATATTGATTTGCTCTCAATTTGTGAGATTATTTGCTTGATCCCAGGATGTGGGAATCAAGGACATCAATCTGGTGTATTGATTACACTTGTATGGTTTCTACAAGTGGGTTTAGTGGAAAACTCAAGCTAAGGCTTTAGCTTGAGTATCTGGGTGGAATCCCAGGTGGTAGGGATGTAGGATTATCGGGAACAAGTCGGATTTGACTTGGGTAATCTGAACCCTTGAACATACTGTATTTGCATTGTTCTTTTTGTTGTTTCTAAGTTACTTCCGCATTATTGTTGGTTAGGATTTTAATTAAACGAAATTTCCACTTTAATTTTATAAACAATATTCAACGCACCTTCTAGTGTTTTTCTCGTAGCACATGGTCCTTAAAGAGAATCCACATAAGGATACTACTGCAGGCAACAACGGTAGTGGGAGTTCTAGTCAAGATGGAGATCCTAGATCTACTGGGGATGACTCGATTGCTTGCAGAGTGGGTCGGTACACGGTGAAGACCCCAGCTCGCTTTGATGATTACATGAATTTGGCTTTGTATTACATGCGCATGGCCAGGGGAGGAAATAAATGTAACTTACCCTGGGCAGCTACCCAGGGAAAGAAATTAAATTAATATTTTGTATTACACGTCTACGCAATCTTCTGATTGCCCAACGGATAAAGCATGTTGCAGCGGAAGTGGAGATCATGGTTTCGATCCCCATCAAAGTTATCTTTTGTTGATTATTATGTCGCTTTTTAGATTTTCTTTCATTTTAATTGATTGTTTTTTGTTACTTATTATCATTTTTTCATGTTGGGTATTATTTCTTCGGTTTTACACTTAAAAAGGAAAGAAATTTACCTTGCTTTTATGTTTCTATCTGGATTATTTATATTTTGATATACCCCCAAATTGGGACCAAATATGACAAGATAATATTGCATATTAAATAAAAGGTAATTTTATGTATTTTACATACACTAATTATGTATTTACCATATAAAATCATTGATACAGTAGATACATAATTTGTATTTTAAAATATGCTTTGCATTTCGTCTCCTAATAGTGTTTCGTTTTATTCTTTTGATTTTGAATCATATGCTAATACAGCACGCAGGTACGGAACTGTGTACAACTTATCTTGGGCAGCTCAAGGCAAGAAATAAATGAAATTTTTTATTATATAATCACAATCTCTGTCTCTCTCTCTGAATTTCTCCTCTCTCTCTCTCTATCTCTCTCATTACCTACCATTTCTCAAGTTGTTTTTTCTCTCTGACTCTCACTCTCTTCTATCTCTAAATTAATGTATAAAAGTTCTATATCAATCAATATTTCTATATGCTTGTGTGTGTATGTATTAATGTAAAAAATAAATAATAAATAATTACTTTGTTTATCAAATATTATTTTCATAGGCATGCATATATATATATATATGTATTATGTATATATATGAGGAATATGGGCCTGAGCTGTCAGTGCAGGAAATTTTTCCTGCGCTGACAGCAATTTGGGGGGGCAAAAAAATTTTAAAAATTTTTTTGCAGTTTTTTCTCCTACTTGTTAACTAGCTCCCCACCAAGTTTCAAGCCGATCCAACACCGTTTGAGCCTCCATTCATCGATTTCAAAAATGTTGCTCTAGAATTCCGAACTGTCAGCGCAACATTTTTGAAATCGATGAATGGATGCTCAAACGGTGTTGGATCGGCTTGAAAATAGGTGGAGAGCTAGTTAACAAGTTGGAGAACACACTGCAAAAAGAATTTTTGAAAAAAAAAATATTTTTTGACCCCCCAAATTGCTATCAGCACAGGAAAAATTTCCTGCGCTGACAGCTCAGGCACATACTCCTCTATATATATGTATGATACTATTTTGAATATATGTATAATATGTTGAGTATTGATGTTTCATACCAATGTCATTTTGATGATGATCACAACATTATGTTGTTGCTAATGACTCTCTTGTTTCAGTCTCATAGTTCATTTCAAGAATATCTTCTTTTGGAAACTAAACACTTGGTTCAAGGATGGACATCAAGTGTAGAAGGGTGTCAAAGCTTGGAGATGATGGAGAGCATCAAGGCATCAAGATTGAAGGCATAGACTCTAAGGAAAGTAATGTAATCTATGTAATATTTCCTTTATTGCTTTCTCTCTCTTTTTAGTCTAGGTTAATGTAATGTCTTGTTAGATGGTCTACTCATACATGCATATGCATTTAACCATCTTAGTGAGCCTTAGGATTATCATAGAATCCAACCCAATAGGCTCATCTTGACCAAAGACTCATTTGGAGTCTCTGGTTCTCCTACAGTCGCCTGCTGAAGGATTCACAGTCGACTGGGTGATTTTCGGTTGCCTATCGATCCTTCTACAGTCGACTGTGATACACGGCTCAAGTCAACATTTCTATTGACTCTACTTGAGCTTTTCGCATCAGTCGACTGACGATCAATTTACAGTCGCCTGTGGTTTGGTCAACAGTCGTCTGTGTAGCGTAAGTGCAATGTCTGCCTCTCTCTGTTTTTCTCCATCTCCTGCAGCAGTCGACTGATCACGGGTTTACAGTCGACTGTATTCTTGTCATCAGTCGCCTGTATGCTTATCTGGAGAAAGAGTGCAGCTATCTGTTTATTCCATCCCCTACAGCAGTCGCCTGCTGAAGGTTTTACAAGCACCTGTCCTGTTCACAGTCGACTGTATCGACTTCATCAGTCGACTATCGTAGCTCAGATTATAGCCGTTGGATATTTTCTAACCGTTGGACAGTCTACTGTCATTTGTTCATCAGTCTACTAACGTTTCTGCCCAGAAACTAGCCGTTGCAGCTTTTTGTTTTTAGCTGTTTACTTGGGTTTTGAGGGTTGATATAGGGTTCCTATATATATGAGAGGGCTGAGTTCATAGAAATTTCTTGATGCTATTGCAAATCATTAGAGATTGATTAAGCCACTCTCAAACTCTCTCTTTTCCCTCTTTGAGCTTTCATTCCTCTTCATTCCTCTTCATGCATTGAAGTCCAGCTCAAGGGAAATCATCCAAGTGCTTTCAAGCAAATCTCAACACTTGGAGAGCCTCTTCCATACCTTGCATTCATCTATGAGTAAGCATCTCAAGGCATATGTAAGTGTATTTATTTTACTTGGTGTTTTTTGTAACACTAATTCTCTTTGTGGGAATTAGTCTTTATCTCTTTGTGGGAGTTTATCTCTTTGTGGGATTAGGATATTCTCTTAGTGTGAATAACACTCTTTGTGGGAGTAACTCTCTTAGTGGGAGTTTGGTGTCCTAGTGTAGGGTTAACACTAATTCTCCGAATGGGAGTTAGTAATTCTCTAGGTGGGAGTTTGACCCCTGTGTAGGGTTGGTTGGGTCCTTGTGTAGGGCAAAATCCTCTTGGTGAGGTCTCTCTCTTTGTGGGAGTATATCTCTTTGTGCGATTTGTATTCACTTCTCTTTGTGGGATTATAGTGAATATTGGTGTAGCTGGACGTACCCAAGTTTGGGGAACCAGTGTAAAATCTTGTGTTTGCGTTTGGATTGATTGTGTCAATTATTTCCTCTTGCACTTATTATTCCGCATTTGCAAGTTTAATTTTAATTGGACAATTTATTGCCATTACACTATTCACCCCCCTCTAGTGTGTTGTTAGTATTGCAAGGGTAAGGCGATCCTTATATAATACTATTTTGTAGCTATTATCAATGAATAATTCAAGCATGTAAATATTTATCTTTCTGTTTTGGTATTTTTTAAAAATATTTTTTACACCATCTTTATTTTTGCCCAAGGCAAAAAATTCCTAGTTACGCCATTGCACATGGAGATCCTAAGATAAATATGTTTGCGATGGATGCATTGAGTTTGGACGCAAAATCAGGGTGGTTGTGTGCTAGGAAAGGCACTAAAGCGCATCCCAAAACAATTCACAAGGAGGAGAATCCGAAAGAGGACAGGTCGGCGATGAAGTTTGAGTGACGCTTAAACTTATTTTCCTTGAAGAGGTGCTAAAGTGCCACGAGGTGGCACGAGGAGAGTTCACTATGATTTTTGCTTCATGTATGGATTCAAGGAGATACTGTGATATTCGAAGATTCACGTACAGAAAGAGATTCGTTGGACACTCGGTTAGTTGGTGATGCTTAGTCCGATGAGTACCCTAGCCTCAGGATGAGGTGGTTTATTTTTTTGGAGGTAGATATTGAGTTTCTGCTTGGTTCGGAATATATGATGTATTTGTATTAGTGTGGGTGTTGAAAATTGTGATACAAAACACCAAAAATATCTCGGGATGAATCTCGGATTTATCACAATTTTTAGGAATTTTTTTGGAGCACGAATTAATGAGCTTTCGCAAGCCCATCCCAATGTTTATTTTCAGAAAATATCATGCACCGTATGAAACCCAGTCGAAGTGGCCCATCAAATGATGCCAACTTGCTACCCGGGCTGGCCCAGCACCAGTGCTTGTGCAGCCCAGCCCACTATGCCCAGTGGCATTGGTCGGTTGGGCAAGTCACGCATCGTGCGCGTGACGACGAATCCGCAGCGGGCTTGGAGAGCAAGGACACCTGGCGCCACCACATTCCATCACGGCTGAAGATCGACAGATGGGATTGCAGGCGACTTTAGAAGCTAGATCCGATTAGGATTTCGATCTGATTCCGACCCAATTACAATTCCAGACCCGTTAGTCTATATAAACGGTGTTTCGGCTAGGTTTTTTGTAAGAGCTTGGTGCAAAAATTCCTGTAAAGTTTGTGACTAACTGTAGAGAAATAGAGGGTAAACTTGGAGGTATTGGGTGGGTCGTTTGAGAGCAAATCTTCATAATTTTTCACTGATTTCTTTGTGGGTTTGGTTGCTTCCCTTCAACCAAATGTCATAACTTATAATCCAAAGATATTGAAGCAAATTTTTGGTGTCAGATGTGTAGTTTTTTTTTGTTTTGTGTTGCTTTCAATTATTGCTTGTGTTGTGGGTTTCGTAGCAAATCGTCGTTTGCTTTGTTCGTTGTCACAGTGATCCTGAAATATCCACTGGCTTATCGATTGATGTGATCGTCATCTCTTACCTCTCCAACATTTTAATCAGTCACTAAAGACATGGAAGGGCTCAAAAGAAGCAAATATGACCCAGTGAAGGTGTACAAAGGGGAGCCAAGGATAATAAGACTGGTTGTTGACCAAATAAATATACAATGAAATTTAATAAACTAATTTTTTTCTTCTTTTTTTGAATTAAAGCATAATATGAATTGGGCTTTTAGAATAAGAAATGATAGAATTAAGAAAAAGAAAGAATGAATGAATAAGAAATAAGCCAAATGCTCGAGGAAGAAGTAAAAGAAAATTTGTTTTTAATTAAACTGAAGAAAAAAAGGTTTAAAGGAGATTATGCCTACTTGGATGAGGCTCAACTCCAAATGGTAAAAAAATTAAAAGAGATTAGCTTCATTTGCATGAGGTCCAACTCTAAATTGTGTTAAAATGAGATCAGGACAAAATGGAAGAAAGATGAGAGAAAATATACATTGGTTGCAGTTGAATCAGATCTAAGGTTGTAGAGCCTGTGGGTCGGCGAACTTGGGACAGATCTAACACGTGGATGTGTAAGTGAGGCGATGTTGCGTCGAATAAGAGAGATAAAGGAAGGAGGACACAACATTTAGGAAGAGGCGATCAGTTTTCGAATCCAAGTAAATTTTCCTGCTTGCTATTAACGCAGTTCATGCTATCAAGAGAACTGGGGAAATGATCAAAAGACAAACTGCGCCAAAAACTTTTCCAGTTTCTGCAATAACATGGAACGTGCCAACATGACCAAGTTGCACGAGCTTTACTTTCTCATGCAAGAAGTTGACAAACCTCCCATTATCTTCGCAGGAAAGAGCGAGACCGATCTCAATGGCACTACAGCTTTTGATATCTCATAAACGAACAAAATTTCGAGCTTCCAGCGCACCGATAATGTAATGTAATTAAAGACCAAGCTACTGATCTAACAGCAGCTAACTCATTACTGCTAAACAAATGCTCCCAAGAGAACAAGGAAAGGTATCGAAAGACAGTTGGAGCAAACCATACAAAGTTCCAGTTTTCTCCAAGAACATGGAACATGGCAACATGACCAAGGTAGAGAAGGTAGCCGGTGGTTGATATGAAATCATTCTTATCACCAGCCCAATCAGCATCCGAGAAGGCATGAAAGATAAGAGGGGCTGAAGCAAAAATGTGAACACCGTGGTCAAGTGTGCCAGCAAGATAGCAAAGTAAGCGCTTCAGGGCCTGCCAATGATCGCTTGTAGGTGTCTGCATGAATTGTGACAACTTGTTGACACTAAAAGCAATATCCGGACGTGTCAAGCTTAGGTATTGTAGGCTGCCTACTAGTGTGCGGTAGTCAGTCGGTGATGGCAGCAGAGTACCCCCATCACGCATCAACGGAGCCAGAGCGGACATTGGGGTCGAAACTGCCTTGGTATCATCGAAACCAGATTTAACTAGCAGATCCAAGACATACTTGCGTTGGCTCAGAAAAATACCATCATTGGTGGACAAGACCTCGACACCCAGAAAGTAGCTTAGACTGCCAAGGACTTTCAATGAGAATTGGTGGGCAAGATTGTGGATTAGACCATCAACAGCAGAAGAAGTGGTACCTGTTATAATAATATCATCGACATAAACTAACAAAAAAAGAGTCGTTAGTCCATGACGATAAATGAATAGTGAGGCATCAGCAACTGAATTGGTGAAGCCTAGAGAGAGAAGATAGCTCCGAAGTTCTTGGTACCACGCTCGTGGTGCCTGTTTAAGTCCGTAGATGGCTTTGTTGAGTTTGCAGACGTGATGAGGATGAACAGTATCTATGAAACCATGAGGTTGCGCCATGTATACTTCTTCTTTGAGAGTTCCTTGAAGGAATGCGTTGTTGATGTCAAGTTGCTTTAACGGCCAGCCATGATGGACGGCGAGAGTAAGCACAATACGGACTGTCACGGGCTTGACCACTGGGCTAAATGTCTCAGTGTAATCCCAACCTGGGCGTTGGTGAAACCCTTTAGCGACAAGCCGCGCTTTGTAACGGTCAATTGAACCGTCAGGCAAGTGTTTGATGCGGAAGACCCACTTGCAGCTAACTAAGTTTTGTTGAGGAGACGCAGGAACGAGGTTCCAAGTATGGTTATGGCGAAGAGCATCATACTCGTGTTGCATTGCCGCTCGCCATTCGGGCTGTTTCAAGGCTTGGGTGATGGTTTTTGGCTCTTGTGGTGGATTTGTGTGGGCAATGAGGTTTAATTTTGTGGTGGGTTTGATTATGTTATTTCGGGATCGGGTGACCATACCGCGATCAGGGAGATGAGGTCGTTTTTGATTGAGCTTAGCAGGTGGATGTGGGATGGGTGGGTTATGATTTGGATGTGATGATGATGGAGGAATAGAGATAGAGGATGAGGAAGATGGTATCATACCGGTATGTAAGGATTCCACAACAGGTGGATCAGAGGTAGTATTTGTGGATGTTGGTGGGGTCGATAGCGAGGTAGGTTGAACCACAGGAAGATGTATAGTCGTCCAATCATTGATGGGGAATTCGGTGGAACAAGTGCTGGTTGGGAGGCTGCGGTAAGGGTACTCAGATTCCATGAAACGAACATGCAGGGAGGTATAGATACGCCTTGTGTTTGGATACAAGCATTGATAAGCACTCTGAGTGGAGGAATACCCTACAAAAACACACATAATAGATATAGGTGCAAGTTTATGATTAGTATAAGGTTTAAGCCATGGAAAACATAAACAACCAAAACTCCTAAGCTTGTTATAATTTGGTGAAGTGTGGAGAGCAGTTTAGAGAACAGAGAGTCGTGATTTAGGACATGTGTTGGAAGGCGGTTTATGAGATAGACGGCTGTGGTCAAGGCATGAGGCCAATGATCAAGTGGCATACCAGAATGGGTGAGCATGGATAAGCCGGTCTCAACAATGTGTCGATGGTGGCGTTCCGAGAGGCCATTATGTTCAGGAGTGTGCGGAGGGGAAGTGAGGTGGCTGATCCCGTGTGTACTAAGATATGATTTAAGTGCAGTATATTCACCTCCATTGTCAGAGTAGAGTATTTTAATTTTGTGTTTGAAGAAATTTTCAACTAGAGCCTTGAATTTAATGAAAACAAATTGTGTGCCCGATTTCTTTTTGAGAGGATAGAACCATATATATCGTGTAAAATGGTCAACAAATATGCAATAGTATCGAAGACCATCATAAGATACAACCGGAGAAGTCCAAACATCAGAAAAAATAATTTCCAAAGGATAAGAGGAAATAATAGTTGACTCATGAAAATGGAGCTTGTGGCTCTTGTTTAATTGACACGAAGAACAATCTGATTGCAAAAAATTTAAAGAACCTAATTTGAATTGCTTCTGGACGAATTGAAAAATAGCAGAGGATGGATGGCCGAGTTTGTGGTGCCATAGTGCAGAAGACGAGAGATTTAGATGGTGGTTGGTTGGAGAAGGTGATGGCCAGACATAAACACCATCAACACACGGACCTTTAAGCACTGTTTTCCCCGTTGAGATGTCTTTCACAAGAAAACAATCAGGTAAGAAAATAATAGCAGAATTATTTTGTGTAGTGAATTGAGAGACTGATATTATATTTTTGGACATGGAAGGGACACAGAGAACATTAGATAGAGAGAAATTAACAAGCTTAAGAGATCCAGTATGAGTTATGTTTAAACCTTTACCGTTGCCCATAAACAAAGCATCAGGACCATTATATGGGTGATGAAGAGCCAGAGTGTCGAGATCATGAGTGACATGGTGCGACGCCCCACTATCTACAAGCCAATGTGAGTCACTGGAGGTAGAAGCGAGAGAGTTGGCATGTGGTCGAGCTGGGGCTGGTGCAGGAAAACGAGCCGAATGAGGAAGGGAAATGGTGGGGTGCTGAGAGCGGAAGATCGGACATTGGGTGAGGACATGGCCCCGAGTCTTGCACCATTGGCAGAGGCCTAGGAAGGGCTTGGCTGGAGAAACATGCTGGTTGTTGCGAGCAGGAGGTGTATGTGGAATAATGTTTGTGAATGGTTTTGTGGTTTCGTAGGGATTGGAAATATTGGATGTGTATTCTGCTGACATGGTGAGAGGTGTTTTGTGGGTAAGAAAAAAAAGAGGAGTAGGTTCATGAACGTGGAGGCTTTGATGTAGAGAATGATAAAAGGTTGAATGCTTTTATTATGAGTGATGATGCTTATTTATACATAGCAGTGAGAGTGAGTAGAGATGATCTTAACAGATCCTACAATATCTCTACACTTAACAGAAAACTAAAGAATAGGGATACATGACTGAGTTAGTGGAAGACTAATTCAAAGCTGTTAAAGCTGTTTGGATATTATTATTAACATAGCATGGGCTTGCTTTCTCATGCAAGACGTTGACAAACCTCCCATTTTCTTCACAGGAAAGAGCGAGATCAATCTCATAAACAAACAAAAAATCCTGCTTCCAGCGAATTGATAAAATAATGTAATTAAAGACCAAGCTAATGATCCAACAGCTAACTTACTACGTGTTGACGTGTACATGCAAATCAAGATTTTTTTTTTGTGTGCCTTGTCCTCTTTCGAAATGATGCCTGCTCAAAGGTGAAAGGACTACAGGTCCTCTTGTTGGGTTAAAGGTATCTCATCCATGTGTGATCATGTGTCCACATGGTCAACAGACATGTGACGTGGGGCATCATAACGATGCATTGTTGGCCGCAATTTTTCCTATAATAGAAACAGGATTTTTCCCAATTTGTGCAAGAGTAAGGGTTTCAACCAAAGGCAAACATAAAAAATACAGGATTCACCGCAAAAGGAATACACTTTGTTTCCTTAGTTAGCTCTAAATTGCTAAGCCAGTAGGAAAGAAAACCAGGGTAAAAGACCACACGTTTTACCACTTGTGTTTGGAACAAGGTTGCACCTTCAATTTCACTCTAACCAAAAGTTAACAGCCTACATAAGATCGGTAGCTAAAAGGGAAATAACACCTATACAAGCATGAGAGCGTGCAGATGCATATTCATACAAGCATACAAATACATAACTAATGCAATTAGAACACAGACAAAGAGCTATATTCAACACTTCAAGAGTCAGGACCAGTGAAAATTTTGAAACTTCAAATACGATTGGATTTTTCATTCATGCCACCAAGTGGATCACATTTCCATAAGCGATTAAAATTGTTTAATTTGCAAATAGAAATTGCTAAAATGAAAATGGGTGGGTCACAATATCAGTGAGTTCCATATGGTTAGCATATGGTTGAGTAATAGGAATGCTATGTAAGAGCAAGAGAGACTTAAAACCAACATAAGCCTTCAACATTAAAAGGATAAACATTAGTGGATATGACATTTATTAATGTCAGTGCTCTCTCTCTCTCTCTCATGTCAGTGCTCTCTCTCTCTCTCTCTCTCTCTCTCTCTCTCTCTCTCTCTCTCTCTCTCTCTCTCTCTCTCTCTGAGGAGAAAGTCTGCAAGAAAAAGATGAACAAAAATGTAGCAGTTCATTAATCGTGTTATATTGGAGCATCAGCATCCTAGTAGTTACTAAATGGTTAAAGTATCAAGGATATGTACCTGAGACTGATTAAAAGGACTGAAGATGAAGAGTCTTCCCATAAAATTTCCAAATATTTAAAAAAACTTATGCAAACATACTCTGAGAGTAATTCATTTGACCTGCCAAAAAATTGTGGGATTAAAAAATGAGAAAATGGAGGAAGTCCACACAACAACATCATAAAGAATGTACAATAATATGTTCAAAAACAATGCACATGTCTTGCTTGAAGGAGTTGCATTATGACGAACAAAAACACGCTTTCAAGTCATGTGGACAGGGAAATTCATGCCATTAGGTATGACCTACATCTTCCTGAAAAAAGAAAAAGATACCATCCATAGATCCAAATGAAATGGCCAGTTTTACAGCTAGAAAAGTCTGAACGTGCTGAAACTTTTGTTGGCGTTTGTTGCACATGCACATAAATCAGGTACCTTACAACACAGATCACTGGTGTGTCACATGCTATCGTCATTTCCCAATTCATGCCCACTTGATGCATAATACAATAATTTTGGAAGTAAACTATTTCCCTTCGGCTACCATTTGCGTTCCATATAGCTGCTCATACAATCACATAAGCAAGCAAAGATTTTGCACTAGGGAGCATACTAATAGCTGTAGCTTCATCACAGAGTGACATGCCTGGTGTTCTTTGTGTAAGGGTGATCTTTTTGCATCATGTGCAAGCATGTGGTGTGTACCTTTACACGTTTCTTCTAATAATCATCTTTTTATTCCTCCCCTCCCTCCCCAACCTTCCTTTTTGTGGTATGTGATCCATGGTGAGCACTTCAAAGATAACAAACGCTGATATAGTTAGATACCATCACCTGAAACTAATATTCTCACCTGGTGCGCACAAACAAGCATTTCTCAATAAATTCCTTGATGTCCATAAATAACTCCCAAAGAAATTTTATGGTATTTAGCTCAAGGCATTAGAGAATAAAAAAAGTTATCACATGGACGTCTTACAGTAATCTCACTGTGCAGTATGAGGTCATATCAGCCACTTGAAGATAAAGGAAAAAGGAACATGAATCCGGTTTAATAAGGGCACATGTGATGCTTTTCAGAAGAGCCCACCTCAGATATGCTAAACATCAAATGCTTGCTATAGCATCCACCTTTATATAAGCCAGAGCTGCATTTTGCTCCCTCTCTGCACTAGTAACAACGCAAGAACCATGAAAGCCCCAAGCTCATTCAATAAATTTTTTCTCAAGCATATGTTCATGGGGCTCAGGCAAGTAGGTGTCTACACCAAGAGTATGAGCTTTCAAGAGAGAAAAAGAGCCATCAAAAACTCTGCCGATGCTTCGATGGCATTAGCCAGGGGTTGCAGCAGTTGGGCAAACGCCCTTGTAAACGACTTATCCAGACAAGAGGATAAAGGCCTTCTGAAGAGCATCATTGGGGGTAGGCGTGAGAGGCTCACTAAGACATGCAAACAACCCTCGCTAAAGATGCTCTGGACCAAGAAGATCTTGAAGAGGAGCGTTAGGGCAGGTTCTAAGATGAGGAGGGGCTTGCCCTCAAGTATCCTAGCCAGAAGAGTGCATAATAAGCGAACCCAACTGCTGAAAAGGTTGATACCCGGGGGTGAGTCTTTGGATGGACTCTCCTTATTGGGTGAAGCATTAGACTATGCCACGTATCTTCATGCTCAGGTTGATATCATGCAGCGGATTGCAAGAGCCTTTGAAGTATCAAACCTCGAGTATGTTCCGCATCAACCACTAATACTCTGTAGTTTTTTACTCTTTCACATAAATGTTTGTGCATTTTTCTGTCTCAGTTTGCACCCTTTAATTCTATGTTTTGTTGCATGCAGATTTCATAAAGAGCTGCTGAAATGAGATGCTTCCATGGGTTTGCCAATGAGTTCCTCTGATGAGAGCCAACAAAGTTCAAACAGCCAAAAGCTTCAAATGTAAACTTGTTGGATGAAGATAGACTTGTTTTTACTATAATTAGCTTTGGGTTGCTAGCAAGAATCCTTGGACTACCAGTTCAGTTGATGGAGGTAGAATATCTTGAGAATTTTCCAACAGCATTATGTATAATGCCCTTTAATTCATAAGAATCATGATTAGTAGAGTCCTGATACAAGACAGATCACACAACAGTGGATTTAAGTATTTAATCAAGCCCCCCAAAAAAGATCAGCATATCAGTATCGCTTGGCGCTTGCTTGCTGTCCGGAATGGCTACAGTTTTTTAAAGTTCCACTGGTATGTCAATTTTTATTGCCACATGAAGATTTTTCAGCTGGGTAGTTATTCTTGTAAGACATATGTCACTAGTGTCAAACCGAAAGGTATGCTAAATGTGGTGAATGGTAGTTATAAGGGTTAGAATCAAGAAGTGTATTGCTAATGCTTATAGCATGAAAAAGTTACCATGACATCACAGTGACTCACGTTGTGCGCTACCGCGGAAACTCGGATCGTCAAAAAACCCTGGAACTAGGACGATCAATGAAACAAATAGGGCACTCAAGAACTTGCATTTAGACCGTAGACCAGCCAAGGGGAAACACCGATAAGCTTTATTACGAAAAAAGAGAACAAAACAAATATTCTCTTCACCAACGAAGAAGAAGCACACAAGATCTCTCCAAAAGCTCGCAATACAATCTCTCAAAGTTGGCTCTCGCAATGGCGGCTCATTCTCAATGTGTTCCACACTTGAAACCCTAGCCTAAAACCACATATATATAGCCCTAAGTTACAATATGTGTCGTTATTAGTTAGGAATTCCAAACGATACGAATCCCAACTTTAATGGCATTCTATCCCGTCACATCTCTACGCAATTAATGTGCCGCACCCTAGTGGGCCTCCACCGCATCCTAGTGGGCCACATCCCAATGACTCCCTTTGACCGACCGATCTTCCTTCTATACCGAACGACCAAAGCGCTGAGCTGAGCGTTCAAGCTATCTGATAGCTCGAACTCGTAGAGCTGCCGACCAATAAGCCACCGAGTAACCGATCAACAGAACACGTGTTAGGACCTAGCGGTGCTACACAATACACTATAGGGGTGAATAGTATAAAGGCAAGCAACGTGCTTAATTAAAAGTTACTGAAATTAAGGCACAATAAGCAGCGGAAATTAAAGAGTATGCTTAACAATCGCAAACACAAGGGATTTTAACCTGGTTCACCGAATTTGGTGCATCCAACCACACCAATATTCAATATAATTCTACACAAGGTAGTGAATACAAACCCTATACAAGGGTAACCCTACACAAGGGTTAGTCCTACACAAGGACACTCTCACTCACTCCCACAAAGGGAGAACTCAAACCGTACACAAGGTCTAGTCCTACACAAGGACACAACCTCCCACAAAGGGGGAAACTAACTCTCACAAAGAGATCTAGTTAAGGTTTCACACAAAAAGATGAAACAAAATTACACGTATCTATGCCATGAGATGATCTTACCAATGTGAAGAAGAAGACATGCAAGTGTGGAAGCCAAGTGCTTGAGATGAGCTTTGATTGCACTTGTTGATTTTTCTCTCTTCTAGGAATGAACCCTAACCCTTCCCAATTAAGTGTAAGAATGAAGAGAAGAAAGATGTTCTCCAAGAAAGGAATGAGATTGAAATTCCTTGGAGAAATTCCTTAGAGCTTAGATGATATAGCATAAGAATGAAGCTCTAATGAAGGGAATGATGGATGAGATGCTTAATGAAGAGATTATATGATCTTCAAAAATTTCCAAGAGTTCTAAATGAACTAAGCCATCTTCTATATATAAGGAACCAAAACAACCCAAGAAAAGCCACGAGTCCAAGCCAAAATGCCCAAAAAAATCATTTTAGCAACGGCTAGTTTTTGGTTGAAACAGCACGGACATGTGCCTGAAGACAAAGAAGCAGGCGCCTAATGTAACGGCTAAATTTCCCCAACGGCTATAATCTGAGCCAGGACAGGTGACTGTAGAAGACTACATAGGCGCCTGAACCACTGTGCAGGTGCCTGTAAAGACTTCAGCAGGCGACTGTCACAAGGGATGGATTTGAGCTAGAAAATGACAATTTACGCACTTGTGTAACAGGCGACTATTGAACAAAGTCCAGGCACATGAAGGTTGACATGCGGCTGAAAAAACGACATCAGTCGACTGTCACACAAGATGGATTGGAGGTCAAAATAACGTATTACGCACATTGGTGCATTAGGCGACTGTTGAAGTTCAGGCGCATGTTGGTTAACAGACGCCTGTCAATTGTACTTCAGTTGCCTGTACCAAATGCTCAAGTATAGAGTCAAGAAAATTAACTTGAGCTAGTGCATAACAGCTGCATGTAGAAGGATAACCAGGCGCCTGATGAACCACCAGTCGCTTGGCATGCCTTCAGTAGGCGCCTGTTGGAAGTCCAAAAACTCCAATTGAGTTCTTGGCAAGAGGAACCTATTGGATTGGTTTCTATAATGATCCTAAGGTTCACTAAGATGGTAAATACATATACATGAATGATAGACCATCTAATCAAGACATTACAAAGTTCTAGACTCAAAAAGAGAAAAGCAAGTAATAAAGTATTTTATGGATTACAATTTGCTTCTCCAGAGTCTAAGACCTCAAGCTTGAGTAGCCTTGAATCACCCCATCATCTTCCAAGCTTTGGCATCTCTTGATGAGCTTCCTTTCATCAAGCTCCAAGCTATGACAATGCTCCTCTTGATGTCTATACTTTCACCAAACTTTTAGTCTCCAAAATGCTATTCTTCAATTGTTAAACATGAGACTAAAATATTGAAAGTGATTAGCACACTAACATAATATATTGATATCATCATCAAAACAAAATTAGTCTTGAACCCAAGGCCTAACAACATGGAATTCAACCGAGTAACAACCGAGTTACGACCGAACGACCCAATGTCGAACGACTGACCATAAGAACACCGACTTCAACCAATCTGACGACCAATCGACCAACTTCGCTGTAGAAAACCAATATCTCAGCATCCTCGTATCTGACTTGTGCAGAGTCAAATAGGTCGGACCCAAGCACATGCAAGTTATCTCTGCACAAGATGACTCGTATGTTCGACCAATGATCCTTCAACTCCAAATCGAGCCAACTTTCATAAATCTCCACCTTGGCGAGATTCGAGCCTTCGTCCGTCAAACGACCCTCACTGCATCACCTTGGTAAAGAATCAACTGGTGTTCCCTCGCCTTTTTGCTCTAAAAAGTCCAATGCTCTTTCGAGCTATAATGGCTCCAACGAGCCATAATACCCCCAACTGGGACCTCCACGACATCATCTCGGAACTACATTGCGCAAGTCCAAATAATGTTTGAACTTGGCTCCCGATACAACCTTCGTCAACATGTCTGTCGGGTTGTCATCTGTTTCGATCTTTAACAAGTTGATGTTGTCGTCTTCTCCCGCATAGTCACAGACAAAGAAGAACCTCACATCAATATACTTTGTACGAGCATGAAAGACCTGATTCTTAGCCAAGTGCACATCACTCTGGCTATCGCAATGAGTATCATACCTCTCTTGGTAGACTCCCAGACCATCCATCACCCCGATCAGCCATATCGCTTCCTTCATCGCTTCAATCAATACCATATACTCTGCCTCCATAGTAGACAAAGCCACCATAGACTGAAGGATACTCCGCCAACATATTGGAGTGCCAAACTGGGTTGTACTCCATCAAAAAAAGGTTGTAAGTATTTCTCTCTTGGTTTGTTAGGGAGAATGTAAGGTTATTTACTTTCAAGGTAGTTTTGAAAGGGTTACTCTCAAGTTTGAGATGATTACACTCAAGGTTGTTTGAGTGGGTTGTTTCTGGCACTGAGTTGTGGTGTTAAGAGGATGTACTATTCTTGCGGGTTTGCAAGTAATAGTGGAAGGCTCAAGCGGTATTTGCTTGGGAACTGGACAAAGGTCGAGATTTGACCGAACCATTATAAAATCGCTTTGTGTTTGTGTTTGGACTTTGTGATTGATCTTCTTATTCTTGTTGTGTTTATTATTCTGCTGTTTATTTTTATCTTTGCAAGAATTGTTGTTGATTAAAAATCTGGTTTGGTAACTCAAATAGATCTCTTAAGTAGAAATTTTTTAAATCCCTATTCACACATCTAATGTTTTCTACTTGCTATCTACATAATCATCACCCTTGGTTTCAGAGACACCAAGTATCAGATCATTTTTTTACCTTCTCAAAACTCAGCAACAACATTTTAGGTCTTTTTTATTTTTGTTATTTTATTTTGATTTGATTTGATTTTTTTTGCTTTCCATTATTTTGTAGGGGTAAAATTGTTCAGTAAAAATTTTAAACATTTTAAATTTCATAGATGGAATTGTACATTCCTAAGCTAAATTGTCATGTTATTAAGTTATTTTACAAGTGAAATCGTTCTGTAAAATTTGTATGGGTAAAATTGTTCTAAGATTTGTTATTTTTTTTTCAATTTTTCAATTTCTTTTTATTCAGTTTTTTGTAAAATAAAAGATCGATTTTGAAAGAAGTTATTTGCAAATATGAGAAGAAAAGAAAGAACACAGCAAAACCATTACAATTTTAACGCATTTACAACCATAAGTAATAAATTGAAATCATTCTTTTCATATACATACGTATGCAATGCATCCATGAATATTATGCAAACATTTTTATTGGAAATATAATAGATACTAGATTAATAAAATGCAGTTATCTATAATCCATGGTGTATTCTGCATAATAAAATCCTCATGAAAGATTACAAACGCCTAGCAAAAATCTCATATGCAACTGAAATTTAATGCAACGTATTGAGATATATCTAAAGCATACTTTATATGAGTTTATATAGTTTATATCGACTTAGATACATGCATGGTATGCATATAACATCTATTTTTAGCATCAATTATGACACTCAATGTCCCCGATATATATCTGATAGTTGCTCTACGATATAATATTTTTCAAGATGATACATGACCAATATTTGATATTTGAAACACTATCTGGGTGGACTAGAATCAGCTTAAAATAAGCTGTTTTAATTGAATTCGGCTCGGATTATTATGATCAACTTGATCTGAACCAGTCTTAGATCCAACAATAATTATAACAGAATATAATAGTGATGAAAACTTAATGCGGACCCAAATCCATAACTCATAAATCTATAGATCTGTGTGGTTGGCCTTCCAGATCTACATGAATCCCCAAAAGAAACCCTTTAGCTATTTTCAGCTCTGATCTGCCAATGGGATGCAGAAAAAACGGCTCGTCATTCATGTGATCTAGGGACCATAACCACCTATTTATATGCAAAAGTCCTAATGCATATTAGGTTTCTGATTTAGCACATCATTAAAGCAGAAAGCCCACAAGTCTCTATGCATTAAAGGCTCACACTCTAACAGATACATTAAAGCATGTTTAACCAAATAACTTATTAAATCACTTTATTGGACTTAATATGACAGCTCGCTTTACGTAATTATTTTACATATAAGCCTAACATTGGATTAAAAATCCAACAATCTCCACTTGTGTCATATGTCAAACCTCATAATTATGTTATGCATAAATAGCCGAAGGAGTACTCAATATGCTGTCATTACTAGAATATATCTATAACCAATTCGTTCCATCAATCATTTTATCATAGGATCAAAACGGCATTCGTCACATTTATTGTAACTAGACCCATCAATGGTTACATATGCTAAAATAACTGAATGACATGAATTATGATGTGGATGTGTAGCATAGAAATTTCATGCAATATGATCTTAACATGTCTATTTCCAACTGGTCATCCCGTAAACCTTAGTGAGATCAAACCAAACCAAAATCGGAGTGTAACTAAACCAAAACTTTATTTCTACAGAAAATAACCTTAAAATAAAAAAATCTGAAAAAGCCTATATTAAATGAACACCCCCAAAAAGAATAAACTCACACTAGAACTGTATATCACTAACTGTCATGACACCCATAACAGCAAAGTGCTCATGAAACCTTCTGGATGCCCATCCCTTCGTAAGTATATCTACGACCATATAGTTTGTTTTGATGTGCTTTGTAGACACTGTTCACTCTAAACTTTTAGTTAACAACTAGAAACTTGATCTTTAAATACCTTAACTTTGTCAAGTTTCTATTGTCGGAATAAAACTACAGACTTTTTGTCACATAATAATCTGTGATTTTAAATAACATCCATAATTTGCAGTCATGTGACAAAATTATGTAGTCATATTCCATGATTGGATGTCACATAACATGATATGAAATCAGCAGCCATGTTAAAAGAGTCTATATAAGAGATTTTTTAGCCCTCTTCTAGTAGAAGGCACGTCATAACATATGTTTCATACCTTCTTTGCATCCAACAAAAATCAAAGTCAGTATACCAAATGATCTCAAGCTTTTCTGACATCTGATTCATGAGCATGTAGCCTTTTATTCTCTATAACTACTGTAAGACCCATTTTGCTGCTGTCAAATGGTCTACTCCTAAATTTAAGAATCCGCCCAACATCCATGTAATGTACGTGATATCTGGTCGCGTACAAACCTGTGCATATATCATACTCCCTGTTGCTGAAGCATAGGGAATCTTCTGCATTTCATGCTTTTCAAAGTCACTTTTAGGGCACTGATTGAGACTAAACTTGTCTACCTTAGCTACATGGGTATACCTGGTTTACAATTTTGTATGTCATATCTTTGAAGAACCTTTTCGATGTAGGCCTTTTGTGATAATCCAAGAATATCTCGAGAACGATCATGGTGTATCTGAATCACTAATACAAAAGATGCATCACCAAGATCTTTCATCTCAAAGTTCTTAACTAGAAATCTATTGGTTTTATGTAATGAGCCTATATCATTGCTGGCAAGCAGAATATCATTGACATATAAAACCAAAAAAACTCCTACAAAATTTATAGTATATATGATCATCAACCAAATTCATCTCAAAAACAGAACGAGATGATCATTAGATGAAACATGAAATACCATTATCGAGACAGAAATGTGATACTAATGACATTGTTATCCCAAAAGAGTCTTTCAAAACAAAGAGAAAGTCTCTTTATAATCAATGTCTTCTTTCTGTATAAAGTCCTTTATGACGAGACAAGCCTTATATCTTTCCACATTACCTTTTGAATCCCACTTGGTTATAAAAATCCATTTACAACCAATGTGTTTCACACCTCATGGGGATGAAAAAAGATTCTAAATGTCATTGTCCTTCATAGACTTAATTTTCTCACTTAAGGCATTAATCCCCTTTTAGAGAGTAAGAACTATCCATGACCTAACGAAAATTGATCTAATCTTTTTCCATCACTCCAACGTCAACCTCATGTTTTTGGAGAATTACAATGTAAATATATGGCACTGCACTTCTCTTTCTAATGGATCTGCTTAATGGCATAAGTTCTGGAGGTGCTAAAGTTTGTTCTTCTTGAACAATTTCCTAAGTAGGAGGATTTCTGGTATTATCTTGATTTATTGTATTTTGAACAAGGTAGGGAATGAGATCATAATCAATGCCAATAACACATGTGGGAATATAAACATATTCCTCTCCAAAGACGATGCCCTTAACTGTATCTCTCCCCGCAAACTCGGCATCCTTAAAGAACTGGGTATTTCCAAACTCGTAAATTTACTTAATTGTGGTATTATAAGAAATGTACCAAATGGATCCTTTTAAATTATTCAACAAAATTGCAAATCAAAGTTCTTGTGTCCAGTTTCTTTTCATTAGGCTTGTTTCTTTAGGTTTGTAAGGCCTTACTTTAGCGGGACATCTCAAATCATGGGACAACCCAAATTTTCCATTTCTGAATGAACAATAACAACAAAATTTGTCTAAGACAGAAATAGAAATCAAATTCCGTTAAAAACTGTACAAAATGTCTCATCAAGATCCAAATACAATCCAGTCTTTAACAATAATCTAAATTTCCAATTACTTCAGTTTTAAATTTCTTGTCATCACCTACATGGATGTATCTTTCACCATCACTCGGCTTTTGGTATATTAGGCAACCTTGTGAGACACAATGATGTGAGTGGTTGTACCTGAATCTTTCCATTATGTGTATATATGTACCGAAGTTAAAATAACTTCAGAACAAACCAAATTAAGAAGCATACCTTTCTAGCATGACAAGCATGATAATTGGTGCAATGCTTCTTTATATGCCCTTTAGCTCCACAAAAAAAACAAGCATTACCTTTTGAACTATTCAGTTCAATTTTTTGTTTTAGATGTTGTATTTGCATCTTCCTTACTCTTTTTCCTTTTCTTATCCTTAGAGGTATTAGTCAGGGGAGCACTTTCTATCTTCTCTTGCTCAAGCCTTTCCACTTCCTAAACAGAGTGCGAGATAAGCTCATTCAGAGACCAAGGCTCTTTTTGGCAATTGTAGCTCACCTTGAACTGGCTAAACTGAGTAGGAAGATATATTTAAACCAAATGCATTAGCAAGTTCTCAGAGAGTTTAAGCTTAAGTGATTTCAACTTAGAAGCAAAGTGAGAATTTTCATAATGTACTCCATGATGTTTCCCTTACCATTATACCTAATTGAAATTAGATTTGTTAAGAGTGTACCAATTTCAACCTTTGACAACTCTCTTTTCAATATCAGAAAGGAACCATTTAACGATAGTGTCTTTATGGGACATTGTGCCCCTGAATACTTCTGGAATGGCCTTCTTCATAATCATCATGCACATGCGATTTGACCTCTTCCACTTTTCCATTTCCTTCTTTTCATCAGATGCACTCTTTTCTGTAAGAGGTGTGGGACAGTCAATCCTCGTCGCCAGGTCAAGATCCATGACCCCAAAACTATAAGCAAGTTCTCCTTACATGACTTAAAATTTGAGTCATCCAGAACTGGAATATTTTTGATGATGGCAGTGATATTAGCATAAGTTAAAGCTTAAAAAGCGAACAACAAAAATATGCCTTAAAGTCACATGAGTAAACTGGAAAACAGCAATAAATTTAAATCAAATACAATTCCCATCTTTCAAGATATCATACACTCCATTAATATTTTTCATTGAATAACATATTAACTTGTAATTGATATCTTGGTGTAGTAATCAAACACTAATAAATAAGTAATATCTCAAATAATAAACCTTCTCATGGGTCGATTTTATAATTTACATGTAAACCCGAATAATTATCACGCGTTTATTAGCACAGAAGAACATATAATTATGTCAAACATTTAATCTTTCTTTGGGCCGATAAATATTCACCAAAAAATATGACAAAACCTTTTATATTTTGAAATAAATTAATTTCCACAAGAGATCCCACTTTGGTGAGTTGTTGTTTCAATTAACTTACTTCAAAATATACATTTAACCATGCAAATTTTGAATTTTACTTATAGCACCAGTAATACGAAAAATGTCCTTAAGGAAATATATACAACACACTTTTTCTTTCCTCTTTCATTTAAATCCAAATTTTTTGGCAAAAATTTCATACAAAATATGTCCATAAACTTTTATATTTCGAAATAAAATTAATTGTCACAAGAGAACCTACTTTAGCGGGTTGTTGTTTTAATTAAATTATTTCGAAATATATAATTAACTATGCCCAAAAATTCGAAGTTAAATTAAACACAAAATTTTAACACAATTTTACTTAAGAGAAATATATAATTGGCCGTTTATTTCAACTTTAAATTTGTGTTAAAATACACAAAAACAGGCCCAACCAAAAACCAAAGGCCCATCTTCCCCCTGTGTAAACAACTTTTCTTTTTTTTGTTTCGCGGGCTAAAGCCTACTACGCTATCGCGAGCTGAAGCCCGCTGGGCCATTAAAAAAAGAAAAAATTTCAGCCTTATGGGCCGACCGGGCTAAAGCCCATGACAGCAGTGGGCTTCAGCCCGCGACAGAGTAGCGGGCTGAAACCCAATGTGCGGGCTTCAGCCCGCAAAACAAAAAAAAGAAAAGTTTTAAAAGGGGATGCTGGGCCTTTGATTTTTGGGCTTTTGGGCCTATTTTTGGGTATTTTAACACAATTTAAAGGTTGAAATAAATGGCCTATTATATATATTTTTCCTTAGGTAAAATTTTGTGATAAAATTTTGTGATTAATTTAAATTCGAATTTTTGGACAGTTAATTATATATATCGAAATAATTTAATTAAAACAACAATCCATCAAAGTGGACTCTCTTGTGAAAATTAATTTTATTTCGAAATATAAATGGTTATGAAATTTTTGCCGAAAATTTGGATTTTAATGAAAGATGAAATAAAAGGCATGTTGTATATTTCCCCTTAAAGACAATTTTTGTATTAATAGTGCTACAATTAAAATTCAAATTTTGCATGGTTAAATATATATTTTGAAGTAATTTAATTGAACAACCCACCAAAGTGGGTTCTCTCGTGGAAATTAATTTATTTCAAAATATAAAATGTTTTGTGCATATTTTTAATGTGAATATGTATCGAACTAAATGAAGATTAAATATTTGACATAATTATATGTGCTTCTATGATAATAAACATGTGATAATTATTTGGTTTTACATGTAAATTATAAATCAGTCCAAAGGAAGGTTTATTATTTGAATATTACTTATCATCAGTGTTTGATTACTACATCAAGATATCAATTCAAAGTTAATATGTTGTCCAAAGATAAATATTAATGGAGTGTCTGATATCTTAAAAGATGATAATTGCATTTAATTTGAATTTATTGTTGCTTTACAGTTTACTTATGTGAGCTTGTGGCATATTTTTGTTATTCTCTTTTTCAGTTTTAACTCCTAATGTCACTACCAGCATCAATTCTATTCCAGTTCTGAATGGCTCAAATTTTAAGTCACGGAAGGAGAACTTACTTATAGTCCTTGGGGTCATGGATCCTGACCTGGTAATGATGAATGACTCTCCCCCCACCTCTTACAGAAAAGAGTACATCTAATGAAAAGAAGGAGATGGAAAGAGGGCAGATGTCAAATCACATATGCATGATGATTATGAAGATGGCCATTCCAAAAGCATCCAAGAACACAATGTCCAATAAAGTCACTACAGCTAAATGGTTCCTTTCTAATATTAAAAAGAGATTTGTCAAGAATGAAAAGGCTGAAATTGGTACACTCTTGACATATTTAATTTTAATGAGGTATAAGGGTAAGAAGAATATCAGGGAGTACATTATGGAAATGTCTCACCTTGCTTCTAATTTGAAAGCACTTAAGCTTGAACTCTCTGAGAACTTGCTAATGCATTTCGTTCTGATATCTCTTCATACTCAGTTTAGCCAGTTCAAAGTGAGCTATAATTGCCAAAAAGAGACTTGGTCTCTAAATGAGCTCATCTCGCTCGCACTGTGTTCATAAAGAGGAAAGGCTTTAGCCAGAGAAGATAGAAAGTACTCACCTGACCTATACCTCTAAGGATAAGAAAAGGAAAAAAGAGTACGAAAGCTGTAGATACATCATCTCAAAAACAACAAATTTAACTGAATAGTTCAAAAGGTAACGCTTATTTCTTCTGTAGAGCTAAAGGGCATATAAAGAAGCATTGCAACAATTATCACGCTTGGTGTGCTAAAAAGGTATGCTTCTTAATTTGGTTTATTCTTACACAATGGAAAGATTCAGGTACAACCACTCACATCATTGTGTTTATGCAGGGTTGCCTAAGATGCCAAAAGCCGAATGATGGTGAAAGATACATCCATGTAGGTGATGGCGAAACGGTTAAAATTGAAGCAATTGGAAATTTAGATTATTGTTAAAGACTGGATTGTTTTTTGACCTTGATGAGACATTTTTGTACCTTTTTTAAACGGAATTTGATTTCTATTTTTGTCTTGTACAAATTTAGTTGTTATTGTTCATTCAGAGATGGAAAATTTGGTTTGTCTCATGATTCAAAATTAGTTGATTCTGGTTCTTGATCAGTTTGCAATAATCTTTATTTAAATGACATTGTTGCTTCATTTAAAGACTACCAGCATTATAAGTACGTGAAGTATAAAGAGAAAATTAACAAATGAGAATTCAGTTACATTATGACATAAGAGTTAGAATAAATCTCCGAAAGGAGAAACAAAGGGACTTGTGTCAAATGATATTCTCGATCCCTTAGATTTCGCAGACTTTGAAGTTTGTGTTAAACACATAAAGGGAAAACAAACCAATGAAAGGAGATATGAAGCCAATAAGATTTTGGGCATTTTAGAACTTATGTATTGAGAATATTTGTGGGCCACCCTATAGAATGGTCAACAAATAAAGTTTATAGATGATTTTTCAGATAGGGTTGCGTATATCTCATTTATAAAAGCACTTTGATTGCAGCTTATATTTATAAAAGCACTTATGATTGCAGCTTATATTCTTAAAAGAGTTTCAACTAAAGCAACTACGTCACTTGCATATTTGGGATGTCCAGCTAAGGGAAGGACTCACAAGCTTAATGAAAGGAAACAGGACACAGGGAAAGAGATTTGCAATTTTGTTGAATAATTTAAAAGGATTCATATGGTACATTTCTTATAATTCCACAATTAAGTAAATTTACGAGTCTGGAAATACCCAGTTCTTTGAGGATGCCAAGTTTACGGTGAGATATACAGTTAAGGATATTGGCTTTGGAGAAGAATAAGTTGATATTCCCACATGTGTTATTGGCATTAATTAGGATCTCATTACTGGCCTTGTTCAAAATATAATAAATCAAAACAATATCAGAAATCCTCCTACTTAGGATTATTCAAGAAAAACAAACTCTAACACTTCAAAACTTAAGTCATTAAGCAAATCCATTAGAGAGAGGAGAAGTGCAGTGCCAGATTTGTAATTCTCCAAGAACATGAGGTTGACATTAGAGTGATGGAAAATGATTAGATCAATTTTCATCAAGCCATGGATAGTTCTAACACTCTAAATGGGACTAATACCTTAATTGATGAAATTAAGTCTATAAAAGACAATAACATTTAGAATCTTTTCTCATTCTCATAAGGTGTGAAACTCATTGGTTGTAAATGGATTTTTATAACCAAGTGAGATTCAAAAGGCAATATGAAAAGATATAAAGCTTGTCTTGTCATAAATGATTTTATACAGAAAAAGTCATCAATTATAAAGAGACTTTTTCTTTGTGGTTTCCTTGAAAGACTCTTTCAGGATAACAAAGGCATTAATGGCGCATTTCTGTCTCGATAATGGTATTTCATTTTCATCTAATGATCATCTCATTCGGTTTTTGAGATGAATTTGGTTCACGATCACATATAACATAAGTTCTGTGGGAGTTTTCTGGTTATATATGTCGATGACATTCTGTTTGCCAGCAACGATATAGACTCATTGCATAAAACAAAGAGATATCTAGCTAAGAACTTTAAGAAAAAAGATCTTAGTGATGCATCTTCTGTATTAAAGATTCACATACATCGGAATCGTTCTCAGGATATTTTTGGATTATCACAAAACGCCTACATCGAAAAGGTTCTCCAAAGATACGGCATGCAAAATTATAAACCAGGTGATACACATGTAGCTAAGGGAGATAAGTTTAGTCTCAATAAATGCCCTAAAGTGACTTTGAAATGCAGAAAATGCAGAAGATTCCATATGCTTCAGGAATAGGGAGTCTGATGTATGCACAGGTTTGTATGCGACCAAACATCACGTACATTACAGGGATGTTGGGTAGATACTTAAATTCAGGAGTAGATCATTTGACAACAGCCAAATAGGTCTTACAGTACTTATAGAGAACAACTACATGCTCATTGAAAAAAGGGTTATGGTTTTTTATGGGGACTGTGGTCGCCTCGGCCCCCTCCCCTATTTCTGTGGGGGTCCGGCGGCCGCCGCCCGTCGAATTTTTTTAAAAAACAAAGGGAAATACCCTGATTAGGAAGGTTGTGCGGCAGCTTTGGCCATCGCCGCCCCGGTAGCCTGCTAGTCTATCGGGGCCGGCAGCCGAGTTGGCCGCCGCCCCTTCTTTAAATCTATTATACAATTGACGACCTTTTTGAATTTTGTCCTACGTGGCAGTTTTGTCCCACTCATATTTTGAGTTGTTGACTGGGACACTAACTAGGATAATGGAAACAGCAATTTCCCAAAAAAGAGAGGAGAAAATTAACAAATTAAAAGCACAAAAATTAATAGAAATACAATAATAACCGAACTTGGATTCGATAATTAAGCCATATAAATAATTTTCATGCATATGCATTCCTACCTTACTTTTATTTCACATACATGATTGAAAAGAGTAGAACTAAATGCCGATTAATAGAGTAAATTAATCAAAAGATAATTAGAAGGAAAGCAACTCTAACCTTGCTTGGAAACAAAATATCAGTGCATTTCTTAATGAAAGAAGCCCAAATTAAATTCGCAAAAAACTAGAATCTTTGAGATATCATATCCTTTGTTTTTTATGTCCCAATATTTCGAGTGTTTAGAGATTTGATTATATTTATTTTTTTAAGATTTGATTGTATGTAATTTTACCCACGTCCTCAACCACCCATGATAACTATATATTTTCGTTGCCGAGTGGGGACGAACCGAAGGAGTGGGTGTGGGGCTCACTAACGGACTGGGTTTTTGGGTCTAGCGTGAATCAAAGCATGGCCCTTTATGAATCAAAGACTCGGATTATAAAATCTACGATGATGTAAATGATTTTGGATTATAAAAAAGATTTATACCCGCCATAATATGGATATAGATTCGGATCATAAAATTTGATCTTTGTTGAATATGGATTCGAATGCTAACATTTGATAAGATGGTGATTCAACTATTGAGATTTTAATTAAATTAATTTTTTTGTGAATTAAATTAAATTTTGAATGAAAATTTGTTAAAGGTCGGTGACTCTCTTATGATTAAGTTAACTGTGTTTAATTTTGGGGGAACTAAAATTTCTATCAAGAACTAAATTGTCTGGAGGAATTAAATGTTGGGGGGAAAATAAATTTTTGTGGAGAACTACATATTTATTGCTGTTTATTTAAAATTAGGGGATATAAGTTTTTGAGGGGGGAATATTTTAAATGAACCATGCACTGGTTATGACTAGTTTTTTATTAATTAGGGGAAACAATAAAACTCTAAACGGAAGTTTGGCAACAGATATAGCCGCCCCGTGTCAGCCTGTGTTGATGTAGGGGCTGACGACCGTCACCCCTCTAAGTTGATATTTTTAAAAAGGAAAAACGGGAAATAAACCCCGCAAAACCCCTAAAACTGATTTTTCATTCGAAAAATTGTCGAAAAAATTCCGAAAATTAACTGATCTCAAAGATCTAACATAATGAGGCTCTGATACCATTTGTTAGGACTCGATTTGAATTATTCTACGAAAATCATCACTAATAATCTAGATATATCATGTCAAATCACTGAGATATTAACGGAAAATTTAATGCAAAAGCATACCTGAATTCATAACGCCTAGATCTATATATCCGCGTGGTTGGCCTTTCAGATCTACCCGAATCTCTGAAAGAAATCTTTTAGCTTTTCTTCGGCTATGATCTGTCGATAGGATACATAATAGATGGCTCTTCGTTCGTGTGCTCTAGGAACCATAACCACCTATTTATAAGCAAACGTCATAATGCCTATTGGGTTTCTGATTTAGCCCATTATTAAAACAGAAAACACACAAGTCTCTACACATTAAAGGCTCACACTCTAATTGTGACGGCCTAGAACCATTAATACTATTCTAGAACGATCATGTTATTTTTCTGTATTTGTCAGAATTTTAATTTATTTTCAGAGGTTGTAGTCATTTCGAGACCTGATGACTATTTTAGCCCTAAAACAATCATTTTCAACATCCAAAAAATTTATCAGAACTCATTTGCATACTTGTTGCATCATCCCAAACGTGTGGTAATTTTTCGGATTTTTTCGGAAACATCCATGTTAATTGATAATTTAATAATAATTTAATAATTTAATAATATTATAATATTATAACTAAAAAAGAAAAATAGAAGAAGAAATTAAAAGATAAAAAGAGGAGATGAGAGCAGCCCATGTTTAAGTGGAGCTCTCTAATCCTCAACCACCTCATTACACCCTTAATTAGATAATTAAAGCATACACCCCCCTAACCCCTCTCCTCCCCAAATCTCTCTCTTAAGGAACCCTAAATCCATCCCCCTTCTCTCCGTTGAAAAAGGACAGCAAAACCTCTTCCCCCTCTATCTCTCAATTTCCATCTTCAATCTTTACTCCTCTTTCAATCTCTGACTTTCTCACATCTCCTTCTCAATCCTCTCCCATCTTCTCCTTCTCAATCCTCTCCCCTCTTCTCCTTAAACCCAAAGGAAGCCAAGACCCCCTTCATCATTTCCGGCCACCACCATCGGCGACCCACATCCATCCGACAGCCCTAGGCCGACCCCTCTGCTGCCCTTTCGGTTCACCTACTCAAGGAGGAGGCCGGGTCTCCTCCCACCTCCGGCCAACAACGCGAGCCAAGCTCTCTTCTTCCCCTCGCGGCTTCGGACGACGCCGAACACGTGAGAAGTATGTTCCTATGATTAATTTTTAATGTAAATCTCATTTCCAATTGATGCAATTTATTTCAATCTTTGGTTGAGCAGTTGATAGATTTTATGAGAAATGGGTTTTGTTTTTACATAAGAAATGTTGAGGAAATGCTTGAGAGGAAGCACAGGATGTTTCAGGTTATCAAAACACACACACACACCCCCCCCCCCCCGGCTGCCCTTTCGGGTCACCTACTCAAGGAGGAGGCCGGGTATCCTCCCACCTCCGACAAGCAAAGCGAGCCGAGCTCTCTTCCTCCCCTCGCGGCTTTGGACGACGCCGAACACGTGAGAATTATGTTCCTATGATCAATTTTTAATGTAAATCTCATTTCCAATTGATGCAATTTATTTCAATCTTTGGTTGAGCAGTTGGTAGTTTTTAAGAGTAATGGGTTTTGTTTATACACAAAAAATGTTGAGGAAATGATTGAGAGGAAGCACATGATGTTTCAGGTTATCAAAACATCTTCTGTACCCATAAATAGCATCCGAATAGATTATGATACATAGGTGAATTATTATCATGTGATTATCCAATCTATAATCGTGGACTACCACATCACTATATAATTTAAATTCCCCAATCAGTTAATCCACATGATTAATTAGCAAGCATGGGCACTTCTTGCAGGAAATTATAAGATATGCTCAATTATCATGCATGTGGGTAATGACCAATTTGAAAATTATTATATAGTTTACAGGAATGTTTATGTTAACTGTGAATATTCAATAATTAATTAGCCCATGGACATAATAATTAACCACAGTTTAGTGAATCAAGGAATGCATGTGTCACAGTTTAGTGATATTAAAAGTTTAGTGATATTAAACTGTAAAAGAAATGTATATGGTAATCATATCATGTTAGACATGGGTTAAGGATATATTAATGCATATGGACAGCATATTTACATTTTGATACATTATGTCCATATGTATATTCTTACCAAAAAAATTGATCATAACATGTAATAGCCCATGAACATTCCAATTTATTGATCATAACCTGGAATGTGATGCTAATTATCAAACATTATTATAACATGTAATTATGTTATCATATATCCCTCATGGTTAATATGCATTAATAACATAAACTTCCATGATTTTCAATACATATCATGCTTAATACTATTACCAGCTATATTATTTCAAAGAGCATAACATTGCTAAGTGATAACCTGGGATTACAACAATGAGGTGGTGAAACCTGTTATATGATTAACATGGTGTATGCTGTTAGCATATGTGCAAAAACATATATGATGAATACATAGTAGGTTGTGTTGGCCCAATGATCATTTCTGCTTTTAAGAATATAGTTTACATGATAACTACTCTGGACATGATATATGTGAATATAAATTAATTAGTTATACCCATTTGTGTATACCCATTTATATATCATATAACTAATTTTATACCATTGACTGTTATATGTTATAATTAGCAAACACTTTACAATTAGTTTACACTTTATTATAACATTAGTAATAACCACGGTTATTGGATGTACATGCTATGTATACATGATAGCCGATATATGGTTATTATACCTCCAAATTATTAATTGGCTCCATATCATTCATAACATGTTAACTTGTTATATGATAACTATTAATTGAGACATGATCGAAGGAATGTAATCCCCATAATGATTGGACTTAATATTGGCACTAAAATGATAAACAGCGTAAGACATTTGGGATGGGAAACTAATTGTTATGAGGGCGCGCGTGACTATGTCACAAATTATTTTACCACGTCTAGAGACGGGGGTAGGGGTTATCATGTCATTTCACCGACGTGGAGTCGGGGTCGTTATTGGCAACTAAAATCATTTCACCACCTCCAGAGATGGGATGGGGTTTATCAAGTCATTCCATCGTCATCCAGACGTGGAGTCAGGGTCTTTATTGGTTACTAAATTCATTTCTCCACTCACCAGACGTGGGGTGGGGTTTACAAGCATTTCACCATCTTTAGATGTAGAGATGGGGCACGAGGCTACACGGATATGCGCGCCTAGAGTAGTCGATAGTTGCATGTCCTACCCTCGGACAATGAGTTATGCATTAGCCTAGGTTCATTACTATACATTAATATGACACTTTAGAAATGTTTACACATGTTAATCTTAATTGCAATTAGTTTACTTTTGCACGCCTGTTAGCTTTTACTTATTTCCATTTTATATCATGCTCTTAAATTTCATACACTGACAGTAGACTATATCTTGCACTGCATGTTCTTTTATAAATTGTTTAAATGAAAGTAATGCTTGAGAACCTACATGAGTAATCCCCACTGACAGACATTGTATTGTGTTTTCTTAATGTAATGTCTGTCAGATCCTGAGGGTGAGTTTGCAGACCCTGCCCCTGAGTCACACAAGTTCGTTGAGGGGCGAAACTTCCCAAAGGACTAGAAGGTTGTTCTTGTTTCTTTTGCTATGTAGTATTATTATTAATCACATGGACTTTGGTTTTTACCGGACATAAGGCCCCTTTTATCTTCCAGCTGCTTTAAGACTTTCGATTTGGTTGTAATAATTAAACTGCTACTCTAGACCTGTGTTGTAATAATTTAATTTATTATCTGTGTTGTTTTTTTGGAGAATCTGCATATTGTGTATACTGCACGATTATCGTAGCTGACTCAATAGGAAAGAGGAAAAAAAACTCGCTCTCTTTTGACTTAGCTACGAGCGGGCTTGTCCCGTCTTGCTTCCTAGTATTTTGGAAAGCGGGGCATGACACTAACAGATACATTAAAGCTCGTTTAACCAATAACTTATTAGATCACTTTATTGGGATTAACTTAATATAACTGCTTACATTACATAATTATTTTACATATAAGCCCACCGTTGAATTAACGATCCAACACAATATGCATAATTGCAATATACCCAATTACAAATGAAGGCATAAAGAAATTGCATAGAAAAATGAAACTTGGAGCCTAAGAAAAAATATTATCCTAATTAGAATTTTAAAATTGCCTTTTATAAGTAAGACTACAACATACTTTGAAATAAAATAAAACTCTAAACAAAAAAGAAACTCAAACTCATATCCTTGGTAAAGTCAAAACACTAAACCAAATAAAAAGAAACTTTACAATTAATAAAACATCTAAAAGGTCTAAATAATTAAAGCTTTTAACTTTATCCTTGTGTAATTGTAACTCCTCTATATAGAAAGATTTGCTTTAATTTTCATCATAACATTACATGTGCTTGTAGCTTGTTCCACATCTGAAGTACCGAAAGTGTTTAAATAACGATATATGATGTAAAACCGGGATGCAACTCAAGTTATAAGTGAAAGCATTACCTTAGTCACCCAAAGTTCTCAGAAATTTCCAAAGTCCCAAGTAGGAAGAAAGCACCCTCCCCTCCACCATATCCCCCTCCCATGCGTGTGCATAGCATAATCCCACGAAACCCGAGCATTAGCCCTATCAAAACAAAGACATGGGATAAGGCTAAATTTTAGGCTCATTTAATTTTGGGATAGGACTAATAGGCCGACCCCTAGCCTTAGTACATTAAGTCTCATTCAGGCCATTACCCTTTAACATGTTTATCCAATGCCAAAACATAATAATTCATCACTTAGGCATTTAGTTAGGATCAATCTCATGTCAAAATTCAAACCTCATTTACCTCGTCTTTTAACGAACCCAACTTCATCATTGTTCTTTTAAAAAATAATTAATTGGCTAAATTGGTTATCTCAAATGGTAACTAGGTTGCTTTTTCTTGTTCCTCTTTGGTTTAAACCATGAACAAATCCTTTCCCACTTAAAATGCAGTAGGTACCAGACCACAACCAATCAACATATTCCTCCATAGTATGGACAAAGGATCATCTTGTAGGGATTATGATATCTTAAGCATGATTTAATCCCAGATTTCTTCAGCCTATAAGAAGATAAACAATATAGTAGAAGTGATATATTTGCTTTGGATCTTAGCTTATTGATAAATGTAGCTTGGCATCAGTCCACTCCTCACCGAGTGAACCATGTTACCAATTTGAACATCTCTAAAATGTCCGCTACATAGAGGCAACAAAAAGCTCTGAACCTTTAAACACATAATCCTAAAGAATTTTCTCGTGTGTTTGAAAGAAAATGAGACGCCCATATTTATAGGCGTTCATTCTTAGAGTCCTACTTTTTAAAGTAATTTCTATCCACCATAGAATGAGATTCAAAGGCTCACGAGGGCGCTTAAATTTTCAATTAGGACTGAGATTAGTATTAAGACTTGATCTAAGCTAGGTTAATAAATTTGGGACCCCAAAATCCAATATGGTTCGCATTGCTCCACGGCCCAAATCGTGTGCGTTGGTTCAGGTCGGATCCGCTTGAAGAGGGTCTGGATCCAACCCGTTTAACCATTAAGTCCAATACATCTTATTGATGCAACATCAGCATCAACTCCCTGAAAGTTCCTAGGATACCATAAATTTCACTATAAAATGACCAGAAATAGGGTGGTTTTCGCTGGTGGTTTATTGAAAAATGAACAATAAAATCGAAGACTGAGCATTACCATAAAAATCCAAATCTACTGCAATTGAAACTAATATCTATTGAAATACACAACCTTTTTTCTTCGATCAAAATAAATTAACCCAAAATTGGTCAAAAATACGTAGGAGATTGGATCTTACCCTCGTACTCTTCAAGAAAGCCAAGATTCGAGCTTCATGATCCAGGTTCTAGGGATTCGTCGATATTCACACAGGTCTCCACAGAAATGAGCTCCCTTGCTTCCATCCGTCGGGAGAAATTTAGGGTTAGGGTTTTCAAGAAGACGAGGCGACATGAGGCGCCAAGGATGCTTGTCATTCAAAACCAGGGAATTCGACGGAGTATTTATAGAGAGGATGAGGCGGGCCTAAAACGAAAATTGGATTTAACAATTGGATTTACGATAAAGGCATGCAAACTTGAGGGCAAAAAGATGACAGCCCAACTTTGTCGGCCCACAGATCAACGACTCTTCTTTGGGCCTTGGATGATTTTATGTTCTCCGCTTAATTATTTTAAGGTACAATTTTTGTTCAAAACTTCAGACACGGATTGGATTGCCTGGAACTTGGGTTCCGAATTGTGTACTACCCCCTAAAAGCAAGAACTATCAATTTATTTCTAAATATTTATTATACAATGGACGACGTTTTTGAATGGATTTGCTAGCTAAGACAAAAAAAAAGTGGATAGAATGGCGGCTAGAATTGAATCTTTACGAATCGATGAGTGGGATAAGAGTTTGTGAAAAATTTGACGGGAAAACCTAAAGATTTGGCGGGGAAAATTTTGAGAGAGAAACCTAACTATTTAAAGAAAGCTAAATCGGAATGAAACCAAATTTTAGGAAACTAAAATTTTAAATCTTGTGGGAAACTAATCTGAATTGAACTTAATTTTGGGGAACTAAGCATTTTGGAGGAACTAAATTCTGTGATGGAACTAATTTTTAATTTAAAATTTTGTGAGAAACTAAATCTGGATAGAAGAAATTTTTTTAAATTTTGATGGAACTAAATGTGGAGAGAACTAAGTTTGGTGGGAGCTAAAAGTTTTCGATGGAATTAAATTTCTAGGATGAACTAAATTTTAGTCTGAATGTGTTTAAATTTTTTTATCGGTGAATATATTGAAAGTGGCTACAGAGTTTTTTGGTGTGATTTTATAGCGTTTGCAATTTTTTTACAATAGGAGATTTTGAATGTGTTGAAGTTCTTTTGGGGAATATTTTGAATGCCGCGTAATCTATGTTCACATGTTATGACTGTTCCATTATACAATTGATGGATGTTTTTGAATATGTTTGATTATTAGGACAAAAGGATGGGTAAAAGGACTAGTATGATTAAATCTTGAGAAATTAATGGGTAGGCTGAAAGTTTGTGAAAACTTTGAGACGAAACCCAAAAATTTAGGGGAAAATTTTAGGTGAAACCCTAAAATGTTGGGGAACTACTTCTGGATGGAACTAAATTTTGGAGAACTAAAATTTTAAATTTCAGGTGAACTAAATATGGAGAGAACTAAATTTTGGTCGAACTAAAATTTTGATGAACTAAATTGTATGTAGAAACTAAATTTTAATTTTGTTATGAATAGGCACATGAGGCCCATTGGGTATCCAGCCCACAATTGAAAGCTATAAATATGAGGGTTGGGTGCTCTTAACCCTCTACACATATTTCCCTACTTTTCCCTTCACAACACGTTATCAGCACGATCACGCTCGTTGGAGGAGATGGCGGCTCGCGGGGAGCGAAAAGGGCATCCTTCACCAACCGTCGACTAGATTTCCTTGTCGAATCTAGAGGTAAAAATCAAAAACTTTTTAGATCTAAACTTGCTTTTCACGTTAGATCTGCATGTTTTAGGATCAAAAAGTTTAAAACACGGTAAAAATCACATTTTTATTTAGATCCGCATGTCTAAAAACAATAAAAATCAGTTTTTTAGATATCTAAATGCTTGAAAAATCCGTTTTTTACCCCCCGACCTTAATCCAAAACTCCGCACGCCCGTAGGGCGAAACGGCAGCGCTTCACAAGCGCCGGCGGCCACGGACTGCAGCCGCGGCCTGCAAGCCGCTGTCACCAGCCGCGGCCTGCAGGCCGCGGCCCGTCGCCACCACGGCGGCCGCGCCTTGCGTGGCCAGCCGTCGCGGCGACACGCCGCGGGCCCCCTAGGGTTTTTCGGAAACCCTAACCCTGAATGGGCCAATTTTTCGGGGGAGGCCCAATTAACCCTAATGGGTTGTTTTCATGGCCCAAAAGCCTGAAAATTAGCCCATTCACACAAACAATTTTTATTTTTTTATTTTTGGCCCTAAAAAGCCCAAAATAATTAAAGAAACTTTATTTAAAAAGGGTTTAAAGCGGTAAACAAAACATTAAAAATATATGGATCAAATGTAAAAAGTTTTTCAAAAACAATTTAGCACGTCACACACTATTTAGATTATTTAATAAATCTTTACATGCCTGTGATATGATTATCTGCGTGGTTGTATGTTTTCAATATATTATCTGCGTGGATGTGCAATTAGGCTATGTTTTTAGGGATCAGCCAGGTTTCCGACACCTTTAATTTCCTGCAAATTTTTTTCTTTTGAGAGAAATTTGTAATTGATGATATAAATGTAAAAAGAAGACCGGCGGACATCAAAAAGGTGCTGAAGGCGTATGCACAAAGATGAAAGTGGCTTCTCTCTGAAGTTCCCGAGTTGTACTTATTCTTTTATGCAACTTTTGATGTAATTTTCGGACTGTCTTTTTCTTTTCGGTGTCGGCTGGCTGATCCACATAGTCCTAAGTTATTTTTTCATTGCTTATACATTGATTGCGTGGATGTTAATTATTTTTCATATCATGTTAATGTTACAATGAAACTGTCAAAAAGCATGCGTGGATGTTAATTTTTGTTAATTATTCACATTATGAAACCGTCAAAAAGCATGCATGTTAAAATTCCTTTAATAGATCCATGTTATGACAAATGTTTAAATTACATGCGTGGTGTCTATTTTTACTCAGTTAAATGATCCATGTTGTTTATATATATTGCTAGATCATTCAATGGCCAGACTTGCGAATGTCGACTTTTCGGTCCTGAAGGCCGATGGGTCAAACTACCTGAGTTGGCAGTTGGACCTGAAGTTCCATCTGCGCTCTCATGGTTTTAGTCTCACAACGACTGAGAAAGCAACAACAAGTACTGCCTCAGCCGACAAGGATGCTTCAAAAGAAGCACCTCATACAGAGGAAGTTTCCGATATACTAAAGGCGAAAGCCATTATCTATATCAGGAAACATTTAGACTCGACCCTGAAGGACGAGTACCTTACTGTAGAGGATCCTTACGAGCTGTGGGACGCACTTGAGGAGAGGTACAGGCATCAGAGAGATGTCAAACTCTCCCGTGCGCAATACGAGTGGACTCACCTCCGCATACAGGATTACAAATCTGTAGCGGAGTACAACTCAGCACTCTTCTGTATCACCTCACGCCTGAAGTTGTGCGGTGAAACGGCGACGGAGAAAATGTTGCTGGAAAAGACGTTCACGTCTTTCCACGAGAAGGACATGATCCTTATGCAACAATACCGTGAGAGGAAGTTCACGAAGTACTCTGATCTGCTTTCATGCATGCTTATGACTGAACAGAACAGAGACCTATTGGTTGCCACTCACAACTTGCGCCCTCCTGCCTCCGCTCCACCGCCACCTCCTGCAGAGGCACACTTCCAGTCTTCCCTGAAAAAGAAGATGGACAAAAGGTGAAATTACAGAAATGGAAAGAACAAAAGCAGCGGAAGAATGCCACTCCCCCAGCTCCTCTTCTGAACCAGAAGTTCGCGGAAAAGAAGCAAAAGAGGATGTCCAACAAAGGTGGCACTCCCAAGAAAGACTGGGAGGATAAGTGCTCCAAATACGGAATGACGGGCCACTGGTCCAGAATCTGCCGCACCCTAAAACACCTCCAGGACCTCTACCAAGCAAGCCTCAAGCCTCGAGCTGAGACAAACTTGATTGAGAGCGCAGCTTTGCCAGAGACCTCATGGACTCCTGAAGATTTCATGGGAGATGACACTATCTAGTTATGGACCATTTTTTTATGCTAGCAATTTATCTTCCTTTTCAGCATAGTACCTAGTTTTTTTCCATGTCAAAACATTTCCTTTGAGCAATTTTTTATGAAAGTAGATCTTTTCTTTTCATATCATTTACTGCTTGAATGTCTTTCTTTATATAGATATGGAATTAATCTGCCTAGTGGACAGTGCATCGACGCACTCGATCCTTCAAAACATACACTACTTCACGAGCATAAGTAGCTATTCTGGTCCACTGAGAACAATCTCAGGACTAGCTAACATAATCGAAGGATCAAGGGAAGCAATCATATTGCTCCCCGGTAACACACAAATCACACTTAAAAATGCGTTATACTCCCCTAAATCAATCCGAAACCTCCTAAGCTTTAAAGATATCCGTTTAAACGGATATCACTTAGAGACGGTCGAGGAAGATAAAAGGGAATACTTGCTTGTAACGTCTCTTACAAATGGTTCAAAAACCATTGTGGAACGTTTCAAGGGACTCCCCTCGGGACTCTACCAAACAAGTATACAAACTCCAGAAACATCCATGGCGGAGAACCTGCAGTGCCCCCAAACACCAGAATTCCAAATCTGGCACAGTAGACTGGGACACCCTGGATCTGTTATGATGTACCGCATCATAAAAAGCTCCAGGGGTATAGACTTGAAGAACCTGAAGATTCTTCAAAAAGGCAAATTCCCATGTCCACCCTGTTACAAGGATAAACTAATTACAAGACCCTCTCCACTGAAAGTGGACGTGGAGTCTCCAAGCTTTCTGGAAAGAATCCACGGAGACATTTATACACCCATCAAGTGGTCCGTTCATGTACTTTATGGTCCTGATAGACGCATCTACTAAGTGGTCACAAGTGTGTCTACTGTCCACCCGTAACCTAGCACTGTCTAAGCTTTTAGCTCAGATAATCAAGTTACGGGCCCACTTCCCCGACTACCAAATAAAGAAACTTCGTCTGGACAATACGGGGGAGTTTACGTCATAAGTCTTTCTAGACTATTGCCATGCTCAGGGAATTGAAGTCGAACATCCTGTGCACATGTTCACACCCAAAAATGGGTTAGCAGAATCTCTAATTAAGAGACTGCAATGGATTGCTCGTCCATTATTACTTCAATCCCAGATGCCAGTGAACGCGTGGAGTCATGCAATTTTGCATGCTGCATCTTTAATAAAATTAAGACCTTCTGGAGGTTAGTCATCTTCTCCAATGCAACTAGCACTTGGAGCCCCACCAATTGTCTCACACTTGAGAATATTTGGTTATGCAGTATACGTCTCCATAGCACCACCACAAAGGACAAAGATGGGTCCACAACGTCGCCTATGCATTTATGTTGGGTTTGACGTCCCCTCCATAATTAGATTCCTAGAACCCCTTACGTGAGACGTTTTTAAGGCACGTCTAGAAGACTGTGAATTCGATGAAACATCGTTTCCAAGACTAGGCTCACAGACAAAGAAGCCTGAAGCTTCAGAATGTATCACTTGGGATACAAAGACATTATGTCACTTTGATCCGCCCACAAGCCAGTGTGAGGAGGAGGTCCTGAAGATTCTCCACATCCAAAACATTGTCCATCTCTTGCCGGACAAATTTACTGACAACCAGAAGATTGTCAAATCACACGTCCCTGCTGCTAACACTCCAGCTAGGATTGACATACCGCAAAATGGATGCAATCCGCCTGCAGCAGAAATGGTTGGACCTCTCAAAAAGAGAGGGCGACCACCATGATCCAAGGACCAAGTCCCTCGAAAGAGTAGGACCCTTGGCAATGGTAAACAAATACCACCACAGGATGCTACTATAAGCCATGCTACCTCATCTCTCCCAAACTCTCATGAAGAGGAAATACCGGGAGAAAATGAAGTTTTGATACACTATGTATGAACTGGGGAGTATTGGGACAGAAAGAGCACAACCATAGATGACACATTTGCGTGTAATATTGCCATCAACGTCGCGTACTGCGACGATGATATTGAACCATGCTCTCTGACAGAATGTCAAAGTAGAGATGATTGGCCAAAGTGGAAAGCGGCAATAGGAGTGGAGTTGGATTCACTCACCAAACGCAAGGTCTTCGGACCCATGGTCCAGACACCAAAAGGTGTAAAACATGTGGGTTATAAATGTGTATTTGTTAGAAAACGAAATGAACAGAATGAGATTGTTCGCTACAAATCAAGGCTTGTAGCGCATGGTTTTACTGAACGTCCAGGGGTAGATTTCGAAGCCACATACTCACCGGTCATGGACGCGATCACCTTCCGATTCCTCATTGGCTTAACAGCCCAAGAGGGTTTAGATATGCAACTTATGGACGTGGTTACTGCATACCTATACGGCAACCTAGACCGAGACATCTATATGAGATTGCCTGACGGTTATTCTTTGCCTGCAGCACTAAAAGAGAGAGAAAGTGACATCTACTCAGTGGAACTGCAAAGATCATTATATGGTCTAAAACAATTCGGAAGGATGTGGTATAACAGACTGAGCGATTTCCTTGCAAAACAAGAATTCTCAAACGACCCAGTCTGTCATTGCATCTTTATAAGAGCAAAGGCAACATGATTTGTAATCATTGCCGTCTATGTGGACGACTTAAATCTCATCGGATCTCCTGAAGAGATCGCAGAGATTTCTAGAAGCTTGACAGAAACCTTCGAGATGAAAGACCTCGGAAAATCAAAATTCTGTTTAGGTCTTCAAATAGAGCATCTTAACTATGGAATCCTGTTACATCAATCAACTTACACATCGAACTTATTGAAAAAGTTTCAGATGGATAAGTTCCACCCCCTCAGCACTCCATTGGTCGTCAGATTATTGGATATACATAAAGACCCCTTCCGACCACTGGAAGAGGGGGAGGAAGCATTAGGCCCCGAAGTGCCTTATCTAAGTGCTATCGGTGCACTCCTTTACCTGGCTAACTGCACTCGCCCTGACATAGCATTTTCGGTCAACTAACTAGCCAGATATAGTGCTGCACCTTCACAGCGGCACTGGGCCGGAGTTAAGCATCTTCTGCGCTACCTCCAAGGGTCCATAGACTTAGGTCTATTCTATAGGAAAGGGGCATCAACTGGTTTAGTTGGTTATACTGATGCAGGATACAGGTCTGATCCTCATACAGAGAAGTCTCAGACCGGATACATGTTTACTTATAGCGGCACAACCATATCCTGGAGATCTGTGAAGCAGACCATGACGACCGTCTCATCCACTCACTCAGAGCTCCTAGCGATCCACGAAGCAAGCAAAGAGAGTTTCTGGCTACGCTCTGTGATCCAGCACATCCCCACCTCCACCGGCCTGATGACCGGCGTTCTTGCGCCTACTCCACTTCATGAAGACAATGCAGCATGTATAGCCCATCTACAGGACGGCTACATAAAAGGCGACAAGACGAAGCATATCTCCCCCAAGTTCTTCTAGACGCACGACCTTCAAAAGCAGAAGCAGATTGAGGTACAGAAGATCCAATCATGTAATAACTTGGCGGATTTGCTTACCAAATCCATGCCTACTAGTATCTTTGAGAAACTTGTATATGGGATTGGGATGAGGAGAGTGAGTAAATGTAAACTGGGTCAAGATGAGAGGACTATAAACTCATAGATACATAGGAGACTGATGTATAGAATCATAGGAAATCTGCAAGCCTGAAGCTTGGTCAGATAAGGGGGAGTCAACTGCAGAGTTGTACTCTTTGCCCTTGGCTACTGGTTTTTTCCCACAGGGTTTTTCGTAGTCAAGGTTTTGACGAGGCAACATCGTTGACTCTGGATCCTGAAGTATACACCCCTAGACGTATCCCTAAAACAGGGGAAGTTATGGATTAACTGTTCTTTATTTAACAAAGCAGTTATCCTAACTCAAATCCTGAAGAATCCACCTCTTATTCAATGTTGGTTGGATAAGGGGAAGTGTTATGAATAGGCCCATGAGGCCCATTGGGTATCCAGCCAACTATTGAAAGCTATAAATATGAGGGTAGGGGCTCTTAACCCTCTACACCTATTTCCCTACTTTTCCCTTTACAACAAATTTAAAATTTTTGGAGGAACTAAATTTAGAGAGAACTAAAATTTTAAATTTTGGGTGGAATTAAATCAGGAGGAAACTAAATTTTGGCGGAGCTAAAATTTTTCAGGGAACTAAATTGTCTTGGAAAAACTGAAAATTAGTTTGAATGTGGTTAAAAAAATTTTAGTGGTGAATATTTTGAAGGTGGATGTAAACTTTTTACGATGGATGTTGAAGAGGCTACAATTTTTTTTCGGGTGTGAGATTTAGAATGGTTTGAAATTTTTCGAGGAAGTATTTGGAAACCACTTGACCTATGGTCACGGGTTATGACTATACAATTATACAATTGAGGGTTGCTTTTGAATGTCGTTTCTGACTAGGACAAAAGAGTGTGTATAAATATTTTTAAATTGAATCTTGAGGAATCAATGGATAGGATGAGAGTTCGTGAACATTTTGGAGGAAAAACTCTAAATTTTTGGAGTGAACTAAATATAAAAGGCACTAAATTTTGACAGGGAACTGAATTCTATGTGAGAACTAAATTTTAATTTAAAATTTTGGAGAGAACTAAATTTTGAGGAACTAAATTTTTGTTTGAATGTGGTTAAAAATTTTTGTTTGTTTTAGGGGGGATATTCTGAAGTTGGATGCAAAAATTTTCGGACATTTTGAATGTAGCTTAATTTTGGGGCTGTTTATTTTGAATGAGGCTGTAATTTTTTTTGGGAGAAATTTTGATGGGATTGAAATTTTTCAAAGGAATATTTTGAATGATCTATGACATATGGCCACAGGTTATGATTAGTATATTATACTGTTGTTGTAGCAGAAAACCGAATAGAGTCATGAACGAAGTTACCAAGCAAGTTGGGTTGAGTCGCGAACTAGGTCGCTCTCTTTAAGATGTTTCGCGGCTCTGCCTAATGTTGTGCAAGCAGTGTGTATCCCCGTCATCCCCAGGATAAAACAGCCCAGAATCTCCTCTGTCAACGATCACCCCTGCACTAGAAGATGATCGGCAAGAACAAACACCACACGAACCAAATAGTACTGCTAGGGAACAAAAGAAAGTATTCGTGGGAAGAAAAACAGTTTTCGCAAGAAGAGATGTTTTGCAGGAAGAAGAAAGCAACTTTTCTGTTCTGTCAAAAAGGAATCCACGAGTGCTCGATTTTATTAGGAAAAATATTAACGTTGAAAACCGAAAAGGCATCAGTCAATGCGCGTTAATTTAATATATTCTGGATATGAAAATAAATACTAGATCTGAGAATAAATTCTGTCTAAAGATCAAAATGTCCAAAAATCAAAACTTTTAATATTTGAATTTGAAATTCAAATCAGTTTGGAACTTTCGGATATTTAAAAATAATTATTTTATCCAAATAATAATAATCGCGTGCACGCACGTCACGGCCGGTCGACGGGCGACGATGGCGACACGCGTGTGTTGAACCCATGTTCATGTAAGTCCTTTCCCCTTTACAAAAGAATTGTACCCCTTGGGGCACACCCCCTAGGCTCAATAAAAGCCTTTTATACTCCTACAAAGATTTATTTCCAAGCAATGTGAGACTAAACTTTTTGGAGGGAAAACCAAGAGAGTCCAAATTCAATTCAAAAATACCAAAAGTTCCAACAATCCCCCACTTGTATTTCAAAACAAATAAAAAATCCATTTTTCATCGAGCAGTATCTTTTAACATAAGACTTGTGCATAAGTAAAGGTATCTATTGACTTGAACCTTTACATAGTGTTGATGATTTAGATTTTACTAGAGTAACTCGTAGTTTTGCACTCTATCTCTAACATCATCACACACACAACCTTATCAAGGTATTGTTCATAAGCGCATTGCTTTACGGCCATGCACGTGTATCCTAGTATAGTAAATGCTCTAGAGAATTTGCCCAAAATTCCATAGGAAGCGCCACACTTCCACGTTCACATAGGTGAGTCTATCAAAAGTACTCCTGTAGCTAGGTTCTCCACTCCACATAGAGTATAGATCTCATTAAGATTTTAATAACTCATCCTTCTATCGCTTCAGGATATCATGCTCAATGCGATTCTTATGGAATAGGACTAATAATTATAATAGCATGATTCATCACAAATCACTTCATGATTTGTTATTACCCTTTGAACCTATTTCTCGGGATCTCCAGTCTGTAAGTTGGGTTTCCCTCACAAGTGACTCATCATTCTATGGGCATGAGTCACATTCCTTTTGAGGTTTTAAAAACCTTTTCTCGAGCTAATCCTTTCGTCAAAGGATCAGCTAAATTATCATCAGTACGTACATGATCCACTCTCACAGCTCCAGAGGTCATATACTCTCTAATAGTGATGTGCTTGCGACGTATTTGTCGCCTTTTTCCGCTATAATAATGGTTCTAAATCTTTGCAATAGCTGTAGTATTATTACAATGGATCAAGACGGGCTAGAATCAGTGTTTCCCATAAAGGATGTTCTGATAACATGTTTCTTAGTCAACCACTTCACTAGCTGAAGCTAGTGCAATCATCTCAGACTCCATGGTGGATTGAGCAAAGATAGTCTGTTTCTTGGATTTCCAAGAGACAACTCCACCAACTATGCTAAAAATATAGCCACTAGTTGCCTTGGAGTCATCTGAAAGGGTGTTCCCATTAGCATCGATATATCCTTCAAGGATAGCGGGAAACTTCTGCTAATGTAATCCGAGATTCATGGTCCTTTTAAGGTACCTCATGACTCGCTCAATAGCATGCCAATGATCAATACTAGGTCTGCTTGTAAACCTGCATAGTAACCCGACAACATAAGCTATATCAGGCCTAGTGCAATCAGCAGCATATCGAAGACTGCCAATAATGCTCGCATACTCAGTTTGTCTAACATCATCGCCGGTGTTTTAGAACAACTTAACGCTAGGATCATATGGAGTACATGCTGGTTTACAAGCAAAATAATTATATTTCTTTAGAATCTTATCAATGTAATGAGATTGATTCAAAGAAATTCCATGTTCAGACCTAGTTATTTTAATTCCAAGGATTACATCAGCTTCACCAATATCTTTCATGTCAAAGTTTGCACTTAACATATATTTCACTTTGTTCACAACATGAATGTTTGAACCAAATATCAGCATATCATCAACATAAAGACATATAATGGTGCAAATACCATTTTCAGATTTATAATATATGCATTTGTCACTTTCGTTAACTTTGAAACCATCAGAGATAACAAGATTATCAAATTTTTCTTGTTATTGCTTAGAAGCTTGTTTCAATCCATAAAGTGACTTATCTAATTTGCACACTTTATCTTCTTCACCAAGAACTACAAAACCTTCAGGTTGATCCATGTAAATTTCTTCTTCTAATTCACTATTTAAAAAGCTGTTTTAACATCCATTTGGTGTAAGTTATGTATAGCAGCAAGAGCTAATAGTACACGTATGGATGTAATTCAAGATACAGGTGAAAAAGTATCAAAGAAATCTACATTTTCTCTTTGTCTAAACCCTTTGACCACCAGACGAGCTTTATACTTATCAATAGTTCCATCAGGTTTCAACTTCTTCTTAAGTATCCACTTACATCCTATTGATTTACAACCAGGAGGTAGATCTACTAGGTGCCAAGTTCTATTTGACTCAAGAGAGTCCATCTCATCATTAATAGCCTCTTGCCACAAGTTGGCATCTACAAAGGACAAAGCCTCTTTAAGAGTGCTATGATCTTCTTCTAAGTTATATGCATAGAAATCAGAACTAAAATCTTTAGAGAATCTAGCACGTTTACTTCACCTAGGTTCAATTTCTAATACCTTATCAGAGTCATGAATACTAGTGATAGGCATATTACTAGAACTTGAGCCCCCACTATTCTTCAATATAAAAGGATATCTATCTTCATAAAAATCAACATCATTAGATTCAATGACAACAAGATCTTTTAAATCATAGAATCTATATGCTTTACTATTTATAGTATAACCAATAAACACACATTCATATGACATACTAGCAAGTTTCTTTCTCTTGGGGTCAGGAATCCTAACTTAGGCTAAATAATCCCAAGTCTTAAAGTAAGACAGATTAGGTTTTTATTCCTAAAAAGTTCATATGGAGAAATCTTGCTTTTAGACTTAGGAACTCTATTAAACATATAGCAAACAGTCAATAAAATTTCTCCACACCAATGAGAATTTCAGAGTTAAGTAAAATAGCAACTATAGAGTCAGCAAAAGTTCTATTTTTTCTTTTAGCTTTACCATTCATTTCAGATGAATGTGGAGCATTTTTCTCATGAATAATGCCATGTGAATTATAAAAATCAATAAAAATATCAAAGTCGTATTCAGTTCCTCTATCAATTCGTAATCTCTTTATCTTCTTATAACGTTGATTTACAATTTCAGTCACAAATAACTTAAACATATCAAAAGCATCACTTTTATTCTTCATGAGGTAAACAAAAGTATAATCAGTGCAATCATCAATAAATGTGATAAAATAACATTTACTATTCCTAGTCAAAACACCATCAAACTCACGTATATCAGAATGAATTAAATCAAGAGGTTCATATTCTCTAACTACTGGTTTATAAGGGGTTTTGGTGATTTTGGCTTAACTACAGAATTCACATTTATTAAAATCATCTAAAGATATTTTTGGAATAAGTCCTAAGCTGCTCATATTGTTAATAGTGCGTTTGTTAACATGACAGAGTCTAGCACGCCAAGTATTAAAAGAACCAAATATATAAGCAGAAGATGAAATTTTATTAGCATCAATGTTGAACTTAAACATTCCATCAGTGGCATACCATTTCCCAACAAATACATTGTTTTTAGAAATAGTATACAAATCAGCCCTAATAGTTTGAGTAAACCCAGCCTTGTTTAGAAGATAACCCGAAACAAGATTCTTCCCCATCTCTGGCGTTTGCAAAACTTCTTTGAGAGTGACAATCTTTCTAGATGTAAACTTTAATTCCACATCGCCAACACCAGCTACAATAGTGGAGTGGAAATCTCCGAACAACACTTTCTTGTCCTTAGTTTCAGAATATAACTTAAATAAACTACGATCATAACAGACATGGCATGATGCATCAGTGTCTATACACCACCCTTCGGATCCTCCGATTACATTGAATTCAGAAATCATTGCAACCAGTTCCTCTTCGGTAAGATTCTCCTGCGGAGTAGGACGACGCTTATTCCAACAGTTCCGAGCCAAATGGCCAGTCTTGTTACAGTTGTAGCATACAGACGGTACCATATCATTTCTTGAAGGGGGTTTCGATCCTTTCTGATTCTGAGAACCATTCTTAGTCTGATTATAGCGATTGCGATTCTGATTCTGATTCTTCATAGGTTTTCCTTTAGGTTTTGAAATTACCGCAGCAGATTTTCTACTGTCTAAAACAGTATTAATTTCATCCCTTTTATTTTGTTTACGAGCTTCCTCCTCAATACAAAGACGAGTTATCAAACTTTCTAAAAAGAATTCCTTAGTTTTATGTCTAAGGGTATTCTTAAAGTCTTTCCAACTAGAAGGCAGTTTGTCTATTAACACATCAACTTGAAACTGTTCATCCAAGGACATACCCTCAGAAACAATTTCATGAGCTATTTTCTGTAGCTCGTGAGACTGAACCTCCACTAATTTGTCGTCGATCATCTGAAACTTCAGATAGCGACTAACTGTATACTTCTTGGACCCATCTTCCTCAGTGTTGTATTTCTTCTGAAGTGCCTCCCAAACTTCCTTAGCTGTCTTGTAAGAGATGTAGTAGTCATACAGATCATCGGACAGGCCATTAAGAATATAGTTTTTACATAAAAATCAATTTCATCCCAGGTTTGAAACTCTTTGATTTGGGCGTCTGTTAGGTTTTCAGATAATACAAGAATTGGCTTATCAGAAGTACAAACAGAAGCTACGTTTTCATGGTTAAGAAAAATAACATTTTTTGTTTACAACATTTGAAGTGTGATACTTCAAAGCGGACAAGAATTGTCTTATCAGAAGTACAAACAGAAGCTACGTTTTCATGGTTAAGAAAAATAACATTTTTTGTTTACAACATTTGAAGTGTGATACTTCAAAGCGGAATGGTTTGTTTAGATATGAGGTTATCAAGACTATGTCGGTCTCGGATGTCATGTCAGATCATCTTAAAATTGTTGTTGTAGTAGAAAACTGAATAGAGTCAGGAACGAAGTTACCAAGCAAGTTGGCTTGAGTCGTGGACTAGGTCGCTCTCTTTAAGACGTTTCGCGGCTCTGCCCAATGTTGTGCAAGCAGTGTGTAGCCCCGCCGTCCCCAGGATAAAACAGCCCAGAATCTCCTATGTCAGCGATCACCCCTGTACTGGAAGATGATTGGTAAGAACAAACATCGCACGAACCAAATAGTACTGCTCGAGAATAAAAGAAATTATTTGAGGGAAGAAAAACAGTTTTCGCAAGAAGAGATGTTTCGCAGGAAGAAGAAAGAAAATTTTCTGTTCTGTCAAAAAAGGAATCCACGAGTGCTCGATTTTATTAGGAAAAATATTAACGTTGAGAAACAAAAAGGCGTCAGTCAATGCGCGTTAATTCTAGATCTAAGAATAAATTCTGATTAAAGATCAAAACGTTCAAAAATCAAAACGTTCAAAATTCAAATTTGAAATTCAAATCAGTTTGGAACTTTTGAATATTTAAAAATAATTATTTTATCCAAATAATAACAATCACACGCACGACACGTCACGGCCGGCCAGCCGGCGACGGTAGCGCACGTGTTGAACCCATGTTCATGTAAGTCCTCTCTCCTTCACAAAGCGTCGTATCCCTTGGGGCACACCCTCAGGCTAAGCAAGAGCCTTATATACTCCTCCAAAGTTTTATTTCTAAGCAATGTGGGACTAAACTTTTTGGAGGGAACCCCAAAAGAGTCCAAATTCAATTGAAAAATACAAAAAGTTCCAACATATACAATTAAGGTATGTTGTTGAATGAATTTGTTGACTTGGACAAAATGACGGGTAGACAGATGGCTGGGCTTAAATCTTGAGGAATCAATGGTTAGGATGAGTCTTTGCGAAAATTTTGGGCGGAACCACTTCAGTTTGTGGGGAAATTAGGGAACCAACAAAATTTTTGGGAAAAACAAATCTGAAGTGAACTAAATTTTAGAGGAACTAAAATTTTAAATTTTGGGAGAACAAAATTTGGAATAAATAAAAAATTTTAGAAGACCTAAATTTTTTAGGGAACTAAACTATATGGAAGAAATAGATTTTAATTTACAATTTTGGTGGGAAATAAATCTGGAGGGAACTAAAAAGTTAAATTTTTGGAAACTAAATATAGAAAGTGTTGTAAACTTGGCGGCTATGGAGACCATAGCCCTATATTTATAGTGGTAGGGTTACATAATGGGTGGATACCCACTAACGGGTAGGCCCACCAAAAGCCCGTTTATAACACTTCCCATTATCCATCCATTGTTGTAAGCCATGGTGAACGCTTCAGGGTTCATGAAGCTTATTTGATCATGGGGCTGGAGATACTTCTGGATCTCTAAGTTTAAGAGTGCTTGCCTCATTAAAACCTTTGCCAAGGAAAACCCGGTGGGAAAACCAGTGGCTAAGGGAAAAGAGTACAAGTCTCTATAACTTCCCCTGATCGATGGATAACATCAGTGGTGGATACTTATGGATCCAGAGTTAATGTGGCTGCCTCGTTAAAACCTTTGACTGTGGAAAACCCAGTGGGAAAAACCAACAGCCAAGGAAAAAGAGTACAGCACTACGTTAACTCCCCCTGATAAGTACAAGCTTCAGGCTTGTACATCTCTCAGATGTCTCATCCCAATTCCTAGTACAAGTTTTCTAAAGGTACTGCGAGGCAAAGCTTTAGTGAATAGGTCAGCCAGGTTGTTGCAGGACTGGATCTGCTGGATGTCGATCTGGTTGTCCACTTGTTGTTCATGCGTCCAGAAGAGCTTGGGGGAAATGTGCTTCGTCCTGTCACCTTTGATGTAGCCACCTCGTAGTTGAGCGATGCAGGCAGCATTGTCTTCGTACATGGTGGTTGGCCCAAGATCTCCCGTCTTCAGGACGGTGGTCTTGAGGATGTGGTTGATGACTGATCGAAGCCAGAAGCATTCTCTGCTAGCTTCGTGGATCGCGATGAGCTCGGAGTGGTTGGATGAGGTTGCTGTGGATGTCTGCTTCACGGATCTCCATGAGATGGCCGTCCCACCGTATGTGAATACGAAACCGGTCTGGGACTTTGCGGTATGTGGGTCGGACCTGTATCCCGCATCTGCGTAACCGACCAGGTCGGTGGATACACCTTTCTTGAAGTATAGTCCCATGTCTACAGACCCTTGGAGGTAGCGCAGAAGTTGTTTCACTCCGTTCCAGTGGCGCTTTGAGGGCGCTGAACTGTATCTGGCTAGTAGATTTACTGCGAACGCTATATCGGGACGCGTGCAGTTTGCCAGGTATAGGAGTGCTCCAATTGCACTTAAGTAGGGTACTTCAGGACCGAGTGTTTCCTCCTCCTCTTCCAGCGGTCGGAAGGGGTTTGTTTCAACATCCAATGATCTGACGACCATTGGTGTGCTAAGCGGATGACATTTGTCCATAAGAAAGTTTTTCAGCACTTTCTTTGTATATGTCGATTGGTGCAACAGGATTCCTCCGCTTAAATGTTCAATTTGTAGGCCTAGGCAAAACTTCGTTTTGCCGAGGTCTTTCATCTCAAAAGTCTGTGTGAGACTTTTGGATATCTCATCTATCTCTGCAGGAGATCCGATGATGTTCAAGTCGTCTACGTAGACGGTGATAATTACGAATCATGTTCCCTTTGCTCGTATGAAGATGCAAGGGCAGACTTCATTTGTTGTGAATCCTTGTTGCACTAGGAATTCACTCAGTCTGTTGTACCACATTCTACCTGACTGTTTTAGACCATACAGTGATCTCTGTAGTTTGACAGAATAGACGTCCCGAGGTCTTTCTGTCATTTTTGTCGGTAGTTTGTATCCGTCTGGGATTTTCATATAGATGTCCTTATCTATATTTCCGTATAGGTATGCAGTCACAACGTCCATGAGCTGCATATCCAGACCTTCCTTCGTGGATAGGCCGATAATGAAACGGAAAGTGATCGCATCCATGACCGGGGAATAGTTATTGTCATAGTCTATTCCTGGTTGTTGGGAGAAACCTTGTGCAACAAGGCGCGCTTTATAGCGCACGATCTCATTATTCTCGTTTCTTTTTCTCACGAATACCCATTTATATCCCACAGGTTTAACACCTTTTGGTGTTAGGACTACAGGTCCAAAAACTTTGCGCTTCGAGAGTGAGTCCAGCTCTACTCCTATTGCCTCGTTCCACTTTGGCCAATCCTCTCTGCGTTTACATTCTGCTAGAGAGCGTGGATCGGTCTCATCGTCGTATTCAGTGACGTGAGTGGCAATAATGAGCGCGAAGTTATCATCGATGATTGTGCTTTTTCTGTCCAGTACCTCCCCGGTACGTACATAGTTTAATGAAATTTCTCCTATATTTTCCTCTTCAGGGGTTGTTAGAGTGGAGAGGTAGCTGGGCTGAGCTCAGCATCCTGTGGTGGTATCGTTATTGTTGCTCCAGGATTTTTCCTCTTTCGAGGATTCTTATCTTTGGAGCCTGGGGGTCGTCCTCTTTTTTGTTGAGGTACGGCCGCTTCTGCTGTAGGTGGATTGCATCCATCTTTGGGTATGTCAATCCTAGCTGGCGTATTTACAGCAGGGACGTGTGATGTGACAATCTTCTGGTTGTCAGTGAATTTATCCGGTAAAATGTGAACTGTGTTCTGAATTTGAAGGATCTTCAGGATCTCTTCTTCACATTGATTTGTGCGCGGATCAAAATGTGATAAAGTCTTTGTGTCCCATGTAATGGTCTTTGAAGCTTCTGGCTTCTGTGTGTTAATGCCTAGTTTTGGAAAAATGCTTTCATCAAATTCACAATCTGCTAGACATGCTTTAAAGGCGTCCCATGTAAGGGGTTCGAGGTATCTAATGATCGATGGTGAGTCGAAGCCAATATAGATACCAAGACGTCGTTGAGGACCCATCTTGGTTCTCTGCGGTGGTGCTATGGGGACATAGACAGCACATCCGAATATCCTCAAGTGAGAGATATCGGGCGGGTTCCCATATGCAAGTTGCATCGGAGAATAAGATTGACTACCTGACGGTCGTAATCTTATCAGCGATGCAGTGTGCAGTATGGCATGTCCCCATGCACATACCGGTAACTGGCATTGCATTAACAATGGTCTAGCGATCCATTGTAGCCTCTTTATGAGAGATTCGGCTAACCCGTTCTGGGTGTGAACATGAGCTACGGGATGTTCAACTTCTATGCCGGTTGCTTGGCAGTAGTCTAGGAAGCCTTGTGAGGTGAATTCCCCAGCATTGTCCAGACGCAATTTCTTGATCTGGTTGTCTGGGAAATGTGCCCGTAATTTTATAATTTGTGCAAGTAGCTTTGCAAAGGCTACGTTGCGGGTGGACAAGAGGCACACATACGACCATTTTGAAGATGCGTCGATTAGTACCATGTAGTACCGAAATGGTCCACTTGCAGGGTGAATAGGCCCGCAAATGTCACCATGTATTCTCTCTAGGAAGCTTGGAGACTCAGAGTCCACCTTCAGGGTGGATGGTCTCGTAATCAATTTCCCTTTGTAACAAGGGGGACAAGGATTTGCACCCTTCCAAAGTAGCGTCAGGCTTTTCGGATTAATTCCACGGGATTGGGATATGATGCGACACATCATATTCCTTCCAGGGTGTCCTAGTCTATCGTGCCAGAGTTTGAATTCTGGTTGATTTTGGCACTTCTGGTGCTCCAATGTGTTTGCTTCCATTGCTCTGATCCTTGTGTGGTAGAGACCCGACGGGAGTCCCTCAAAACGTTCGACGGTGTTTTTAGCACCGTTTTATGGGACGTTACATCAAGGTATTCACTGTTTCCTTTGCTCACCGTTTCTAGGTGGTATCTGTTTAAGCGGATATCTTTAAAGCTTAACAGGTTTCTATGCGAGCTAGGGGAGAGAAGGGCATCTTTTATAAGTAGTTTTGTACGGTTGGGGAGCATAAAATGTGCTTCCCATTATCCTTCAATGATACTTGATGGACCGGAAATCGTATTTACGGTGCCATCGTATTTATTAATGCTTTGAAAAAAGCAGATGTCTTGGAGGATCGTGTGCGTAGAGGCACTGTCCACTAGGCATTTAAAGTCCATCTATTTTAAAAGAAAAATGTCGCAGTATAAGGCAAAAAACACAAAGGAATATACTACGAAAATTAAGTTGATGTCTGAAAAGTACTTAAACATGCCAGAGATAAGCAGATAAATTGTTTCTCAAAAGGAAAAAATTACAATGCATATATAAAGTAGATAAATGTCCTCAGTCGAGCAGGTCATCGTTGGAGAAGTCCTCAGCGATGAACCTGATTGGTGCCAGGTTTTCTTGAACTGCCAGGTTTGTCTCAGCTTGCTTCTGGCTTGCTTTGTACAACTCCTGAAGGTGGCGTGGAGTACGACAATTTCTGGACCAGTGTCCAGTCATGCCACACCTGTGGCATTTATCTTCTCAGTCCTTTCTGGGGACAGAAGTCTGGCCGTCGTCTTTTCTTTTCCACACATTTTTCTTCTTTCCCTCTTGGTTGTTTCTTGGAGGGGGTCCTCGAGCTTGCTTCTTCATGGTCTTACCCTTCTGGGGTTTGCCTTTGAAGTTACCCCTTTTCTTCTGGAAGGAGCGTGGTGCGCTTCAGGCGCAGGAGCAGTGCCGGTAGGGCGTGAGTTGTGGGTGGCCAGAAGGAGGTCACGATTCTGCTCTGCCATCAGAAGGCATGAGAGAAGCTCAGAGTATTTTGTGAACTTTCGTTCACGATACTGTTGCATCAGTATGACATCCTTCTCATGGAAGGATGTATACGTCTTCTCTAACATGCGTTCCTCCCTCACCTTTTCACCACACAACTTCAGGCGTGAGGTGATGCTAAAGAGTGCCGAGTTGTACTCGGCAATAGACTTGAAGTCTTGGAGACGGAGGTTCTCCCATTCATATCACGCTCGAGGTAGTATAACATCCCTTTGATGTTTATACCTGTCCTCGAGGGCGGTCCACAACTCATACGAGTCTTCCACCGTTAGGTACTCGGCCTTCAGGGTCCGATCGATATGGCGTCTGATATAGATAATTGCTTTCGCTTTATCTATATCAGAAACCTTATCGCCTAAGGCGATGGCGTGACTCAATCCCTGTGCTCGCAGATGGAATTTTATATCCAACTGCCAGCTTAAGTAATTCTTTCCTGAAGCATCCAAAACGTCGAAATCAACGCTCGCAATTTTGGCCATTTATCACTCTAGCATGTAAAAAGATAGCATTAATTAGATATTTTCACAGAAAAATAAATAATCAAGCACATCAGACATAAATATTTACTGCGTGGATCGGCTAATCACCATAATTAATTACAGTCCATTACAGTCCCAAAAAGAAAGAAAGTACAACTCGGGAACCCCCGTGGGGCCCCTATTCTTCTGGAATAGTCCTTCATCTTCTTGAGGCGTCCGCCGGGCTTGTAATTTTACAAAATTATCCTCACTACATTTTTCTCTCAAAAAAAAGAAAATAATGCATGAAAAGTAAAATGGTGATCACTAGCCGATCCAAAACCACAGCAAATATTAATCATTCGTCGCAGGCAGTTATAACGCAGCAGGCATCATCACAGGCAGTTTATACATCACATGCAATTTATTTATTCATCACAGGCAGTTTATAATGGAAAATGAAATCTACCGTTTAAAAATTATTGGACCACTAGGCAACGTCATACACCGTTAGGTTAGTTGACTAACGGCAGAGCGGTCGCAGGATCTTCTTAATTTTTAAACGTTTTTAAAGAAAATCATAAATCCAAATATAATTGCGATGAGTAAAAATCACATGTAATTTGGTCCAGATTATAATGAAAAGGAATCGTAATTAAATCTGAAAAATTTTTGAAAATTCGAAAAAAATTTCTGGGTCAGAAACCCTAGTTAGGGTTTTGGGGTACGCACACCGGGCCCATACCCGCTACTGGCGGGCAGGCCCGTCTGCCGCAGCAGGCGGCGGGGAGGGGGGCCCGCCGCTGCAGGCGGCGGGGGTTGCCCGCCGTCGGCAGGCGGCGGGGAGCCCCGCCATCGCAGCGGCGGGGGTCGTCCCTGCCTGCGGGCGGCGGGGGTCGCCCGCCGCCGGAGCGGCGGGGGTTGCCCCCGCCGCCGGTGGCGGGGGTTGCCCGTCGCTGCAGGCGGCGGGGAAGCCCCCGCCTGCAGCGGCGGGGGGTTCCCGCCGCCGCAGCGACGGCGGGAAGGCCCCGCCGCTGCCGGCGACGGGGGGGGGGGGGGGCGTGGGTGAACCCTTTTTAGGGTTTTGGCGATTTTTGGAGAAAAAATGGGTAAAAATCTGATTTTTTTTGTGGGGAAAACCAGTTTTGTTCTTCCAAAAAATACGTTTTTATTGAAAAAGGGTGATTTTTAACGATAAAAACGGTATATTTTTGATCGATTGATCCAAAAAAAATTGAATCACCACATATGCGCATATGCAAAATTTAGATCTAGGGAGAAAGTTACCTCTAGATCCTACCCGCCGGATCTAGCGACGTTCGGTGAAGGAAGCCTGTTCGCGTCGCGTCCGTCCGTCGGCAGGGGTTCTGCTTAGCTTCGAGCGTGCTGATAACGTGTTGTAAACTTGGCGGCTATGGAGACCATAGCCCTATATTTATAGTGGTAGGGTTACATAATGGGTGGATACCCACTAACGGGTAGGCCCACCAAAAGCCCGTTTATAACAGAAAGAACTAAACTTTGATGGAACTAAAATTTTTGTGGGGTTATTAAAAAGGAAATAACAGACATGTGCACTCTCGTGCTTTCTGAAACGGCCATGCAAGCCATCACTGACACAGATGCGAACTCTACCAAGTACAGTGCGCTCTACCATGTAAGACATCCCTTGCTTCGCCATGCGAAGCCCTGTTGTTGTGATCTCTGTCGTGCGAAGTACCCCTAACCCCAAGCCAAATTCAAAGAAACAACTTATTACTGACGACACAAGTCTGTCAGCAAAAGTAAGACTTTCGCTGATGACCACCGTCGACAAAGATTTACTTATCACAGCTACCGACATGACTGTGATGAATTTTTGCCGTCAGCGATAATTTTCGCTAATGGGAATTAAACTTTTTGGTGACGAGAATTAAATCTTTACCGTCAGTAAATGACTTTTTCTTGCAGTGGTGTTTTTCTTTTCTTTTATGTTTACTTTCTATATATTGTTTGTGTTGCAGGTTTTGTAGATATTCATTAGATTAACGTGTTGGTTCAATGATTCTTAGATATCCATGAGATGAGTATCTACTTGATAAGGATATCAAGTGGGCATATGAGCCCAACTGTTGGTATTAGAGCCCAACAACATGTCTGCTTAACATGAGGAGTTATTGCTTTGATCGGATCATGTTGAAAAGTCTGATATCCATCATCGCTAAGGTACATTGTAATTACTACATCATACAAATCTCATTGTGCATAATACCAATTCTTTAGTTTTTGTGTTGCAACAAATTTATACTTAAACCATGTGAATTAAGAGACTGGGTTTGTTACAAATACAAATGTTAGCCCATTTAGATTTATTGCCAACAAATAAATGGTACCATTTCTAATACTATATTCATTATGTCATTTTTGGATAGTTCCAATCCAAAGAATGATGATCCTAAATGCCATATTTCTTGTAGACTATGAAATTCATAAGATTTTCTTGTTTGAATGCCATTTTAAACAACAAATTCAAAGTATAATCTAAAAAGTGTTATGAATGGGCTTTTGTAGGCCCATGTGGAGCCCACTTGTGTTTAGGGTATCCACCCATTGTGCAAACTTTTTAATATAAATATAGGGCTACGGGTCGTCACATTCATAACACGTTATCAGCACGCTCGTCAGCTGAGTCGAGCTTCTGCCGACGGACGAATCGCGAGGACGCGGATTGAGATTTTTTCTCCAAACTTCGCTAGATCCAGCGGGTAGGATCTAGATGTAATCATCTTTGTTCCCTATATCTGATATTTCATGTGCATGATGATGATGAATCTGTGTTATATTCTATTAGATCTACTAAAAATCTCTTTTTCTGCTTAGATCTTTAAGAAAAATCCTATTTTTAAAACATAGATTTCTATTAAAAACAGTTTTTAAATCATTTTTAGACAAAATTCAATGTTTAAGCGTTAAAAATCAAATTTTTACGAAATAGAACGTTGATTCAAAGATTAAAAATTGTATTTTTTACAATAAAAATCTGATTTTTCCTCCAAAAATTTATGGATCTAGAGGGCAAGGGGAGATCGCCGCCTTAGGCAATCTCTCGCGGCTTGTCGCTGCCCCCTGCCCTTGCCCCCACACGTGCACCGCCACGGCCTGCAGTCGTCCCCACGCGCGCGCCACCGTGGCCTGCAGCCGCCCCTGCGACGCGCGCGGTCACGGCCTACAGCCCCCCCATGCACGCCGCCGCCTCCGGCCGCTCCCCGCGGTGCCCCCACTTTTGGCCTTCGCCGCGGGGACCGCTCCTCGTGGCGCCCCCGCCTACGACTTGTCGCCGCTCCCCGCGCAGAACCCCGCTCGCGGACTGTCGTCGCAAAACCCTAATTAGAGGTTTTTTCTAATTTTTCTAACGGATGGCTATTACAGAAATCAATCAGGGGCTTACAATAAATTCTTGATCCATTTTTCAAATTAATTTTGGTCCACTTTATGTGTAATTCATCATCTAGGCCTTTTTCATATTGGATTAGATTATTATATATTTCTTTCATGTTTAATAATTATGAGGATCCTGAGACCGCTCTGTCGTTAGTCAACTAACCTAACAGGTAATGACGTTTCCATGTGGTCCAATTAATTATTAAAACATAAATATTTTATTCCAGTAAAATGTCTGTGATGTTGCATATTTTCATTGCTCATTGCATGAATTTATTTGCGATTAATAATACTACATGCCTGTGATGAATAAACAAATGCATGCTGCATTATTGATGTTTCTATGACGAATGTTGATATTCTGTTGTGGTTTTGGATCGGCTATTTGTCACCATTTATTTTCCTCGCATTTTTTATTTCTTTTGAGAGAAATTTTAGTGAGGATTAAAATTGTAAAATTCCAAGACTGGCGCATGTCCCGTTGAGATGAAGACCTACTTCTAGAAGAATAGGGGCCCCATGTGGGTTTCCAAGTTGTATTTTCTTTTTAATGAGACTGTATATGGACTTTAATTTGTAATTTAAAAATGACGACTAGCCGATCCACACAACAAATATATGTCTGGATTGCATGATTATTTATTTCTTTTAAAATATTTAATTATTGCTTGTTTAACATGCTTAGATAAATGGCAAAGATAGCGATCGTCGACTTCAATGTATTGAAAGCTACATGCACGAATTAATTGAGCTGGCAGTTAGATATTAAATTCCATCTGCTCTCACAGGACTTGAGTCAAGCCATTACTGAATGAGATAAGGTGTCTGATATAGATAAGGCGAAAGCCATTATCTATATCAGACGCCACATCAATCGGAACCCGAAGGCCAAATATCTCACAGTGGAAGACTCATACGAGTTATGGTCTGTACTCGAGGATCAATACAAACATCAAAAAGATGTTATCCTTCCTTGAGTACGCTACGAATGGGAGACCCTCCGTCTACAGGACTTCAAGTCCATTACCGAGAACAACTCAGCATTATTCAGCATCACCTCATGCCTGAAGTTGTGTGGTGAAAGAGTGACGGAGGAACACATGTTGGAGAAGATACATCCTTCCATGAGAAGGATGGTATCCTCATGCAATAGTATCGTGAACGAAAATTCATGAAATACCCAGAACTTCTCCTATGCCTTCTAATGGCAAAACAGAACAGAGACCTTTTGTTGGTCACCCATAACTTGCGCCCTGCTGGCACTGCACCTGCGCCTGAAGCACACAATATCTCCTCCTAGAAGAAGAAGAACAAAGTCAAAAGCAGACCCCAGATGGGAAAAGAAATGAAGAAGAAGGCTATAGGTCCCCCTCCAAAGACCAATAATGAGGAGAAAAAGAAAAATGTGTGGAAGAAAAAGGACACCGGCCAGACGGAAAGACTGGGAAGACAAATGCCACAGATGTGGTATGACTGGACATTGGTCCAAAAATTGTCGTACTCCATGCCACCTCCAGGATTTGTACCAAGCCAGCCAAAAGCCTACTGCTTAAACAAACCTGGTGGAAAATGAAGACCTCCTTCCAACTCGATTCATCGCCGAGGATTTCTTGAACGACGACCTGCTAGACTGATGATTTATCTATTTCTGCAATGAAATGTAGTTGAACAACAATTTACTTTCTAGATATTTGTTTTCTTTCAGCATGTTACTTTATTTCCAGACTTTGAATGAAATTAGCTTATTTGTGTCTTATATTGCTATACATTTCTTCTTTCTTGCTATAGATGGATAATAAATGCTTAGTGGATAGTGCTTCTATGCACACAATCCTTTGAGACATTAGCTTTTTTCAAAGCATCAACTACTACAATGGCACCGTAAATACTATTTCCGGACCATCAAGTATAATAGAAGGATCAGGGGAAGAAAACTTTTTGCTCTCCAATAAAACACAAATCTTAATAAAAGATGCTCTTTTCTCTCCAAGCTCGCACATAACTTACTAAGTTTCAGAGACATCCGTCTAAACGGATACCACCTAAAAACGGTGGACAAACATGACAATGAATACTTGTATGTAACGACTCTTAAAACGGTGCTAAAATTCAAGGGACTCCCGTCGGGTCTCTATCATACAACAATTCGAGTAATGGAAGCTAATATAACAGACTCGGACACCCCGGATCGACTATGATGCACCGCATCATATCCCAGTCCAATGGACATAATTAGAAGCACCTAAAGTTACTTCAAAGGGTGATTTTTCTGTCCTCCTTGTTACAAAGGTAAATTGATTACGAGACCATTGCCACTTAAAGTGGACGCAGAGTCTCCCATCTTCCTAGAAATAATACATGGAGACATTTGTGGGCCTATTCACCCCTCAAGTGGCACATTCCAGTATTTTATGGTACTAATAGACGCATCTTCTAAATAGTTATATGTGTGCCTACTGTCCACCCACAATGTAACCTTTGCAAAGCTACTGACACACATCATTAAGTTGCGGGCATATTTTCCAGACAACAAGGTTAAGAAAATACATCAGGATAATGCTGGGGAATTCATATCACAAGTCTTTCTAGACTACTATCAAGCAACTGACATTGAAGTTGAACATCACATAGCTCATGTTCACACCCAGAATGGGTTAGCTGAATCTCTTATAAAGATACTACAATGGATCACTCGTTCATTGCTAATGCAATCTCAGTTGCATGTGACTGCATGTGGGCATGCAATCTTGCATGCTGCATCACTGATAAGAATATGGCCATCTGGTAGTCAAATTTATTCTCCGATGCAACTCGCATATGGATCTCCACCAAATATCTCTCACTTGAGGACATTTGGATGTGCAGTCTACATTCACATTGTACCACCGCATAGGACAAAGATGGGTCCTCAAAGTTGCCTAGGTATCTACATAGGGTTCGACTCACCATCAATCATTAGATACCTGGAACCCCCAACGGTACGTGGATGCTTTTAAGGCATGTCTAGAAGACTGTAAGTTTGACGAAAATACATTTCCCAAACTATGCTTAAATACTAATAAGCTTGAAGCTTCAAAGATAATTTCATGGGATACCAAGATTTTATCCCATTTTGATCCACATACAAACCAATGTGAAGACGAGATCCTGAAGATCCTCCAAATACAAAACACAGTTCAAATACCACCGGACAAATTCACCGACAACCAGAAAATTGTCAGATCACATGTCCCTGCTGCAAACATGTAACGGCCTATATTTTAGGCGTGTTTAAGTTCGTGCGTGCCTGTAATTTATTTCAGTCATCTGAGTGATTTTTCGTCCGTATGTCCCTTCTTCTACGCGTCGACGCGAGCGCGTCTCTGTTTTTAGTTTTACCGTGTCGTAACTAATTACTTTTTAACCCTAATTAAATTACTAATTAAACTATCTATTAACCTAACCCTACCAGATTGAATCCCATCGAATTATATCGGTGAGATCCAACATTGCCTTCATTCCCACCCCCACATCCAGCTTCCCTCATCAAGCTGCCCCCTTCACTGTTCTTATAATAACAACAGCAAACAACAACAGCAGGAAACAACATCAGGATTTCCATCTTCCTGTAGATTTCTCATCTCCCTGAAAATCTTTCCTCCCCTCTCTCTGATCAACCCAATTCCCCTATAATTGCAATTGCAGAGCCAATTCAATCCCAAATTCAGAATCAAATCCCAAACAAATCAAATTCAAACCAAAATCAAACCCAAAACAGAAATTGGAACTGAAATTAAGAAGAGGGGAAGATCTGAATCAGAAATTGAATCTCAAATTGAGATCCAAGGCATCAATTTCACCCCCTCCCCCTTTCTCGCTGCCCCTCCCTCCTCCTTGCCCCCGCCGCCACAGGCCGCTACCCCACTGCACCAGGCCACCGCCCCTTGCCGCCTTACCAGGCCGCCGCCCTCCATGCAGGCCGCCGCCCCCCTTATCGCCCGGTCGTCCTCTTGAGCTACCTGCAAAAGAAAAAAAGAAGAAGAAAAAGAAAGGAGAAAGAAAAGGAACAGAAGATAGAAGATAGAAAGAAAGAAGAGAAAGAAGAGAAAGTATAAAATCTTATTGGGTTTAAGTTATTGCTATTGGGTATGGGTTTTAGTGGGTTTAGATGAGTTAAGCTTATTGGGTTTTGGGTTCAAATGAATTTAATTGGGTATTGGGTTTGATTGGGTAAGTTATTACTTATTGGGTTTTAAGTAGCTTATTGAGTATTGGGTATTAGATTATTAACTTATTGGAATTTAAATGAATTTAATTAAGTTAATTGGTTATTTGGGTTGTTGGTTTATTTAAGTCATTGTGTTGGGTTTATTAAAGCTAGTAAGTTAATTTCATAACCTAAGTTTTTATAAATGTTAGTATTATAAGTTGTTAGTATAATAATGATGTTAGTAAGTACGCAGTATATTATTTTAGATAAGTATTAGATAACAATAAATCTTTAAGTGTAATTAATGAAAACAGTATATTAAATGCTAAACGTATGTGGTTAAATTCGTTTAGACTAATACGATTAACCTAATGACGCAGATCAATCACATTTCTCACCGCGATCATCTTGACACCCAAAATCACCGAAAACAGGCAAGTGTGCGAATTATTGCAGTTTAATATATATTAATCGCATTTTGACTTGTTAATGAAAAACACTTGTATAGATCACGTTTATTAATTAACCAATAAATTGCCTTATTTTAGATTTTGTTAAATGTCAAAATGAAAATATGAAAATGCTAATGATTAATATGGTATCATGCTCACATCATGCTCGTACACACTTGTTAGGATGGACATTGATGGAATAACTTGAAAGGACTTGAATTCGTGAATTCGTGCGTCTCAAAGGCAAAATCTTGAATTCATGAACTCGTGCAACTTGATTAGGCTGGCTCGTGTTCCAGCACAACATTTGGGTGGGGTTTGGGTTGAGTGGCCACTAAGCGTGTGCAAGGGTCCCCTTCAAGAGCACCACCAGCATGCGGTGGGTGGCGTCAATCACGATTATACCACGTGAGAAGGATTGCACGTCTTAAAGGCGAGAGCCCTATACAGATAGAAATCATATGCATGGAACTTAAATCATTTATTGTCACTTCACTTGCACACTAGAATTGCTATGACTATCGTCTTGTACTATCTTTAGAACTGCCATGATCATAAATGCTTTTACTTTAATTGCTTAGAATTTCCATGTTCATAACTGCATGTTGAATAAATGTATAACTGCGACTTTAGAACTATTATCATCTTTTAATCTGTTTAATAATTCGTACACCTCGACTTGGGTCATCTCACCATTTACTTGTCAGACCATTGCTGACATACATTCATGTTTTTGGAATGTATGTCAGATCGCGAGACAGATTACCAGGAGGAGGAGTTGTTTGAGGTGGCTGACCCAGAGAGCCAGGAGTTTGTTGACCCAGAGTCGCTCCTTGCGGAGGACTAGAGACTTGTTCTGTTGTGTTTCAGATTTGCTTTAGCACCTTGTAGTAGGAGTATGTTTCTATGTTGTCATTTCCTTTGGCCATGCTGAGGCCGTGTTGCTTTTATTTCGTGTATGAACTTCTGGATGTGGCTTTGAATTTAATGAATGTTTTTATTGTTCTGAATGCATGCAAGAATCCTGCAAGGTTGTTATCACAGACGCTTAGTGAACTCGAGCTTCATCGCTCCAATTCATACAGACCTTTGTAATATTATCGCTTCCATCATACTTTGCAAAGTGGGGCGTTACAAAACACACCAGAAGAGGAAAATATAAGAGAAATATCATTAAATTATGTGCGTACTGGGAGGTACTGGACAAAAAAAGCACTGTCATCGTTGACGACTTTGCGTTCGTTATTGCTAATCACGTCACAGAATATGACGATGATATCAATCCACGCTCTCTGGCAGAATGTAAACACAGAGAGGATTGGCCAAAGTGGAATGATGCAATAAGATTAGAGCTGGACTCACTCTTGAAACACAAAGTATTTTGACCTTTAGACCCAACACCAAAAGGTGCAAAACCTGTGGGCTATAAATGGGTATTCGTAAGAGAGAAAATTGAAAATAATCAAATCGTACGCTACAAAGCGCGTCTTATTGCACAAGGCTTTTTCCAACGACCGGGAATAGATTATGAAGATACATACTCTCCGATCATGGATGCGATCATTTTCCGATTTATAATTAGCTTAACAGCTACGAAAGGCCTAGATAAGCAGCTCATGGACGTTGTGACATCATACCTATATGGTAATCTAGATAAAGATATCTATATGAAACTTCCGGATGGTTATAAATTACCAATAAAAATTACAAATAGACCTCAGGACGTCTATTCTGTCAAACTGCAAAAATCACTGTATGGTCTAAAACAATCAGAAAGAATGTGGTATAACAGACTCAGTGAATTCCTTGTGCAACAAGGATTCACCAATAATGAAGTCTGCCCTTGCATCTTCATAAGAGCAAAGAGAACAAGATTTGTAATCATTGTCGTCTACGTAAACGATTTAAGTCTCATAGGATCTCCCAAAGAGATATCCGAGATATCCTAAAGCCTCACAAAGGCTTTTGAGATGAAAGACCTTGGCAAAATTAGATACTGCCTTGGCTTACATATAGGACACCTCAGCGAAGGAATCCTGTTACATCAATCCACTTACACAAGGAAATTGCTGAAAATTTTCCAAATGGACAAATGACACCCACAAAGTACACCGATGGTCGTTAGATCATTGGATGTTCATAAAGGCCCCTTCCGTCCGCTGGAAGAGGGAGAGGAAACACTTGGTCCTGAAGTACCTTACCTAAGTGCCATTGGAGCACTCCTCTATCTGGCAAACTGCACACGTCCCGATATAGCGTTTGTTGTAAACTTACTAGCCAGATACAGTTCAACGCCCACAAAACACCACTGAAACGGAGTGAAGCACCTTCTGCACTACCTCCAAGGGTCAGTCGATCTGGGACTATACTATAAGAAATGAGTATCCTCCAACTTAATTGGTTTTGCAGATGTAGGATACAGATCAGATCCACACACCGCAAAGTCCCAGACTGGTTTCGTATTTACTTACGATGGGACGGCCATTTCATGGAGATCTGTGAACTAGACATCGACAGCAACCTCATCCAACCACTCTAAACTCATTGCGATCCATGAAGCTAGCAGAGAATGCTTTTGGCTACGTTCCGTCATTCACCACATCATAGTAACGACCGGCCTGAAGACGGACGACCTTGAACAAACCATCATGTTTGAAGACAATGCATCCTGCATAGCTCAACTACGAGGTGGCTACATCAAAGGCGACAGGACGAAGCACATCTCTCCTAAGTTTTTCTGGACGCACGTTCTACAAGAAGATAAACAGATCGACATTCAGCAAATCCAGTCTTGCAACAATCTGGCAGATCTGTTCACTAAAGCACTACCTCGACGTGCCTTTAAAAAACTTGTAATAGGGATTGGGATGAGACAGTTGAGAGACTTACAAGCCTGAAGCTTGTACACAACAGGGGGAGTTAATGTTGTATTTTACTCTTTTCCCTTAGCTACTGGTTTTTCCCACATGGTTTTCCATAGCCAAAGGTTTTAACGAGGCAACCACATCAACTCTGGATCCAGAAGTATCCAACCCTGATGATATCCACCGATCAGGGGAAGTTAAGGAAACTTGTACTCTTTTTCCTTAGCTATTGGGTTTTCCCACTGGGTTTTCTACAGCCAAAGTTTTTAAAGAGACATGACCTCCTAACTTAGGATATAGAAGTATCCATATCATCTTGATCAGATAAGCTCTATGAATCCTGAAGCATTCATATACCAAGCTTACAATGATGGCTGATTAAGGGGAAGTGTTATGAATGTGCTTTTGTATGCCATTGTCGAGCCCACTTGTGTTTAAGGTATCCACCCATTATGTAAGCTTTTTACTATAAATATAGGGCTACAGGTTCAATAGCCGTCACCTTCATAACAAAAGGAGTATATATTTTTTATTTAATTAAAATGAGCTGATATCTTACATGGGGAAGGGCTGCCCTATGTGACCCATCACATCAGGGGCGCATGATCCCCCTCCATGTAAATGGGACAGGCTAAATGAGCTGCCACCCCTCATACTCATTTTGCCCATCCGAAATATATGTTAATCATTTGTACTAAGAAAGGTCTTGACCTTTTTTTAATCTATAAGATTTTCCTTGGCAATAAAGCTAGCTTTTGACATATATTAATGATAAGTGATGGCATTATTTTCAAAAAAAACAAATCAAAAAAATGCCAAAAAGACCAAAAAAAGAAAACAAGAAGAAGAAATCCCTCATCTTTACCCAGGAATTGTCAACATCCTTTGCTGCGGATCACATAAATGCAGGGGGGGCAAAGCATATGCTGCCCCATAAATTTCATTGGCAGGCCATGCCTCTCTCAGCCTCTCACCCCTGAACCCCCAACACACCGAGACTTCGGAGAACCCATCCTCCCTCATTCAGCAAGCAAGCAATGAATGCAGAAATCAAGAAGCATAAAATTAAATTAAATTGCATTTTTGAAAGGTCTACGTTTGGTTGGAGGATGACGGTTGAGCGAAGGCAGTTAAAGCCCACACGCGTAGGTTTGTTGACCCAGCCCCAGGACCCAAATTCCAACCAACCTCAACTGATTGGGCTACCAACATGGAAGGTCAATGCTTTTAATTAAAGAGAAGCGAGTTAACTTGAGACAAGGGAAAAAGTGAGCTTTGGAAGATCTTGCATGCAAACAGTTGGTGTTGGTTGTCTAAATCCCAACTCCTTTGGCTGCCTCAGCTAACAGCTTGACGTTGGGTAACTTTCGATCAGGGATAACTTGGCATCGTGTAGAAGTGACATGATTAGGGTTAGGGTTAGGGTTGGGATGTCGTCAATATGTAAATGGCATGGCTGCCCATGCATTTTGAGCGTGCGTCTTGGTATGAGCCATGAGCCATGAGCCATGTGGCATATAATTATAGCGAGTTATGATTCAAGAATCGCCCATCATGGTTGACCCTTTTTGATGGCAACAAGGTGATTGATCTCGTTCTCGCCAAATGAGACGAATAGTTAGGAGAAAGGTCAACTGACACGCGGCAATGTAAGAGAGAGATGAATATAATTAAACATGGACCGATCGCATGGATCTAACAATACTTAGAATTGTTAGGAGTAGAAAAAATTCTGCATATGGTGTATTGGGACCTGTACATTCGATTATATACGTTGAAATATGTCTGTATATTAAAAATAATTCAAGATAAATTTAAGATTTATTCGGAATTTTTGGGAGCCCAAGATACCAGTACTTCTGAAGCACAAGATGATGAACGATATCCGGCTACACCGGATAAATAGTGCTGCCCACAAATGGGTGGCCCACACGCGCACACGCGCAGGGCATGGGTGTTGAAGTTTATGCTTCAAACTTCTCTTAAATCTGATGTCATCAGGTATCTGATTGTATAGGTTCAAGCGCCTGATTCTGGCCGCTCAAGCTATGTATTAGAAAACAGACACATTAGGCACTTGACTCTCTATGACTAGGCACCTGACTGGGTATCAGATGCCTGACTGGGTGCCTTTAGATGACTGGATGTAATGTGATGTAATTTCTTACAACTCTCTGGAATTCTGCAGTAGCCAGTCGACTAGCTAGTTCAGATGTCTGGCTGCACTGGGTCAGACACCTGATGGCGCAAGTTGCAGCTGGTGCGGAACTTGATCTGGGCCGTTGATTGTCTAAATCCCAACTCCTTTGGCTGCCTCAGCTAACAGCTTGACGTTGGGTAACTTTCGATCAGGGATAACTTGGCATCGTGTAGAAGTGACATGATTAGGGTTAGGGTTAGGGTTGGGATGTCGTCAATATGTAAATGGCATGGCTGCCCATGCATTTTGAGCGTGCGTCTTGGTATGAGCCATGAGCCATGAGCCATGTGGCATATAATTATAGCGAGTTATGATTCAAGAATCGCCCATCATGGTTGACCCTTTTTGATGGCAACAAGGTGATTGATCTCGTTCTCGCCAAATGAGACGAATAGTTAGGAGAAAGGTCAACTCACACGCGGCAATGTAAGAGAGAGATGAATATAATTAAACATGGACCGATCGCATGGATCTAACAATACTTAGAATTGTTAGGAGGAAAAAAAAATTCTGCATATTGTGTATTGGGACCTGTATATTCGATTTATACGTTGAAATATGTCTGTATATTAAAAATAATTCAAGATAAATTTAAGATTTATTCGGAATTTTTGGGAGCCCAAGATACCAGTACACATCTTTGAAGCACAAGATGATGTACGATATCTGCTGCACCGGATAAATAGTGCTGCCCACAAATGGGTGGCCCACACGCGCACACGCGCAGGGTATGGGTGTTGAAGTTTATGCTTCAAACTTCTCTTAAATCTGATGTCATCAGGTACCTGATTGTATAGGTTCAAGCGCCTGATTCTGGCCGCTCAAGCTATGTATTAGAAAACAGACACATCAGGCACTTGACTCTCTATGAGCAGGCACCTGACTGGGTATCAGATGCCTGACTGGGTGCCTTCAGACGACTGGATGTCATCTGATGTAATTTCTTACAACTCTCTGGAATTCTGCAGTCTGAGCCAGTCGACTGGTTCAGATATCTGGCTGCACTGGGTCAGACACCTGATGACGCAAGTTGCAGCTGGTGCGGAATTTGATCTGGACCGTTGATTTGTTAGTTAATCAAATTGAACGGTCACGACTTAATATCGCTTCTGTCACCCTAATTATTGATTCCTAAGTAGAACATGCAGAATACGCAGACACAGGCTGAGGCTTTTGCATTGGGAGAGAGAAGAAGGCGGCTACAAGCTTTGAAAGAGAGGTAGTCCCTATTCTAGTGTTTCTGGTAAGATTTTTTCATTGTTGAGTGTGCATTAAACCTTGTAATTACTAGAGTGTAAGATTTATATTGTCAAGAGGGTTAGCTCATTGTTGACGGATATTTTGGTAGTCAGTGTAAACTCTTGTGATATATCTATGATCTAATTGAAACCGTGACTACGGGAAAATGGGGTTTTACTTACGGCTTCTACCGTCAGTAAAAGTCAGAATGCCGGCAACGAAAAGCTTCACTGATGGCAGCCACCAATCAGACCTTCCGTTAGCGGATTAAGATAAGTAATACATTTACTGATGGAGTCGTCAGTAAAGTCACATACGGCGAGATAACAGTCAGGGATATTATAACTTTTACTGATGGAACCGTCAGCCATTACCATCACCATTTCTGACGGAACCGTTGGCAAAAACAAATACCTTCGCTGACGGATCCGTCGGTAATAATTAAATTTTTAAAAAATAAATACATAACGTCGCCGGTTTCGTCAGCGAAAACAAAGACATTTGCTGATGGATCTGTCGGTAATAATTAAATTTTTTTAAAAAATAAATACATAACATTGACGGTTTCGTAAGCGAAAACAAAGACCTTTGTTGATGAATCCGTCAGTAATAATTAAATTTTTAAAAAATAAATATATAACGCCGACGGAACCGTCTGCGAAAATCCATTAAAATATAAAGTATAGCTAACAGAGCCGTCAGCGAAAGATTCATTATTACTAACAGACCATTCAGTAATAAATAAACATTTTTTAAAAATAAACATTTGCATACTGATGGCGCCGTCAATGAAATTGAAAATAAAAAAATAAAAATAAAATTCAAAATACAATGATATTATTTAAAAGTAAAAATTCTCAAAAGAAAAGCCAACGAAAAAATGAGACTCAGATCTATCCATTGTAATCACTTGACAAAAATGGCTGCAAAATGGTTGCCTACCCATCTGTGTCTGTTGGTAGTCTGCGTGTGTAGTTTGTGTGTGTCTGTGTCTGTGTGTAGTCTGATTTCTGTGTGATGTGTCTGTGTCTATGTGTAGTCTATACATGTAGTCTGTGTGTGGGGGATGGTGTGGGTAGTCTGTATGTGTAGTCTCTGTGTGTGGTCTGTATGTGTAGTCTATGTGTGGGTGGGTGTACGTAGTCTGTATATGTAGTCTGTGTTTGTAGTCTTTATGTGTGGGTAGTCTGTATGTGTAGTTAGTATGTTTGTCTGTCTGTGTTTGTAGTCTATATATGTGTAGTATGTATGTGTAGTCAGTGTGTGTGCGCGCGCGCGTGCATAGCTTGTGTGCATCTGTGTCTCTGTGTGTGCGTCAATAGACCAAGTGTAGAATACCTTTATCTGGAAATTTTAAACTAGGAGGGATACAAGAATAGCACAGAATGAGTAGAAAACAAGCATGGCCAAAAATAATGAATTCTAAGATAAAATTCAATAAAGAATGGGCAGTTTGTATGAGTAGTATGTGTGTGTAGTATGCGTGTGTAGTATGTGTTTGCAGGCCATCCAACTTGACCATGTCATGTTTGTCAAAAATAAGATGTAATTTGTCTTGGCAGATCATCATCTTCATCACCTCTATAGAGACACACATAAAAACAGAAACACATTATTTTAATAAAAAGTATAGTCACACACATTGACTACACATACATACTACCCACACCCACACAGACCATACATACAGACTCCACAAACACAACACACACACACACACACACACACACACATCAGACTACACATACATACTACCCACACCCACACAGACCATACATACAGACTCCACAAACACAACACACACACACATCAGACTACACATAGACATAGATACACACAAACTACAAAAATACAGAAACAAACACAGTCATACACACTGACTACATATACAGACTAACCCAAACACAGCCTACAAACACAGACTACACATACAGACTATACACACACTCAAACACCGACTACACATACAGACTACCCACACAGACTACCCACACGCTGCCTTACCCACACAGACTTCACATACAAACAACACAAACGCATCATAAATACATCACAAACACATCAGACTATACACAGACACAGACACAGACACACACAAACTGATGGGATTTGATGGACCCTAAGGGCATAAAAGCTATGCACGTCCTACATCGAACGGACGATAGAAGCAGAATAGGCAGCAGAGTAAAATACATTAAACTATTTAATGTCAGCCCTAAGAGTTGCATGAACCCTAGCCAGTAAAATCTACTGTCTTTGGGGTGGGTCTGACCAACCCCAAAGAAAAATCTAAACTACATCAACATATATGAAAGTATAAAAACATACCTGTAACTTCGCTTCCGGGCGATGCATTGTTTTCAATAACTTTTCTTTATCTCTGAAGCCATACCCCGCATTAGGGCTGAGCCGCTTCTCCCGAGCCGAACCACAACCTGAGCCAAATTGCGTCCCAATGCGAGCAACACCCTTGTCACCGAGTCAACCACACGCTCTAAGAAGTTTTACCATGAGTGGATCCTCCGGCAAGACTTCGGATTTGATCCGAACTCCTCGAGGCTTTTTTAGAGCCCGATAAGGAGTAAGGAATAATTTGGGAGAAAGATGGAATATTAATTTAAACTTAGATCCGAGCTTGCTCACGCTTACTAGAGCTACTCTGATCCAAAGCTTGGTGCAGGGTGCACCGGTGTAAGTTTCAAGGGAGGGGGTTGGCCCCTATTTATATAGGTGGCTGACCCCTCCTCTTTTCATCATATCCGATGTGTGACTAAATATTTTTGAGGAGAAAAATCAATTAAGTTTGCCTTACACGAAGGTCAACTTTAGCGAATTTTACCTCCCTCACCGTTGAGCTTCACAAGTAATATCATACACCAAATCGAAGAGCACGGAACAGTGATCGTATAGATATAAACGGTGATCCATTCCAACGAAGAGTGATTATGATTGTAACTCCATGGAGCAGAGTCACCTAAACAACTTTCCACCAAACTCCAAAGGGATAAGACCCCAAGCAATGTCAATTCTCTTCCAAAAAATTAAGGTGAATTGACTTTGTTTCATCAGAGAATTCATTCTTGCTTATAAAATCTATAGGACATATCCTTGCCATAGTGGACTTATTGGGCTCTTTCAATAGGATATCATGAATCTCAAACAAGTGTCAAAACTACAAAAAACTTTCTAGAGAAAATAAGAAATGTGAGAAGGCATTAAACATTTTCTCTATGGGCAACGTACGACAATAACCACATCATGCATTTTCAACCCACCCACCTACACAGACTACACATACAGACTACCTACACCCACCTACACAAACTACACATACAGACTATCCACACCCACCCATCCACACACAGACCATGCATACAGACCAAACAAACACATCAGACACACATAAAATACACACACACACACACACACACACACAGAGAGAGAGAGAGAGAGAGAGAGAGAGAGGGAGAGAGAGAGAGAGAGAGAGAGAGAGAGAGAGAGAGAGAGAGAGAGAGAGAGAGAGAGAGAGAGTCACACATACAGACTACACACACAGACTACACACGCCGATAGACTATACATAAGACTACCCACACACCGACAGACTACCCACACCCTCCCACACACAGACATTTTTAAAAAGATAAACTTTTGTGTACTTATGGTACCGTCAGTGAAATTGAAAAGTAAAAAATTAAAATTAAAATTCAAAATACAGTAATATTATTTAAAAGTAAATATTCATTTTTACATACGAAAAGAAAATAAAAGAATGAGGCTCAGATCTGTCCATTGTAATCATTTGACAAAAAATGGCTGCAAGATGGTTGCATATCCATCTTTGTTTGTTTGTAGTTGGTGTGTGTCTGCATGTGTCTGTGTCTCAGTGTCTGTGTAGTTTTTATGTGTATGTGTCCGTGTGTAGTCTAATGTGTGTGTGTGTGTGTGTTGTGTCTATGTCTGTGTGTAGTCTGTATGTGTAGTCTGTGTGTGGGTGTGGGTGTGGGTAGTCTGTATATGTAGTCTGCATGGGTGGGTGTCTAGGTAGTCTATACATGTAGTCTGTGTTTGTAGTCTCTGTGTGGGTAGTCTATATGTGTAGCCAGCGTGTTTGTGTCTGTGTCTGTGTTTATAGTCTGTGTATGTAGTTTGTATATGTAGTCAGTGTGTGTGTCTCTATGCGTGTCTGTGTGTCTGTGGTTTATGTGTGTCTATGTTGATAGGAAATCTAGTCCCACCCCTAAGTGGATTTGATGATGAGCACACCAAATGTTGTTAATAAACTAATCACATTATTAAGTGTGTAGGTTGTGCAATGAAAGCTCAAAGCATACTCCAAGAAGAAGAAGATCAACAACACTTATAGAAGATGAAGATGAATTTAGCTTACATTCCACGTCAAGCACAAACCGAGCTCAAAGATGAAGCTCATAGTACGTGCCCAAGCTCAAGCTAAAGTGGAGCTTAAATTCAAGTGAAGCACATGCATTTACATCAAGATCTTCATTGCTTCAAGTCTTCATTAAGTCTAAATGTGTGAGTTGTTTCTTTTTTAGGAATATGTTAAGGCCAAGAAAAGTTTGCACCCACGCACAAAATGTTTTTCAAAAACAATTTTTAAACTGATTTTAAACTTCTTGAGAGCTAAGCTATTTGATTCAATTCTTGTAGTCAATCTCCAAACACCCAGGAGTTGATTACTCATCCTTCAGCAGAGTTTCTCTGAAAAACTGCTCTGGGAGTCGACTACCAAAGGAGGGAGTCGACTACCGGTGTAGTAGAGTTTTCATTGAAAACTCTCTGGGAGTCGACTACCAGCTGTGCATTTTGACTTCCCTGATTTCCTCTCCCATTTATTTCTTTCTTGATTTTTGGTGTGAAGTCAAACACATTTTGAAATTCGACTCTCTTTTGAAACTCTATAAATAGAGACCATATGAGAACAATTTTATATACTAATCATTTCTTGAGCTAAAGTTATTATTCTCAAAGTTCTCATCTTTCTTAATCGCTCTCAAAAGTTCATCGTAGCCAAAAACAGTTCTGCAAATTTTCTTATCTTATTGTTTTTAATTCCTCTACAAATTATTTTAATATCATTGTTAATTTTTGTCTATTGCAAATTGGTTTTCAAAATTCTCTCTTTAATTTTTCATATTCTTCAAAGGATTTTTGTAACAACAAGATTCTAGATCACATTGAATAATTTCATATTCTTTGTGTGATCTAAAAAATATTTTAAATTCTTTAGTCACATAATCACAATTGCAAATTTATCTTGGCTATAAGATTATTTGGGTATACACCAATCTCTATTAATTTATTGTGGTGAATTAGATTTGTTTTTATTTGGAGTCCCTTGGTGATAAGGGTGTTGTAAATCCTAGTCAAGACTAGGTGGTTGGAAGTCCTGGTGGTGATACTATGTCGTTAGAAATCCTAACGAGTGAAGTTAGGTAATTGTATTGCTAAGGAAATAGTGGATTAAATCTCGAGTCGTGTTGGTCGGAGACTGGACGTACCCAGGTTGTGGGGAACCAGGATAAATTGCTTGTCTCTCTGTGTGATTTTCTGTGATTGTCTTTATTATTTATTTTGTGCAAAGTTGTTCATTGTTTATAATACATCTTATTTGTAATCTCTTGTTAATAATATTGTTAATGCAAAGATTGCATTTTTATTCCTTTGTAAGATCTCTCTGTTTGTTATTATTATCTTATCTTGTATTCATCATGTTGATTAAGAACCAAGCGTAGATCACTCTACTTGGTGGGAAAGCTCCATGAGGTAACCAAAGCTCAACTTCTGAAAACTCTAAATGAAATGCAAGATGAAATTGAAAGCTTAGAATCAACTGTAGAGAAACTTGAATCCACTCTAGAGAAGTTTAGAAATTCTAATGATGGACTGCAACAAGATAATTACAATATGTCACTTGAAGTTGATGAACTGAAAGAGAAAATTGTTGCATGTGATTCTACCATTAGTTTGTTGAAAAAAGAAGAATCTTGCTATGTTGAAAAAGTTGATTGTCTTTCTTGTCCTACTTTGTTAATAGATATTAGCATGCATAAAGAAAGAGTTAAGCTAGAAACTGAAAAATAAAAAGCATATTGAAAAGATGTGTATGCTAAATAATGAGCTTAAAGGAAAAATGATTGATTTTGAAAAGAAAGCTGAAATCATGAAAAAGAATGAAGAGGACAATAAGAAAGCTTTTATTAGTGAATGCACTTTGCTTGTGAATGAAAATACTTTCTTAAAATTCAAAGTCACGAATCTAGAATTGTCCATAAAGAAATTTTCTATTGGAAAACAATCTTTGGATATTATTCTTGAAAATCATTTATATGGCAATAATAGACGTGGACTTGGATATGGTTTGAAATATGCTGAAAAGCCTAATTATAAGAAAATTCACAATGAGTCTAAAAGTTAGAAACTTTCATGCAAAGTGCTTTACATGTGGTAGTGTTGGTCATACTTCTCATATTGCAAATTTAGGAACACAAACATAAAGTTTAAGCAAGTATGTGTTCCTAAAAGTTTGATGACTAACATGAGTAGACATAGTTGGATTCTAAGGTCACACATAATATCTTCCGTGTAGGTAAGATGAAGGTGGCAAGAAACTATGGATTGGATGTCGCATTTCATTAAAAAGTTCCTTAGGCAAACAACTACGCGAAGGTATGTTTTACTTCCTTGAGCTACTTCCTTGAGCTTAATGTATACCTTCATAGCTTTTTATGTTCTTGATTTGTTTTTGTTTGTGTGCTAGTTTGTTTACTTGCTAGTTTAGTTCATTATAAATAAAACAACAACAAAAATGAAAAAGACAAAAAGCTATAAAAATGGTGCTTAATGTATATCTTTCTTTTGAATCATTAAAGTGGAATAAATGAATGATAATCATATCCATGTAGAAATTGTTGTATTATTGTTATGGTTACATGTGCATATTTGATTTTCTTAATAACCATGACATGTTCAATGATTAGAATAATTCGATTTCTACACCTACACTTTCACTTCCACAAGTATTAAATGTTTTTGTACATTTGGAGATATCTTTTATCAAATATTGGAAAATAAATGTTGGATGAAAAATAACTGAAAATCTAAGGAATATGATGTGTCTTGTCTTGGATAAAAAATAGAGCTCAAAAGTATTGAATTTGAAAACAAAAAAATTGAAAATAGCTCCGTTCGAAAAATGGATACAATCCTTGGCAACGATACTACCCACGAGTATCCAACATATGCTTTAAGAGTAAAACTTTAGCGTTGGTGTTATACACGTCAAGCAATGCCACCACACATCTAAGAGTCCATACTTTTATATTGGTATACTCTTTCCACTCTTATTTTTATATTACCATATCGCCTGTTCGCATCGTTTAGCCCCACACTCACACGATGCCGCCTAGGTTGAGACCTAGGAAACCCCCAGCCTAGAAGAGGAAGGCCGGCGACCCTGGTTCCTCCTCTTCTCGACCGTCACGTCGTCGCCGCCGTTCACCATCACCTGAGGAGAACTAGGACGCCTCCACATCCTCATCCTCACCCTCACGCTCTCCATCCCCCACGCCTTTAGCTATTGAGGCCCCATACACTACCGCCACTTCCATCCTGACTTCATCCGCTCCCATTCCCACTACCGCTCCTCCTCCTCCACCTACACATCCACCCCCACCCACCCTGAGGACGTACTGTATCATCTTCAGGGACGACGCTCACCACGAGCATTTCATCACCATCTCCCACCGATCCATCGTCCCCACCCACTTCGCATCCGTATCCACACTCGTTAGCCTTGGTATCCTTCAGGGTGTCCATATGCTAGACTAGACCATTGGCTTCGATCACCTCCTCGCCATGCACGCACCCACCTACACGCACCTCATCCTCGAGGCGATGAGCTCCATCGTTCGAGAGGGTGACAACATCCCTTTCGACACCGAGCAATTCTGGCATCGCATCACAGGCCTCCGAGGATATAACCCTAGCTGGGCTAAGTCCTCGTTCATAGTCCACCCATGCCTCTGCTACGCCCCCAGGAGGACCAGTCGCCACAGCGGACGCAGATTACTGGGTGCTCAGCTCTGATGAGGATCCCGATATCACTGCCATTCTTACCGCCCAGCCCACGGGCACTTCTGTCTCCACATCTGTTAATGCCCCGCCACCACCACTTCCACACCCATCACCACCGTAGTGACTTTTGGGGTTGTCCACACCTCTATCCCCGAGGTCACTACCTCACTTTCTTCCGTGCCCGGACCTGAGGGCACGTCTGTTTCTGTTGCTCCCAAGCCTTCTGTTTCCACCATTTCGGAGCATGTCCCCACCACTGCTGTCCCTACCACTTTTGACTCTGCCAGCACCCTATCTGTCTCTATGGACTTGATCAATATTGATCCTATCACTTCGGCATCCACAACTACACTTCCTGGCACTACTTCTGTCCCTGCATCAGCTGTCTTCACTGAGAGCATCGTGGTGTCTGTCACCACTTCTGTTGCTACGACGACTCCCATTTCTAATGCTGCTACTGCTTCACACTCTGCACCAGATCTCAGATCCATTCCATTCTCATCTTCTACCGAGATCCCCTTAGGCCACCCTCTCCCGATCTTGCTTTTAGGCCTTGCGGTGCACACGCTCGAGCCCATACTGAGAGAGGTGCACCTAGGGATGCACGGCCACCACCTGGCTCCCGCGTCACTGACGCATGTTTGGATGCGGTGGAGACCGAGGTCGATGCCTTGAGGCATGCCTTTGACACCCTCGAGCGCACGGTCGCCACCCACCAGCATTTAGTAGAGCGGGACCTCACTACCATTCTTGATATTATGAGGACGCAACATACACTAGCTGTTATACTCGCAACTACTCCTCCAGCCAGACCCGATCATGTTCCTCTTGTCACACCTGCACCGCTCACTGTACCTCTTTCTCAGGCTTCTGTAGGGCCTGTCACTCTTTCCATTGAGCTGGATCCGCCTTTTGTTGACCTGCCTGCCGACACACCCGTCGAGCATGCACCTTTTGTTCCATCTTCTGGTCCTCAGCAGCGGGACCCATCACCACCTCCAGAGGGTGGTGCCCATGCTTGATCCTTATATTATTTTTGCTCATGTTCTCCCCTCCATATATTTGTGCACATCTGTCTTTTTAGGGCCTTAATCTTGCATAGCGTGGGGGAGAACCCCATTTTGCACCACATGCATATACCAGCATTGCATCATTCGCATCATCTGTGTGCTTGTACATATTATAGGCATTAGGACATGTATATGCATTTTTCTCTTTCTTCTGTATAGTTTCCTTATTTTTAGTTTATTCTTTTATTTTTTTAATTTTCCACCCATACCGTCCCAGCATCATTTTTCCGCCTTGCACGCGTGTTATCAGCAGTGAGGACACTACTGTGTTTAGCTTGGAGGATGAGCGTTATTGCTTTTTATTTTTATCTTTATATTTTCCCTTTTATTTTACTCCTTTTTATTTTTATTTTCCACCCTTTTTACACCATTTTATTTTTTCCCTTTAGCATCATATTTTTCATCTTTCGGTATGCTTGCATGCGTGTTTTTATTTTATTATCCCGATTTTCTTTTCCCTTTATGCTAAATATATTTCGAATGATGATATTTCTTTTAGCTTTAGCAGCTTTCATGATGCTTATATCTCTTACCAAGCTATTTAGAGCATTTCAGTATCTTGTTATACATGTGCTTGCATATATATCTCTTTTGATGACTTCTCTAAATGAATGCATGAAATTTATTGAAGCTGAATGTATGGATTAGTATTTAGTATGCTTTTGTTGGAAATGCACCAAGATTCACACATCATTTGTATATCTGAAGCATCCGTATTATTTTCTTATTGCACCTTCTGCTGCATGCTTGATATAAGTGATATCTTTACTGCCTGACTTTATTATTCATTAAGATGATTAAGAATATCCACGCTTACATATGTGTTTTAGTTGAAGTATTATCTTATTGAACCGTTCATGCACATCTTAGAGTGAACCGTGTGTCATATTATTTCTTTCTCCATATATATCTTTATTTCTGTACTTGTCATTTGAGTTCACCCCCTTGTAGCTACTTATACCACATCTTTTCCCAAAAACCCATTGCAAAAGAAAAAGCTAGCTACAAAAAGTCCAAAAAGCCAAAAAGGAGCCAAAAGTCCAAAAATACAAATCAAATAGCTCCTACAAAAATCCAAAAAGAAAATTGAGAAACAAAGTTTTTAAAAAAAGGAAAGAAAAATTCTCTGTTTCATTACTTGGAGCTACAAATATTACTTGGGAAAACCAAGGCAAAAATCCCATTCTTCCTCATCTTTTCACTTAGATGTGATGCTTCAAGCTAAGCTTGGGGGGTGAATTCTTTTGACCATATGAGTCAGTACGACATTAGAGTGGGGTTGTGCATGAATGGGGATGTTTGATAATGCTTAAACTTGGCAAAATAAATTAGCTTGTAGATTTCTTATGATTTGACATGAATATGTGAATGCCATGACTTCTATTACATTCTTTATTGCATGCTTGGCGTGACTCTTATATGCTTCAGTTATAACTTTTGATTGAAAAGTGCATCATCAACATTCGTATATTAAATTCTATGAATTGCATGAAGTGGATATGAATTGATTGTATGACTTTAGAGAGTCCCTTTCTTTGCTCTTAAAATCTTGCAAGTACCGAAATTTTTATAAGATATGAAATATCTATATCACGTGTTTCATTTTTCGGAGTATCATGATATGTAGCTTATGGCATGAGATCTGACTGAATAATCTAGCACCTCCATCCATTTTTCATTCTTTTCCTATTTCTTATTTTTATCGCCCGGCGAGCCTCCTATTCTTCTTCCTTGAAGACGAGTAAGAGGTAAGCTTGGTGGATTTTGATGTGTAAATATTTTCCATATATTTACTGTATCATTTCATATTATATTCGCCATTCAAAATTCATATTTTCATATATTATCGCGCTTCTAATGCTATATTCGAGTTTCGTATAGATTTGTGGATTTTCAGGAACTTTGGAGCGAATCGGAGCAATTATAGGACACAGACACATCCGAGACGTCTGGAGCACCATTGGCCAGGTTCCATAGGTGTTTGGCAAAGCAAGGAAGAAGATTGGAGGAGAGGAGAAGAAGAGAGCAAGAGTTGAGAGCTCTAGAGGCAATTGGAGTCCATTTCCCAGGCCACTCAGACGAGTCGATCAGCACTCGACCGAGCTAACACGAAGAAACTCCAGCGAGAACGGACACGCCCCACTCGACCGAGAAGACAGCCAGCTCAACCGAGCTGCATCCAAATAGAGCGACTATTTTGAGCCATTCTCCAAGTACTGTAGCTCGACTGAGCAACCAAGCGTACTTGACCAAGTAGATCATCTACTCGATCCGAGTCACCACCAAATAGAACAGTGTTTTGAGGAGAGTTCAGGCCTATTGTAGCTCGACCGAGTGGAGGGGCTACTCGACCGAGTAACCCGGATCAGTCCAGAGCCAAAGAAGCAGCAAAGCAGAGCCGCATGTCAGCTCGACCAAGCGACACTGCTACTCGACCGAGTAGGGCGCCGCGGCCAGACTAGTTAGTGGGTCGAAGTGTCCATATTTTTTTATTTTTGTGGGGTCCATACCCCTTGTATATAAGCACCATTTTAACCCTATTTTCAGGGAGGAGATTATTTTCTTTAGTTTAGTTTTAGTTGAGTTTTCTTGAAGAGAGTTCTTAGCCGTCGCTATTTTGTAGAAGACAAAGTTCATATTTTTATTAGTCGCCTTTGCTTGGAATCTTGAGCCCTTAATTCTCTGCATTTGCTTGTTGATCTACATTGGTAACGATCTTCTCTCTTTATATGCTTTATTTAATGTCTTCAATTACGATGTTGATCTCTCTAGTCTTTATCGAATTTTCTATTGTCATCTCTATGATCCATGAGTAGTCTTATCTAGGGGTAATGGATTAGCCCTAGGATTTTAGGAATTCGATGTAAAGTTAGGATTTTTAGGTTGTTTTGGTGTAAAAATGGTGTGATTTGGTTGATCTAGCCAAGTTTGTAGGATATTCTATAAAGGGTTTGTGATCCACGAGGTGGCACATATCTTGCAAGGCTATCCTATAAACTTAATTAGTATGTTAATGAATCCAATTAGGGTTCGTGACCACGATAGTGGCACGCACTTTGAGGGGTCTACCGACATCCTATATTACTAATTGATGACTACGATAGTAGCATCAATGAGCCGCCAATTCACAGATCAAATCTCTAATCCACGAGGTGGCATGAGCAGAGATTGAGTATAGTTGCCGTCCTTAATGCACACATCGTGTGAAGTCATCCACGAGGTGGGGACTACACATGATACGTTAGACAAGTGATACAACGAGAGTTGGTCATGAGTTCTACATCTTAAATGCAACAATCTCCCCTTAATAACGCCAATCCAACGTAAGAATCCTAACCTAGCAGCGACATCCGATGATCCTAGTGGCGAGTCCTTTTGCCATAGTCTTTTTATATTGTTGATAATCTTGATAAGAGATATTTTATGACAACCAATTTGAATACACCTGCTGACATTCTTCTAAGATCTGGAAAATACCCAAGTTAATCAACATCACCTTCATGTGGGTTTGACACATATCTATACTTCAAAGCCTGACACTGTGCACTTGCGGTAATTTCTAGGGTTAATTTAGGAACACATCTAGCCCTTGGCACTGTTAGCCGGGATTTATCTCCGTGTGATTCGTGTCATAACTAGGTGGATTTTGAGGTTAATTCTGGGAGCATCATTGCTCTCGCACAACATTGTGTGTGCACACTCTTAGAGTATTCTATTTTTCCATTCCACTACCGTATTTTGTTGAGGAGCTCTAGGAAAAGCAAAAGTATGTGAAACTCCGTGTTTGTCACAAAACTTTTGAAAATGCTCATGTTCAAATTCACCTCCATCATTGGAACGGATAGAAACATTTTTTTTGTGGAAAATGATCTTTGAACACATTTGAAAAATATTTTGTAATCAGTAAAGCATCATTTTCTTTTTCCAAAAATAATACCCATTTGTAATGTGAATAATCATCAACTATCACAAATGCATACTTGATACCGTTAAGAGAGGAAACTCTTGAGGGACCAATTAGATCAATATGAAGAAGTTCTAATGGTCTTCTAGAGTTAACTGTTCATATACTCTTAAAAGTATTTTTATGCAACTTGTCATGTTGACAAGATTCACGTATCTTTTCAAGTTCAAACCGCATTTTAGGTAAACAATGTACCAAATATTTCTTACATATCTTATTGATGTTCTTAATGTTCATATGCCCAAATCTTCTATGCCATAGAAGTGGGTCACATGATGATGCAACTAAACATACTTTTGAATTATAATCACATAAGCATAAAGTGTAAATATCATCTTTACGTTTATCCCTAATCAAGGCATGTTGCATAGAATCATCATAAATTAGGCAAGCATCAATGGTAAAAAATATTCTATAACACCTATCGCATAATTGACTAATACTAAGAAGATTGTGCCTTAAACCATAAACTAAATTAACATCTTCTATAAGGAGTTTATATTTGTCACCGACGTTACCGATGCCAACAATTTTTCCATCTTTGTTGTCTCCAAAAGTGACAGTTCTCCCACTTTTCATTTGAAGCGAATTTTGTAATCTTGGGTTTACAGTCATGTGCTTGGAGCATCCACTATCCAATTCACATACTACCTAAAATAAAATTCCTGATGCATTTTTGGTACCCAAATGAAACTCACTAAAAAATAAAAAAATAATCATATGTGTAGGATAAATTAAATTTTCAGATATCAACAGAGATAGTTGACTGATATAGTTCTGGTAGTCAACTACTATATACGACATGAAGCAGATTTTGAAAAATATCAAGTGGTAGTCCACTATCAAGACAACGGTAGTCGACTATTCTCAACAGAGCATGAAAAATGATATAAACGTGATTTTTAATCATTTTAATCTTATCAAAAACTATAAAATTATAATTTAAATTATAATCTTCTATTTTATCCTTGGATATCGATAGAATAATCATTACCAAGCTAGGATACACTAAAACATAGGTTCAATCAAGTTCATCCATTAGGAACACAAATTCGATTTTAATATGTCTTCCTATGCATATGAGAATAATCATGATAATCATGCATATTTCTAACAATATTATGTGTATAAGCATTATTATCATGCACACTTGAATGTTTAGGCACCCAAATCACAACATTGTGAGTTCTAGAAAATTTCCTATCATGGTGCATAAGTTATTTTTGTGGAGCATGATACTTATTGTCATCAACATGTGTGTGTGTGTGTGTGTGTGTGTGTGTGTGTGTGTGTGTGTGTGTGTGTGTGTGTGTCTTGTTGTGCATTGTAAGCATGCGATCTAACATATTTGCCATACATGAATGCCTGATGTTTCCTAGCATGATTTACATGCACATGAATGGGTCTAGCATTCCTTACATCATGGTGTGTAGTGTGAATATGCTTATATGAGAGAGTGGCTTTAGCATTTGGATTGTTCTTAACTCTTTCAAGTTTTTGAACAAGTTCTTCATACTTGAGCCTACTCGTGCATAAATCACTAGCAATCATTTCTAATGTATCATTTATACAAGAACATACATGGACGGCTCATTTTTCAAAGAATTATGATCACAAATCAAAGCATCATATTTAATCTTAAAATTAACAAAATCATGTGATGAAGTGCTATTACTACTACTGTTATTCTTCAAGACATCATAATCATGTAACAAAACACTATGTTTAATTTTAAGTTTATCATGATCATTTTTCAACATTGTAAAACTACATTCTAACTTTTTATTCTTTTTCCTTAATTTCTCAAATTTATGATATAGTTGTTCATATGCATTCTCTAAATTAAATTCATTGTCGGAGTCCGAATCCTCTACCTCATTGTTGTCATCTTGTTGAGCCATCAAGCATACTTCATTTCTGAAGCTCTCTTCTTCACTTTCATTGGTTAGAGGCTTCTCCATGGGTAGTTCTCCATATCTTTCTACCAACATACTGAAAATTTGTTGGGTGATGTTTTCTCTTAAAATTTCACTAAAAATGTTGTTAGTTAAACAAATATAAATGAAACGCATTACCTTGAGATTCATTGAGTAGGCTTCCTTTTGGTACTTAGTCCATGTCACTCTAGGAGTTGATTGAACTACGTAGAAAACTTGAAGGAATGTCCCATACTCAAATTCTTCTGCTTCTAAGTGTATCTCATTCTTCTTCTCCAAATAGAAAAATTTGAGCCATAAAATGGGAGGAGAAATTGAGCTTGGGCCATGTCTCAACATTGTTGATGCCATTTAATCAACCAACGCTCTGATACAATGTGTTGGGGATCCTGAGATGACAAACAAACACTAGAGAGGGGTGATTACTGTTTCAAAAAAATTAGGCTCAACTAAAAATTCTAACCCTATAATATTTTCTAAGTCTCCTAAGAGAGTTACCTCCTTGGATACTTAATCACCACACAAATAACTTGCAAGATATAAAAAGAGTTATGCAATGGAAGCAAATACACAAAATTGCAAGTAAAGAGAAGATAGAGAGACAATGAAAAACAATCGTAAGCAAAGTGATTTTTATTCTAGTTCACCCACACGTGGGCTATGTCCAGTCCTCAGCACTATATGATTTTTCACTATCCAAGCTCTCAACCAAGAGAGCACTGTGCCTCAAATTAGAGGGCTTCTATCACCACCTAGCTCATTTTGCTAGGAATTTCAATACGAAAAATCTAACCTCACCAAGTGAGGACCCAATACTTGAGGCTTTTCTCAACCCAATCTGATACAACCAACAATCACTTACCACTGTTGGATCGATAAGTACACCCAAGAGAGGGATGAATAGGGTGATCGACAAATAAAAAACGTGCAACACACACGCAGATAAAAAACACAAAAAGCACAACCAGTCACTGATAACACCAGATGTACCCTGGTTCGGTCGAATCTCGACATACTCTAGCAACCCCCTAAATCCACTAATAGATCAATCAGTCTCAACACGACTAAAAACATTCAGAACTCGCAAATCCCATGCTCCATGCTCACAAGCTCTATATACTCGCAAATCCCATGCTCGATTAAACTAATCTAACTAGCTATACTCTGTCTCAATCCACACCCCGTGAATCAAGAATCCCAGAACTATGCCTTGCATCTCTCTCACCATAAAAATAATATTAAAAATAATACATGGACCAAATCGCACTTCACCACAAAAATATTAATATAAAAGTTCAGAATACTCAGTTTATGGTATTGATATGTCCTCATCGATCTGCTCGTAGACAGCTCCACAATGCTTCTGACTGTTTGTTAATCGAAGGTCTATGCTGAAAGATATGGCTTCTCAAACTTTCAGGGACATTTTCGCAATATCTGATTCGTCAGGAACTTTTGTGCAAAAACTTGTAATTAATATGCTTTGGAAGTGATGTGGGCATACTGTTTGATTACTGCTTCTTGGTCCGTGTTGATGGGAGAAATTTATCTCGGTTAATGGTAGTCACACAAATTCTTTTGCCTGTAGCATCCACATAAGGCTCTGCATACAAAACAAGAAGAAGCTTCATCAAATCAATAAAATAAAAACAAACCTTACCATCTTGCACTTTTGTCCCTCCACTGCCTGCGTCCCACGTGGCATGCAAAAACAAAAGAAAGAAAGAAAAAACCTAAAGAAGATTAATTCTTTTTTAAAGCACTTCCTTTTGCCTCCTCCTTTGGTTTTCTCTTTCCCCTTAATCTCTCTTTCTCCTTAATCTCTCTTTAATACCAGCTCACTAACTTTTTTGGAGGGGAGGCTTCTTTTAGGCTGGCCAACACACACACACACACACACACACACACACACACACACACACACACACACACACACACACACACACACGATGTTAAAAAACCTAGCCTATTTTGTTTGTAATTTACAATTTTACCCCCAAGCTTCTATATCTCATATTTAAGTCGTTTTAGCATATTTTTCAAGTTCACAAATTTCTATGGCTTTCTCGTTATCTCCTCCATAATCCATGGCCATAGTTGATACTTTATGAAACATGAAAAATTTGAAGAAAAGACCAAATTGCCTTTTATTCCCAAAGTGTCTTTTATCTCCAAAATGACCAAATTGCCACTGGATCAAGATGAACTCCTTTTTACCTGAAATCACTTAACAAACAAATCAAAATAATTCATGAAGGTTTATTATTATCAAACAAGAAATCCCAGACCGTTATTTCCAACAATCTCCTCCTTTTGATGATGACAAACTACAATTAAGATGTGATCAATAAAAGCTCAAAATCATATCATCGTGTGTTGTGTTTGTGAAGTGTGATCATGCATGTCAATGAGATAAATTCATATACAAATAGCTCCCCATATTGACATGCTTCCCATATAAATAAACTCCCCTATTGATATGCATCATCATGAATCAAATCTTAACATTCTCTCCCCCTTTTGTTATCATCAAAAGAACACACAAGACAAAAATACCATATGCCATATAGAAAATAAAGTATTATTAAACATGATATACGATTACATTATGACAATCATGAATAGTCAATCAATATCCAATAATTCATAACTATGATTAAAACATATTCATGCTCGTGTGATGATCAAAAGTTAAGGGCATATGGAGGAGTAATAATGAAATCCAACTGTTCAAACCAGCTATCCAAAATTTGTTTGAACTTTAACAAGGATTTTGTTTTCCCACCTCATGTGATAAGATACCAACACCCATACATAGCTTAGAAGTACTCTTAGACGAGGGGTGTTATTGCTTGACAGACATAACATCACCACTAAAAGATATGAATCTATAGCATAAGTTGGATATCCGTGGGTCATGTCATAGCCACGAATCAAATCCATTTTACATACGAAGCTCGTTTATTTTTATTTTCATAATACTTTTCTTTCTCTTTTCAACATATATTTTTATGAGCTTTATTTTTTATCCGAGGCATGACACTACATATCCCATCAAGTAACATAATTTGTATTTTTCATCCACCTTCAGTCACTTAACTTTCAATATTAATGAAAACAACACTATATAACAATAACAATTGATAACGTGAAAGTGTAAGGCAAAGATGTAGAAATCTAGTATTCGTTATCGAACATGTCTTAACTATTCATAAAGTCAATCATGCAAATAAAGTCAAGAAAATAAAACTAGAATTCTAGACGTCATATGGTTTTCATCCAAAGTGTCCTTTTCCAATGAACAAACAAAAGATGTCCATTAAGCTCAATTTTTATAATTTTCACTTTTCAATTTTTTTTCTTTTTCTATTTTTCTAACACACCACAAAAAAATCATTCAAAGAAAAAGAAAAGATCACAACAAAAAAAATGAGAAAGCACACTAAAAAAAGAAAAAACACACCAAAATTTTCTTTGAAAGTAAATAATAAGCTCAAACAAGAAATCAAAGAACACTAAAAAAAGAAAAAACACACCAAAACATTCTATGAAAGTAAATAATAAGCTCAAACAAGAAATCATATCTTCGTGTCACCATTTGGCAAAGGAACTCCATTGATATCCAATGTCAAAGCCATGGTTCCTTGTCCCTCCATCTAACGTACTTACACGAAAGATGTTATATGTGACCTAGTAACCCATATAGGTCCACCAATATTAGTGAAAGTGTCTTTAGCAACCCAAATTTGTTTAAAATTTTTGTTCTTCCTATTCCAACAGTGATTAAAAGTATGTCCAATTTTACCACAACCAATGCATTTAGGAAAGACACTTTTCCCTTACCAAAAAGATTGTTCTCATGTTCAATTTTTCTAAAAACAAGTCATTTTCTATTGTTTGCAAAGAGTTGATTATTAAGAAGCATCTTCAATGACTTATCACTAATGGCAAACTTTTTCATGCATGTTTCAAGCTTTTGGACTTTAGATTTTATGAACAAATTCTCGTTTACAAGCATAGAACAACGTGTTACAAAACTATCATCTTTTTCCTTTATGTTTTTATTTGAGGTATCATAATATTTTTCAAACTTTTCATTTTTAGTTTTAGACCATGCAAATCTTTTTCTAAAATCAAGCAATTATCACAAGTCTTATTAAGCAATTGTTTATTTTCGGATTTTTTAATTTCTTAATTTTGTTCTCTAAATTTTCAATTTTGTAAGTCAAGTGATCTCATAGTCTAGCAAAATCTTTATAAGATAGTTCAGATACATCATCGCTTGAATCCTCAGCGCTAGAATCTGGTGTGCCATCAAACAAAGTCCTGCTACATGGCTTTCATCATCTTCACTATCTCATCCAACGTAGTTACCAAATATTTCTTATTTTCCTTCCATTTCCCCTTCTTCAACAAAGGACACTCTGATTTAATATGCCCCCACTTTATGCAATTGTAGCTGTTTACAGGTGTTTTCTCACCACTGCTCATTGACCGCCAGATGTGTGGTCAACGTGGTCAAGGGGCCGGTTTGGGGGTCCCATGGGTTCGCCGAGTTCGCTTGTGCTCGGCGTGGGAGAGCTGAGGGGAAGCCTCGGCTCGGTGATTCGAGCTCGGCCTCGGTCGTATCCGCGTCGAGGGGTAGCCTCGGCGCCTTGCAATTGAGTCGGTGCTTGATCAGTCGTCCTCCTGGCGACTGCGTCGATGATGGCCGACCGACGCCGAGGGATAGCCTCTGCGTCTCGGATGTCTTCTTACTGGACAGATGAAGAAACTCGTCAGGGAGGCCGGACCTAGGTTCCGACCAAAGCCCCTCCGATGCCTAAGTCAGATTAGAATCTGAAAGGATACTCGACGGGGGAGATCCGGCTTGTGAAGAAGCCGGAACGTCGACCCAGCGACACGAGTAATGGGGGAGGGAGGAAATGGTATGGCGAAAGCCTAGGTCGTTGATGGAGTACCTCTGTGTGGGTTACCTGAGTTTTTCTCCATTTCCTTTTGCTTCGTCGTCCTGGCCTTCCCCTTATAGGGTTCTTCCTGATTGCCCCACGTCCTGCCTCCTTTCACGTCCCCACGATCCACCTCCGCCTCCTCCCCTTCGTGCGACGTGGTGAGGTGGCCCATTAACGGGTCGCTAATGGCCATCATGGGATCGTGGATTAGGGGGGCGGTTAATCCGGCCGTATGGGGGCCGGTCGGGTGTACCCGATGGCGAGGTGGTTGGGCCTTCCGCTCCGTCCGTGGGCCTCCTTTGGGAGGGCCCGTCTTCTCTAGCAGGCTTCTCCTTTAAGATTGGGCCGTGGGCCGTTGTGCTTTGGGCTCGCTGACATTAGTCGTAACAATTGCCCCCATCGCCCGGACCGTTCGGCTTCCGTCGGTTCGGTGCGGGTGATGCGACTCTTTCGTGACCTGATGGATGCGTCAGTCGAGGCCCCGCTATTAAAGAGCGTCATTATTGCCGCTCTGTTTGAACTTCCGCTGGTGCAGTTTTCGAAGCATCGCCGTCGTTTTGATGTCACCGCGTGCCCTCTCCTGACGGTTCAGATCCCACCGCTGTCTTCTATATATACGTTCCACTCCCTCGGGCTTCAACTCTTTCGCGCTCATTCCTTCTTGATCTTCGTCCCAACAGCTTCTTCCTCCCAACCTTTGTCTTTTCTCCAGCTTTGATCAAGGTAACTTTCACACCCTTTATCTCCGGCCATGGCCATGCTTAGAATAGGTGATACGCGTCCTGGCGGACCGACGCCTGGTCCCGGTCATGCCCCTTCCTCGGGGCTCGAAGATTCTTCACCGTCCCTGGGGGTCCCGGACAAAGGAAAAAGAAAGCTTTTTCCGGATCCCCTTGGGGACGATGTGGCCTCGTCTTCCGAGCGGTTGGGCATCCCTCCCTCGATCCTTCGGTCGTCGTCCATAGTCCCGTTCTTAGTTACAAGGGAAATATTGGAGAGGTATCTGTGTTACCCCTATGACGTCCGAATTCCCTTTGGGGATGAGCGGATCTGCTTTCCGCGGAGTAACGAGGTCGGCGTCTATGTTGAGATGTTCCATCTAGGGCTTCGTTTCCCCCTCCACCCCTTTATCGTTCAATTCACTGACTCCTTGAAAGTCGCCTTGTGTCAACTAACGCCGTCCTCTGTCGCGGTGTTGACCGGGTTCATTATGCTTTGCCTCACTCACAGCCTGGAGCCGTCTCTCCCACTCCTCTTTTACTTTTACCGGATCCAGACGGTCGGCCTCGGATCCTGGCTGCACCTCCGAAGCCGTGCGGGTCGAGTGTGCCTTCTTGGTCTGCCACCTGGGTCAGGAAACTAGGATTCTAGCTTTGTTTTTGTTGTTTTCCCCCGGGTTTCGGTGATCTTGACAGGTTGGGGGAGTTCGCAACACACCGACAGGACGGTAACCTTATCCGAGGCCGAGCGAGCCGCGGCCCGTCTCATATCGTCACTTTCTCTCGAGGAGAGGTCGGTCTGGCATTTGCTGGACGACCTTCTTCTAAAGTGCACTTTGTGGTCCCCCGGTTAGTTTCCTCTCTTCCCTCCTTCTGTCCTCTGGCTCACCCTGATTTCACTTTCTCTCGCAGGCATGGCTGGCCGAGAGTTCACCCATGACGTCGATGAGCTCATTCGCCTGGGATCTCGCCGGAGCCACGGGAGCTCTTCTGGACGGGCGCCTCGCCGCTCTGTTGATGAAGAGCTACGTCGGTCTGAGCCTCCTTTGGGAAGGATCGAGGCCAAGTCTCCCTCGCGGGCCGCACCTGGTGTCCCCGGTGGGGAGTCGGGCGACCCAGCTGAGGAGCCTAGAAGACTCTCTGAGTCGAGAGCGCGCTCGGGCCGGGGAGGCCGACGTAGCGCTTCAGGGTGCCCGCATGGAGGTTCGGCAGCAACGCCGTCGTGCTGACGAACTCGAGTCTCAAGTGCACGATCTCAAGCAGAAGCTTGAAGACGTTCACGACTTGAGCCGAGAAGCGGAGGAGAAGTTCCGGCAAGAGAGGAAGGATCTCTGGGGTCAGCTTGCCGAGCTGCGTCGGAGGCTCCGTTTTGCCGAGGAGGCCGAGAAGGGTGTCGACACGGCCATAAGACCGAAGATTGCGTCGGTCCTGAAGGAAGTCTTCGGGTCTTACGAAGACCTTCTCGCTCCTCGCATAGTGGAGGTCATCAGGGAGTCGTTCCGGCAGTTCACGGAGCTTGCTCGGGAGCCGATCCCCCCTCCTCCGGGACCTGCCGATCCCCATGGCTCGGAGCAAGGCGAGGCACCAGACGACGCTATCTCTTGTGCTTCGGGCCCCTGAAGCGCCTTCGTGTCCGGTCCCCTTTCTTGGGTGACAAATTTTGTTGTCACCAACGGTGCTACAAACTCATGAAGCGCATTCGTGTCCGGTCCCCTTTCTTGGGTGACAAATTTTGTTGTCACCAATGGTGCTGCGGACTCCTGACGACACCGCCGCTTGCACTCCGGGCCCCTGTAAATCCCTTGTATCCCGTCCCCTTTCTTGGGTGACAAATTTTGTTGTCAACTACTGTGCTCGTGAGGATGTTGTTGAGTGATATGTAACCCATACCATTAATGAAAATGATATCTTCTGGTTAATTCTTCTTCTCCTCGGGTCTCTTTTTCAGGGGTTCCCCCTTTGAAACAACCTTTATTGTTCCTAGGTCGAGCAGATGTCGTCGTCCTCGTCTAGGGGTGTTATCCTGAGCTTGTCCAGCTCGGGGCGAGTCTGTTCGCCGGGGTGATTGCCCTCCTCACGCGAGTAGGTAGGTCACTTGACTCGCGAGGGAGGCCATCCCGAGGCCTCCGGCTGTTGGTCACGCTCGTCGGCAGGAGGCATTGCCCCCAACTTTTTAGGAGTGGGTGTTCTGCTCGGTCTACAGGGGTAAGTCCCACTCGGCTCGGGACTGGCAGTCGCGCTCCTCGGCGGGGGGAGTTGCCTCATGCCTTGTAAGCGGGCGGTCTGCTCAGCCTGTGGGGGTAAGTCCCCCTCGGCTCAGGACTGGCAGTCGTGCTCCTCGGCGGGGGGAGTTGCCTCATGCCTTGTAAGTGGGCGCTTCGCTTGGTAAGTCTCCTTCGTTCGACGGTGATGGGAGTTGCCCCTCTACGAAGGAGAGTCATTCGGTGGCGAGAGGAGTTGCCCCTCGGCTTAGGAGAGTCATTCGGTGGTGAGGGGGTTGTCCCTCGGCTTAGGGGAGTCATTCGGTGGCGAGGGGGTTGCCCCTCGGCTCACGGCGAGTCGTTCGGTGGCGAGGAGAGTTTCCCCTCGGCTTACAGTCGACGAAGGAGAGTCGTTCGGTGGCGAGGGGAGTTGTCCCTCGGCTTACGGCCGACGAAGGAGAGTCGATCGGTGGCGAGGGGAGTTGCCCCTCGGCTTACGGCTGACAAAGGAGAGTCGTTTGGTGGCGAGGGGAGTTGTCCCTCGGCTTACGGCGAGTCGTTCGGTGACGAGGAGAGTTGCCCCTCGGCTTACGGCCGACGAAGGAGAGTCGTTCGGTGGCGAGGGGAGTTGTCCCTCGGCTTACGGCCGGCGAAGGAGAGTCGTTCGCTGGCGAGGGGAGTTGCCCCTCGGCTTACGGCCGACGAAGGAGTGTCGTTCAGTGGCGAGGGGAGTTGCCCCTCGGCTTACAGCCGACGAAGGAGAGTCGTTCGGTGGCGAGGGGAGTTTCCCCTCGGCTTACGGCCGACGAAGGAGAGTCGTTCGGTGGCGAGGGAAGTTTCCCCTCGGCTTACGGCCGACGAAGGAGAGTCGTTCGGTGGCGAGGGGAGTTTCCCCTCGGCTTACGGCCGACGAAGGAGAGTCGTTCGGTGGCGAGGGGAGTTTCCCCTCGGCTTACGGCCGACGAAGGAGAGTCGTTCGGTGGCGAGGGGAGTTGCCCCTCGGCTTACGGCCGACGAAGTAGAGTCGTTCGGTGGCGAGGGGAGTTGCCCCTCAGCTTACGGCCGACGAAGGAGTGGGCAGCTGTGGATCAGATATGGTCTATATTAGTCGGACCGCGGTTTGCCTTGAGCGAACCCTCCTTCGTGCCCAGAATCGTCTGTTTAAGAAAACTGGTGATAGACTTTGCATTGACATTGTATGTCTTCATTTCTGTGAGACAATACATTTGGAGTAATGGAAAAAAAGGAAAAAGGCAACAAGACACAGGGGAGGTTCTGGCAGGGTAGCCCTCCCCTGGTGGAGCGGCGGCTGTTTACTCCATTCTCCTCACTCGATGATACGCGTGACCGTCTGGACCGCGTTCACCCCTTTTCCCCTATCTTGCTGTTTGGACGTTCCATCCCCTGAGGCGGGGTCGTTGGCGGAGTTCTTTAGGTGCCCCGACTCACCAGCTTCTCGATGTCTTTCTTAAAGTGCCAACAGTCGTCGGTGTCGTGTCCGTTATCCTTGTGGTACTTGCAGTATTTCTCTTCATCCCTCCCCCCTTTCCTCATTCTGCGGGGAGGTCGGCCCACGTGTCCCTCCTTCTGGGCTTGCGCTAGGATCACGTCTGGGGCGTTGGTCACTGATCACTCCTTATTTTACACTTTTTTCCCGCATGTTTGCATGCCATTTAGATCGCCCAAATCATGTTTTTCATGATATATCGACGATATTGCGATGCTTTTCACGATTTGTTGTTTTCGTCGCATTTCAGGTGATTTGGAGCGATTTGGAGTGATCTCGAGATATGCCTACTCTAGAGAGTCACCGACGACCTCCCCGAGGGGTATTTTACTGTTGGAGAGGAGCGGAAGAAGAAAGAACGTCGCAGGAGCGACGAGGAGGCCAAAACAAGCTGTTTGGGCATTTTTGGTGTCCCACTCGGCCGAGTGAAGGAGTCACTCGGCCGACCAGCGAGACACCGCTCGGCCGACCAGATCAGATACGTTTCATACGTGCACTCGGCCGAGCATCGGAAGCCACATCGGCTGAGTGACGAGATCCCGTCCGCCCGAGTGGCACCCAGACGACGCATGTCAAAAATCGCCAACTTACTGTTTTTCGTCTGCCTGAGCTTCAGAAGACCCACTCGGCCGAGTGGCAAATGCCGACCGCCCGAGTACCAAGAAGCCATCGGCCGAGTGACGACAACTCACTCGGCCGAGCGACTCCCGAAGTGAAGACCCCCGAAGACCCAGACTTACTGGAAATTTACAGGGTTTCTCACTCGGCCGAGCAACTTTTGTCACTCGGCCGAGTGCGACGCGCTGCCTGTAGCGAAAATTGCGGATTTCAGGCTGCGCAGGGGCATTTTGGTCACAGCTTTTTGGACGATTTTGGGGGGTATTTAACCCCTGTTTTTACCCTACTTTAGAGAGCTTTTTCTCTTAGATTTTTGCAGCTTTTTAGATTAACTTTTTAGCTTTATTCTTGTGATTGGAGAGGAGACAAAAGTTGGTTTTTGTTGAATTATTTTGAAGAACTCTATTGGTTTGTGTCTCTCTTCTCTAAAAATACAATTTTTATTGCTTATCTCAATATTGTGATGAATTCTCTTGTTAATTTCATTGATTATTTTTGTGTTTGTGCTATGAATTGTGAGTAGTCTCCACGTCTTGGGGCGTGTGGATGAACCCTACGAGCCAAATTTCAGATTTGTGATGCATTGGTAGAAAGTTTGCTAGAATTGCTATTAGGGTTAGTTTGGGATCAATTTACTACGGATAGCTAGGTATTCATACCGATTGGGATTTGCAAGAGATTGGATCCCAACTCGATAGGAAACCCTAGAAATCCGAATTGGGTTGGAGTCGAATTTCCGTAGTATCGGTTTGCAAGCGATTGGACCGATACTAGGGTTTCCGGTTGCAATTTCATGTCGATACCCGTTTGCAAGAGATTGGACGGGTAGGAACTATCCCAACCTAGGTCGTGGCCCGAGTTTGCACGAGAGTGGGCTCGGGGCGCGATTGAACGATGATGTTGATCCTAATGCTAGCTTCCCTAGGCTAGGGTTTGCAAGAGATTGGACCCAAAACCTAGGATAGCTATAGACCGGCAACAGCGCGAGAGCGTGAGCTAGGTATTACATTCAATTGCAACTAGTTCATCCAAAATTTTATTCTAGCAATTTTGATACCAATGAACCACATTTACGAAATACGGTGAGTAGCGGGAATTCCCCATTCCCTAGACGTTCTTTATTTGATTTGATATTTCCGTACTTTGTCTGACGATTGTGACAGGATCGCCAAAGGCAAATTTCTCTCTTCTTAATAGCTAGGTTGCTTGGAACAAGCACGGTCATTCTTCCTCCCTGGGTTCGATAACCCGCTCGCCGCTATACCGTGCGCTTGCGGTAAAACTACAACCGTTCTTTGGGTTACATTCCGGAGCGATCAAGTTTTTGGCGCCGTTGCCGGGGAGGCGATTGCGTTTGATCTTACCACCCTAGCTATTTCTTTCTTTTTATTTTATTTCTTTTTTTTACCTGACCCTTCCGTTGTACTAATCATTTCTTTGAAACTCTGTTTTCTCATTGCATGTACACGAGATCTACGGCGGACCCTGAAGCTATATTATTTGATCCCGAGATTGAGCGTACTGCGCGAAGAATCAGAGCGGAAAGGAGACAAGATCCGGAAGGGAGGTTTATGACCAACCCGGAAACTGTGGATCCAGTAGCGGCAAGAATGGCGAGGATTATTTCTATTCGAGATAGGCTCCGGCCTAAGACCTCCTCTACGACCTCATCCATTGCCATGCCGGAGTTGGCGGCCGATAAGAACTTTGAGCTGAAGACTGGATTAGTGGTTCTGATGCAGCAGGATCCATTTCATGGGAATGCCCATGAAAATCCCCACTACCACATCCAATTATTCTTGTCGAAGTGTGCCACATTTCAGATGCCGGGGGTCTCCATCGATGCCATCAGACTGCGTCTCTTCCCCTTCACACTAAAGGACAAGGCACTTTATTGGTTGAGGACGCAAGCTGAGGGAGTCTTTACCACTTGGGACGAGTTGGCGAGTGCATTCATTGACAAGTTCTATCCGCCCTCCAAGACGGTGAAGATTCGGAGCGCTCTTATGTCCTTCAAGCAAGGACCCCAAGAGACGCTCTATGAGGCTTGGGAGCGTTTTAAAGATCTGCAGCATCAATGCCCGCACCATAGCATTGAAGATTGGGAGCTAGTTCATAGCTTCTACAATGGTCTCCAACCGAGGACCAAACAAATTATTGATGCCGCGGCGAATGGTGCTATCTTATCAAAGACTCCCGAAGAAGCTACGGCCCTAATTGAGGAGATGGCCTCAAACAATCAACAATGGGGTGATGAGCGAGGACACTCTACGTCCTCCTTGAAGCCAACTAGTATCTATGAGGCGAAGGCCGTAGCGGAGCTTACAAGCAAGTTTGATTCTCTCCACAAGGTAGTGGAGAGACTGGAGAAATTTATCACGGAGCCCCAAGGAACCCCTTCCACCTCCGCACCAACGAACCAAATGTGTGATTGGCAAGACCAATCTCAAGCCATGTATATGGGAGGAGAGCAAGGAGAAGGATCCTTGGAGCAAGTACAATATGTCGCGGGGAACCAAGGATATTGGGCCAATCCGGCCACAAGAAATCATCCCGGTTTCTCTTACGCCAACAATGAAGGAGCTTTGAACCCGCGACAACAACCACCTCAACAAGCTCGACCACCACCACCACCCCAACAACAACACTATCCACCGAGGGGGCCTCCACAATAAAATTTCCAACCGAAGCAACAAGTTCCACCTTATAGGCCGCCCGGATACAATCAAGGGTGGAGAAATCAAAATCAAAACCCTCCACAAGCTCAACAACAATCCGACTTCGAAGCTAGAGTGGAGGCGTTTATGGTCGAGCAAAAGAAGGTTAATGCTTCCTTGAAGGCGGGCCAAGACTCCCTTACAACCGTTGTGACTCAAATATCGGAGCAATTGGCGTTGCTCAATCGGAATACTCAACAATTACCGGCGCAACCCGAGCAAAACCCACGGGGCAACACCGGCCACATCAATGCCGTGGTTGCCGTTACTACTAGAGGCGGGAAGGATACCACCCCCGCTATGATTCCTACCGAGGAGCCCGTGGAGGAAAGTTTAGAGCCAATTGAGCCGGTAGTTGAAGTTGAGAAGGAGAAAGAGCCGCAAGAAAAGGAGAAATCTAGAGCGGAGCAATTGATTGAGGAGAGGCGCTTCATGCCACCGGTCCCATTCCCCCAAAGGCTTGCTAGAGCGAAAATGGAGAAAAGGCTAGCAAAGTTTCTCGAGTATCTGAGGGGAGTTAGCCTCAACATTCCCTTCCTCGACGCCATCGTGGAAATCCCCACATATGCTAAATTTCTAAAGGATTTGATTTCGGGGGGGAGAAGGAAGGAAAAGATCATGCTAGCCGAGGAGGGCTCTTGGTTCACCAAGAGAGAGAAGGAGCCGGCCAAATTCAAAGATCCGGGGAGTTTTCGAATTCCTTGCACCTTGGGCGGCGTCCCTCTACAAAAGGCGTTGGTGGATTTAGGGGCTAGTGTAAGCCCCATGCCTCTCTCCATGTTCTTAAGGCTAAACACCGGGACGAAGTTGAAACCTACCGACATGCGGATACAATTAGCCGATGGACGGATAACAAGGCCGGTAGGGATCACCGAAGACATCCCGCTACAAGTCCCGGGGGGCATATGCTTGCCATGTGACTTCGTGATCATGGACGTTAAGGAGGAGGGAGATACGTCATTGATACTTGGACGCCCGTTCCTCGCCACCGCCGGTGTCATTGTCGACGTGCGGGAAGGTACCCTAACTTTGAACGTCGGCAACATCGAGGTGGAGCTTCACATTCCTAAGGCTATGAAACACATGCCTTACCACGAGGAGCTTGACTACATGGACCTCCTTGATGAGGTAATTGAGGAGGCGATCCCCCACTCGATTGGCGCTCTATTCGATGAGGATTTCGAGGAAGGCCCGGATTTAGGCCAAGATGAGAAGAAAGATGATTCCCCCGACCTCTCCGCTGAAAATGATGAAGGCGACGCTGATGTCGCAAGGATTTGAGAGCTCTGCAAGCTCTCGAAATTAAAGTCTCCGAAGAAAGCTCCGCCGATACGGAAATCGGCGTCACCGGTGAAGCCGTTGACCGGAGCAAATGTTAGCTTGGGGGAGCCTCCCCCCAATACTATTCGAGACGGGAGACCACCGAGGGAGAACACGCCGTCGCAACTTCCGAATCCAAGCGTTCTCCCCGGAAAGTTTGACGGGTGCATCCCATATGCACCAAACATCCCGCATTAATTGAAAATCATAGGGGGTCGAGCTCACGACCTTAAACGAGCGCTTGTCGGGAGGCAACCCGATGGTTATTGCTTTATTTTCACTTTTCTTTTATTTTTTTTTATAGAAAATTTTAGTGTTTTGAGTCGTTCGCCCAAAAATCTTGTGCTAACGGGTCCTATTTTTCCTGACATGAGAGGAGAATGAGGTACCCATCATTAGGAGGATGCACAAGGCAACGGGGAGCGCCCCAGGAAGGCACTCGATGCTTAGGAGGAAGATGAAATCGACTGGAGGAAGAAAGACGGAGTTTAGAGCCCAAACGAAGACAAACAGCAGAACACAAGGCTCACTCGGCCGAGTATACTAGTCACTCGGCCGAGTACACAAGTTCGTCCGGCCGAGCCGCTCACGAACGAAGGAAGTCTACTGTACCCAACTCTCTGTTTATTTTCCTGATTTCAGTATAACTTCTACTCGGCCGAGTATATATATATTCACTCGGCCGAGTAAAACTGATACGCTCCTAGGGCGAGTCATGTCGAGTAGCTTGAGCCACTCGGCCGAATGGACTTACTCCACTCGGTCGAGGCTGGTAAGGCCACTCAGCCGAAGCGTAAGCGGGGAGGGATTTTCCATTGATCTCACTCGGCCGAGTGACCCTGTCACTCGGCCAAGTCGTAACTTTTTCCTATAAAAGGGGGCGGGGTCGGGCGCGTTTTTCGAAACGAAACAAATCGCAGCGCCTCTACCCCTCGACTCCCAGCGCCCTAATACGCCCTCACTCGACCGACTGTCGACCCCGCGCCGTCGCTCGGCCACCCACCGCCGGCCGAGCCGCCGCCGCTCCTCGCCCGAGTCGCCGCCAGCGGCCGTTGCTCCGGCCGACTCCGGTAACCCTATTTTCGCCTGTTTTCTCCTCTTTTGTGTATTTTTCGAGGATCCATGTGCTTAACGAACCCCAAACCCAAATTAATTTCTATTTCTATCTATTATACCCCTAATGCCCCGTACATTTTAAATATTACTCGCTGATATCTCCATTTCATGCGCAGGTTATTTTTGGGAGTTTAGGGGAGCCCAGGGGAGCTTCCAGGGACTGATTTGGGCTACGTGGAGGCGTCGTCTTCGCACGCTTCCACATTTTTGCACTCGCGGCATGTCGTGGTATACTCTTTCCTTTATTTTGCACACGCCGCACTTTTCACGCTTTTTGGTGCGCGCTCGGGGCCCATATGCCGCCCCAGACACGGCCGCGGTCGAGGAGAGCTTCCACCAAGCGGAAGCGGTCGGATGATGCCGGCCCCTCCCACGAGGTGGAGGACTCTCCTCCGCCTTCTCCACAACACTCCGTTCACCCTGCAGGCCCCACACACCCCGCACAGCCTGCAGAGCCCGCACAGCCCATACACCCCGCACAGCCACTCCCTGCCGCTCCACAGCCACCACCTCCGGCTCCACTTATCAGGCCGCTGGGGATCACGTTCTGGAACGACGCACACCGCGTCGCTTTCGAGCGTATCTCCCAGCGCTCGATCGTACCCTCCAGGTTCGCACACCTTGCAGACCTAGGACGCCTGGGGGTACTAGAGGGGATGCTCACGTTGTACGACAACGTGGGCTGGCGAGATTTCTTTCAGGTGTCGGTGGACAAGTTTATCCGCCCGACACTTGAGGTACTTAGTTCGATCGCCCGGACCGACGAGGGATGCTCGTTTCGGTTCATGGACCGGGAGTGCCAGGTCACTCTCAGTATGATGAGAGCCTTCTTCTCGTGGCCCGATGTCCCCGGGGCCGACCGAGGTTACGCCCCCACCCATATCCCCCCACCTTCCTTCGATGCCGGCGCCTTCTGGGCCCGGATTACGGGTCTTCACGCTGCCTTTGACCCTAGTAGGGCCAAGGCCTCGGCCATTGTCCATCCCTGCCTCCGTATAGCTCAGCGCCTTATGGCGACAACCTTTTTGGCCAGATATGAGCCGGGTACGATGTCCATGCCAGAGCTCTATATGCTCTACGCGATGACACGGCCCAGAGCTCTATCTAGGGAGGGCGATGAGTTGGTCCCCGCCGTCGTGATTTATGTCGCGGCTTGGTTTTTGGACCGCATCATTGTATCGGTGGGCGCTCGCTCACCGATATGCTGCGGCGGCCTGATCACCTTGCTCGCCCTTATGACCGGCGAGGACTTCCCTGACGACCTGCGACGAGCACCGGGCCCCACTTCTCTGTCGATTGATGTTATGGCCTGGATGAAGATGCTGCGTCCGCACGGTGAGCGACACTGGGTCTGGCTGCACGGCCCTTACGGTGCCGATTACATGATTCTTCCGAGCCCAGCTCGGACTCAGATTGCACCGGCCCAGGTGGACTGGCTCCCTGCGATGGATGTTCTGATCCCAGCCGCATACGTGCTCGAGGCCGAGGAGGCCGAGCAGGCCCACGCTGCCCACGCTGCCCCCGTAGACCCTGTTGCACCTGCCGAGCCTACTGCCCCTGTTGACCCAGTGGACCCCCAGCCTATCCCTGATATTTCCGCTGCTCCAGAAACCTCTGTCCACACCTCTGTCGGTGTCGGGAGTACCTTAGCTGAGCCCACTTCCACTGCTTCCACGCCTGTCACCACCACCACTGGCCCTCTGTCTGCCGAGCCCGTTTCCTCTGCCCCACCCGAGCGTCCGCCGACTATAGTTGAGTGCGGAGAGCCCTCTGTCTCCACCGCTGCTATATTTTTCGAGAGTGTCGTGGCGTCTGTCCACCCTTCTGTGTCACCGACCTCTCTGGCCGCCTCGCCGCCACTTTTGTATTCTTCTTTCGTTGCTGCTGCCTCCACTTCTCACCGTCCTGCCCAGCCTCGCACTGAGGCCAGGCCCCCACTTGCGAGTGCAGCTCCTTTTGTTCTCTTGCCTGCTGAGCCCGTCACCTACGCCACCAGAGTACGCCAGCCCCAACCTGCACAGCCCAGAGCGGTGCGTCCCTCTGCACCACCTCCCCCCGACACTGTACTTCAGAGCATTCGTGCTCTCGAGGGGGCGGTGAGTGGCCTCAGAGGCGACCTTCGGACCCTGTCCGCCACCGTCACTGCGATGGCTGGCCGCTTTGACCTGCTCCCGCACATTCACTACTGTCTTACCCAGGTCCTGGAGCGTCTCCCACGCGTGCCCCCACCCACCCAGCAGGTTCCCACCCTCACTTCCACACACACTCAGCCTGTTTCCACTTCCACACCCACCCCCGCTCAGCAGCCTGCACCACCACCACCACCTCCTCCGCCTCAGGACGGAGACGGCGCAGCACCACCTTCTTAGGCACCCTTGATGCCATCGATTATTTTTGCCGTTGTGCTGCCCGTTTCTGCTGGGTCCTGATGCTTTTTGACCACCCCCCTCCCCTCACTTATTTTGGATTCTCATTCTGATCATATCTTTATATATCTTTTTGGGAGAGATGGAGAGTTTTTGGTGTCGCACCTATATCTCTGTATCACTCCTTTCTTTGCATGCATCATGTCTGCATCATATTTTACGTTTCTTTTATTTTCTCTTATTTTTCCTCATGCATGCATCCTCACTTACCCCTCACATTACTTGTCTCTCGGTGTGCCACACTTTGCACATTGAGGACACTGTGCCATTTAGCTTGGGGGAGTGAGTTCTCACGTTCTTTTTCGACTTGCCACCTTTATTTTTAGTTTTTCACTCCATTTTCCGCTTTTGCACTTATTTTCATCATTTTTTCTTTTATTTTACCATGCATCACGTTTTTCTTATCTTTCTGTGTGCCGCATTGTAAATAGTTCTATTTTCCCCTTTATCTTTATTTTCTTTTTCATCTCATGCTAGAGATGACTTTTCTATGATGATGATAACGTGGAGTTAGCTTCCTTTATATGCATGCTATATTTGTCATGTCTTAGGTTTTATCTCTGATATCATATGCTATTACTTGCCTTGCATTTAGAGATAGTGACCCACACTTTTTTCACATGAAAATGGATGAAATTTTATTATTAGCTGAGTCTGAATATTCATATGTATGCTATCGCAGAAAACACACCAAGATTCACGCATTGAATGCTTATATCTGGAGTACCGATTTCTTTTCCTATATCACTTCTATATGCATGATTTGTACATTTCACTTCAGGATGATTGAATGATGTTAGCTATGATAAATCTGGATTAGTTAGCTTTTTTGTGATCGAAACTGAGTAGATTAGATTACCCTGCTGAAGTTGTCGTGCATGTCTTATAGAGTGAACCGAGAGATATATTGATTTCTTTCTCCATAAATCTTGAACAACATTTCTCTATTTTAAAATCATTGGTGAATCTCCCCTTAGCGATTCTATTATATGGCATTTCCCCCGCTATTAATTCCTAGCTCCAAATTTTCCGAATTCAAAGAAAAAAAAGGAAAAAAATTCTTGTATGCTCTTACTTCTCTTTGAGTTGGGATCATTGTGTATATATGCTATATGAAAAAAAAGAAAAAAAGAGAAAAAGAAAAGAAAAGAGGAAAGCACCTCAATAAAAGATCCCATCTCGTGTTCTCTCTTTCTTCTCTCTTTTTGTATTTATTTTCATTACTTTTGGAGCTTTATAAAAATGGGGATGTAAATATTTTTTATGCCACCACGCTTATAGATAAGCTTGGGGGAGGGAATCCAATGATGTGTGAGAGAGTGACTACTTGACGTTGCACGACAACCTAGGCTAAGTAATATTCTATACTCGGTAAGATTATTTTTAGCTTTACGAAGTCCAGAAATCTATGCCTAGCACTCATTTCATGAAATCCACACTTATCTATTCTTTCTATTCTATCGTGTGATATTCTTATACTCCTCATAGAAAGCATTCAATTGAAAAGTGTGTGATCTGCGATTTGTATACCGATTTAAATGATTCAGACGATGTTAATTCTAAGATTATTCCGTTTTTCATGATTATATCGTTGTTCGTGGGTTTTCTATTTCTATTTGCACTATTATACTATGATATCGAAATAAAATTCTTTGACATGTGTTTTTCATTCAGTGCATGCTATATGAGTAAGCGAGACCCACGTCCTGAGAAAATGATCTAGCAGCTTCCCTCTTCGCTTCTTTCTTTCTTCTTTGTTTTTATTTCGTTTCTCGTTTTTCTTCGTTTTTCATTTTTCGTTTTCGCCGTTTTCGAATCCACCGGGTTCGCCTTTTACTTATCTTCCTCGAGGATGAGTAAGAGGTAAGCTTGGGGGATTTTGATCACTCCTTATTTTACACTTTTTTCCCGCATGTTTGCATGCCATTTAGATCGCCCAAATCATTTTTTTCACGATATATCGACGATATTGCGATGCTTTTCACGATTTGTTGTTTTCGTCGCATTTCAGGTGATTTGGAGCGATTTGGAGTGATCTCGAGATATGCCTACTCCAGAGAGTCACCGACGACCTCCCCGAGGGGTATTTTGCTGTTGGAGAGGAGCGGAAGAAGAAAGAACGTCGCAGGAGCGACGAGGAGGCCAAAACAAGCTGTTTGGGCATTTTTGGTGTCCCACTCGGCCGAGTGAAGGAGTCACTCGGCCGACCAGCGAGACACCGCTCGGCCGACCAGATCAGATACGTTTCATACGTGCACTCGGCCGAGCATCGGAAGCCACATCGGCCGAGTGACGAGATCTCGTCCGCCCGAGTGGCACCCAGACGACGCATGTCAAAAATCGCCAACTTACTGTTTTTCGTCTGCCTGAGCTTCAGAAGACCCACTCGGCCGAGTGGCAAATGTCGACCGCCCGAGTACCAAGAAGCCATCGGCCGAGTGACGACAACTCACTCGGCCGAGCGACTCCCGAAGTGAAGACCCCCGAAGACCCAGACTTACTGGAAATTTACAGGGTTTCTCACTCGGCCGAGCGACTTTTGTCACTCGGCCGAGTGCGACGCGCTGCCTGTAGCGAAAATTGTGGATTTCAGGCTGCGCAGGGGCATTTTGGTCACAGCTTTTTGGACGATTTTGGGGGGTATTTAACCCCTGTTTTTACCCTAGTTTAGAGAGCTTTTTCTCTTAGATTTTTGCAGCTTTTTAGATTAACTTTTTAGCTTTATTCTTGTGATTGGAGAGGAGACAAAAGTTGGTTTTTGTTGAATTATTTTGAAGAACTCCATTGGTTTGTGTCTCTCTTCTCTAAAAATACAATTTTTATTGCTTATCTCAATATTGTGATGAATTCTCTTGTTAATTTCATTGATTATTTTTGTGTTTGTGCTATGAATTGTGAGTAGTCTCCACGTCTTGGGGCGTGGGGATGAACCCTACGAGCCCAATTTCAGATTTGTGATGCATTGGTAGAAATTTTGCTAGAATTGCTATTAGGGTTAGTTTGGGATCAATTTACTACGGATAGCTAGGTATTCATACCGATTGGGATTTGCAAGAGATTGGATCCCAACTCGATAGGAAACCCTAGAAATCCAAATTGGGTTGGAGTCGAATTTCCGTAGTATCGGTTTGCAAGCGATTGGACCGATACTAGGGTTTCCGGTTGCAATTCCATGCCGATACCCGTTTGCAAGAGATTGGACGGGTAGGAACTATCCCAACCTAGGTCGTGGCCCTAGTTTACACGAGAGTGGGCTCGGGGCGCGATTGAACGATGATGTTGATCCTAATGCTAGCTTCCCTAGGCTAGGGTTTGCAAGAGATTGGACCCAAAACCTAGGATATCTATAGACCGGCAACAGCGCGAGAGTGTGAGCTAGGTATTACATTCAGTTGCAACTAGTTCATCCAAAATTTTATTCTAGCAATTTTGATACCAATAAACCACATTTACGAAATACGGTGAGTAGCGGGAATTCCCCATTCCCTAGACGTTCTTTATTTGATTTGATATTTCCGTACTTTGTCTGACGATTGTGACAGGATCGCCAAAGGCAAATTTCTCTCTTCTTAATAGCCAGGTTGATTGGAATAAGCACGGTCATTCGTCCTCCCTGTGTTCGATAACCCGCTCGCCGCTATACCGTGCGCTTGCGGTAAAACTACAACCGTTCTTTGGGTTACATTTCGGAGCGATCAGTCACCGAGGAGTGCCGGGGCTCTTCCCTCAGTGGTTTTCCTCTAGCCCTCTTCTCCGATCGATGCTCCTCCGTGCTGCAGCGCTCCTTCTCACCGCGCTTGGTCTCGTGTCTAGCCTTTCCCTCATCCTCGGCCAGTGCCTCTTCTGTTAGCATGAAGCGTTCCGCTCGGGCCATAATTCCGGCGAGGTCCTTCGGCGGGTCGCTATGTAGCGACTTCTTCAAGCCCCTGTGTCGAAGGCCTTTCTTCAAGGCCGCCTTCACAACAAGCTCGGGACAGCTATCCACGCTCAATCGCTCCACATTGAAGCGACACATGAAGTGCCTCAGAGATTCGGCCGGTCCCTGCACCACATTGAATAAGTGTTCCGAATCAGGTTTTACCTGTCGCCCGGCCATAAATTGCTTGCAGAACAGCTGGGTGAGTTCGTCGAAGTTGTCTATCGACTGACCGGGCAGGCTGAGGTACCAGGTTCGGGCGGCCCCCCGTAGGGTGGAGTAGAAGCCCCTACAAAGCAGGGTATCATCAGCTCCCTGAAACGCCATGACACCTCGTAGTCCATCACATGATCCGCGGGGTCGCTGACGCCGTTGTACTTCTCCAGCGTTGGTACCTTGAAGTTCGAGGGTATTCGTGCCTCCGTTATCCTCCGGGTCAAGGGGCATCGTTCCCCGCTGATGCACCCAGGCCGCTCTCCCTCGCCCGCCTCCTTGCCGTTCGGCTGCAACGGGGGGGCTGGTGGCGGTCTGACCTCCTCCCGGGTCTTCGCCGGCTTGGGTGCCGGACTCGATCGGCGTGAACATTCTCTCCGGCTTTCCTGGTGGTGGGTTCATCGGCTACCTCCACTCCGTTCGGACCGGACGCTTGTTGATCGCCGATCATCCCGCCTGCGCTTGTTTGACCTTGGACGTGCGGACGAGGCCGTCCTGGAAACATCGCCCGTCTGCTCTGAGTCCCTCCCGTTTCCCTCTCTGAACGAGGTGGGAGTGGGGGAACGTGCCGGAGAAAAGCTGGGCCCGGTGATCTTCCCTTCCGAATTTCACATTCTTTTTCCATGGTCGGTGACCACAACGGAGCGAAGGGGTCGACGTTCCCCTTCGTGGCGGTGAGCCCGCCTCTCCCCACCTTCGGGGGTAGGAGTGCTGCTGACAAGCTGTTGAATCGTCGCGGCTAAAGTTTGGATGTTGCTGTTGGTCTCCTGCGCATAGGCTCGGAGTTGCCCCTGTGTGGCCAGCAAGGCGTCGTTGGTTTCCCCGGCAGCGTGACCGTTCAGGTTCTCGATGGGGGAGTGATACGCGCCCTCCTCCGGAATGGGCGGCATGCGCCCTAGGCCGTTGCCGACGGGTTCCATTTTGGTGGTTTGACGTGGGTGTTGGCTCGTTCCCACAGACGGCGCCAGATGTTTACAGGTGTTTTCTCACCACTGCTCGTTGACCGCCAGATGTGTGGTCAACGTGGTCAAGGGGCCGGTTTGGGGGTCCCTTGGGTTCGTCGAGTTCGCTTGTGCTCGGCGTGGGAGAGCTGAAGGGAAGCCTCAGCTCGGTGATTCGCGCTCGGCCTCAGTCGGGTCGAGCTCGGCCTCGGTCGTATCCGCGTCAAGGGGTAGCATCGGCGCCTTGTAATTGAGTCGGTGCTTGATCAGTCGTCCTCCTGGCGACTGCGTCGATGATGGCCGACCGACGCCGAGGGGTAGCCTCTGCGTCTCGGATGTCTTCTTCCTGGACAGATGAAGAAACTCGTCAGGGAGGCCGGACCTAGGTTCCGGCCAAAGCCCCTCCGATGCCTAAGTCAGATTAGAATCTGAAAGGATACTCGACGGGGGAGATCCGGCTTGTGAAGAAGCCGAAACGTCGACCCAGGCGGCACGAGTAATGGGGGAGGGAGGAAATGGTATGGCGAAAGCCTAGGTCGTTGATGGAGTACCTCTGTGTGGGTTACCTGAGTTTTTCTCCCTTTCCTTTTGCTTCGTCGTCCTGGCCTTCCCCTTATAGGGTTCTTCCTGATTGCCCCACGTCCTGCCTCCTTTCACGTCCCCACGATCCGCCTCCGCCTCCTCCCCTTCGTGCGACGTGGTGAGGTGGCCCATTAACGGGTTGTTAATGGCCATCATGGGATCGCGGATTAGGGGGGCGGTTAATCCGGCCGTATGGGGGCCGGTCGTGTGTACCCGATGGCGAGGTGGTTGGGCCTTCCGCTCCGTCCGTGGGCCTCCTTTGGGAGGGCCCGTCTTCTCTAGCGGGCTTCTCCTTTGAGATTGGGCCGTGGGCCGTTGTGCTTTGGGCTCGCTGACATTAGTCGTAACAGTAGCAAATCACATCATCCTTTAATTCGTCATCATTAGAGGAAGATTTGACCCTTTTCTTGTCATTCTTCAGACGTGGGTAATTAGCTTTAATGTGTCTGGGATTCCTGTAATTATGACAGATAATTTTTTCATCAGAATCATTAGACATATTTTTAGACAGAGAAGCATTACATTTATTTAGAAGAAATTGTCTTCACTATCTAGTCTTCAAATATTTCTTGAATCCTTTTACCACCAATGCTACGTCATCATCGTTGTCATGTGAACTCATCAACGCGATGGACTTCTTCTTTGGTTCTGCAGCATCTTTAGCATCTCTTTCTTTCCTTGCTTTAGGCTGAAGCTCATATGTTATCAAGTTTCCAATGAGCTCCTCCATGCTATATGTGCTAAGATCTTAGACTCCTGGATCGCAGTAACTTTGGCCTCGAAGCTCTTTGGTAGTACTCCTAAAATATTCCTCAACAAATCATTAGTTGAATAGATCTTCCCAAGCACCATGGAGTTGTCGATGAGAGCACTGAATCTCGTATACATCTCCTTGATCGTCTCATCATTCGCCATTCTGAAGCTCTCGTACTCATGGTTCAGCAAAGTAAGGCGTGTTTTTCACTTGCGATGTTCCTTCATGGGTAACCTCCAGAGTAAGTCAGATCTCCTTAGCTGTAGAATAATGAGAAACATGATTATATTCAGTTTTATCCAAAGCACAAATAAGAGCATTCATAGCTTTAGTATTCAAAGTATACAATTTTTTATCATTAGCATCCCACTTGTCTCTAGGCTTAGGAATATCTACTCATCCTATTCTAACCATAGAAGGTGTGAAACCAAATACAACCATATTCAAAACATCGCAGTCAACAAAACTCAGATAAATTTTTATGCGAGCCTTCCAATTGGCATAATCAGCACCATTAAATAAAGGTGACCTAAATACAGACTGTCCCTCAGCAAAAGCGTAATTTAAAATACCCATGACTGTGTATGTGTGCAACCCTAACCTCTATGACTTAAAACTGGTCAATCTGGGCTCTTATATCACTTGTTGGATCGATAAGTACACCTTAGATGGGGTGAATAGGGCGATCGACAAATAAAAAAATGTGCAACACATAGGCATATTAAAAACACAAAAAGTGCAGCCAGTCATAGATAAAAACAGATTTACCCTGGTTCGGTCGAACCTCAACATACTCCAGCAACTCCCAAAATCCACTAACAGATTAATCAGTCTAAACACTCCTACATACACTCAGAATTCGTAATTCCCATGCTCCATGCTCACAAGCTTTATAGACTCGCAAATCCTATGCTCGACTAAACTAATCTAAGTAGCTGGACTCTGTCTCAATCCATGTCTCGTGAATCAAGAATTCCATAACTATGCCTCGCAGGTCTCTCACCACAAAAATAATATTAAAAATAATACAAGGAACAAATCGCAATACACCACAAAAAATATTAATAAAAAAGTTTAGAGTGCTTAGTTTGTGGCGTCGATGTGTTCTCGTCACTCTTCTAGTAGACAGCTCCGCATTGGTTCTGACCGTTTGCCAATCGGAGGTCTATGCTGAAAGATATGGCTTCTCAAACTTTCAGGACCTTTTTGCGATATCTGATTCGTCAGGGACTTTTGTGCAAAAACTTGTAGCTGATGCACCTTGAAAACTTAGAGAACTTTTAGAGAGTTTTAGAATGCTTAGAAAACGTAAATATATAATCAATATTGGTGCCAAAAACTCCCAGCAAACTCCCTTTAAATAGGGCTCAAAAATCCGTTGGAAACTGCGAATTAAAATGCCCTTACAACGGATAGATCGACAGCTTTCTGTTGAACGCAGAGTTGTGTGTACCCCAGAATTAGTTGACTACCATACATCTGGTAGTCGGCTATCCGCATAACAGTAGCCGATCATCTAGACTACCGTAGTTGGCTATTTTAGACAACAGGGAATAAGCATTGTTTTCCTTCAGAAAGTAGTCAACTCCTACAATAAACGTAGTCAGCTATTTTTCTGTTACATGGAAAAAAATAAATGAAAATACTCATAAACATAGCTCTAAACATTTTAAAAAAGTTTTCAAAAATAATTTGAAAAGTTTAAAACATTCTTGGTGTGTGTGTGTGTGTGTGTGTGTGTGTGTGTGTGTGTGTGTGTGTGTGTGTGTGCAAACTTCAACTATTGACTTTGACATTCTAAGACAAGTAAAAAATGTAAAATACATCACTAACACAACTAGGAGTCTTGATGCATTTCCTTAATCTTTGAGTATTTGTCTTGAAGTCTTGCACTTCATGAGTCTTTGACTTAAGTTTTTAATCTCCAATGTGAGCTTCAAGTTCATTGACTCGTCATCAATCTTTGATTCTTTATCTTCATTATCTTTGAGCTTGAGTTGCACATTATTGACTTTAAATCCTACACTCACAAAATATCTCACAAAATATAATTAGTAGCATTGCTTAATCATCAAAACCAATTTAGGGGTGATGCAATAACCAACACATATGTCTGAGGAGCCTGACGCTGAAGTCAAGCTATTTTTCCATGATGATGAGAGATGAGATGATGACACATGTCAGAATCTGATTGCTATAGAGAATCATATTATGCATACAAATCAGGTTTAGCCTTAATGTGAGGTTCCTGCCCAATGTCAATTGGGGCTGTAGTGGTCAACAAGGACTAGGAGAGCACCAGATAGACTTAGAAAGTGGAACTACTTTTCTTTGACGTAAATATGTGCAAGCGTATACCCTGAACATTGAGCATGAAGAGCCGTTAACTTTTGATGAGGTCCAGACATCGAGCGTATTTGCAGAGTAACAGCTTGCTATGGAAAAAGAGATGGAGTTTCTTTACAAGAAAGGCCCCTGAGAACTGGTAGAGTTCCCTAAGGATTGGAATGCCATTGGATGCAAATGGGTGTTCAAAGTCAAGGGAGTCGATGGTGGCGATGTGAAATACAAAGCTTGGCTGGTAGTAAAAGGATTTGCACAGAGGAAAGGAAAAGACTATAATGCGATCCTTTTGCCTGTGGTGAGGCCCACGTCGATACATGCATTGTTGGCTATAGTTGTAGCTCATGACTTAGAGCTGGAGCAGCTGGATATGAAGATAGAATTCCTACACAGAGAGCTTGAGGAAGAGATCTACATGCGTCAGCCCAGAGGATTCGTGATGGAGGGCAAAGAGCAGATAGTATGCAAGTTGAAGAAATCTCTATACGGTTTGAAACAAAGTCCAAGGCAATGGTATAAATGGTTTAATTCATTCATTCGGAATATTGGTTATGAGAGAAGCATTAATGATCAATGTGTTTATGTTCACACACTTGCTGATGGATCAAGGATCTACTTGCTCTTGTTCATCGATGATATGCTTATCAAGTCACGTAATATGGTGGAGATTAATAGGCTGAAGAGGAGACATGTAAAGGAGTTTGACATGAAGGATCTGGGACCAACGAAGAAGATCCTTGGAATGTAGATCAGCAGAGACGGAATGAGAGGGGAGTTGAGAAGGCAAATCGAACGGTGTCAATGTAGCTCTTATGGGTCGATCCACATGGAGGCATGTATGCGTACTGATTTATTTCTAGGTTTTATTTAGCTACGTGAAATACTCAAAGTGATATGAGAGTGTATCTACGAGGAATATCAATATAAGAAAGCTCTAGGGATAAGTATACCCACTACTGTGATTCAAGTTAGGATTAATCTTGCTTGTCTATTTATTGAATTATGTCCTAGGGTGAGGTTGTTGCACCTAATGTTTATACATACCCTCACTGTCATGATGCTATGATAAGACTATCTATCTTATGCTAAAGCCAACCGACATATGTCATTGACATATGATAGATGTGTCATGATCAACTATGTTCCCCAACATTTCGTCATGCAACTGTTGTGGATAGAAGTTAGGTCATTGATAGGAGAGCTCTAATTTATGCCTAACTGTCGTTGGTGACATAAATAGTATGAATCAATATAAGAATTGAAAATTATTGATTAACCCTCACTATTGTTAGCGACTAATCTAATTACCCACTAAGGATGAGATCAATTTATATTGATAATTAATCATCCTAGGCCAAACCCTAATGTGACAACATTCAATAATCAAGCAAAACTAAATTGTTCCATAATCAAATCACAGTAGGGTTCAACCCTGGCCCTAGATAGAAAAACTACTCACGATCCATAGCAAATAACGTTAGGGAATTCATATAAAAGTACATATAGATCACAAGAGAAGGGTAAGAAAACTTCTCTATAGAATCCACAATGAAGAATAGCAAGTAAAAACCAAGTCTTGCTTCAAAACAAGTAAAAATTGTAATGCCCTGCTAAGCTACTGCACAAGTACTAGAGGGGGGTGAATAGTACTTTAAAATAATTAAGAGGCTAATTCCTAATTACCTTGCAAACTCTACCAAACAATGCGGAAATGCGGAAATGTAAATGTTAGACAACAAAGAAACAATCGCAAACAAACGATATTCTGGGTTCGGATCCACCCAAGTCTCCCCGACTTGTTCTCGGTGATCCTACGTCCCAACCACCCGGATCACTTCCAGATACTTGAGTTAGAAACCATAACTCAATATTTCCACTATGAAATACTTGTGAAAAACATTCACAAGTCAAATCATACACAAATGAAAATTGTGACTCCCACAAACCGGGATCACAAACACACTCTCACAACCGAGAGAGAATCACTTACAATAACAAAGTAAATTGAAATGAAAGTTCTTACCACAAAATACATATGCCTTGAGTAAACTTACGATTTAGGGCAAAACAGATTTTGGGGAAGATGAAGAGGCACCAAACCCTAGCTCCAAGATGTAGATCAGCTATGGAGAGCTATGAGGTTGTTGGTGACCTAGGATCAAGCACTTGGCTTGGAAGGCTCACAATCAATGAATCTCTCTTTTGAAATAAGAGTGAGAAGAGATTCAAGATTGGAATGAAAGAGCTTTGAATGAGGAATGAATGCTTTCTCTTTGATCTCTAAAGTTCTCTTAATATCAGCCTTTAGTGCAATGCATGCAACTCAACAAGTATATATAGGTTAGAGGAAAGAGAGAGAGAAAAACGTTTCAATTAATGCTCCAACGGCTCTATTCTGAACCAAACTAGTCGGTCAAAGAACAACCACTGACCGACTAGTTCATCAACTAGTCGGTCGGTCAATCAACATGAACCGACTAAGTGGTGAACAGGGAATAGGTCGAAGTTCAGACTAACAGAACTAGTCGGTCAAAGAACACTTGCCAACCGACTAGTTTCACAACTAGTCGGTCGGTGAGTCAACTTAGACCGACTAAGAGATAAAACAAATAGTCTGAGTACAAATTGATTTAGTCGGTCCAAGAACAAAAGTTGACCGACTAGTTCATCAACTAGTCGGTCGCCAAGTGTACATAGACCGACTAACGACAAACAGTAACTTGGCATGTACAGTAGAAGCTCAACTAGTCGGTCAAAGAAGCATCACTGACCGACTAGTTCACAAACTAGTCGGTCGGTGAGTCAACGTAGACCGACTAACTGTAAACAGTAAAGAGCTTAGAATTGAGAAGGCAAACTAGTCGGTCCAAGAAGCATTGCCGACCGACTAGATCACCATCTAGTCGGTTGGTTCTTCTTCTTGAACCAACTAACATGCACAAGAAGTCACGAATCGAAGCGCGATGCTTCGGGAAAGTTTGTATGGACTTCTTACTAGTTCCTAGCTCTAAGATAGGAGCGTTATGAAGATTAAAACGTAAGACCTACTCAAGGCTTAACATTCTACGGAACGAAGCTAAAAGACTATAAATAAAACTTGACGAACCGTCTTCGAAAGCTTCGATCCGAATCTTCATGACTTCTAAAATGGTCCAAAAGCTTCAACGAAGCTTTAGGCATACGATCACGCGCTTTGAGAAGTCTTGAGACGTCGCTTTGGATGTTCATATGAATTTGGCGACGATCTCCATAACTGCGCTCACAAATTGTTAGTTCACGATATATTTATGTTTGTTCATCATCCAAAACCAAATCCGGGGAGTCCAATATCCAACATTCTCCCCCTTTTTGGTGATGACAAACCAACATAAATAATAATCAAAAATAATGATTCAAATGTAATTTACTTACTCCCCCTGCATTGATGACACGTTAATTCCAAAATGAATAATAATAATACGCATCAAGCAGACGAGTAAAGTATAAAAATGAGAATCCATTATTGAAATATCGGATTTGAAATCCAATTTTTATATCTTAACTCCCCCTGAATCTAACATATCAAATTAGATTCTTGGAAAAATGCTTAAATTATCATTTAGCACATGTCATTATTATATCTCTCCCCCTTTGGCATTAGCAAAAAGAGTGGGAGGAGATCAACGACAACAACAATGGCTTCAAATAAAAGCACGGGAGTCGTAGAATACGACCACGGTCCAAATGACACCAAAGGAAAAATTCGAATTAAATCAAAGCGTGTCAATGAGACCAAAGTCGAAAATCGATAAATAAAATCATCAAAACTCAAATTAATTTTACGAATTGAGTTATGGAATAATATACTCTCCAATATCAACATTCTTGGTTAATTTAGTGCATGGAAAACAATTCTATGTTTTCATAAAATGAATTCTATTTAACCAAGTATTATCGTCGAGCGACGAAATCAAACATCAGAGACATATAGAATATAAAATGTGCACAACATAATGAAATGTCAACATCGATGTATATATATAATATGAAGCATGAGTACATCAAAATGATACATCGTCGACATACATATCATCGATCCAACGATCGGGGCACAAAATATAACATCATATCACACATATAACATATGTTACTACGGACATAAGAGTATCACACTACATCAAAATATCCAAAATATCATCAAAATACCCAAGATACATCAAAATACATCAAAATGATCCCAAAAACATAACCACACTCTATCCTACCCAAACTCTCTCACAACTAGATCCATCATCCAAAGTGCATCGGGAGAGTCCTCAGAGAAGCTCAAGAGGCAGTGGGCAGGATCTGCAGCAGCAGCAGGCTCTGCAGCAGGAGTGGTGGTCACCGGATCAGCAGAAGTGTCCATGGGAGCGACGGTAGTGGCCTCGGGAGCACCAGTCGTAGTATCCACCGCAGGTATGGTGGCAACAGGTGTACTCTCGGGGTCACCAGCAGAAGAGGCAGCAGCAGCTCCAGAAGTGCCCTCAGGGGCACGAGTAGAAACACGAACAAGCTCCTCAATCTCCTCCTCATCCAACTCCTCCTCGTCAGAGACTGACGGAGGGATCTCAATACCCAAACGTGAGGCGATACGAGCAAGTATCTCCTCAGTCCGAGCATAACGAGACTCCATACGTCTCACTGAACGTACGAGCTCGTCAAGAGTGGAAGAGGGAGCAGGAGCAGCTGAGGCAGAAGCAGACGCTGAAGCAGAGGGGGTCGTCCTCTGAACGTGACGGAGCGCCGCAAGAGACTTCTTGACGGCCGTCGCATTCAGAGGGGGACCGAGAGGACGCTCATCATCAGGAGGAAGTGTGACACGGAAGTGGCAAAAAACAAGAGTCAACAAGCACGGATATGGGATATGCGCAGACTTTGTGGACTTCCGGATACACTCGAAAGAATCCATCTTATCGAGTATAATCCGAGCCCAGTTAATCTCGCTCCCCATAAAGATGGCATAGATCAACTTCAGGAATGGCTGGGAAGGCAAAGAAGAGGAGCCGTACTTAGGAAGTAAGCACGACTTCAGAATCAAGTTCAGGACCCAGCCATTGGGCTTGAATGACTTGGAGGGGACGCCAATCATGGCGGGAGGAATCTCATGGAAGATCTCAGAAAGGATAACCTGATCGAGTGAAGAGATGTCATCGACGGAAATATCTGAAGGGAGGAGGCCAGACGACGAGCAACCGATCAACTCTCCTAAGATTTCTGCCGTGAGGACAATAGGAGTCCCCAAGACAGTAGTCTCAATCGAGTGGGTCTCATCGTACTGACCCCGGACACGGTTGGCGTAGAAAAGTTTCACTAGGCGAGGGTAGGGATGTGGATTCGCCTTAGGGTCATATCGAAGGTAATCGATAAGACCTGAAGACGACAGAAGATCCGCTAGGCCTGGGAAGTCAGAAAACTGTATGAAATGCTCCAGAAGCAGCGGACAGTGTTTGATATGGTTGTAAGCCACGAGACACAACGGGTCGTCGCGACACAACGAAATATCGACACCGCCCACCGGCATCGGAGCCTTTCCCTTAGGCTGACGAGTGGAAATACGGGGACGGGAGATAGACTCAGGTTGCCTAGGAGGAGGTGAAGGATCCATATGGGTCTTAGTCTCGGGAATGTATTCCGTGTCGGAATCGGAAGGAGGAGTAGGGGCACGGAATGAAGCTTGCTTGGGCTTGGGCTGAGATTGGGATCGGGGCTTCGCTGTCGCCGACCTCTTACACTTAAGAGGAGGCGAAGACGAAGAAGGTTGGGTGGTCTTCGATCGGTGTTTCGGAGGGGTTCACGTAGGTTGATTGGGATCCGTAGGGGATGGCTCTACGGTCATAGGCGAAGGGCTCGTAGGACGGATCGGAATTCGTGTACGTGCCATAAGCGCGACACGACACGTACGAATCAATCGAGAAATCTAAGATTGAAAGCCCTAAAACAACCTAGGCCGAAAACCCTAGAAATAGGAAATGATATAAACCCTAACCCTAGGAGCTAAACCCTAACCCTAGAGAGCTAGACGAGGGAGGAGGGTCACCTAGGGAGGCAGAACGATGGACGGCGACGGTGGGGTTGGCCGGAATTTGATCGGACACGACGGAGGGAGAGAGGGAGACGAAGGGTCACAGGGGGGTTTGGCTGATAAGACCGAGGGATTCTAGTCGGATAGATCGAGTTAAAAGTCGATTGGAAAGGCAAAAGACAAGTCAGTCCCCGAGCACTTAGTCGGTCACAGTTCAAGCACTGACCGACTAGATCACGATCTAGTCGGTCGGTCAATGAGCTTGAACCGACTAATTGTAAACAGTAACTGAAGCCAAAAATCCTGACAAGAATTAGTCGGTCTAAGCTCATTCACTGACCGACTAGAACTGAATCTAGTCGGTCGGCCAATGAACTTGGACCGACTAAGAGAGTCCAAAAATTGAAAATTTTGAAATTTTGATTTCTCTCCTAATCGCACTTGGACGAAACATCGAAATACTCTCATTAATCATTATACTACCCCATTAAACATCGAAAATCTGAAATTTGACGTTTATGAACAAATCGAGCGAAAATTCCGAAAATTCAACAAAAATCCAGAAAATTTCAATTAATCTAGCATGAGCAAATATAAAGAAATTGAATAGCATGCAAGATTATTGAATAAAAATGAATCCTAAATCTCGGATTCACCCATAATCCCCAATTCTCGACGTAACCGCACAAAGGAGTCTTCCTTTAGGGGTTTCATGAAAATATCGGCGATTTGCTTCTGGGTTTCAACGTACACTAATATGATGTCCTTTTTAGCAACATGATCATCTAAGAAATGGTGTCGGACATCTATGTGTTTAGAACGGGAATGGTGTACCGGGTTCTTGGAGAGACATATTGCACTTTGGTTGTCCACCATGATAGGGCAAGTATCACAGTTTATACCAAAGTCTTTAAGTGTGTGTCTCATCCAAAGAACTTGAGCACACGCGGCACCGGCGGCAATATATTCCGCCTCGGTGGTTGAAAGTGATACGGAATTCTGCTTCTTGGAAAACCAAGAGACAAGAGAATTTCCTATAAAATGGCAAGTGCCACTAGTACTTTTCCTGTCGGATTTGCATCCCGCATAATCTGCGTCACTGTATGAGATTAACTCATACGTGCTAGATTTTGGATAAAGTAATCCAAAATCAAGTGTATAACTTAAATAACGGAAAATACGTTTTACCGCTACTAAGTGAGACTCCTTAGGTTGAGACTGATAACGAGCACAAACACATACGACAAACATAATATCGGGCCTACTTGCGGTAAGATAAAGTAAACTACCTATCATACCTCGATATAGACGAATGTCTACATCTTTTCCGCCCGCATCTTTATCAAGATGTGTAGTCGTGCTCATTGGAGTCTTCTTCCCGGAGGCATTCTCCATTCCAAATCGCTTTAGCAACTCCACCGTGTACTTCGTTTGGTGGATGAAGATTGCATCGTTCATTTGGCGAATTTGGAGACCTAAGAAATATTTGAGCTCACCCATGTGGCTCATCTCAAATTGATCCTTCATCACATTAGAAAACTCTTCGCAAAGAGCAAAGTTAGTAGCACCGAAAATGATATCATCAACATATATTTGAACTAAAATTATATCATTATTCGAATACTTAACAAATAATGTGGAATCAACTTCTCCCATTTTAAAACCTAAATCCAAAAGAAAATTCTTTAAACGGTCATACCAAGCTCGAGGAGCTTGTCTCAAACCGTAAAGTGCTTTCTTAAGTTTAAAAACATGATTTGGAAATTTTTCATTTATAAAACCCGGAGGTTGAGAAACATAAACTTCCTCAACAACATCTCCGTTTAAAAACGCACTTTTAACATCCATTTGAAATAATTTAAAATCCTTATGGCATGCAAAAGATAACAATAATCTAATTGATTCTAATCTAGCTACCGGAGCAAAGGATTCTTCGAAATCGATACCTTCCTCTTGCCGATAGCCTTGAGCTACTAACCGAGCTTTGTTCCGGACGACGACTTGGTTTTCGTCGGTCTTGTTCTTGAAGATCCACTTTGTCCCTATGACGGTGTGGTTCTTCGATGGCAATGGAACAAGCTCCCAAACTTCATTCCTCTCGAATTGAATGAGTTCCTCCTCCATGGCTAGGATCCAAGCGCTATCTTCGCATGCTTCATTAACATTCTTTGGCTCAATCGAGGAGGCAAAGGCACAATGAGCGAAGTGGTTGACTTGAGATCTCGTCTTGACACTATCATGGATATTGCCAATGACTTGCTCATGAGGATGGTCACGAACGGTATGAAGCCGTTTGGGAATTCCTTGATCACTAGGAACATTCTCAACAACTTCATTAGTCGGGTTAGTATCAAATAGAATCAATAGAATCAATAGAGTTAGAATTACCAATTGAATCACATAAAACATCCATGGAGTCATCATCATTAGTAATTCTAGTTGGAACAAATCCTTCATTGAATGAAACATGAAGCGATTCCTCGATCGTTGAGGTTCGTTTGTTGTATATCCGGTAGGCTTTGCTACGCGAAGAATATCCAACAAAAATCCCCTCATCGGATCTTGGATCGAATTTGTCCAAACTACCATACGTGTTTTTAATAAAACATTTTGAACCAAAAACACGAAAATGTTTAACTTGAGGCAACCTACCAAACAACAATTCATAACAAGTTTGTTTAGTGCCGGGCCTCAAAAGTATTCTATTAAACACATAGCAAGCGGTGTGTACCGCTTCCGCCCAAAATTGATGGCCAAGTTGGCTATCATCAAGCATAGTGCGAGCACACTCCACTAGCGTCCTATTCTTTCTCTCAACTACACCATTTTGAGGAGGTGCACGAGGGAAAGAGAAGGTGTGTGTAATACCAGCTTCATCACAAAAAGTCTCAAAAGACTCATTCTCAAATTCCCCTCCATGATCACTACGAATAGTGACAATGGTGGTTCCAATGAGATTTTGTACTTTCTTAACAAAAATTGTGAAGTTTTCAAAAGCATCATTTTTATTACACAATGAAAATACCCAAGTAAACCTAGAAAAGTCATCAACGATGACAAGTCCATATCGTGCATTTCCTAATGAAGCAACTCTAGTTGGCCCAAATAAATCTAGATGTAATAGCTCTAGTGGCCGCTTAGAAGAAATGCTTTTCTTAGGTTTAAATGACGATTTTGGAAGCTTGCCTCGTTGACACGAGTCACAAAAGCTTTTCTTTTGAAAGACAAGCTTAGGGAAGCCTCTAATAGAATTTAACTTGGAAAGTTTAAATAGTGTTCCAAAGTTCACATGACCAAAACGTCGATGCCATAAGTGTTGTTCACTTGTGTTGGCAATGAGACATTGTTCATGTGATCTTGGAAGATCTAGGATGTATATATCCTTATGGCGTGTGCCGGAAAACAATAATTCATTATTATCTTTTCTTAAAATATGGCACATTCCTTTCGCAAAGCTAACTTTGTAACCTTTGTCACAAAGTTGGCTTATTGAAATAAGATTGTGGTTTAATCCTTTAACAAGGTAAACATCACTTATTAGGGGTTTAGAAGGATTACCCACTTTACCAACACCTATGATGGTTCTGCTCTCGTTGCCTCCAAAGACGACGCGGTTTCCATTTGCAATGGGCACCACTCCGGAGAGCAATTGAGTGTCAACCGTCATGTGTTTTGAACACCCGCTATCGAGTATCCAATTCCCATTGGAGATAAATTTAAATTTGTTGCTCCATTTCTTTTTGTTGAGTACCTAAAGATAGAAAATATCGTATCGTGGTACCCAAGGTCATTGGGTCCAAAAGATTAGACCTTTGGAAGCCAAGTCCAATTGGACTTAGACTTCCCCACATAATTACTACTATGCACAACATTCGAAAAATAAGCATTCATGTAAAACTTGTTTTTCATCCATGCTTGTGTCCTTTGGGCTCCAAATTGTGAATATTTTGGGAGCCCTCATCCTATTTGGTGCATGAATGCGTTGTTGGTTTCTACGTGATGCATGTCGTGGATAGGCATAAGGAACATGATGAAATGGTGCATGTGGATAATTATTCATACGATGATGTGGGTGTACATATGCATGTGGAGGAACACGTGCATGAGGGTGTCTCACATGGTGTGCACGTGCCCGTGAACGTGTAGCATAAAAATCATCATATGTGTGAGCATGTGGAGTAGGATGTGTGTTCCTACGTGGCATGGTATTCGTGTACATGTAGGCATGACCCTTCTTTGAAGGTCCACCCAAAGTGGGTTTCTTTCCGAAAGAGGGTGTGAACGAGGTGGAAGCACCATTGGTAGATGAACTACCAATAGAGTGTTTGCTACCACTCGTTGAGTCACCGGAAGTTGGCCTAACAAAAGTAGTGGCCGATTTGGATGAACTTCCCATCGTATACCCCAAGCCAATGTGGTGATTGGCCGGAAGTAAGTCACTTAGGATTTTATCCAAATGGTCCTTACCCTTATTGAATTTATTAATTCGGCCTAATGTGTTCTCATATTTCTCGGTGAGAGAACGCATAGAAGCATCCAAAGTGGATACTTGCGATGTGAGCACATAAACACGAGATTTGAGATTTTCATTCTCAATACTCAAAGTCGAGTTTTGAGAAGTCAAATCCGCTATCTTGTGTTCTTCCGGATCCTCAATGCTAACATGTTCAAGTTGAGTCTTGAGATTAACAATCTCATTCTTCAACTCTTCAACAACGGTGTCGTTGTTGGTGATGATAGTTTTAGGCGAGGTTTGGATGCTAGCTAAATCATCTTTTACTTTAGTATACCTATTTACTAATTTAGTGTACTTAGACCACAATTGAGAATTAGCATTCCTAAGGTCATCCATTGTTACCTCATCGCCTTCGTTGTCGCTATCATCAGAAGAGGAAGATCTTTATCTTGCTCCTCTCTAGCCATGAAGCACATGTGTGCTTGCTCCACTTGCTCATCATCTGACTCTCCGCTAGAGGAATCATCGGAGTCGGTGAATGTCCCGACAAGCCCCTTTTTGTACCCTTTCTTGTACTTCTTGGACTTGTCGAACTTCGGCGCCTTCCACTTCTCCTTGTGCTTGTTTTGAGGACAATCCGCTTTCATGTGTCCTGGCTTATTGCATTTAAAACACAAAGGAGAGGAGGCGTTAGAAGAATTAAACTTCGACTTGTTTTTGAAGTTACCTTTCCGGAAGAACCGGTTGAACTTCTTGGCCATGAGAGCCATGGACTCCAAGTCCAACTCGTCTTCCGAGTTTTCATCATCGGTCGATGTGGAAGTTGATGGAGCGGCCTTGAAAGCAATAGCCTTCTTCTTTGGCTCGTCTTGCTTTAGGTAGGACTTCATCTTTTCCTGCAACTTCAACTTGCTATCCTTGCGTACCTCATAAGACATCAAGGTACCCATTAGTTGAACAACGGTATAAGTTTTCATATCATTACCTTCCTCGATGGCGAAGGTACGTTTCTCCCAACTAGAAGGAAGTCCATCGATAATCTTCGAGACTTTCTCCTTTTGGGTGTAGGTCTTACCGAGAGCCTCCAACTCGTTTGTGATGTCGACGAAGCGAGCATAGTACTCCTTCATCTTCTCACCCTGTAGCATATGAAATAACTCGTAATCTTTATTAACTACAACGAGTTTAGAGTCTCTTACCCTACTCGTTCCTTCATGCAAGATGAGGAGGGAGTTCCATATTTGATATGCACTCTTACATGTGCATATCTTATTGAAATCCTCGGGCTCCAAAGCGCATTGCAAGGCGTTCATTGCCTTGGCATTGCTTACCTCCGCGGCGATCTCCGCGGAGTCCATTTCTCGAAATCTTCTTCGGCGGGCTCGACATACTCCTTCATCGTGGCCCTCATAGTGAAGCACTCCGAAGGAAAGTTTCCATCCGGTATTTCCAGTACCCGTAGTTGGTACCGTTGAAGAAGGGAGGCCTTGTTGAGGAGTGTCCTTCCATCACCGAAGACGCTCCTTCACGATTCTTGAAGGTGCTATAGTCGGAAGGTGGACGAACGGTCTTGTTGTCGTTGGCAGACATAGCTATAGACTTGGCTCTGATACCAAATGTAATGTCTTGCTAAGCTACTGCACAAGTACTAGGGGGTGAATAGTACTTTAAAATAATTAAGAGGCTAATTCCTAATTACCTTGCAAACTCTACCAAACAATGCGGAAATGCGGAAATGTAAATGTTAGACAACAAAGAAACAATCGCAAACAAGCAATATTACTGGGTTCGGATCCACCCAAGTCTCCCCGACTTGTTCCCGGTGATCCTACGTCCCAACCACCCGGATCACTTCCGGATACTTGAGTTAGAAACCCTAACTCAAGATTTCCACTATGAAATACTTGTGAAAAACCTTCACAAGTCAAATCATACACAAATGAAAATTGTGACTCCCACAACCCGGGATCACAAACACACTCTCACAACCGAGAGTGAATCACTTACAATAACAAAGTAAATTGAAATGAAAGTTCTTACCACAAAATACCTATGCCTTGAGTAAACTTACGATTTAGGGCAAATTGGATTTTGGGGAAGATGAAGAGGCACCAAACCCTAGCTCCAAGATGTAGATCAGCTATGGAGAGCTATGAGGTTGATGGTGACCTAGGATCAAGCACTTGGCTTGGAAGGCTCACAATCAATGAATCTCTCTTTTGAAATAAGAGTGAGAAGAGATTCAAGATTGGAATGAAATAGCTTTGAATGAGGAATGAATGCTTTCTCTTTGATCTCTAAAGTTCTCTTAATATCAGCCTTTAGTGCAATGAATGCAGCTCAACAAGTATATATAGGTTAGAGGAAAGAGAGAGAGAGAAAAACGTTTCAATTAATGCTCCAACGGCTCTATTCTGAACCAAACTAGTCGGTCAAAGAACAACCACTGACCGACTAGTTCATCAACTAGTCGGTCAGTCAATCAACATGAACCGACTAAGTGGTGAACTGGAAATAGGTCGAAGTTCAGACTAACAGAACTAGTCGGTCAAAGAACACTTGCCAACCGACTAGTTTCACAACTAGTCGGTCGGTGAGTCAACTTAGACCGACTAAGAGATAAAACAAATAGTCTGAGTACAAATTGATTTAGTCGGTCCAAGAACAAAAGTTGACCGACTAGTTCATCAACTAGTCGGTCGCCAAGTGTACATAGACCGACTAACGACAAACAGTAACTTGGCATGTACAGTAGAAGCTCAACTAGTCGGTCAAAGAAGCATCACTGACCGACTAGTTCACAAACTAGTCGGTCGGTGAGTCAACGTAGACCGACTAACTGTAAACAGTAAGGTGCAAGAAACTAAGGAAGCAAACTAGTCGGTCCAAGAAGCTTTGCTGACCGACTAGATCACCATCTAGTCGGTTGGTTCTTCTTCTTGAACCAACTAACATGCACAAGAAGTCCGAATCGAAGCGCGATGCTTCGGGAAAGTTAGTATGGACTTCTTACTAAGTTCCTAGCTCTAAGATAGGAGCGTTATGAAGATTAAAACGTAAGACCTACTCAAGGCTTAACATTCTACGGAACGAAGCTAAAAGACTATAAATAAAACTTGACGAACCGTCTTCGAAAGCTTCGATCCGAATCTTCATGACTTCTAAAATGGTCCAAAAGCTTCAACGAAGCTTTAGGCATACGATCACGTGCTTTGAGAAGTCTCGAGACGTCGCTTTGGATGTTCATATGAATTTGGCGACGATCTCCATAACTGCGCTCACAAATTATTAGTTCACGATATATTTATGTTTGTTCATCATCCAAAACCAAATCCGGGGAGTCCAATATCCAACAAAAATATCCAACCTTTACAAGGAGAAAGTCGTCGACTACAGCAGGAAAAGCCCTAAAAACTCTGGAGAAAATTAGAATAAAACGCAAGAAAAAGTTTGGAAAGAAGTGTCTACAAAAAATAACTCCAAATCCTATTTATACTAACCCAAAACCCACTCAAAATAGACCCAAGTCGGTGCATAAACCTTTTAGAAATTCAGATCTGACGTAGTCGTGTAGGAACCCTACAGGGCCGTGTAACTGGCGGGCTCCAAAGCAGCATCTGTCTTCTTTTGTCTCTTGTTGTGACACGGTCGTGTATATCGATACTCGATTGTGTCAATCTTCACTCAGCTCATTATAAAATCGACCTACATGAGTGTGTGGGCTATCGTGTGAAGCCTTCTACCATGTCATCTCACACGTTCGCTTGTGATATGTCACACAACCGTGTAGCTCTTCATTTCCAGCATCATTCAAGGGGCTCAAGTGCACGGTCATGTGTGATATGTCACATGACCGTGTTTAGCTGCTATCTCCTCGTCACTTCTTTGATTATTTTAACTCATTCGCTTTCTCATTCTGTTTTAAAGCTCCCATCCGTGCTCTAGAGTTCGAATATCACTTTTTAACCTGAAATACACCAAGGAAACCCAAGAGTAAAAAGAAACCAAAATGTAGAAGAAACGATGTAGAAGATGTGGTGGAGTGGTATGAAATGCAAGAGAAAAATATATGAAAAATATATAAAATTAACACCTAGCATCAGTTTTTGAGTTGCTTGGCATGGCCTTCAGCCAGCCGTCTGAAGTTCAATGACCAGGCTTCTGAACAGTTGCTCAGACGTCTAGGAAGTGAACTCCAGTCGACTTAACAAGGTGTGTTACATTTCATGTTCTCTCTGTTTTTCTCATCCATTTGTTCTAGTCGTCTAAAGAAGGATTGTCAGACGACTGCACAATTGATTAGTCGTCTGAGAAGCCTACTTCAGTCGACTGGTCGCTTGGAGAATGGACTTCAGTTTTTATTTTGTCAATCTCCTTTGTTAGCTGTCTGATGCTTTGTTCCCAAACATCTGAGAAGTCGATCAACCATATGGGAACATAACTGTACACGTCTGATTGCTTGATAATCTGTCCGTTTATAGCCGTTGGCTGCATTTTTCTGGGGTTGTTTTCCTCGGTTTTTGTGCAGATTTGAGCATTTATATTTGCTTGGTTTTGAGGGAGATTTTGGCAACTAATGCTCATTCAATAGAACTTATTCTTAGAGATAAAATCCAAGAGCATATTTCTTCTTTCTTTTCTCATTCACTTGGTTAAAGTGTTCATGCATTGAGCTTGCATTAAGAGAGAGTTTTCCAAGTGCATCTTCTTCTTCTTCAAGCACTTGATGATTTTAATCTTACATTCCTTCACACACACTTTGGGATGATCTATTCAAGGCATAGGTAGATCTTACAAGGCATATGTAAGATTGTATTTTTTTTGTTTCTTTTTGTTACAAAACCTAGTTCTCAGGTTGTGAGAACATAGTGTGGGTTTACTTCACTTGGAGGGATTTCTCCATATCATGGTTTAGGAATTGTATTTGTGAAGAGTGTTCGTGCCCAGGTTTAGGGAGAATTAGTGGAAATCCACCGCTCAGGTTTACGAGGATGTGACTGGAGTAGGATCACTGGTGTAGGGATCCGAATCAGGATAAATTATGTGTTTACGATTTCATTCTTTATATTCTGTGATTATGTTGCAATTAATTTTCCATATTTGCTTAATTATTTTAATTAGCATTTTTAATTGCATATACACTATTCACCCATCTTCTAGTGTGTTGCTTAGTAGATTGGGATCCTACAGCCTCAAGACTTTTAACAACTTAATGCAACAACAAACAATTTGCAAATAATAAGATTACGTGTATTTCCTTTGTTATATGACATTTAGATCAGATGAATGGTTCTTCAAAAGTGAATTGAAAAGTAGATGTGTGTAAAGCGGTGCGTGTGCATGGCAAAATTGGTTGTGAGTATATGATTACCCATTTAGTTAAGGCTACAATTGCATAGGAAAGACAATAGCATGGAAACAAATCAGATTGATAGATTGATTGTTTGAAGATACACATCTCCAGTTTATCGACAATGTAAATTTATACAAAACACGATAGATACACAGATAGACTACATGCATAAATTGCCATAAATTCAAAGTGTCTGTTATTCCATTCTATAAATATTCCAGGATACTAAAAAAGGTTCTAACCTTTTGGTGTAAATGTTAATGAATTGAAACATGTAAATAACACGCACCCCGGCTCACTATAGTGACTGCTGCGGTAGATGCTGCTGCATCTATTGCTGCAGTAGCAGATCCTGCCTGCGAGCCATGGTGGTAGTGTGTGGCTTATGTTAGGATCAAGATTTAGTTTAGAGGGGCTTGTGTTACGGCAGGGGCTTAGGGCCACGGATAAGTATTTATTTTCGTGATATTTCAATATTTTAACTAGTTTAATATATGTTTTATCATTTAAATTAATGAATATTATTTTTTTTGGCAAGGTTATGGCGACGATGAAGGCTCTGTAAGCCAATGCCAAGATGATGATGGAGCCGAGTGAGAGTGGTGAGCGTTGATTAAAAAGTTGTATTATCTTGAATATTATGTTGGATATTATACATTATTAATATTTAATTGTGGAGTTGTCTTCTATATATATGATCTGTAAATTTCTTCATATTATAGACATAAATTTTGTTATTTTGTTATTTTGTTTTATGTATATATATTGTCTGGTTCTGCGACATTCTTTATATTGTATACATGGATTTTTGTAATTTTTATATTATATATATGTGTGGATCTAGAATTTCTGTAATTTTTATTTTTTAAAACATATCAAACTATCAGTCACAGACAAATCCATGGCTGATATTGTCTGCCACGGACACATGTTCAAACTGTTTGTAACGTCGGCTTTTCGACCGTTAGTATTTTTACGCGTACGACTCTTTCCGTGTGAGTATTTTATTTGGCCTCTTCTTGTATCCGGACTATACGTTGTGATATGTCGTTGTGACCGTATGTGAGAGTAGTTATTTGTGGAATTTTTACTGAACATCATTCACGGCTCGTTCTCGCACAAATTAGCTTCATTTGTGGAGGTGTTTTGAACCTTCGAGCAGTGACGATGCATTCTATTTTATTTATCTTTCTTGGTAGGTGTAGCGCGTGACCAGACACCGTACCCTCGAGCCTCTCGTCGCTGCGATCGCTCCGGTATTTTCGGATTATTTTTCCGATACCCGTAGGACGAGCTATCCCCTAATTACATTTCATCCCCTAATGACCCTCAATTAAGTTCAGATTCAAATCCTAATTACATTTAAAACAAACCCCTAAATCTCTCCTACGTATCATGGAAATGATATTTCCTTTCTATTCTCACCGTCCTTTCCCCTCTCTTTGCACTTCCCTATCTCTATCCCCCTCTCAACTAACCCTATATTCTAAAGATGTTTAACAAAGCTCTTCCTTTTTAAAAACAAAACTCATTTCATACCCTAGCTACTCACGCAAGGCAACAGCCCGTCGACACTTCTTCTTCATTTTTGCGCCTCCCTCTCGCCACCAGCGAGCCACCAGACCCCTTTGATCTCCGGCCACCTTCTCCTCCTCATTCCACTCCCCTCTCTCATCTCTTTCTCCCCTAAAAACTCCAAGAAGACACAGCCCAAAGCCAGAACTGCCGCACACGCTAGAATTGCCCACGCCAGCCGCCTTCGACCACCTCCGACGGCCCCCTCAGCCTCCATCCGACACCCCTCAACATCCCCTATCATCTGCAACCTCCCTCATTCTCTCTCCCCCCTCTCAAAATACACAAAACCCAAATCTGTCCAGTCGCCGAAAAAACGCCATGCCCGCCACCTCCGGCCATCTCTGGCGACTGTCTCCACCTCTAATCGACTCCCCTCAAGCCTCCCTATCACCTGCAACCCTCCTCTCCCTCTTCTCTCATCTCTCTCTCCTCAAAAACCCCATCAAACTCAGCCCTAACGACAGTTTTGGACAGACATGCGTCTGGAACTTTGACACCGGTGCCCGGCCACCTTTGACCATCGTCGGCACCACCATCTGATCCCCCTCGACCCCCTTTACCTACTGCAAGTCTCCTTTGTCCCATCTGATCACCGCATCTATGCTGCGACACAAAACAGCGACCCGGTATCACAAATCTGTCCTTTCGCCTTCTCACGGTCGCCCACCACCGCGCGCAACCGCCGTCAGCCACCCACCAGGCCGAGCAACCCCCCATCGACCTCCTTCAGTCCCCGGTAGCCTCCTTTGCTTCTAGGAGTTCACGCGCGTCACCGATCTCGTGTGTTTCCCCCGATGCTACCGCCACCATGTAGATCCGTTGCGCTACCCGCAACGGGAGAGATCTCGACGCTTGCTCACTGTTTGCGCCTTCACCTCACTATTTAGACGTGTCTCACTGTGTTACCTGCGGTCGAGACGTTGCTGACGACGCAGGTCTATCACCGTTCATACCCGACATCCGCTCTACGATCAAACGTCAAAAAGGTTAGTCCCTTAACGTGTAGTAAGAACCCACACTGTAGCGAATCAAAAACCTAATCTAAAAATCGTCAACAATAATTAAATTTCATTTCTGCTTCTTTAAAACATTGCTAAATATTAGACATTGACGAAAGGACTTAATATCTGTGCACATAGTATAGTCGTCGATTAGGCGTAACGAATCAAAATCGTGACTTTTGACTGTTAGGGTAGTCCCGCTGAACTTAGAAACTTACCATAATAGGATTGATGAAAAACGTGTTTTGACACCGCCGTTGGCTGGTTTCAGACGAACCCTTGCTGACACACCACTTCGACGAGACGATCCAGATAGACAACCCACTCGCCACCACAGGCAAGTGTGCCCACTTGTACAGTTTAGGCCACGTTTAGGCCTTTGACAACCTTGTTAAAATACAAACAAGAGAACCAGACGTGAAATGATAGCATCTAGAACACCCCATGATAGCCAGACTTGACGACGAAGTATTGGCACAACAACAACAACTGACACCCTGGGTTTTTATCTGTGTGCGCATGCGTGTGGACACCCTAGAATAACAGCTCAAGTCAACTCTCTCTTAAATTGTCACGTCATGTCATTCGTGTATGAATCGTGTAGAACAACCTTGCATTCACCTAGCAGGGTGAGTGGTCTTCGTACAATCTAGTATTGTCTTGTTTTGAGCACTTGGGGGTGGAGGTAAGTTGAGCGTTCCCTCGGCTTGGAGGGTTTTGCCACCCACAAACCGAAAGGCGTGAATCTCTCTTATCACCCTCAGTCTTGTCTTGTCTCGAGTCGTGTACTAGGTTGAGCGTTCCCTCGGTAAAGACCGAAAGGCGTGAACCTTAGTGACACACACTCTTGTCTTGTCTTGTCCCGTATACTTAGGTTGAGCGTTCCCTCGGTACAGACCGAAAGGCGTGAACCCTAGTGACACACATTCTTGTCTTGTCTCGTCCTGTGTACTTAGGTTGAGCGTTCCCTCAGTATAGACCGAAAGACGTGAACCTTAGTGACACACATTCTTGTCTTGTCTCGTCCCGTGTACTTAGGTTGAGCGTTCTGTCAGTACAGACCGAAAGGTGTGAACCTTAGTGACACACATTCTAGTCCTGTCTCGTCCGTGTACTTGGGTTGAGCGTTCCCTCGGTACAGACCGAAGGCGTGAACCTTCGTGACACTCGCTTTACTTATTGTCTTGTCCCGTCTAGTCCAGTCTTGTAGCCGGTAGCACACACTACAACTACTGCTTGTACTGTTTACTTTCAGCGTTGTCTTACTTTTGCTCTTGTCTAGATAGGTCATGCTGTCGTACCGTTAAAATGTAAAGAACCAGTAAAATGTTATCTTTAAACTGTTATACACCTTGCAGTGGAGTCTTCTCATGTTTACTTGCAGACTTCGCTTGATGTACAACCACTTTCTCTTGGTGTTTGTAAGTCAGGTACAGAGACAGAGTTAGTAGACCCGGAGCCAGTGCCAGAGGACGTGGAGCAGGAGTTCGTTGCTGACCAGGAGTACGATCCAGACGAGGATCAGACTTAGAGGTTCTCAGTTGCTGATTTCAGATGTTTTTGCTTTCTAGTTTGGGTGCATAGCACCGCTTTTCGTTTTTGTCTAGGTTGGGTGCATCGCACCATTAGTTTCCTTTTTCTGTAGTTGTAGCCATGATGGGCTTTCTTTCTAGACTTGTACTTCTGGATATTTCATATTAATAAAATGAATGCATTTTTCTTTTCCGTACTTTTGTTGTTTCGAAATTTTAATCTGCAAGGACCTGTTTATCTCTAGAATACCCCACAGACGCTTATTGGGTCTGAGTTTCATAGCTCCGACCCATGCGAACCTTCGTCACGTTCTCGCTCCTTTCGCTTTGGGAAGCAGGGCGTGATACTGTTCGTGACGATGGTTATAAGCCATGGACAGATCTTTGGCTGATACTAGATTCAGCCACGGATTTGTTCGTGGATGATGCCTTTTTAATTATTTTAATAATTATTACGGCCACAGAACTCCATTGCCATTGTTCCCTGGCCGACAATCGGCCACAGAAAATGTGCGACCGAAAGTCCTTTTAGTCACATGCAACACTATCGGCCAAAAACCTTCAGCCAATGAATTTTCTTTTGTCCATGTCTGAAGGTCTTCAGCCACGGATTTCTGGGCTTCAACCATGGACTTATCTGTGGCTGAAGCCTCAATATATACTAGTGACTCCTTCCCCAAGCTTCAAACTGAACAACTTCTTCTTCAAAGTCAGTCGGTTTTGGATGTTTGTCACCGAGCTCTTCCCAAAACTTCTTTGCACTTGTCTCCTACATAAACTGGTATTTCTTCTCCTTCATCAAATACAGTCGGATCGTCCCCACATGCATTATGATTAAAATTTCTCCACTCTGAGTTCGACATGCTCGTTGGCTCTTCGTCCAATGATATGTCTTGACCAAGCTGGTTCAAAACATATAAGACCTCGTATCTCCACATACCAAAGTTGATCTTCCCATCAAACTTCTCAATTTCGAACTTTGTGTTAGACAAGATAGTCCGAGCCGTTGGAGCATGCTCTTTAAAGGTCGATGCCTTCGGAGAGTCGCAGTCGCTATTGCTGCTCATCGTCACCGTCTATGTAGATTGCCGAAATCGTAAGTTTCGATACATGTTTGTTATGCGCAACCAAGCAGAAACATCGAATCATCGGACGATCGACGGTGACGGGACAAGCATCAAACAAACAAACGAAGAGCACGAATAATAGAGATTTTAGGCCGTCGACTGGCCAAGGAAATACCAATGAGCTTTATCACAAAAGAGGACAACAAAATACAAATCTTTAACTTGACAACGAAGAAGAAGCACCCAATATCTCCCCAAAAGGCTCAACAAATCTCTCAAAGTTGACTCTCAATAATGACATCTCAATGCTCTCAGTGGGTTCCTTTGAAACCCCCGGACCTCGCCTAAACACTCCTTATATAGCCTATGTCACAATAGGTGTTCTAATAGAAGAATGTTTCCTATTTCACTAGAACTTTGGCTCAAACGGAGTTCTAATCCAGTCACAACTATACTTCGGATAGTACACTGCATCTTATGTTCGGCCCCTCCATAATGTCGAGTTCCCTGCTAAAGACGGAGCCGACAGAGTATTGTGTCAAGCTATCCGAAGCCCAGACTGTACAGTTGCCGAGTTATGAGCCACCGATCATCCGACTTGAGAATCCATGCATGTAGAAGCCCATTAGCTCGAAGGCCCTGTATCTGACTTGTGCAGAGATATATAGGCGGGGTCCAGAGCACAGGCGAGCTAGACATGCACAAGATAGCTCGTCTGCACATCTTCACTACTTCTTACTTCTTCGATGCCTCGACCGAGCCAACTTTCACGGATGCTTTCTCTCCCCACCAATCCTATTTCAACCTGGTGTAGAAGCAGTTAGTTTTAAACATAATCTGTTCCTGTTAGATAATGTTCTTTTCTACCTCCAACATGGTATCATATCATCGGTTCCTTTTCCACCCTCTTTGTCTTTCAGTTCTAGCATTGTATCGAAACAGTCGGACCGTCCAACTCCTTCCCGATCCTCCCCTTCTAGAAGAATGCGTCATGCATGGCCAAATGTGCAAAGCTAATTAACTTTAGCTCAACAACTAAAAAAGCTCAATGATGGCGATGGTTATTATTATTAGGTACGTAGGTACATGTAGTCACTGCTGCATGATGCAAACCGCGTCCATGAGATGTCACCATTTGAAGTTTGACCTAAAAAAGCACACATGGGCTCCTTCTATTGGCAGACCCACCCATTGCTAGCATTTAAGAAACAGAGACGAAGACAGTTGTTTCCTTCAAATTTTGCACCTGTACGCCCATCAGTTTCATTAATGGACGAGACGTGAGAAGAGAGGGCGAACGTCGGCTTCAAGGTCCACCGAATTCACCCGCATACATTTGACCTCTGTATTCAACCTGCAGACTGGGATGGTGATGTTGATGCAGAGATGCAACTGTTAACTTGCTTCATTCAAAGCTTGTGAAAATATCAGGGTTCTTTGAGCAGCACACGGCATGGAAATAAATATTAGGATTTTTGCCGTGTGGAAAGACTTGGGACAGATTTTGGGAAAACCTCCTGGTCTACGTAATGCGTTTCCTTGAAGAAGTTGGAGCCCTTGATGTGTGTCAATGTTGATAAATTTGATTATATAACTATATATTTAATAGTGTTGGTGAGATTCGAGCTCTATCAATACTCCAGCTTCCTTTGCTTGTTTAGGGAAGCGGCAGGCCAAGACTTCACTCAAAAGAAGAACAAGGTGAAAGCTTTAGACAGTCAATGTATACGCATTGGCCAAGTCAAGAGATAATGGTCGGTTTTGCCCGGAGAAGCGCCTGCCCGAAAGAGGGCATAATTGTACCAAAATCATAAACATGTTTATTGTGTTTGATTAGGGTTGGTAATGGGCATGCCCAAAGTCCGATTGGACTTCCAATGAGGCATGCCACATTGCCTTGCCTACTAATCCTTCATAGAACTAATGAAGTATTAGTAGGGATGGCAATATGGCATGCCCAATTGGATATACACCATCTGCACCATTTGATTTGCACACTCAGATATATGGAGCCTAGCGTCTTTATTGTCCATGAACGACGTATGTTTTATTGATGACTACTCATGGTATTTGTGTGTCGATATTATGCATGCTAGATATGAGATTATTTAAATATACATCGAATTTACAAATACGATTCATACACAATTCAATAAACACATAAAGATACTTCGATCTGATGGTACGGGAGAAAATATTTCACATGACATGTAATCTATTTTAAAATCATATGGTACATCGGCTTACAATCCTGCAATCACACATGAACAAAATAAAGTAGCCGAATGAAAGGATAGACATGTACCTGATACAACTAGGGCTCTACTTCTCTCTACATTTGTTCTAAAGAAATTCAAGGCATAAGACTTATTGATTGATACTCTACCCATTAGTGTCACACATTTTCCTACTGTACATAATGATTGCATGCACCTCCTTACATTTTCATAACGGGCGATAACTGCTAAATACACCGAACCAGGTTCGGTGCATTTAGGATTTTTCCTCTTTTTAGAAAAAAAGTCACTTGAAATTGTTTTGATGGGACAATTTGAAATTGTAAGGACCTTGGCTATGAGGAAAACACTAGAAGGAGGTGTTGAATAGTGTTTATAAAATTTAAACGATAATTATACCAATTTAAATTCCTAATCAACAATTAATGCGGAATGTAAATAAAAACAAATTGAAACAATACTAACACAAAGATGTTTCAAGGGTTCGAATTACCCAAGTCAACTCCCGACTTGTTCCCGGTATTCCTATGTCCCTTCCACCCGGATACCACCTGATACTCAAGTTAGAACCCTAACTTGAGGTTTCCTTTAAACCCACTTGTAGCAACCCTACAAGCGAAATCGAAACACAATCGATGTCCTTGACTCCCACAACTTGGGAGCAAGCAAATCACTCTCACAAACCGAGAGTTAAACTAATATCGAAAGATATGAAATAATAAAATAGCAACACTTACAATCACCTATGCCTTGCAGTAGAACTTGAAGGAGCAAGTGTGTTGAGTGTTGAGGACTCTTTTGAAAGAGAGAAAAGCCCTTTTCTTGTCACCACCAATTACTTAGAGGATATCACTTTGATTCTAGGTTGGAGAGCAAGAGAGAATAAGATTGGAATTCTTGGTCTTTTGGATTTGAGAGCTTTGAAAAACTTGAAGATGAAAGCTATGGGTTTTCAAGAGTTGATCAAGAAGATGAGTAACCCCTTAATGGAACAGTAGAAGCTCTCTTGATAGGTTCCCCAAACCCCCCAAACAGAATCCCCAAACACCCCTTTGAAATCTGTGGAGAAAAAACCGTCGGATACAATTTACACCGTCGACATTCGAGTGTTGAAGAAAACACAGTCGACTGATGCACTGTGTCAGAGGATAGGTGAGAATTCAACCGGTAACTTACCACGTAGGATAGTCGACTGATGAAGAGAAGACATGCGCCTGTAAAACTAACAGGCCACTGTGAATTCTTCTACAGGCGACTGGTCGCAATATGGGTAAGCTGAAAAACCTCAGAAAGTTTTGGAAAGACACGACAAACGACTGATGTGGAACACACATGCGCCTGTGCCATGGGTAGGCGACAGTGAAACCGACATCAGTTGACTGTCACTAAGACTTGAAACTTTCCAGAGAGCAGAGTCTGCAGAAGAATCTTAGACAAACGACGTTGAAGCATTGACAGTCGACTGTGCCTTGGACATGCGACTGTCAATTCAACATCAGGCGACTGGCCAGATGAAAAAGAAAGTGACCTTTGGGCTGAAGAGAGACATGCTGCTGTTTAACAAATCACATGCGACTGTAGCTTGTACAGGCGCCTGTATTTTGTACAGCAGTCACCTGAAGGGGTTAAAGCTAAAAGGCCCAAAAAATCAATTGATTAAGTATGTGCATAACAAGCGACTGTAGAACAAATCACAGTTGACTGTTTTGAGACAAGCGCCTGTAAATCGTTCAACAGTCGCCTGTTGAAATCCCAAAATGCACATGCTTGAGAAATGTGAATTGGAGTCTAAGAAAATGTGATCTAATGATTTCCTATGAAAGAAATGAAGATGTGTGTGTGCTCCAACATAATTCTTCTTCTAAGCTACATACTAGAAGAGAATAAAAAGAGTACATTTTGTAGAAGTCTCTCTTCTGTCCAAAGTATGAGCTTGAAGTCTTCTAGGAGCTTCAATCACCATCTTTAATCATCCAATCCACTTTTCATTGTTTCATTGATCTTTGAGTGAAATCCATTATTAATTGATCTTCATGATATGCTTATGCAATGGATTAAATGCAAATATAGGATTAGTCACAAGTATTTATGTTTGCTCGTCATTAATACCAAGTAGTGAGAAGTCCAATACTCAACAGAAATCATCTGTTTGCTAAAAATAGCACATTTCCAACATACACCGAACTCTGTTCGGTTTATGCAGCAGAACCCTAGAAGGACTTTGACCACACCGTGATTAAAACTTTTGGGTGTGTGTTCTTTCCTCTACTTTCACCATATAAACATAATAAACTCTCATCCAGGCTGTTAAGTGCATTTTCTTGGGTTTTATGCTTCGCATAAAAGGCTATAGATGTGTGATCCGGTTAATTAAACTCGTATGTTAACATGTTATGTCACATTTTTTATTAACACTCAATTTGATACATACATGTCATTTCTTCATTTCGTGCCTCCAAAATTAGCACAAAATATACAAATTATAGTATGCCCTTCTCTTTCTATGTGTATCTATTCCTCATTCCAAATAGAAAACACTACAACTCTACATTCATCACATAGTCCTACTAATATACTAATGGTTGATTTAAATACAAACACCACTGATGACACAAGCTGATTCACCACCTCCATAGAGAAGCTCTTTGAGAAAATATTATATGCTTATCATATGACTAATGTTTATACTCCACAATTTTTCATCTTTTTTTTCCCACGACTCAATCTATCCAAGAATCTAAGTCATATTCTGAAAATAGTACCAAGCAATGCAAGAAGAACAGTAAAGCTTTCCATCAAACAAACACATGAGATCAAGTACCAATATCCGCTGAAATTCATCCAATTAGTTTTAAATAAATATTTAAGGCCGAAACCAAGTCAGATGTTTCAATCAAAAGTTACAAAGCTCGACTTGTTACTTGAGATTTTTCTCAAGAGTTTGGCATCGATTTCGAAGAAACATTAGCTCATTGTGGTGCAACATTAACTTCTCTATATTAAATGGATATGAAGAACATTTTCCTGAATGATGATTCAGTAGAAGTGATATATATGTAGTATTCTCCTACCATTTAGGCTTCTAGTGATCATGTATTGTAGCTGAACCAAAATGGCTACATAGCTTGTTACATGACATGTGCATGCCTGTGCCTCTTGGCTACGTTTGTATGGCCCAGCCGAAGCCACACTGCATTGTCATTCCCCTTGTAAGTAAAAAAAATGAGCATATGAAGGAAAATTGACCAGGTCTTCATAAATTATCAGAAACAAATCACAGTTGACTGTTTTGAGACAAGCGCCTGTAAATCGTTCAACAGTCGCCTGTTGAAATCCCAAAATGCACATGCTTGAGAAATGTGAATTGGAGTCTAAGAAAATGTGATCTAATGATTTCCTATGAAAGAAATGAAGATGTGTGTGTGCTCCAACATAATTCTTCTTCTAAACTACATACTAGAAGAGAATAAAAAGATTAAATTTTGTAGAAGTCTCTCTTCTATCCAAAGTATGAGCTTGAAGTCTTCTAGGAGCTTCAACCACCATCTTTAATCATCCAATCCACTTTTCATGCTTTCATTGATCTTTGAGTGACATCCATTACTAATTGATCTTCATGACATGCTTATGCAATGGATTAACTGCAAATAGGGGATTAGTCACAAGTATTTGTGTTTTCTCATCATTAACACCAAGTAGGGAGAAGTCCAATACTCAACAGAAATCATCTGTTTGCTAAAAATAGCAAATTTCCAACATGCACCGAACTCTGTTCGGTGTATGCAGCAGAACCCTAAAAGGACTTTGACCATACCTTGATTAAAACTTTTGGGTGTGTGTTCTTTCCTCTACTTCAACCATATAAACATAATAAACTCTCATCCAGGCTGTTAAGTGCATTTTCTAGGGTATTATGCCTCGCATAAAAGGCTTATGATCCGGTTATTTAAACTCGTATGTTAACATGTTATGTCACATTTTTTAATAACATTCAATTTGATACATACATGTCATTTCTTCATTTCGTGCCTCCAAAATTAGCACAAAATATACAAATTATAGTATGCCCTTCTCTTTCTATGTGTATCTATTCCTCATTCCAAATAGAAACCACCACAACTCTACATTCCTCACATAGTCCTACTAGTATATACTAATGGTTGATTTAAATAGAGTTCTAGCAAGTGCTTCTACACAAACACCATTGATGACACCAGCTGATTCACCACCTCCATAGAGAAGCTCTTTGAGAAAATATTATATGCTTATCATATGACTAACGTTTATACTCCACAATTTTCATCTTTTTTTTTTCCCACGACTCAATCTATCCAAGAATCTAAGTCAAATTCTGAGGCAGTCAAATATCAAAAAATAGTACCAAGCAATGCAAGAAGAAAGCTTTCCATCAAACAAACACATGAGATCAAGTACCAATATCCGCTGAAATTCATCCACTTAGTTTTAAATAAATATTTAAGGCCGGAACCAAAGTCAGATGTTTCAATCAAAAATTACAAAGCTCGACTTGTTACTTGAGATTTTTCTCAAGAGCATGGCATCAATTTCGAAGAAACATTAGCTCATTGTGGTGCAACATTAACTTCTGTATATTAAATGGATATGAAGAACATTTCCCTGAATGATGATGCAGTAGAAGTGATATATACGCAGTATTCTCCTAGCATTTAGGCTTCTAGTGATCATGTATATTGTAGCTGAACCAAAATGGTTACATAGCTTGTTACATGACATGTGCCTGCCTGTGCAATATTGTCATTCCCCTTGTAAGTAAAAAAAAATAATCATATGAAGGAAAATTGACCAGGTCTTCATAAATCATCAGAAACAGACTCTGACACCAAACCTCACATATATATCTTTTTTTAAAGAGGAAAAATCCTTGCATCTCACTGCTGCATTGATGATCCCCCATCCATATTGGTTGCCTATTTCTCAGTTTATATATACCCAAAGGAGTAGCCCTGATCATCTCCATCTCTCAACATTCCAGCACAAAAGGAAAAAAAATGGCTCCTCCCTTGTCATCATGGCCATGGGAGAACTTGGGCTCTTACAAGGCATGCATCTCAAACATCCTCACTCTAATTAATTACCCTTTTATCCCCCCTAACAATCTCCTCTCAATGTTGTGGTTTGCTGCAGTATCTGCTCTACGGGCCGCTTGTGGCAAAGGTCGGGTACTCTGCGTACAATGGCGAAGGAGCCACGTCGACGGACGCGTGGTGCCTGCACCTCCTCGCCCTCGCCCTCCTCCGCGGGTTCGTCCACCAGGCGTGGTTCTCCTTCGGCAGCATGCTCTTCCTCACGCGGCGGCGGCGGATCGTCAAGGACGGCGTCGACTTCGACCAGATCGACAAGGAGTGGCACTGGTACGTTCTAGGTTATAAAATCGCTAGAGAGAGAGGGAAGAGAAGCTTATGTTATTGGTTTCTTTATTTTTGTTGCAGGGATAATTTCCTGATCCTACAAGTTTTCATTGGGGCTATGCTTTTTTGCCTGTTCCCGTCTCTGAACCTGCTCCCAGTTTGGGACATGAGGGGCGTCGTCACTGCTGGGCTGGTTCATGTGGCTGTGTCTGAGCCCCTCTTCTACTGGGCACACAGGTGCTTTCACAGAGGGCAGCTCTTTGATCACTACCACTCACTCCACCACTCCTCAAAAGTGCTGCAGTCTTTTACAGGTGAGCAATAAATAGGCACAGTGTTAAGTTTATGATATTTCATATTTTGATGTTCATTGTCATTTTTGTGCAGCTGGGTTTGGGACGCCATTGGAGCACATGTTCATGAGCTTTGTGATGGGTGCACCCATCTTGGGGGCCATCATGATGGGGTTTGGGTCCATTGGGCTGGTCTATGTGTACATTCTGTTCTTCGACTTCATGAGGTGCATGGGGCATAGCAACGTGGAGGTGTTCCCTCATGCCTTGTTTGATGCCCTCCCAATCCTTCGGTATCTCGTCTACACCCCTACGTAAGTGATCGTATTCTATTACTATAGCGAATCCAATATGTACATACATACATACATATATATACATGTGTGCGTATGTGGACCAATTTGTACTTTTAGTCTATTACCATTAAAATATTTACCTTGCCACTCTGCAATCCTAAACAGTTGAGCTACCTAGTCTTTTCAGCTCATCAGACCTAGACCCAAGAAAAATATTTATTGTCTTTCTTCCCTTGAATTAAAAGTTACAATTTAATAATTAGGGTTTTAATGTGGGTGCAGCTACCATAGCCTTCACCACACAGAGAAGAACTCCAACTACTGCCTCTTCATGCCTCTCTTTGATCTCTTGGGAGGGACACTCAGCAGCAAGTCATGGGAACTGCAGAAGGAAATAAGCTCAGGTATGAGAAAGCCCTAACAAATTCAGTGCTGCATGATTTTATGTTTCCACCAAAGATTTCTTAAAAAAATTATGACTAGAAGTGTATAATTTCATTCAAAAATATTTGTGAATGTAAGTATGATGTGGAGTAGGGTTGCTAAACCTATCCAAATGATGATGCCATTGGTTGGTAGGTTTGGAGGTGGGCAGCCCATCCTTCAAGAAATGGAGGATGGTCTACAAATTGACCTCTCATTAGACAAGTCATGTGGGCCCAAGGACCAAGTCAAAATGGGTGATTAATTTCTTGAAATCTAAGTAACTTGAACTTTGTTAAAAATACACAACTACCCTAAACTTTTCAAAGTTTCAAAAAAAAAAACTTATATTAAAGAGTTTAATGGGAATCAGATGGCCAACGAGGATTTTCCTCCTTGATCCATCCACGGCCAAGCCCACATGATCGTGGATGATCAGCACACCAAAACTTTACACTTAATGGGATTAATTTATGTTTCTAATGCAGCGAAAGATGATCAAGTCCCCGATTTCGTCTTCCTCGCCCACGTCGTGGACATCGCCTTCTCCTTGCACTCCCCCTTCATCCTCCGGTCGTTCAGCTCGACGCCGTTCTCGGTCCAGCCATGGTTCCTTCTTATGTGGCCCACGGCCTTCATCAGCATGCTCTTCATGTGGGCGCTGTCGAAGACCTTCTTGCTGTCGTTCTACAACATCAGAGGCCGGCTGCATCAGACATGGCTGGTCCCAAGATACGGCTTTCAGTATTTCTTGCCCTTCGCTAAGGACGGCATCAACGACCAGATCGAGCTTGCAATCTTGAGGGCAGACAAGATGGGCGTCAAGGTCCTCAGCCTTGCGGCATTGAACAAGGTAAGCCATGGCTAGCTGCATCCTCTTTAGTTGTTTCTGAGGTTGCCAGGTTCAAAACCCTAACAGTCGCTTCTGTCCACAGAACGAGGCGCTCAACGGCGGGGGCACATTGTTCGTCAACAAGCACCCCAACCTCAGGGTGCGGATAGTCCACGGCAACACCTTGACCGCCGCGGTCATCTTGAATGAGGTCCCGGCCAACGTCGGAGAGGTTTTCCTCACCGGCGCCACGTCCAAGCTCGGCCGGGCTATCGCATTGTACCTGTGCCGGAAGAAGGTCCGAGTCATGGTAAGCCTTCGAAGAGAAAATAAAAGTATCATGTTCGATACGTGTGTCAGCTTTGCCGAGTAGCTGACCATTGACATGTCTCTAACAGATGTTGACTTTATCGACGGAGAGGTTTTTGAAGATCCAGAGAGAGGCGCCAGCAGAGTGTCAGCAGTATCTTGTTCAGGTCACAAAGTACCAAGCAGCACAAAGTTGCAAGGTATGTGATCGGTCCTTTGTGAGATGACTCAATTTTAGGATGGTTGGACTTGAACCCAAGCCTGTGAATCCAACTGCAGACATGGATCGTCGGAAAATGGCTCACCCCGAGGGAGCAGCGGTGGGCCCCGCGCGGCACGCACTTCCACCAGTTCGTCGTCCCCCCGGTCATCAGCTTCCGGAGGGACTGCACCTACGGGAAGCTGGCCGCGATGAGGCTCCCCAAGGACGTCGAGGGGCTAGGCATGTGCGAGGTGAGAAACCCTCCCAAACCTTCTTAATCGGATTTTTCAAACGAGGTCGCTCTGATGCCATGTTGAATGATCTGAAACAGTACAAACTAGACCGTGGCGTGGTGCACGCTTGCCACGCCGGCGGCGTGGTGCACAGCTTGGAGGGATGGACCCACCACGAGGTCGGGGCGATCGACGTCGATCGGATCGATGTGGTGTGGAAGGCAGCTTTGAAGCATGGGCTAAAACCAGTGTGAACTTGGAATTAACCAATATATAGGTCTTCTCATTTGCAAGAAGGAGAAAGATAATTGACCATACTTCGCTTCTTCTACTTTAAAATCTTTGGCCCAGCTTTTCTTCTCCATATTCAGATTGTAACAAGACCTTTAAAAAGAAAGCATTCAACCATGAATTATGTATGTGATGCTTATTTATCTGGTGCGATAGCCAATCGGGTAACTTCATAAATTATCTACAATGCTGTCGAGTGAAGCAAACATGTAGGAAAATTTTTCTTCAAACATATGCTCAAATCAATGTGAGGACCCGAAAAACAAAAGAAATGAAATAGATTTTCAGGCTCAGGATTGGATTGGCAGAGTTGTGATTGACAAAGAAGAGTTTAAAAAAACCCCCCTATCTTCAAACTTCTTTCTATTTAGGGCATGTTCCACAAGTTGAAAATAGGCATGAAAGTTGGTTTTTTTTTTCACCGTTGAGACCCTGAAACCCTAATTTATGCAGTGTAGATCACTTTCTAGATGCGCTTCTCGGAGTTTTTGTTCCTTTCCTCCGAAATTTTCTGTTGACATTTTTCCTCGATGGCTCGGATGTGGAGCCGACTGTGACAAGTTGACTGTGTGACTCACGCACAACTTATTTTTTTAGTTTTTCTAACCGCTCGGGTACTGTTCACTAGAGAAGTGTACAGTGCTTCCAAGAAAATTTTGTCCTATCTCTCGGAAGCGGTGTTCACTTCTCAATTAACAGTGCCCGAGTTAATTAAAATTTAATTATTTTAAGCGTAAATTATATAATTAACTAAAAATGGGTTAGTTTAATAAGAAGTTTAGGTTACAAATAATTCGTTTATAACTAAATTAGAATTAATTATCTGTGCTAATATGTATAATTTTCATTAAATAAAATAATAATTAAAACTATCATTTATTAATAACTTAAAATTAATTTAAATTAATTAAATTAGGATAATTACAAGTAATTATTTTTCATTTCAAAACGATGGACCACACATCAAACATTTCCATGAAATTTTCAATCACAAAAAAAACACGAAAAAGCTTTATATGACCCGCAACAAACTCTCAATCCCACTTTTCACACCACTTTCAGGCCCAAAGTAACACAAAACTTTACTTTTTTTAATCCAAGATTCCTCGCCCCCATCAACTTTCCAAAACCAACTTTCAACTTAGGGTCTGTTCTTTTGCGAGAAAGTGGGCGAGAAAGTGGGTCTCGCCCACTGTTCACGCCCTGCAGCAGCAAATCCACGCGAGCTTTCTTTGTGCCTGTTCTTTTGCGAGAAATTGAAAGGGGGAACGTGAGCTGAGGTGGCGGCCTCATTTGGGAATCTCGAGCGCTCGTGTTCTCTCCGTGATTTCCGGCGATTACGCTAGATTCTCAGCTTTGGTGGGTCCCACAGGGGTGTTATCACCTGGTTTCTCAAGCTTTGGTGGGTCCCACGCTGGATTCTCAAGCTGGATTCTTCAACTAAAAGAACACACTATACAGAGTGGGCCCCAAAATCAACTTTTCACCTCCACTTTCTATTCAACTTTACCACAAAAAAAAAAACACACTACACCAGTTTTCTTTCTCTCAAGATTTCACACCCTTCAACTTTTCACAACTTCACATTCTAGCCAAAGAACAGGCCCTTGTCAATATTATTCAATCCAGCCAAAATCAACCTGTTGCATGTTGGGATTGAGATCAGTCCGTTTATGGACACAGGCCCGCGTCTTTATTCGGACCGTTCTCCCTTAGATTTATTAATACATCTAGTCAGTCTCCATTAAATTGCATTTGATGGCAAATAGCAACGCAAGCTGGCAAAGATCAAACCCCAGCAGGTCCCGTGGGCTCAGAGGACCGGTTCGACTTCCGATCGGTAGGGTTGGAGATGGGTCCGGTTTGAGTTTGGATTGGCGCGGTTGTAGATGAAGCCGGACCGGTCCATGTGCATTGAAAATATGGTATGGATTCTAGAATCTGTACCCCAAGTCATGCTTGAGCCTGGAAACTTTCTTGAGGTTGGGAGAAATTACTTGTATATTGGGTTGATTATTTACATTGTGACAAGTATAAATATCTATCATACAATTGAGTCCGGCCATCTAGGATTGTCTTATGTGGCGGGTTTGTCCCCGTCACAAGTTTACTGGGACAAACCCCCCACACCCCATCCCCGAAAAAAAAAACACCGAAAAAACACCACCAAACTCATTTATTTGCATGCAATCCTTTACCTCCGACGATACCGACACGCACACTCACGCTTCTCACCATGAAAACTCGCAGTGGATCAAAAAACGAGAGTCCGAAAAGGAAGTGTCGAAATTGTGGCACAATTTGTGCTTTGGTAAATGGTTTAGCGACTTGATCTTTTGATGAGATGCGAGGAAGCGCGATCCATGCAGAAACAAATTCTTAGCGAAGTACCATATGATAGCCATCTTCAATATGATTTGTGCATTCATGAAAAAAATTAGGTTAGTTGCTATAGCTAGAGAACTCTAGTTGTTACGTTATAAAAGAAATCTTCCCTGAATAGAAACATCAATAGCACATAAGAGATTCCGTAAACATCAATACTATGTCTTGTTGTTTATTTCACCAAAAGATGATAGATGATCTTAAGAAGACACCGAACTAGTGGTTGAGCAACATGTATCGGGACTGTGAGACTAGCCAACATTATAGTAATCTATTAGGGATAGGTATAAATCGAGAAAATTGGCTAAATACCATGGGTCAATCATCACTTTTAATTTTTACCACCCTATTTAAAAACTTTGCTAGAATACCACACCACCTAAAAAAGACTAAAATACCCCCGTTCGTTCCCAAAGATTAAAATCCGTCCGCACTGAGCGTATATTGACGTATATTGGCGCATATTGACGTATATCTACGTCGATGCCAAACTCCGACCACCCCGCTTCAAAGCCCATCCGCAGTTGCACTCCGACGTCCACGGAGAAGCCAGCGTAGATATGCGCATATTAAAACCCGTCCGCAGTGAGAGTATAATGGCGTATATTAGCGCAAATTGGCGCAAATTGACGCATATCTACGGGCTTTGAAGCGGGGTGGTCGGAGTTCAGCATTGACGTAGATATGCGCCAATATGCGTCAATATGCGCCAATATACGCTCACTGTGGACTGGTTTTAATATGCGCATATCTACGCTGGCTTCTCCGTGGACGTCGGAGGGCAGCTGCGGACAGGCTTTGAAGCGGGGTAGTCGGAGTTCGGCATCGATGTAGATATGCGCCAATTTGCGTCAATTTACGCCAATATGCGCCGATATGCGCCAATTTGCGTCAATTTACGCCAATATGCGCCAATATACGCCAATATGCGCTCAGTGCGGACGGGTTTTAATCTTTGAGAACGAACGTGGGTATTTTATTCTTTTTTTAGGGGGTGTGATATTCTAGCAAAGTTTTTAAATAGGGTGGTAGAAATTAAAAGTGATGGTTGACCCATGATATTTAGCCAATTTTCTCGGTATAAATCATAGCTAAAGAACAGTGATCGACCAATATGGCAACAAAAATATCTTCATCTATGGAAAAAAAGGGTACGAATGGATGTCATCTTCGTAACTAGAACAAAGGTTTCCTCATAGTCAACATTGTATTCTTGTTGAAAGTTTATCGCATTCATAAGGTGGTAAGAACGAAGCAAATACATCCGAAATTAAGTTGGCAAGAGTGAATAGTCAAAATTGGTTTCATGTAAACACAGGTTCATATTCTTATTATTAATGACGACTGAAGATGTGAGGCTAATGAGTGAAACAACATTCAAAGCAGCTTCCATGTAGTAACACTTTGGGATAAATACTGAAAATATGAGGGATCCAAAAAAACTTTAAGAATATGTCAGTGTTTTCGCTTTGCAAGCCTATTTTATTGATGCGTGTGTGGGCAGTACTGTGAAGCAATAGTGCAATAAGAATTTAATATGTTTTGCAGAAAGGTATTCCTTGGAACCATTTGAGGTAAAAAAACTTATACCCGTTTTAAAAATTGTGTGAATCATGTGTGTGAACGTTGTGTATATGTTGAAAAATTCTTACTAATTTTGCATGAGATAGATCCAATTGTATTGAGAATAATTATGAATAAAGCAAACTGATAAGAGTATAATTTTTCATGTTTTATCCCCCCTTATTTTGCGCATATTATTTTCTTAATTTGACTCGTACCCATGCATTTCTTCAATATTATTTGTTACGCCCTAGAGGCCGGCCCATGAAGATGAGGCCCACCTGCGTTGAAGGCCCAAGCTGGCACCTCACCGACTCTCCTGATAGGACGCTTGCCGAGTTGATCGCCTCGTTCCCAAGAAGCTCGCCTCGCCCCACCTCAAGTTCGCCTTCCAGGACCACCAATGAGCTCACATCATTGACCTGACAGATCGCCTTGCCTGGGACCAACTCGTCCACCCGCAACAAGGATCATCCACCGAAGGAGCCGAGTCTACTCGCCGCCCTACAGCTCTCCCTTGGGGGCGACCAAGCATAAGTATCTCTGACAGGGTAACGTAATCCCTCCTACTCACCATTAATGCCAGCAGTTAAAGGGAAGAACTGACGGCCGCCCCCCGCGTCTAATTAATGTCTCTGACACTGCCTGACACCATTAATGCGGTAAGTACCCCTGTCACAGCCCCATCACTCGAGTGCCAGCAGGGATGATTCGACGGCTGACAAGATGGCAAGCAACCGCCTCACAGCCCTATAAATAGCCCACTCCTGCCTTCATTGAGGGGGTTGGTCAATCAATCGGCTGGTAAATTAATTCTAAAACTCTTACTCTCACACAAGAGCAAAGGTCGTCAATATCTTTGTTCTTTCACTATAGCTCGCCACGGTAGGTCGACCTACTTTTAGCTCGACCTATTAAATTTGTTAATGGTCATTTCAAATGGCTCATATCTGTTTCTGATAAAATATCAAACTTTTTGATTACTTTGTCAAAATATATGTTCCATTCCTTTGATGCCTTGCATGTAATTCATACGCTCCCACTGACCTTGAAAACTTTCTGGCTAATTCATATAAGTTGGTTCGTCTAAATCATATTTAGAAAAATGAACTTATAAGTGAATGCTCAAATTTTCATGGCCAACATGAGCGTTTATATCGAGTTTGGTCCGAGTAGATCTGTACACATCTGCTGGCGAAAACAAAGTTTCATTCTAATCCGTTTTATAGGAATTAGGATGAAAAACCGTTCTCGACTAACATGATTGCACTTCACTATTTTCCTTTCTGCACCAACCTTTCAACTTAAAGATTTACTTGCAGAAAGTGAGGAAACATTTTCCTTAGATACGTAAACTAAATTCCAAAATTTATTTACGCACACGGACCTATTCTAATTGCATCAAGTTATGAATCGAAGTTACTACTCCGAATTTTCATCCCGGAAGTTGACTAAGTCATCATCAGTTATGATGTCTAACTCGACAATTCGTCTCACGAGATTCGAGTAATTACACAACTTCCTTACGATTGATTTAATGAATATCTTATTGATAATGTCCTAATAGAACATTATCAAAACCTAGACATTACTATCTGGGACTTAACCCAGAGGGAGGACTTAACTCAGAGTCACTTGCTATGGATCGCACCAAGTCTAACTAAGTGTGATTCATATATTTTAACACACCGATGTGTTAACCGACTTGACTTGAGAGAAAATCATATTTTCTTTTAATTACGCAAGATTTAATTAGCTAAGTATTTGACCATTCGATCTAATCGAATCAGTTTAAATACTTTATTCATTTCGTTATTTATTTTATCAGTCTTGTGTTTCATCAAGAACACATGTCTTAACAAAATATACGAATAACTTATTTTGGTTAATCTAGACTCGGGTACATCAGTATGTACGAGACTGAGTTCGACAACTCATTCGACCACTGTCTTACAGATGGGTTTCGGTCATTATATCTAAGAGGGTAAGACTCACAAGTGACCGTAGACTTCATAATACGAGAGGTCAGACCCCTCTTTATGTGACTTGTGAAGCTTACTCTCTCGATACGGCCTAGTCTATTTTGCCATATAAGTTTTCTACTATCTTGTGTATTTATATATTAACATTTAATATATTATAGTTATCACATATTACTAACACAAAACATTGCTTCAGAAGCAAGGTGACGACATTCGTCAAAATGTGTTAGACGTCTTTTTGTATAACAATTATTCTGAAATCGTGACATCAAAATATGTCACATTTTCATTTCCTCCTACTTATGCATTTACTAATGATAAATATAACTAACTTTCTCAGTTGATTTTCCGAAGTGCTTTCTTCCTTTTCTAAATCGCATTTAGATATTAAATAGCCCAACATAAATAAATAGCTATGCAAGCATCTCATGTATCCAAACGCCTGAGAGTTGCAATCTTGAGTGTAGCTCAAGAAGTTGCTTGTCTCAAGATCCGGTTGGGATTCATAGCCTTGCACCGCTTATGCACTCGTATTCGACTCAAACAGTTTGAACGAATTTTCGAACTTTGCGGATCAAAATTGTTTGTCCATACAACCTTGAGTGTAGCTCGACAAGTTGTAGGGAGAAACATACTTCAAATATCCTATATGTTCAAGCTGCATTATATAGAGACAAGTGATATGTAGCGTGAATTTATTTGTTGGACCCAGAACTTAAAGAAATCATATTTCTTAAGTCTGTTATTTAGAAGGTCATTTTAATGTCAACGAGAATATATTTTTAATCTTATCAATTTGAATTTAACTTGATATTCAATTAATCAATCTTTTTAACCAGTTAACTTATTCTATTAAAATATTATATTTTGATTCATTCGGTAAACATAGTCTTGCCCTAGTTCAGCATATGTTCAATATTAAATATAGGTAGAATGGCTTTTATCTATCTATATCCTCCCACTATTTTTACGATCGTTTCAAAGCTTAATAACGAACGATTTAATCGAATTAAAATTAATGGGTAAGAGGTCCAATCACCTTGAGCCTAACAACCTTGAGTGTAGCTCAATAAGTTGTAGGACTCTGTAATCGGAAGATGGCTCTTCATCGATTATATCAGATATGACCCTCTTATTGGTTTTTACCCCTAGCCATTTGTGATCATGAGTGTGCTCATCCAAATCACAATGTCTAGTCTAGTCGGACCCTTATTTTCGTGTCTAGCCCGACTTTCCCCGCCGCTCGGTGTATTCACGACACGTCGGTTTAGATTAGGTCTTAGACTACATCTAGCCAGACTACATCATTGACATAACTTACGCCGGCGCATGGTAATACGAAGGTTTGGGTCTAGTCAAGATTTCATCTTATGTATTAAAGGAGTTGGTTTCTATAAGGTTGACATGTTACAGCTTGAGTGTAGCTCAACAACTATAACACGGGTCCTATAGTTGCCAACCCCAAAAACAAGGAGGGCTACGGCTAATCTTGAAAAAGATCATTAACGTATTTGACTTAGATATAGTCCAGGGTGTCATACAATCATGATTCGCATTATTGCGGTCTAGCGGAAGACAGCCAGAGAATTGACTAAGCCAGGATCACTATCCTTTAAAAGGTGATCCAGCAAACTTAGCCAAGCACATTGACTGGATCATGGTCCATTGAATGAAGCTTGTCATTATTATATGCGTGCCATAGACTAAAAGGCTTTTATTAACAACTAATTAATCCTATCAACTAATTGAATCCTTAAATTCAAAATTTTAGGATTTGTTTAATAACTTTTATAAATCCTTATCAACTATAAGGTTCACGTGCTATCCTAATCGTTATTAGGATTTTAATAAATTTATTAACCAACGCTAAAAGCGAAGTCCTTTAATGAGAATTAATTATAACAATTAGAATTAAAAATTCATTAAAGGGACTACCCTAATCAGGAATTAGGTCTTAAAGGGTTGTTAAAAGTTTTATTAAAACATAGCATGTCATTAAAATATATCTCATGAATTTTAATGATTTCTTAATGGCTAACCTAAAAGGTTGTCTTGTGTTATCAAATTAGGGACAAGATGACATAGCCATAAAGTTAATGTTACACTAATTTTAACGCATAAAGATAGTGTACAACTATTTAACAATTAAATAGACCAATGTTTATCACATAAACAATTTTATCTTGCATTTATAAATTTAACATTTAAATTTAAAATATGATTTTAAATCATTTTATTTTATCTCATAAAAATAAAAAACTTGTTTTTAAAATCACAACATTTGCATGCTACTTAAAATATTTATCGCATAAAAATTTTAAACCTTTAAAACAGTTTTAAAAATATCTCATAAATTTAAAACATCATTTTAAAAAAATTCATGCTTAAAATTTTATCACATAAAATATTTAAACATCTAAAATAATTTTAAACTTTTCGCATAAAGTTTTAAAGCTTTAAAATCAATTTTAAAATTATCACATAAATTTAAAACACCATTTTAAAATTTCCATGTTTAAAATTTTATCGTATAAAATAGGGTTATTTAGTACCGACCCCCTGTGTTTTCTCCGAAATTAGCAACACCCCCCTATGGTTTCAATAATTAGTAAGACCCCCCTATTGTATCCAATTTGGACTCTCCCGCCTATAGGAAGACCCCCCTAAACAGGGGGAGAGGGTCCAAAATTGGGTGCCATAGGGGGGTCTTACTAATTATTGAAACCATAGGGGGGTGTTGCTAATTTCGGAGAAAACACAGGGGGTCGGTACTAAATAACCCTATAAAATATTTAAACATCTAAAATCTTTTTAAAATCATCTTTAAAAAATATCGCATAAATTTTAAAACATTTTAAAAGGGCATCTAGAAACATTTTAAATTATCTCATAACTTTAAAACATTTTATAAAGTATTTTAAAAAGCATTTCAATTTTAATAAAATCGCAGTGCTAGATCGTAATGCAAACCTAGGCTCTGATACCACTAAAGGGTTTTGGGGCCCCTTAGGGCACAAAAATTCTATTCCCGTCCTAAGTCGGACGGAACATAGACATAAAAATTGCAGCGGAAAGATTTGTTAATCTATTTAACATGCAGTTAAATAATTTAACTTACCCCTAAGGTACAAGACCCTTAGCCAAGATCTATGCCAACTCGGGATGGATCTGACCATCCCAAGAAGGATCTAACCTACTGCGATTAAATTAAACTAATGCTTAAACACATACCCGGAATCTCAACCCTGGGGCAGGCGAGATGTTCTGCACCGTCTTCCGAGCCGCTCCCCGTCTCATGCCGAGCCGCTCCTCGAACCACTCCTCGAACCGCTCCGCATCCCGAGGTGAGCAATTCTCGTGTCACCGAGCCAACCACGCGTCGAAGAAAGTTTCACGCGAGTGAAACCTTCGCCAAAATTTCGGATCCGAATCCGAACTCCTTTGCGGCTTTGCTAGAGCCCTCAGGAGTAAGGCAGAAATATTAGGGAGAGGAGAAATATTAATTTAAGCCTAGATCCGAGCGTGCTCCAACATTTACGAGAGCCGCTCAGATCTAGAGCTTGGGACGAGTTTTGAGAAGGAGAGCATACCCCTATTTATATAGGCGGCTGACTACTCCCCTTTACTCAAAATCCGATGTGGGACTAATTTTAGAGTTAATCAAATTCAATTTAGTTTGCCTTTCACAAAGGGTAAACTTCTGTGACTTTTAACTCCCTCACCGTTGAGCTGCATGATTGATACAACCTATCAATTCGAAGGGCGTTCAACGTGAACGCATAGGAAAAAACGGCGCGTCAATCCGAGTCCGTTTGACCCCTCAATTGTATGTCCAAAGTTCAGCTCAAGACTAGATTTTCGACTAAAACCAGCCGTCAAATCTGTCCAGTTAACCTAGGGTTCTGCACCCATGGTGGGACCCAGCAAGTGGGCCCCACCACTCAAAAACAGGCTGACTGGGTGCCTGGCCCAGGCCTGGGCGTAGGCGCCCAGGCGCCAGCCTGGCGCTGGGCGCCAGGCTCCCAGGCGGGCGCCCTGGGCCGGGCGCCTTGGGCGCCCGCCCTGGGTGCCTGGGCAGGCGCCTGGGCCTGGGCGCGGGCCCAGGGCGCCTGTTGCTCTGGGCGCCCAGGCCCAGGGCAGGGCCTGGGCTGGCCACTGATCCAGACCAGACCAGAATGGTCTGGCCTGGGTCAGTCTGGTCTAGTCTGAACTGACTTGACCCATTGGGCTGTTTTGAGCATAACTTGGGCATCTGGCGTCCGATTTGGACGCCGTTTGAACCTGGGCGTAGACCGGGACATTCACGTCTTACCCGTGAACTTTTTCTTGCGTTTATTTATTAAATATAGTCTTAAACAATTTAAGATACATTTAATCTCTTTTGCATCATATGCAAATTAGTCCCTATCTAGGCTTATATTATCATTTGCATCAAATACAAATGATCCAAGAGCACATTCCTCTATAGCTCAGAGGTGAGAGTTAGGGCATGGGAGATGACCGGAGCAGGTTGCTGGGCACCGGGCTCTTGGGAGGTGGAGGACGGGCCGGAGATGGTTGGAGGAGGTTGACGGAAGGAGGATGGGAGGAGAGCACGGTGGCGGGGTGTTTTGCGGGCGAGCTGGCATCGGAAAGGCTCAGAGGGAGGGTGAGGGTGCACCGGGCGGTGACTGCAGACTTAGGGGCGGCAGTGGTTGAGAGCTAGGGTTAGGGGGATGGGCTAAGGTTTTTAGAAGAGGAACGGGTTGAATTTGGGTTCTCCTAGGGCTTGTAGGGAGATAGGCGTTTTTTTTGTAGAAGTAGGGAGATGGTTGTGGTTTATAGAAGTAGGGGTAGGGTTTAGTAGGGACAGGCCTAGGGTTTCTTGTAAGGGCGTAGGGCTTCTAGGTTTAGAGGAAAATGAGGCTTGGGGTTCTTTTATTTCGAAAGAGAAGGAGGGGATGTATAAAGTTTTAGAGATAGGGTTAGTATGAGTGTGTGAGTTTGGCCTGGGTTCTTACCCTTGGGGTTTAAAATGAAAGTCTGGGTTTCTATTTTTAGGGAGCTTGGGTCAAACTTTAGGGTATAGAGGAGTCTGGGTTTATTTCTAAGGGTTATTTGCCTTGGGTATGAGTTGCATGCGTGAGGCCTAGGTTAGGCTGTTGGGTTAGAAAATTAGAAAGTGTTTAGATTAAGAAAGTGTTTTAATAGGAATTGATTTGTTTTAATTAGGATTGATTAGGAAAAATTAATAGGAAAAGTTAATAGGAAATTTTTTGAAATTAAAAGATTTGCTTTGAAAAATATTCGTTAGGGAATTAAGGACAAGTAATAAGGAAGTTTGATTAATATTAATAATTGTGAGGGATTGATGGGTTTGAATGAGGTAAATATTTCTTAAAATGTTATAGGTTTAATTAGGATTTAAAAGGGAAGTCTTTAAATAAATTTGCACTTGAATTTGGAAAATATTTGAATTTTAAAACTTTTTGAACTTTAAATCTCAAAACATTAATAACACGATTAATAAGCTAACTAACAAGTATAATAATGGGAGCAAGACATCAAGAGTATATTAATGGAAGACATATATAAATAGAACTCGGTTCCAGTGTATCCAGAATACAGGTCGTTACAGAGATGCTTGATGCAAGGAAGAAAGAGATGAAGTTTGTGGCCTTGGTTATGTTGCGCAAGCTAGGGGTTTCTACATGATAGTTGCGGCCTCTAGGAAGGAGTATGGAAATGAGATAGGAGGTTGCTTGCACAAGGAGATGTGGAGAGTCTATAAGAGATGATGCTTGCGGCCAATGGCTTGGAGGAAATGTAGCTTGCGGCCAAGGGCTTGGAGGAGATGGGCTAGTTGCGCAATGGAGTAATCTTGGCTATTTTTTCTTGCTTGCAAGGAGAGATTGGCAATGGAGCTTTGGCTATGGGAGATAGGAAGTTGCGGCCTTGATGAGCTCTTGGAGTTTGGGCTATGGCTTTGGATCCTTGCAATGAGGAAGATAAACAATGGAGCTTGGTGCAAGGAGATGGCAATGCAAGTTGCGCAAGGAATGAGCTAATGTAGATGAAAGTCGCGGCCTCCCCCTATTCCCTTGTTTTGGAAGAAATTTTTCCCTCTTTGTTTTGGTTTTTTTCACCCAATAATCCCTCTCTTTGAATATGTGTTTCTATAGGAGATGATGTGATATGATAGGATCAATTAGAATCCCATAATTGATGGAGATTGGAAGAAATCCTAATTTGATTAGGATTTGAATGAATCTCTTAGGATATGGAGTTTGAATATGGATGGCTATAGAATTGAATTTGAGTAGCTATAGGATTTGAATTAGATCTCATTTAATCACCTTTCATTTGCATGAGATTCTCCATTTCTCTCTATATTTGACCAAGTCTTCAATTTGCATGGCATTAGGATTTGAATGTTGCACCAATTGATATGAATCAATTCAAATATGGATTTGAATTGATTTGCTTGTCATCTCCTCATCTTTGACTTAGCCCAATTATTGTATCCATATTCGCCATCTTTGACTTAGTCCACTTGGCTCATGCATGGCATATTCTCCATCACTTTTGGCTAGTCTCTCTTTGAGTATTCACGAGAGTGCCATTCCTGAAAACACTTAGCACACACATTAAATCGTTTACACACGTTCATTATCATCAAACACGAAATCATCGATCATTGTATCCAACTACACGTTGTATCCAACTACACGTTGTATCCAACACATCCATCTTATGGATGAGTAGTGTCAACATATCATTGGTAAATTTTCCTTCCTCTGCCATCCTTTCATGTCTCAAATTTCTTCTTCTCTTGTGTTCAGTCTCCTTGCAGTGGCTTCGATCTCAGGATCAAAGAGGATTATGTCTTCTACACTCTGAGTTCGCCTGCTCATACGAGGAAAAGAAAAACCGGGAGAAGATCGTCAGTAAAATAAGAAGAATGGTGAAATGAAAAGAAAAGCATTGTTTAGCAAATCTAAAATAGGTTAATATTAATCTGTTAGCTTCTCCAGTAACTGAATCAAAAAATTGTTCGAGTTTATATTTACCACAAGCGCACGGATAGTCGTAACATAATACGGGTCGATCTCAGACTATAGTTTGTTGTGCAATCTCTAATCAGAGGGTGAGAATTTACAAAGGGTTTATCAATAAGAGAAAAATGCTAGGGCTAAGTGTCCCTATTATCATGGATTGATTGCAGAATTAATCTCAAGAGTCAGATTATTGAATTAATGTGTCGAGTGAGATTATTGTTCCATATATCACTACCTAATAGCTTCTCACGACGTGCATTAAGCCTATCTATCATGAGTTGATACCTACTCTTGTAGTTTCCAAATCATGATAAATACATTACGAATCAACAGTAAATGGTTCCCAACACTTGTTCTCGCCCACTCTCGTAAGAGAACAAGTCAAAGTCAAAGATCTCTAATTTAGGACTCCAACTCTCGTTGATAATCCTAAATGAGTAGCTCTAATTAATTCTGGATCCAACTCTCGTTGATAATCCTAAATTAATAGAAAATTAATTTAACTATCAATGTGCATCAAATCAAAACCCCAACTCTCGTTGGTGATTTGGGTTTGATAACAAGCCAAGAGGTAAATTAATATGAAGCGTGTCCAATACTAAACCAGAAGATATTAATTCAATAAATTAAAGATAAGGTGATCAATTCATACAATCATTCATAATAGGGTTCAACTCAACACTCGTCAAAGAGACTACTCACAATTCATATCAATAATCACCATGCAATTTATATGAAAAAGCATAGAATTAAAGACAAGAGTTGAAGAAAATAGTTACAAATTTGATGATAGCAATAGAAATCCACATCTCTAATCTTTGATCCCAAGCAAAATTCAACATGAGTCTTCAAAAAGTAAGAACAATAGCTGTCGAAGTACTACAAAACCCCTAGGAAAAACTGCCCATAATCTCCTCTCCAAAAACTTGTATTTATACCCCCTCCTTCAATACACATCAAATTCAGGTTCAAAAATCAAGTCAAAACCCTATCTGCGCATTTGCACAACCATGCCAATTCTAGCACAGACTGTAATTGTGCAGAAATTTGGATGTTCTATTGACTTTGCACGCCGTGCCAAATATGGCACTGTGGTGCCAAAATTCCAACTCCACTATCATGTCTTCCAAAAAAACAAAAAATATCCCCAAGCTCAGAAAAATCCGCAAAAATATTTGTTAGAATCGGGAGAAATCTATCTTCGACTGAAAAATAAGAGAGAAGAAAAAATTAGGTCATAAGAATCATATTTTGCACATAAAGAGAAGATAAGCTCTAATGTTAAATAATGTTGCGGGTCAAGTCCGCACAATAGAATTTATTTGTAGTGGGAATCACGGGTACAATGATTTACAAGTTTTGGGTGAAGGCGAGGCTAGGACGACTCAGAGCATGCTTCAAGGGTGAAGAGCCATAGGTCGCCAGGAGGTCGCACGAAGATCGCCTGCTCCCGGTAGCCGAGGCGAGCTCCCTGCGAGGATGAGCAAAAGGTCAGAAAGGCAGGGCCGGTTGTCGGCCCTAAACCCCTCCGATGCCTAAGTCAGGGTTAGGGCTTAGAAAGAGTGGGCTAGACACGTAGGTCGTAAGGTACGATGAACTGGATAAGATCCAAGGAAATAAAAATATTATGGATTCCGAAAGACCAAGTGAATTATTTGAATAAGATTCAAATGGTTGGTCTAACATGAACATAGAAACCCCTTAAGTCTATAGTGTAGACATTTTTAGCAAATCCACTCATGAAGGCTCTACCACATGAAGTCAGGAAAACTTATGTGTAAAAATGGTATAAGATACCGAGATAAATGGGCCTGAGTGCAAGTGGGAGATGTTGAGAGATGATACCCTCAAGACAATCTATCTCTATGTGTGAATAGCACAAATATCTTGTTCGATATAACAGTAAGCTGTTTGGTAATAATTTATCTAAGTTATTTTATAATGTAGTTAACATTAGACATTAGCTTAGGTAAAGTCCTGAGACTTTATGCAAGGTCAAACATGTACCGAGATGAGTATCTCAATCATGGAGAAATGTTTGACCGTTTGTAGCATAAGTCTAAAAGGGTTCGTGGTCGTAGATGTTTCGAGACAAGGATATCGAAACATCGGATAGACCATTGTGTCTAGTCTTCACCGTTTAGCGGTGGCGATGATCTCATGATCGCTTGACTTGGCGAAGTCGAAGATGAGACACATGTGCTCATTAGACCATGAGTTCACTGAACGATCCACAAGAGTTATTATATGGTTAAATTGACCAATCTGTCAATGATAATTCTTAGTGATGATAGGTTAGTTGGTCTTTTGACTTGAGGTCATTTTTTACGAACCTGTGCGTGAACGGTGCCACTAGATCAACTGACCTAGCTTCGAGGCAAGGCATGTCGAAAGGTCTTTGATTGGGTGTCACTTGAAGCGTACGAGGCGAGTAATGACCAAGAGAGGACTCGTCTCTCCCGGTCAATGAGAGTTAGTGTTGTAAAGTTAGTTCGGTCTTTAGTAAAATCTCTGGCCAGAGTATGTTGGAAGAAGTCCAACATTATTTGACTAAAGATCGATAGAAACTAACCGGAGTCAAGTTATTGGGGTTGACAGTTTGACCGTACCCTAGACTTGATCTACATGACATAGTTAAGACGAAGAGACTATAACTGCGGAATTCATCACGGAAACAGTCAGGGTGGTCCTGACAATACTCATGTCAATGAGTCAACCACATAATGATGATTCCTGAAGCAGGGACGGCAAACACTGCTCGTGGTCACTGCCGTATAGGGCTTCGAGCCCAACCTGTTGTAAGGGTCATGCTGTAGGGTCTCACACAGAGTGAGACATTCGTCTAGTAATAGGTAGAAATTAGTTTGGGAGAATAATTTGCATTTGATGCAAGGGATAAAATATTGCAAATGATGTTTGTAATGATCTCATGCATTTAGGATTAATGATCCTGAGTGCAAGTGGGAGATGTGGAGGAATGTGCCCTCGGATCATTTGTATTTGATGCAAATGATAATTTAAGCCTAGATAGGGACTAATTTGCATATGATGCAAAAGAGATTAAATGTATCTTAAATTGTTTAAGGCTATATTTAATAAATAAAGACAAGAAAAAGTTCACGGGTAAGACGGGAATGTCCCGGTCTACGCCCAGGTTCGAACGGCGTCCAAATCGAATGCTAGATGCCCAAGTTATGCTCAAAACAGCCCAATGGGTCAAGTCAGTTCAGACTAGATCAGACTGACCCAGGCCAGACCATTCTGGTCTGGTTTGGATAAGTGGCTAGCCCAGGCCATGCCCTGGGCCTGGGCGCCCAGGGCACCAGGCGCCTGCCCAGGCACCCAGGGTGGGCGCCCTGGGCCGGGCGCCGGGCGCCGGGCGCCCTGGGCCGGGCGCCCAGTCAGCCTGTTTTTGAGCGATGGGGCCCACTTGCTGGGTCCCACCATGGGTACAGAACCCTAGGTTAACTGGACAGATTTGACGGCTGGTTTTAGTCGAAAATCTAGTCTTGAGCTGAACTTTGGACATACAATTGAGGGGTCAAACGGACTCGGATTGACGAGCCGTTTTTCCTATGCGTTCACGTTAAACGCCCTTCGAATTGATAGGTTGTATCAATCATGTAGCTCAACGGTGAGGGAGTTAAAATTCACGGAAGTTTACCCTTTGTGAAAGGCAAACTAAATTGAATTTGATTAACTCTAAAATTAGTCCCACATCGGATTTTGAGTAAAGGGGAGTAGTCAGCCGCCTATATAAATAGGGGTCTGCTCTCCTCCTCAAAACTTGTCCCAAGCTCTAGATCTGAGCGGCTCTCGTAAATGTTTGAGCACGCTCGGATCTAGGCTTAAATTAATATTTCTCCTCTCCCTAATATTTCTGCCTTACTCCTGAGGGCTCTAGCAAAGTCGCAAAGGAGTTCGGATTCGGATCTGAAATTTTGGCGAAGGTTTCACTCGCGTGAAACTTTCTTCGGCGCGTGGTTGGCTCGGCGACACGAGGATTGCTCGCGTCAGGATGCGGAGTGGTTCGAGGAGCGGCTCGACGTGAGACGGGGAGCGGCTCGGAAGACGATGCAGAACATCTCGCCTGCCCCAGGGTTGAGATTCCGGGTATGTGTTTAAGTATTAGTTTAATTTAATTGCAGTAGGTTAGATCCTTCTTGGGATGGTCAGATCCATCCCGAGTTGGCATAGATCTTGGCTAAGGGTCTTGTACCTTAGGGCTAAGTTAAATTGTTTAACTGCATATTAATTAGATTAACAAATCTTTCTGCTGCAATTTTTATGTCTATGTTCTGTCCGACTTAGGACGGGAATAGAATTTTTGTGCCCTAAGGGTCCCCAAAACACTTCACGAGCAGCCACCAGCCTCGTCGCAACCTGACTGCATACCCTAGCCTCTTACCGCCCCATACCCGGTACCCATCTCTCCATGCACGGACCTCACTCCCATTCCTGGCGTTTACTCTGCCTGCAGAGCCTCCATCGCATCATCTTGCTCCAAGCCCGGACGCTGCCGACCACCCCGGCGAACCTCTCCGCCTCTCACCGCCTAGCAAGCTACTGCCCCTCCCTTTCCTTCACCTGCAACAATAAACACGTAAGTTGTTTTAAAAAGAACATTACTCCTTCATAAGAACAATGCTCATTCATATAGTAAACATTAGAAGACAAAATTTTAATGAGGACTGTTGTTTCTTTTATCACCATGTTAGTACGTGAATAATTTTTGCTAATACTCACTTTATTAAAGGTTAGGGTTAGTTACTAGTTAAAAGATATTTGGTGTAAATAGATATTAGATAAGTTAGTTGCTAATTACCTCTGTATATATATGTTATTAAACAGAACATGTTAGTGTATCAGTGTTTTTTAAGTAACTATTAATACAAATATAAGTATTACAACATAACCAAAAGTTAGTTTTCTAATAACTCATATAAGAAATTAGAGTAATAGGTTATAGAAACAGTATCCTTTTTAGTTATTTTTATAAATATGTTAATTGATAAATACGTTAATTTCGTTTAAACTGTTATTGGAACCGAATGACGCAGAAAACGTCCGCGCCTCCCGTACGAACCCGTCGACACCAAAATCACCGGAGACAGGAAAGTGTGCAGTTTATTACATGCATTTACGTATTACTCTTTTAAAACTTAAACTGTGATATATTGTACACAAGATTGCCCTGACACATTGACACTAAAACCCTTAACGAAATGCTAAACTTGAACTCGCGTGCGTGCGTGTAGACACCTTTAAGAAAAATGCCCGTACTTGTTACAACATGAAATGTACAGATAATGGAATGAATAACTTGAATAACATAGAACATGATAGCCGGTTTGGCTAACTCACAGATAATACATGCCGTTGGCTCATAGACATACATGCCGTTGGCTCATAGTTGGCTACTCTCGTCGGTCACATGTGACTAGTCTAGCTCGTGTTCTAGTAGCGTCACATGTGACTAGTCTGGCTCGTGTTCCAGTATATGGCGGTTTAACATTCTGGCTCGTGGTCCAGAAAGTACACGTGGTTGGGGTTGGCTTCCCGGGCAATAGCCGTAGTAAACAGGTCGCCTTCGGGGGCACTTGAAGGTGGATTCACTTACTAGCCGTCTAACGACGTGGGTCTTAGTCACAGACTTGCACACACAATTAAACAACTTGAAAAAGGGTGTTAACATATAGAACTGCTGTTACTTTATTGAATTGCCATGTTTCATTTTCATAATAGAACTGCATGCAAGTGTAAATCTTTATAACTGCTTAAAACTGCCATATATATAATCTTTTGTACATCTTGCCAAGGGTTCCCTTCTAACCATAACTTGCCAGGACCCTTGCTGACATACATTCTATGTTGTTTGAATGTATGTCAGGTCACGAGACAGAGTACCAGGAGGATGAGCTGTTGGATCAGAGTGATCCGTTGGATCAGGAGTACGTCGACCCAGAGGTTCTCCCCACAAAGAACCAGTCATAGAGATTCACCTGCTGTTGCTGCTTTAGAGTTTTATTTTCTGCTTATCTGTTGGGTGTGTACCCACTTTTGTAGACTCTGTTTGTTGGCCATGTTTGGGCCTTACTTTCTCTGTGTACTTTTCTTTCTGGATGTTGACTATTATTATTACCTCTGTTGTTCTGGTTGCTTGCAAGAATCTACGTTTGGTTGTCATTCACAGATGCTTATTAGGCTTAAGCTTCACCGTTTTGCCCCTGCAGACCAGCTTGCGTCCTCGCTCCCAAGTATAATGGGAAGCTGGGCGTGACAGGTTTTTGTGGTGGCCCATGCAGATCCATGCATTATGCAACACTCAGAACAATGGAAATACTAACATTAGCCAAAATGTCTGGATTCAACTGGTACACAAAAATTTACTCGAGTTTTCTTGTTTCAGCCAGGCAGGACGACACAACACCCGAAACAGGAATGGAGCAAGTGGTAGTTGTACTCCTGACATCAATGAACTCCTCGGAGTTATGAGAGGAATGTTAGAGATCCAGCAGGAGCTGATCCAGCAGAGCCAACAACCTGCTCCGACACCACCACCACCACCACCACCACCACCTCGAGCTGAACCTAGAGTGAAGCAGTTCAATGAGGTGCAACCCAGGAGCTTCTCTAGAAAAGAATGGCCTTTAGAAGTTGATGAATGGGCTCAAGGGACTGAAGATAAGCTGAGTACTGCATGTATCCCTCAGGCTGGATGGGTTGATGTAGCGAAACTCCAGTTGACTGACAATGCTAGAAGCTGGTGGCAACTGGAAGAGAGACGTTTAGTCCGACCGATCTCTTGGGGCACGTTTCGGGAACGGTTCAATGCCAAATACTTTCCCAAAGCAGCCAAAAGAAAGCTTCAGCAGCGTTTTGCTAATTTGGTCCAAGGAGATAGGATCGTGAATGAGTATGAGGCTGAGTTTTCCATGCTTAGCCGTTTTGCACCCCACATGGTTGAAAACCCTGAAGACTGTGCGTTTCAGTTTGGCAAAGGCCTGAATCCCAAGGTCCAAGCCTCGATGACCTCGATGAGACTAACGACCCTTCAAAACGTTTTAGATTGTGCACGAAAGCATTAGATTATGGAAAGACTCCCTGTGGGACCTTCAGATGAAGGAGGCAAGTGTCCCATGGGACTGCCTAGGAGGGTGCCCAGAGGAAATTTCCAACCACCGTAGACCACACCGTTCAAGAGGCCATCTGCTCCTGCCGATCGATACAGCTGACTTGCTACTTCTGTGGCAAGACTGGACACCAGAAGAAGGATTGCAGGAGGATGATGAACCAGTGCCTGATTTGCAGATTACCTGCACATGCTGCGATGGACTGCCCCCACGACGAAGGACCATCGAGCACCTACTGGAGTACCTGGACCGATTTAGCGAGCAGTGCTTGCACCTGTTAGCGTGGAGCACCCGGACCTACTCAGCGTGGATCGCATCTGATTCCATAGAACCGAGCCTATCAGGAGGCCAATCAGCCGAAGCGCCAGGCGTTCACGATGACAGCTGCAGAAGCTGAGGCTGAGGATGAAGTGATCACAGGTAACATTTATTCCTAGTATTTATTATTTCTCATATATTCATGCTTGTTAGTTAGGTTTCCTTGCTAAGTTTATTATTAGTATTATCTTAGGTGTTATCTTAGTGGCCTCCCACCCGGCTCTGACTTTATTTGATTCCAGAGCTTCTCTGTGTATTATATCACAGAAGTTTATAGTTAAGCACTCGATCCCTACCTACTCACTTCCCAAGAGATGGAATGTCACAATCGGAAGTGGCGTAGTGAGTGTTACCTTGGGATGCAAATCATGTCCCTTAGTGATTTGCAGACATGAGCTCTATGCAGACTTCATGGTAATGGACACACCCAATTTTGATGCTATTCTCAGCATGGACTGGTTAGAGACTTTCTATGCTACTATCGACTGTCATAAGAAGAAAGTAGTATTTGAAATTTCCGACCATCCGGTGTTCAAATTCATCAGTGGTAGTCGTTCGCTCAGGCCTATCAGATTTCGGGCTCAGCCAAACGAAGCGATCCTCGCGTCTATGCAAGTCGAACTGGAGAAGCCTGCAGTGGTTCGAGACTTCGAAGACGTTTTTTCGGAGGATATTTCTGGATTGCCGCCAGACAGAGCTTTGGGGTTCAGTATCGACCTAATGCCGAATACTCGGCCAATCTCAAAGGCGCCTTACCGTATGGCTCCAGCAGAGCTTGAAGAGCTACGAAAGCAGTTGGACGATCTGTTGCTGAGAGGATTCATTCATCCCAGCGTGTCTCCCTGGGGTGCACCTGTACTGCTAGTTAAGAAAAAGGATGGATCGAGAAGAATGTGCGTGGATTATCGGGAGCTAAACAACGTCACTGTGAAGAATAAGTACCCACTACCTCGCATAGATGATATCTTCGATCAACTCGAAGGATCATGAGTTTTCTCTAAGATGGACCTCAGGAGTGGATACCATCAGGTGAAGGTCAAGAATGAGGATATCTACAAGACGGCCTTTCGGACCAAGTATGGACACTACGAGTTCGTTGTCATGCCATTCGGTGTGACCAATACTCCTGCAGTATTCACGAATATCATGAATCTGATATTCTACGAGTTTTTAGATAAATTCGTAGTGATATTTATTGATGACATATTGGTCTATTCGAAGAGTGAAGAGGAGCATGCCGAGCACCTGAGGATTGTGTTAGAGAAACTTCAACGTCACCAGTTGTATGCCAAGTACAGCAAGTGCAAATTCTGGCTGGACCTATCGTAATCCTTGGACATGTGGTATCGGGCGATGGTATCTCGATTGACCCAAATAAAGTTGCTTCACTCAGAGATTGGCCTCCCCCCTCGGTCGGTTTCAGACATCAGGAGTTTCTTAGGATTGACATGCTACTATCGTCGATTCATTCAGGATTTCTCGAGGATAGCAGAGCCCATGACTCGACTGACGATGAAGGATGTCAAGTTTGTTTGGTTAGACTCTTGCGAGCAGGCATTTGGGACTTTGAAAGCAAGGCTGACATCTGCACTAGTTCTGGCTATTCCAGATAGGACTGGAGGATTTGAGATCTTTTGTGATGCCTCGGGCAAATGTCTTGGATGTGTTCTGCATCAGCATGGTCATGTAGTCACTTACGCTTCTCGACAGTTAAAGATTCACTAGAAGAATTATCCGACTCACGACTTGGAGTTAGCTGCTGTCATTTTTGCTTTGAAGATTTGGAGACATTTCTTAATGATTGAGAAAGTGAAGATCTTCACTGATCACAAAAGTTTGAAATATATATTTACTCAGAAGGAGTTTAATATGAGATAGTGCAGATGGTTAGATCTGATGGCTGATTACGACATCGACCTCCAGTATCACCTAGGGAAGGTTAACGTCGTACCTGACGCCTTGAGTAGACTTCCAGCGGTTAAGACTCTCATAGTTCAGTAGAGGCTACAACAGGATCTGCGTGAGATGAACACAGAGGTTGTGTTACCTGAAGTCATATCGTCATTGATGAATATGCAGATTTAGTCAACGATAATGGATCAGATCAAAGCTGCACAGTCTGGAGATGCTAAACTGCAGAGGATCCGAGAGCAAGTTGAAGCTGGACTTCGAACGTCTTTCATTATTCATGAGGATGGTTCCTTGAGATACGGCAGCAGGATCTGCATACTTGTAGGTGATATCAGAGATGAGCTGATGAATGAAGCTCATAGCTCTCCCTATTCCATTCATCCTGGCGGTACCAAGATGTACACGGATCTCTGTCTGAATTTTTGGTGGCATGGTATGAAGAGGAGCGTCGCCAAATGTCTCGTGTGTCAGCAAGTGAAGGCTGAACACCATTGCATAGCCGGATTGCTTAAACCTCTGTCGATTCCGGAGTAGAAGTGGCAGCACATCACCATGGACTTTGTGACTGTACTACTTCGGAGCACCAAGCAAAATGACGCAATTTGGGTTATCGTTGACCGATTAACCAAGTTTGTGCATTTCATTCCTTTTCGAGTAGGACAATCTACGGAGATACTAGTGAAGAAATACATGGAGGTAATTATCTTTCTATTACATTTATAACTTCTTTCTAGTGCCTATCGTGATGTGAATGATAATTGTACATGAGGTTGTACGATTGCATGGAGTCCCCGTGAGTATCGTCTCTGATCGAGACAGGAGATTCATGTCTCAGTTCTGGAAGAGTCTACAGACAAATCTGGGTACCAGTCTGAGTTTTAGCACTACATATCACCCGTAAACTGATGGACAGTCGGAACGCACTATTCAGATATTGGAGGACATGTTACGAGCTTGCATGTTGGATCTTAAGGGTTCGTGGGAAGACCATCTATGTCTAGTGGAGTTCACCTACAACAACAGCTATCAAGCCAGCATTGGCATGGTGCCATTTGCTGCACTTTATGGAAGGAAATGTCGATCTCCGCTGAGTTGGGATGACATTGGTGATAGAGAGCTGTTGGTACCAGAGATGATAGTTGAGGCTGTGGATGTAGTGCGTACTATCAGGGATAAGCTTCGTGTTGCACATGATCAGTATAAGCATTGGGCTGATGCTAAATGCTGTTATTTGGAATTCAAGGCTGGAGATCATGTGTTCTTGAAGATATCCCCGAACAGAGGAGTGATCCGTTTTGGGAAGCGCGTCAAGCTTAGTCCGAGATTCATTGGACCATTTGATGTGCTAGAGTGAGTTGGAGAGGTAGCCTATCGTCTTACACTGCCGCCTTCATTGGAGGGAGTACATGATGTTTTTCATGTATCTCAACTACGTCGTTACATCAGTGACCCGTTACACGCTGTCAATTACTCGGAGATTACGGTTCGACCGAATCTGACTTATGAGCAGCAGCCGGTGCAGATTTTAGACCGGCGTCAGAAGATGCTCAAGAACAAGGTCGTCGAGCTCGTGCGAGTGATGTGGTGTCATGATTCTCCCAGAGAATCCACCTGGAAACGGGAAGACGAATTGCAAGAGCGTTACCTTTATTTGTTCCATGCCCATTAGTTGATAGAAATTCCGTGGACGAAATTCTGTTAAGGTGGATATAATGTAACGACCTGTATTCTGAATACACTGGAACTGAGTTCTATTTATATATGTCTTCCATTAATATACTCTTGATGTCTTGCTCCCATTATTATACTTGTTAGTTAGCTTATTAATCGTGTTATTAATGTTTTGAGATTTAAAGTTCAAAAAGTTTTAAAATTCAAATATTTTCCAAATTCAATTTCAAATTTATTTAAAGATTTCCCTTTTAAATCCTAATTAAACCTATAACATTTTAAGAAATATTTACCTCATTCAAACACATTAATCCTTCACAGTTATTAATATTATTCAAACTTCCTTATTTACTTGGCCTTAATTCCCTAATATTTTTCAAAGAAAATCTTTTAATTTCAAAAACTTTCCTATTAACTTTTGCTATTAATTTTCCCTAATCAATCCTAATTAAAACAAATCAATTCCTATTAAAACACTTTCTTAATCTAAACCCTTTCTAATTTTCTAACCCAACACCCTAACCTAGGCCTCACGCACGCAACTCAAACCCAAGGCAAATAACCCTAAGAAATAAACCCAGACTCCTCTATACCCAAAAGTTTAACCCCAGCTCCCTACAAATAGAAACCCAGACTTTCATTTTAAACCTAAGGGTAAGAACCCATGCCAAACTCACGCATCCCTACTAACCCTATCTCTAAAACTTTATATAGCCCCTCCTCTCTTTCGAAATAAAAGAACCCCAAGCCTCCTTTTCCTCTAAACCTAGCAGCCCTAACCCCTTACAAGAAACCCTAGGCATGTCCCTACTAAACCCTTACCCTACTTCTATAAACCACAGCATATCTCCATACTTCTACAAAAAAACGCCTATCTCACTACAAGCCCTAGGAGAACCCGAATTCAACCCTTTCCTCTTCTAAAAACCCTAGCCCGTCCCCCTAACCCTAGCTCTCAACCATCGCCGCCGCTAAGTCTGCAGTCATCGCCCGATGCACCCTCACCCTCCATCTGAGCCTTTCCGATGCCAGCTCGCCCGCAAAACACCCTGCCACTGTGCTGTCCTCCCCTTCTCCTTCCGTCGACCTCCTCCAACCATCTCTGGCCCGTCCTCCACCTCCCAAGAGCCCGGTGCCTTGCAACCTGCTCTGGTCATCTCCCATGCCCTAACTCTCACCTCCAAGCAGCCACCAGCCTCCCTGCAACCTGACTACATACCCTAGCCTCTCACTACCCCATACCCGGCACCCGTCTCTCCACTCACGGCCCTCACTCCCATTCCCGGCGTCCACTCCGCCTGCAGAGCTTCTGCCGCATCACCTTGCTCTAAGCCCGGACGCTGCCGACCACCCTCGATGTACCTCTCTGCCTCTCACCGCCTAGCAAGCTGCCGCCCCACCCTTTCCATCACCTGCAACAATAAACACGTAAGTTGTTTTAAAAAGAACAGTACTCCTTCATAAGAACAGTGCTCCTTCATATAGTAAAGATTAGAAGATAAAATTTTAATGAGGAATGTTGTTTCTTTTATCACTATGTTAGTACGTGAATAATTTTTGCTAATTCTCACTTTATCATAGGTTAGGGTTAGTTACTAGTTACAATATATTCGGTGTAAACAGATATTAGATAAGTTGGTTGATAATTACCTCTGTATATATATGTTATTAAACAGAACATGTTAGTTTCTCAGTGTTTTTTCCTGTAACTATTAATACCAATATATAAGTATTACAACATATCCAAAAGTTAGTTTTCTAATAACTCATATAAGAAATTAGAGTACTAGGTTATAGAAACAGTATCCTTTTAGTTATTTGTATAAATATGTTAATTGATAAAATACGTTAATTTCGTTTAAACTGATATTGGAACCAAATGACGCAGAAAACGTCCGCGCCTCCCGTACGAACCCGTCGACACCAAAATCACCGGAGACAGGCAAGCGTGCAGTTTATTACATGCATTTATATGTTACTCTGTTTAAACTTAAACTATGATATATTGTACCCAAGATTGCCATGACACGTTGACGCTAAAACCCTTAACGAAATGCTAAACTTGAACTCGTGCGCGTGTGTGTGTGGACACCTTTAAGTAAAATACCCGTACATGTTACAACATGAACTGTACAGACAATGGAACAAACAACTTGAATAACATAGAACATGATAGCCGGTTTGGCTAATTCACAGATAATACATGCCGTTGGCTCATAGACATTCATGCCGTTGGCTCATAGTTGGCTACTCTCGTCGGTCACATGTGACTAGTCTAGCTCGTGTTCCAGTGGGTCACATGTGACTAGTCTGGCTCGTGTTTCAGTATATGACGGTTTAGCATTCTGGCTCGTGGTCTAGAAAGTACACATGGTTGGGGTTGGGTTTCCTGGCACTAGCCGGTAGTAAACGGGTCGCCTTCGGAGGCACTTGAAGGTGGATTCACTTACTAGCCGTCTAACGACGGGGGTTTTAGTCACGGACTTGCACACACAATTAAACAACTTGAAAAAGGATGTTAACCCATAGAACCGTTGTTACTTTATTGAACTGCCATGTTTCATTTTCATAATAGAACTGCATGCTAGTATACATCTTTATAACTGCTTAAAACTGCCATATACATAATCTTTTGTACATCTTGCCAAGGGTTCCCTTCTAACCATAACTTGCTAAGACCCTTACTGACATACATTCTATGTTGTTTGAATGTATGTCAGGTCACGAGATAGAGTACCAGGAGGACGAGCTGCTGGATCAGAGTGATCTGTTGGACCAGGAGTGCGTCGACCCATAGGTTCTCACCACAGAGGACCAGTCATAGAGGTTCACATGATGTTGCTGATTTAGAGTTTTATTTTCTGCTTATCTGTTGGGTGTGTACCCACTTTTGTAGACTCTGTTTTTTGGCCATGTTTGGGGCCTTACTTTCTCTGTGTACTTTTCTTTCTGGATGTTGACTATTATTATTATCTCTGTTGTTCTGGTTGCATGCAAGAATCTACGTTTGGTTGTTATTCACAGACGCTTATTGGGCTTAAGCTTCACCGCTTCAGCCCTTGCAGACCCGATCACGACCTCGCTCCCAAGTATAATGGGAAGCGGGGCGTGACAATCTCGAAGGCCAAAACTTCACACCAATTCCAAGAGCTCTAGGCCGCAACATACTTCTCCAAGCCATAACCCTCTTCAAGGCCGCAACATACTTGAAGTCTTCAAGCCTTGGCCGCAAGTTCCATAGGAAAGAGCTTCATACATTGCACAACACAAGAGAGAGCATCCTTCATCACATTGCGCAACACTTCATGGAGGCCAAAGCACTAAGGCTGCAACATCAAGGAGCCCAAGTCACCTAGGCCACAAGTTCCAGAGACGAGGACATGACATTGGCGACACATCCTGTCAGATACGATCTGACCTGATCTGATTGACAGAGATGACTGTCGCTATAGAAACTGAGATTCTCTAAACTCATTATTATATTTGTGTAGTCATATAGATCTCTGTAGGAAAAAATTTACCATTGATATATGTTTTGGGGAATTGTCTAGTGGGGACTAGACAAGAGGGTCTTGACGAGTTGTAGCTAGTCAAAATAGAGCGTTTACTAAGTTGATAGTGTTTTGCACTGGTGGAGTGTGTTACAACTAGGTGAGGAGTGGGAGCTCGGGATTCATTGTAGTTGTGCAAAGAAACATATTAATCTATTATTTTCTTGAGTGCTGGATGTAGGTCGTTGGGGTGACCGAACCATGATAAATTTACGCGTACTCTGTGATTGCATATTTTTTACTCTGCCTGTGATTATAACTACATGTGATTTCTCGTAGGTTGCACGAGAATTTTTATTAGCCTATTCACCCCTCCTCTAGGCTTAGATCCAGATCCAACAAGTGGTATCAGAGCAGGTTAGAGGATCTAGGCTAGATTGACCATGAATAACTCTATTGATTGTGCTTTTCCTGAAGGCCAGTTCATATCACAACCCCCAAAATTTAATGGAGTAGATTATGCTTATTGAAAATCTAGGATGAAAATCTACTTAGTGTATGTGGATTATAAAGTGTGGAAAATTGTTGAAAATGGATATAAACCACATGTGCTTAAAATTGAAGACACTGAAATAATTAAACCTGAAGAAAAGTGGGATAATGCTGATTGAATACTTTATTCTTTAAATGGAAAAGCTATGAATGCTCTTATTTGATCTTTAGATAAGCCTGAATTTAATCATATCTCACATTGTACAACTGCACAGGAAATATGGCACACGCTGGAGGTGACGCATGAGGGAACGTCACATGTGAAGGAGTCTAGACTTGCCTTATTGAGCACATTGTACGAGAGCTTCCGCATGCTTCCGTTAGAATCGATATCAGAGTTGTTTGCGAGGTTCACGTACATCGTTTACAAGTCTAGCTCACTTGGTAAGCCATACTCTAGCCTTGAGCATGTGAGAAAAATCTTAAGGGCGCTGCTAAGCTCGTTTAGGCCTAAAGTCACTGCCATTCAAGAAGAGAAAGATCTATCACAGATGAGAGTGGAGGACTTGATGGACAGCTTAATGTCCCACGAGCTTGAGCTGCAGAATATAGAGGCTAGAGAGAAACCAGATGCGAAGGAAAAGGAGCCGAAACCACTAGCTCTTCAAGCTAGCAAAGATGACGACGACGATGAGGATGAGATAGCACTGATGGTCAGAAACTTCAGAAAATATGTCAGAGCTCCTCAAGGAAGAGAAGAAATGCATAAAAGTTTCATTCGTTCTAACAATTTTAATTCTGATAGAAATTCCTCTGAACAGAATACTACTAACAGAGTTGAATGCTTTAAATGCAGGAAAAAGGGGCACTATGTGAAGCATTGCAAAAAGAAACGGCTAATGTCGCAGAAAAGAAAGGAAAAGCTGTGGTGCGAATGTGGGACATGGACAGTGAGGATGAGACTGAGGAGATTGTAGCACACTCCTCCCTTTATTCATGGCAAAAGATGATGAGGTAAAATCTTGCACCAAAGCTGAACTTTTAAATATTTGTAAAGTAATGCAAGATGAGATTAATGAGTTAGAACTTACTTTAGATGACTATAGGAATGGTTGTTTTGAATTGCAAAAAGAAAATTGTGACATGTTGAAAGAAACTGAAAATATGAAAGAAGAACTTATTGCATGCAAATTAACCATCACCATGTTGAAAGAAGAAAAATCTAGCTCACCTGAAAAAGTTGATTGTCTTTCTTGGCACTCTTTGTTAAAAGAGATTAGCATGCATAAAGAAAAATTTATTAAGATTGAAACTGAAATTAAATTGCTTATTGAAAAAATGTGCATGCTAAATAGTGAGCTTAAAGAAAAGATGATTGTGTTTGAAAAGAAGGAAGAGGAAAACAAGAAAGCTTTCATTAATAAATGCACTTTGCTTTTGAACTAAAATACTTTATTGAAATCCAAAATTACTAGTCTAGAATTGTCATTAAAGAAATTTTCAATTGGAAAACAATCGTTGGACATTATTCTTGGAAATCAACTTTATGGCAATAGTAGGCGAGGACTAGGATATGGTTTAAAAATGTTGAAAAGACTAAATATAGAAAAGTTCACATTGAAACAACAAAGGTTGGAAATACGCATGCAAAGTGCTTTGCTTGGTCTTGTGTTGGTCATACATCATATTATTGTAAGTTAGGAACACGAATATGAAATTCAAGCAAATATGGGTTCCTAAATCTTTGATGACTAACATGAGTGGACCTTGCTGGATTCTAAGGTCACACATAACATCTATCGTGTAGGTAAGATGGAGATTTGGCGAGGAACTACAAATTGAACGCTTCATTATTTAGTTCCTTAGCCAAGCGACGACGCGAAGGTATATTTTTCTAATTTGCACTTAATGCATACGTTCATATCATTTTTTACTTTGTGTGCTTGATTTTTTTTTATTTTATGTGCTAGTTTGTTTGCTTTCTATCTTGTTCTACTTCTTTATAAAGAAAATTAAAAAGAGAAAAAGCAAAAAAATGAGCTTAATGTATATCTTTTCCTTTGTATCATTCTAGTGTATTTATGAATGTCATTCACATCCTTGTAGAAATCATTGTATTATTGTTATAGCTACATGCGCATGTTAGTATCTCCATATAGCCAAGACATGTTTAATGAATTGAGTAACATGATTTCTACACCTACACTTTCACTTCCACTAGTATTGAATATTGTTGCACAATTGGAGATTCTTTTATGAAATAATGGAAAATGAATGTAGGATGAATAATAACTGCAAATCTAAGGAATATGATGTGTATTTTCCATGGATAAAAATTGAGCTCAAAAGAATTGAATATGAAAAAAATTAAAATAAACTATATGAATATAGCTCCGTATGAAAAATGGATACAATCCTTGGCATGTACACTACACACGAGTATCCAACATATACTTTATAAGTAATCTTTAGCGTTGGTGTTATACCCATCAAGCAATGTCACCCACACATCTAAGAGTCCTTATAGGCTATGTTTTTGGGGTGTGGTACATTGAACTCATTTTTAATGAGATGAGGAAAATCAATCCTAGGTGATTTCATATTTAATCGAAAATGTGGATTGGTTTTGGTTGTATTTCTTAAGAGTATCTCCTTTTATGCTTCAATTATCTAATCATCGCACTTACACGATGGTGTAGAAGTCTACGTTACACTATTCATTGAATTTGAAGTGTTTATTTTAAGAAAAATGACATGCAAGTGCTAGTTGTAATTTATAATACTCTATTTTTGCATGTGGCATGAATTAGACTTCGTTTATACACTTTTGATGATAACAAAAGGGAGATAAAATATGGAGAAAGATTTGAATGGTTTGGTATGTGCATTAATGCTCATTTACTGCATATATGAATATTGGTTGAAGGGGGAGCATTAATGAACAATGAATAATGAAAATGTGTGCTTATTGAATATATGAATATTGGCTCAAGGGGGAGCATGAATGAAGGGGGAGCATGCATACATGTTTGAATGCTTTAACATCATTGTTGCATGCTTGTATGTTGCATGCTTGTATGTTGCACATCAATGCCATACTTGTTGCATATCAATGCCATACTTGTTGCATATTGCATACATCCTCCATCTTCACACTTCCCACACACATGTCACGATGAAATCATATGAATCGTTATTTTTCAAATCTTATATTACTTTGTCATCATCAAAAGGGGGAGATTGTTGGATACACCGTGTAGTTGGATACAAGAATCAATGACTTCTTGTTTGATGATAACAAACATGTGTGAACGATTTCATGTGTGTGCTAAGTGTTTTCAGGAATGACACTCTCATGAATACTCAAAGAGCGACTAGCCAAAAGTGATGGAGAATGTGACATGCATGAGCCAAGTGGACTAAGTCAAAGATGGAGAATATGGCTACAATAATTAGGCTAAGTCAAAGATGAGAAGATAAGGAGCAAATCAATTCAAATCAATTGGTGCAACATTCAAATCCTAACGCCATGCAAATTGATGACTTGGTCAAAGATGGAGAGATATGGAGAATCTCATGCAAATCAAAGGTGATTAAATGAGATCTAATTCAAATCCTATAGCTACTCAAATTCAATTCCATAGCCATCCATATTCAAACTCCATATCCTAAGAGATTCATTCAAATCCTAATCAAATTAGGATTCCTTCCAATCTCCATCAATTATGGGATTCTAATTGATCCTATCATATCACATCCTCTCCTATATAAACACATATTCAAAGAGAGGGATTTTTGGGAGAGAAAAACCAAAACAAAAGGGGGAAAAATTTCGGCCAAAACAAGGGAATAGGGGGAGGCCGCAACTTTCATCTACATTAGCTCCTTCCTTGCGCAACTTACATTTCCATCTCCTTGCACCAAGCTCCATTGTTTATCTTCCTCATTGCAAGGATCCAAAGCCATAGCCCAAACTCCAAGAGACAGATGGGCACGATAAAAAATGGGGGAGGTAAAAATGGGAATGGGACAACATCAACCAGAGGCACCACCCTCTGGGGATGGTGGTGGGTCCCACTGCTGCGGACCAGAAGATGTGGGTGGTGAATATAGGACAAGAGCAGTAGTGAACTGGACTGTGGTGACTGACTTAGGTGTGGGAGAAGTAGGCTCTGCAGCAGCCTGAGAATGTGGAGCACTGAGCGGTGCAACAGTAGTCACAGTGGCTGGTCGGGGTGGAGGGGCGGGAGCGAGGATCACGGGTGGTGGGCCACGTGTCCGAAGTAGGTCAATAATGGAGGCTAGGTCTGCTTCGACTCTCTCATGATGCGTAGTCGTCGAGCGTACGAAGGCATCGAAATCTCGTCGAAGGCGAGAAGTCGACTCCTCCAATGCAGTCAGACAACCGTCTGTGGTATGGCAGTCGAGGGGAGGGCGAGAAACGTGAACTTAAGACACCACTCTCGTCAAACGGTCCCGTGTAGATGATACACGGTGCCTGGGCTGGAAAGTCGGAGAGGGGATACTCGACGGGATCTCAGCAGAGGACAGAGCAGTCGTCGACACAGAAGAGTGGACAGACGTCGAGACGCTCTCGGTAAGGACAGCTGAAGAAGGTGACGAAGATGTGTCAGTGATCGGAACATGGGACCCTAATGAAATGGGCAGTGAGGCCATAAGGTCCCAAAGAGGTGGAAGAGTGGGGGCTGGGTCGTGCTTAGGAAAGTCTAAATCTGTAAGATCGGGAGCAGAAAGAATATCGGTGCCCTTCGACACGGGTATAGAAGAAACAGAGGAAGGTGCAACGAGGCGGGAGGTGGTGACAGTCCCCGATGGCCCGACGGAGGTGGAGGTGGAAGAGGCAGATGTGGAAGAAGTAGTGCCTCCTAAGCGAGGTGGATGTACAGGTGGAGCTGAAAGGGCAGCAACAAGGGCTAATATGTCGTGCTCCTCGTACTCGGGAGGGAGGGACGGGGCACCCGGTCATCGGCATCGGCCTCTACGGGAGCTCCCGATGGCTCGAGTACATGGAGGGCAGGAAGCAGGTGTACCCTGTCAATCATATAGCTCAGCTGAACTGGTGCTATGTGGATAAGGTGAGGGGCGGGAAGTACCATGTAAGGCGTGTTGTGGGTGACGACAAGATATGTTCAGTGACAGGCTCCATAGGACCTGATGATATGCATGTGCTCGAGCGTACCAAGAGTCAAGCATGTGGGGGCCAGGAGGGGTCACTAGATCATCGCGAAGATGAATACCAAGCATGCATGCAAAAAATCGTGAAAAATCCGCCACAGCAGATATCGGTCGCGTGGTGTGCGTGGGCAGTCTGAATAAGGTGATGACACAGCCAGTGGGCTATGTCAGAAAGTACGAAGGGGCAGAGGGAGCCGTCTGGGTGGAAGCGTATCGGTCGGGTCATTCCCATCAGATGGGAAAGCTCGAGTAGGGACATGGTCCCGACCTTTGGCCTGGAAAAGATGGTCGTGGCGAGGTGGCGCTGCACATAACAAAGGCAAGGATGCATGATGCTTTCGTCCGGCTCGGGCGGTAGTGGTCCAGACCTGAAATACGATGCCAGAAAGCTGGGGCATCGAAAGGGCCAAAGTCGTAGTCTGGGGAGAAGGTGGCTCGGGGTCGTGGATGGCAGGAAAATGGAAGTGTGCACGGATCATCTCGTATGTGATCATGAAATCGTGATCCATAAGACAAAAAGTGATGCCATCGCCCATCGCGATGCGGGCGATGGAGCTCAGGCCTCCAAGGTGAGGTGTGTGTAAGTGGGGGCGTGGACACTTAGGAGATGATCGAAGCCAATCGTGCGGTACAGCTAATTGACTCCCGGAAGGAGTCCAAGGGATCGGAGGGTGGGGACGTCTATGAAAAGAGTGGAGAAGAGACGACGTTGTGAGAGCCTGACGAAGCGCTCACGGTGCTCGTCGTCTCGAAAGGTGATGCCGAACGTCCGCACACGAGGCGGAAGAGCGACGGGAATGTCAGGTGGTGCGAAAGTGATGATAGGTGCGGAGGTGGGGATAGGCACGGTAGTGGTGGGGATAGTAGTGGTGGGGATAGGCATGGTAGTGGTGGGGATAGGCACGGTAGTGGTGGGGATGGTAGTGGTGGGACGAGGGCGACGTGTGGGTCGGGAAGAGGAGGCGCCAGTAGACGGCCTCTTCCCACGAATGGGAGGTATGGAGGCTCCTCGAGTGCGAACCATCGTGGAGATGACAGGTTGATTTGTCGGTATAAAAAGTAAATAGAGGAAAGAGTGTACCGACTGAGCGAGCGCATCAAAAGTCTCACTCAAGATAATCCCGATAGTGGTCATTTGAGCCGAATTTTTCAATGTCCATCACAATCACTACAGGAAAACAGAGCAAAAAGGACGGCAAATATCCGTCCTTTTTGCCCAAATTCCGTCCTTTTTTGGTCGGAAAGGACGGATATAGGACGGACATTTTCCGTCCATTCAGCGACGTCCTATATTACAGTCAGTCCTATTTCCGTCCTATATTTTAACCCTAAGGACGGATATAGGAAAGATAAAAACCGTCGCAAAAAAGACTTAATTCAGACAATTTTCGTCCGAATTCCGTCCTTTATCTTAATTAATTACTTCTAAGTAACTAAGTAATTAGTATTAATTAATTAACTATTCCGTCCTATATACGTCCTTTAAAGCGACAAATTAATTAAGATTTCCGTCCTCAATCCGTCCTATATCTTCCTGAAAGTTTTCTATGTTCCGTCCTATATCCGTCCTGAAACCGTCTTAATTTCGTCCTATATGAGTTGTTTGGTTGTTAATTATCCGTCCTGAATCTGCCCTATATCCGTCCTATACTGTAATCAATTAATTAAAAAATTTGCAGCCAGCAATAGCCGGCTGCGGTGTCGCCGCCGTCGTTGTTCGGCGGTGTTCATCCCCAAACATAAAAAATTCATCAATATTCATACCCAAACATCAAAAATCTTACCCAAACATCAAAAATTCATCAAAATTCATACATAAACATCAAAAATTCATCCCCAAACACAAACACAAATAAGATTCAATTCATCAAACACAAAATTTAACACACATTCCAAACAAAAACGAAATCAACAAAATTACAATAAACCAAAATTCCCGAAACACAAATAAAATTACACTCATTCATCAAAATATAAACAAAAAGACAAATCAAAATGAAAATATAAATAAAGAATCTGAAAAAGAATGGTAATCATACCTCTTTTAGTCATATTGTTGAGAAAGAGATTGGAAGAAGTGTGTAAACTAATCTCTAAAATCAAGAGTAGCCATGGCATAAGCCATGGCTCTCTATATATTCATTCACCTTTGAAGTCCAAGTGACTCCCCACTAAGTTAGTGGGGAGTAAATGGTGAGATGATGAGGAGAGGGAGGCCAAAAGCCTCTCTCAACTCACAACACTCCCCTTCATCTCTCCATTACCTTGGTTTAAGCATATGAATACTTCAGGATTCAGTATGCTAATGGGGTGGATACTTCTGGATCCAGATCCACTGTGGTTGCCTCGTTAAAACCTTAGCTGTGGAAAACCCAGTGGGAAAACCCAGCAGCTTAAGGGAAAAGAGTACAACTATTGAGGGACTCTCCCTGATCTGTACAAGCTTCAGGCTTGCAGATTTCCTATGTATCTATACAATCATCTCCTATTTGTCTATACATCCATCATGTTCTGAAAGCAAATACAGTCATCACTTATCAATACAAGTTTATTCATCTAGCGGCTATTGGAAAGTAGTGGCGCTCTGGAGTGGAATACTCTTCGAAGTTGGTAGACGACTCCACTAAAGTATTCTTTGAATCAGTCTTCTGTGTGCATGCAAGGTACTGCTGGACCTGGCTGAGCGTTTAAAATACTTGCTTCTTGGATGATGAGCTTCTCAGAAGATGTAGACATTGGAGGATGATGTGTAGATATTTGGGAGGTGGACGACCTTTTGTGTTTTAGTCATCGCGATGATATTTAAACCTGCATATGCGATATATATTCCATGACCCTTGGAAGTTGCGCAGAAGCAGCTTATCCTTGGTCTAGTGGTGCTCTCTAGGGCAACACTATATCTGGTTAACAACTTTGCTGCAGACGTTCTATCAAAGACACGTGCAGTTGGCCAAATAAAGAAGTGTAACAAGTACACTAGAGCTAGGCTCTTCAGGAGAGCTAGGTTCTTCGGGACCTAGGATGTCCTCCCCCTCTTCCAGTTACTGGAAGGTGTCATAAATAAGCATCCATTTTTAATAGGATGCAAGTGGACATCATTCTTCATAAACTCCAGGTGTATGAAGGATATTAAAGGGTTCCACCACTAAGGTGTTAAATATATAAGCCGAGATAATACCTTGTTATACCTAGGTTTTTCATTTCCAAGGTATGCTTAAAGTTATCTGATGTCTAAATGGTCTCTGCAGGAGATCCTATCAGCTTTAAGTCGCCACATATACGGGGAATATCACAAATTCTGTCAACGATCTTTCGAAAAAGATACCCAGGCAGAATATTGCTTAAGATCAACTAATGATCTTTGTAGCCTTTATGGAGAAGACGTTTTTACGTCTCTCTTTCATCTCTGGGGGTAGAGTATACCCTTCTGGAAGTTTTATATAGATCTCTATATCTATATTGCCGTATATATATGCAGTCACAACGTCCATGAGCTGCATGTCTTGGTTTTTTCAGAGAAGTGTAGGCGTAGTAGGAAAATGATCACATTTCCTTCATTTCAACGTCTTTATGAAATCCGAATTATATTCCACAGGTATTTACACATTCAGGTGTATGGACTACTGGTCCAAAGACTTTGCTTTTCAAGAGTGAGTCCAGCTCTACTCTTATTGCCTCGTCCCACTTTGGCCATTCTATGCGTTTACGCTATAGAAAAGTGGGTAGACGTCATCGTCGTATTCAGCGACGTGAACGGCAATGGCGAAAGCAAAACTATCATCGACGACTGTGCTATATCTATCCAGTACCTCTCCAGTACGTACGTAAAATAATGATGTTTCTCCTGTTGTTTCCTCTGCAGGGGAAATTAGGAGGGGAGAGGTTGCTGGTCTGAGCTCAGCATCCTGTGGTTGGATCATTTTGATATATCCAGGAATCTTCCTCTTTTGAGGAATTTTATATTGTGAACCTGGCAGGCGTCCTCTTTTCAATTGAGGTAAAGCCAATTCTGTTGCCGGTGGATTGCATCCATCTTTGGGAATGTCAATCCTAGCTGGCGTGTTGGCAACAGGGACGTGTGAACGAACAATCTTCTGGTTGTCCGCAAATTTATCCGTTAATTGATTTACTTTAGTCTGAATGTGAAGGATCTTCTGGATCTCAACTTCACACAGAAAAAGTATGCGGATCATAACGAGATGAGTACTTTTGTGTCCCATGATATGGTCTCAGAAGCTTCAGGCTTCCTTAGACTGCGTGCCTATTTCAATGAGATTTTACTCATCAAATTCACATTTATCAAGACTTGGTGGTAAACCATAAGCAAGCAGCATCAGCAATAAGATATGGCAACAAGCGGGCCGTATCGTGATAAGCGAAGCGGAATGCAGTGTGATGGTCCCTAAACATCAATAGGAAACTACGATTTTACAATGGACGTGAAATCCATTGGAGTCTCTTTACCAGAGACTCTGCTAACCCATTATGAGTTTGAACATGCTGCAGGATGTTTAATTTCAATGTCAATTGCCTGGCAGAAGTCTTGAATGATTTGTGTAGGAAATTCACCCACAATATAAGCTTTTTAGAAAGCTAGGTTGCGAGTGAATATAAAGGCACACAAAAGACCATCTAGTAGATGCATATATCAGTACAGTAATAAAGTACCGAAAATGGGCCACTTGCGGGGTGAATATGCCCGTAAAGGTCACCATGTATTCTTTCAATGAAGCCAGGAGACTCTAATCCCACTTTCAGGAGGGAAGGCCTCTCTATTAGTTTTCCTTTATGACAAAGGGTGACAAGGAAACTCAACCTTTTGAAGAATCTTCAGGTTCTCCACTGGATTCATTTGATGATGCATCCATCATCGCTGATCCAGGATGACCAAGTCCATTTTGCCAGAGTTAAAAACTATGGCAATGAAAGGCACTTCTGGTGCTCAGTCAAGTTGGCTTTCTATAGGATGAATATCTGTAATTATAGGGGCCCGACGGGGGCCAATGAAATCGTAAGTAGATGGGCTTCTGGCCATCCTCTTGATGATTTATATATTGATATTCAATATTTGTTATCCACAGTGTTCAAGTTATGTTCGTTTAAACGAAATATACTTGAAAATTGGAAATTTCCTATATGTTTAAGGGGAGAAGTTTGCATCTTATAGTCTCGTTGTGTGTGGGAGCAATATCAATGCTACACCAGTGCAACGAGGCACTGTCCACAATATTCCATACTTCATCTATAATTAAAACGAAATTTTATTTAAGTCAATGAAAAAAGACATTCAAAAATAAAAGTTCGTACTTAAGCAAATTAAAGACGAAGCAATATTGAATTTTAAATGCATAGATAAAAGATGAAGCTTAATCGAGCAGGTCGTCGTTCTCGAAGTCTTTTGCATTAAACATCTTCGGCGGCTGAACAGCCACCAAGTTTGTTTCGGGCAGAGACTTCTGGCTCGCCTGATACAGTTCCTGGAGGTGGCGAGGAGTGCGGCAGTTTCTGGACCAATGTCCAGTCATGCCACATCGATGGCATTTATCCTCCCAGATCTTCTTAGGAAGTGACACTTGGTCAGTGTTCTTTTGCTTTCATGTGAAGTTTCTCTTTCCCTTATTGTTGTTGTTAGAAAGGGGTGATGTTCCTCGTCCATTGGTCCGATTTATGTTTCCCAATGTAGATTATGGCTTTCGCCTTATCTACATCGGAGACAGTGGTAGGAGTGCTGCTGCTAGATGTAGCAGAAGCATCAGCCACTGCTGGGGCCGATGAAGGAGCAAAAATGGAGCCAAGGAGGGCCATCGAACGCAAGTGGAACTTCAGGTCCACTCGCCAACTCAGGTAATTTTTCCCTGCAGAATCAAGGACCTCGAAATCGACGCTTGCCAATTTTGCCATTTATTTATGCAATTTAAAACAAGCATGAATTAATTAAAATTGAAATTCATGCATAAAAAATAAAATAAGTAAAATGTGGGGATCGGCCAGATACCCAAGGAAATACAAAGTCCAAAGTCCGAATATACAATCCATAAAGAAAAGAAAAATACAATTTGGAAACCCAGAATGGGTCCCTATATTTTCCAATTTTCGTCTTCGTCTTCATTTGTCGGTACACCGGTCTTTGGCATTAATACATTTAATCCTCACTTACAAATTCTCTCAAAAAGAAAATAAAATTGCAAGGAATTTAAAGGGTATCAAACTGGCCGATCCCAAAAATCACATTTTAGCTTATATAAACATCCACGCAGTTTATAATATGCTACAGGCACAAAAGAAACAACCACACATGTATATAACACAGGCATATATAATATGGAAAAATAGACTATAAAATATAATAATCTCTCGGACCACGGGGAGACGTCATACACCGTTAGGTTAGTTTACTAACGGCAGAGCGGTCTCAGGATCCTTAAGATGATTATATTTTGAAAAGTTCTAATATTCCATAAATTAATAATAATGCAAGAGTGATATTTAACATAATTTTAGCAATTTGACAAACTGGGCGTCAGGCCCAGAACTAGAAATTAAAATAAATTAATATTTTGATTGTGGCTGCAGGCCCATAAGTAAAATATTAATCATTTTAATAAGCAATTTTATGAACTAGGCTTCTGGCCCCAAAGGAAAAAAATAACAAAATTAATATATTATTAATATTTGGGCTGCAGGCCCATTTGCAAAAATTTAATTAACATTTAATTTTGCAATTGGGTTAACTGGGCTTCTGGCCCAATTTAGAAGTCAAAATTAATTATTATTCTAATATGGGATGTAGGCCCATAAGCAAAATGAAAATCATTTTAATTAGCAATTTAAATTATCTGGGCTTCTGGCCCAAATAACCAGACAAAAATAGTTAATTTTATGTACTAGGCTTCAGGCCTAAATTAGAAGATAAAATGAATTATTGATCTGAATAGGGCTGCGGGCCCATAAAACTTATTATCATTTTTATAAACTAGGCTTCTGGCCCAATAAACAACCCAATTAATTTTTTTAGTAAGAATTGGGCTGCAGGCCCAAATGTTTAAAAAAAATTAATTGAAAAGAAGCCTTCAAACAAATTTTAAGTGAATTTGAAAGGTCCCTCAGACCCTGAATAACAGAATGTGTCTCCTCATCTCCTTTTTATCTACGAAAATCCAAACCCCCCTACGATTTGAGCAACGGAAGGCCCCCAAGGGGGGGCGACGGCTCAGGCCCCCAACGCCAACAGGGCAAGGGGCATTGGGAGGAGCCCCCCAAACAAGGGGGGTTAGCGGAGATGAGCCCCCCCAAGGGGGGGGGGGGGTCCGGAGCCCCCGACAGAGGGGGCGATGCTATGGTTGCAAAAGTGCGTTAATATAAGGCTCCCCCTCATGTCCAACATAAATTGATGTTCAACGCCGCGTCCAGATAACCACATTTATAGCCAACATAAACTGTTCATCACTATTACTTATTTCTCATAATTTGAAACCACGTATAAATAAGTAAACTGATAATAAGTAATGATCAGTATAACATAAAGTGCTGATAAGAAATGTGATCTTGGTGGTTGTAAACAATATAAATAAGTAATCATCAGTTTACAACCACATTACGGGGGGGGGGGGGGGGGGGGGGGGGGGGGGGGGGGGGGCTTCGATTTCCCGCGGCCAGACAACCATCAAGATAAGGCTCCCCTTCCGTGGGGTTGCGACAATTAGGAGGAGGGGGAAAAATGGAATTGTGCGTGGATCCCCTCCAGGGGGAAAAAATGGGAGATATTAATTTGTTCTAATTTGATATGTTGATTTGAGTAATACAATCAACATATATATGTAATAATCAATATCTACGGGATTAGAATTTTACCTCTAGATCAATGATCTAGGGAAGACCAAATAAAATTCATAGATAGAAAAATATAATCCCCGCTCCCGCTATACCGCGAAGGTAATCAACCGATCGTCGTCGCACCAATAGTTGCAATAGCTTTGCCGTAACTACAAGATTCCTTCGCAAGAAAGAGAAATTTGTGGGGAAGAAATTTTATGGCTCAACTTTTTTTTAGAGCGAAGTGCTGATAACGTGTTGAGAAAGAGATTGGAAGAAGTGTGTAAACTAATCTCTAAAATCAAGAGTAGCCATGGCATAAGCCATGGCTCTCTATATATTCATTCATCTTTGAAGTCCAAGTGACTCCCCACTAAGTTAGTGGGGGGTAAATGGTGAGATGATGAGGGGAGGGAGGCCAAAAGCCTCTCTCAACTCACAACACATATCAAGTTTTCCTAAACAAAAACCAAACAAGAATTGATTGTTAGTATTTATAAAACAAATAAAATAAATTTATAAGGAACAAAGAGGAAAAAACTTACCCATGACAGATTGGATTCTGGAAAGAAAGAGATAAGAACAATTGAGATAAGAACAGTCATAGTATTTATAGAAGATTGGATTCTGGGAAAGAAAAATCGCATAATACTAAAGGACGGATTTAGGACGGACGGTAAGGATAAAGGACAGTTTCATATGTTTGATATTTTCATATCCCGCCAAAAAATTTCAATATCCGTCCTATATCCGTCCTACATTATTTGAATTTTCGATTTCCCGCTAACAATTTTTTAATTCCCGCTAACAAATTTTAGTCCGACCTTTATGTCTTAAAAATGTACGACGGAAATAGGACGGAATATGGACGGGTAGGACAGAGTATTTTTTAGAAAAGAACGAAAGGACGGTTTCATAGGTTTGATATTTTCATATCCCGCCAAAAAATTTCAATATCCGTCCTATATCCGTCCTACATTATTTGAATTTTCGATTTCCCGCTAACAATTTTTTAATTCTTGCTAACAAATTTTAGTCTGACCTTTATATCTTAAAATGTACGACGGAAATAGGACGGAATATGGACGGGTAGGACAGAGTATTTTTTAGAAAAGAACGAAAGGACGGTTTCATAGGTTTCAAATTTTCATATCCCGCCAAAAAATTTCAATATCCGTCCTATATCCGTCCTACATTATTTGAATTTTCTATTTCCCGCCAACAATTTTTTAATTCCCGCTAACAAATTTTAGTCCGACCTTTATATCATAAAAATGTACGACGGAAATAGGACGGAATATGGACGGGTAGGACAGAGTATTTTTTAGAAAAGAACGACGGAAGCGGTCTGTCCTAAATTCGTCCTATAGGTGGCGGAAAAAACTGCCGATTGAAATAATTAAAGTCGTAACTTTCTCAAAAACCATCGAACCGGCGCATCTCCAAAACCCTTCAATCACACCCTAAAATGACCCACTTCAAATAATTCATAGTTTTCAATCCCAAATCTTATTCTTTTTGCCGGTGTTTTTATTTGGCTTAGGATCTATTGCTTTAATAACTGAAATAAATTAACGTAATAACTGAAATAAATTAACTTAAATAAGGGACGGATTTAGGACGGACAACTTAATCTTTTTTATTAAGAAATCCGTCCTTTATTCGTCCTCTTTCCGTCCTTTTATGTGTATAATAAAAATTATTTTTTATTTTATATAAATAATAAATAATAATTTATAAAGGTCCGTCCTATGACCTTCCTTTATGCTAGAATAATTTTTAAATTTTTTTTAAATAAATAATAATTTTAAAAAATATTAGTCCGTTCTTTCGCCGTCCAATATCCGTCCTTTACTGTATCCCAAAATCGTAATTTTTCATTTTTAAAAAGAAAAAGGAAAATAATGAGCATTCCATCCTATATCCGTCCTTTTTAAAATGCCGTCTTATTTCCGTCCTATTTCCATCCTAATTTATTAAAAATTAAAGGACGGCTATAGCACGGAATTTTAATCCGTCCTTTTAGGTCCGTTTTCTAGTAGTGAATCAAACACTGGATGCTAAGGGCATGTTCTTTTGTAGGAAAGTATAGGAGAGAGAGTGAAAAAATCATTGTTCATTCACTTTCACTGGATTCCCACCTCACTTTTCGTTTGTGTGTTCTTTTCGTGTTTTGTGTTTTCTTTGAAAAAAAGCTGACGTGGCAGGGAAATTGGGATTACATGGGCCCAATTAATCGAGCTCCCCATGAAGATAGCATAAATCAGCTTCAGAAAAGGCTGGGACGGTAGAGATGAGGAGCCGTACTTGGGAAGCAAGCACGACTTCAGAAGAAGATTGAGGACCCATGCATTCGGCTTGAAAGATTTTGAAGGCACGCCAATCAAGGCGGGAGGGATCTGATAACGTAGGGAAACAGTACCTGAAATAGAAACAAGAAAAACGTCAGTATATGAAACGTAAAATAGGGGAAATGCTGAATTGGGGATGCTTGACTGAGTGTCTTTACTGCTCAGTCTGAGCAATGATGCTCGTTGAGGAATCCTGACCGAGCACATTTGCTACTCGGTCAGCAGTAACGGGGAGGAGATGAGCTGCTCGATCGAGCACCATTGGTGCTCGATCGAGCAGCAGTGAAGCCCTAGGGCAGCGACGACTGGCAATTGGGGGGTTTTTGTGATGCATGATGAGAGGGGGGAAAGGCGGAGGAGGCGGGTGGCGTGTCAGTGGGGGGTTTTAGGTGGGCGGCACCGCCGGTGTGGGAGGCGGTGCCGCCGGTGGTCGTCATCGATTAGAAAAGGGGGTGATGGAATGGGGAGCGGAGAGAAAGAGGGGGAAGAGAGGGGGGAGAAAGAGAGTCGGAGAGACTGACTAGAGAGGGAGACGGACCGACCATGCGGGCAGTGCAGACGGCGACGCGGGTGGTGGAGAGGTGGACGGCGACGGGGAAGATCGAGTAGGGTGTTGGGGTAGCTCGGGCAGTAGTTTAGGGTAAATGCGCGATTTGGGTAAAAAAGTGAAACGAGTTGGGTTAATAACCCAACTCGTTTGGAAGTGGGGCCCAAGAAATTAGGATAAACTGACTCGATCGAGCAGCGAAGCTGCTCGAGCTGCTCGGTCGAGTCGGACAAATAATTAAAAGTTTAAGAGCACTCCCTCATATGCTCGATCGAGCAGGAGCTGCTCGGTCGAGCAGATTGTTACTTGGACCGATCAGGGGCTGCTCGGGCCGCACAGGCAGAACGTCGTTTTCTCCAAGTTTTCATGAGCCTGCGCTACTCGATCGAGCAGGTGGATGCTCGGTCGAGTCGTTGTCTGCTCGGACCGAGCAAATATTGCTCGGGCCGTGTAGACAGAGTGACGTTTTTGCTCTTCTTTCTCGTGTCTGGACTGCTCAACCGAGCAGAGTGACTGCTCGGTCGAGCAACCCGTATCTCCTTTTTAGCTCTTTTTCTTTGGTCTTCTCTTCAAATCTGCTGCTCTCCTCCAACTTTCTTCCGTTTAAAATGTCGATTTGCATGCCTCTTCATGTTCAACCTATAAAAGAAAGAACCCATCAAATTTTTATGGTTTTGTGTTTTTAAGAGAAATAAGCAACATTTTTGTTTGGTTTTCTGAAATAAATAAAGTGAAAATAAGAAATTGCAAAAGAAAATCGATGATCTAAGAGATTAGGTTGCCTCCCAATAAGCGCTCGTTTTGAGTTATGAGCTCGACTCCCATTGTTTCATCAAAAATTGTTTGGTATGCACGTGATTTGCGTATCGTTCTTGCCAATGATACCGTGTGGCGGTATCTGGCATTCTTCTAACCTAGGCTTTTCCTTATCGTAGCCAATGGCATCCGGTTCTTCACGATGTGGAGAATGATTCAAAAGCTCCTCATCCAACATTCGGATATAGGTGGCGACAGCTTTGTGGTAGGTTGGGTTGCCGTCATGGTCAACACCTGTTCTTATTGGGTCCTTCATGACCCCCTCAGAAGTAAAATCTCCTATGGCTTCATCTTCTAGGAGCTCCAAATAGCTAGCTCCTTCTTCACAAACGTGCTCCCTCATTGGCTTCTGCAGCCTGAATTCAGCTTCAATGTTGCCCACGTTCAACGAGAGAGTCCCTTCTCGGACATCAATCAAGACGCCGGCCGTCTCCATGAAGGGCGGCCAAGTATAAGCTGGGATCTCCCTCCCTCAGGTATGTTCATGATCGGCCCCGGATATACACCCGGAGAACGATTGTAGTTTTACCGCAAGCACACGGTCAAGTGGCAAGCGGGTATCGAACACGAGGAGGTGGTGTTGGCTCCAATCTATCCTAGGTTGGTTTGACTACGAATGTTTTATTGGTGGAGATGGTTATGAAATGATATAATGGAAATGGTGGTGGATGTCAGTGTTGGTGATAAAGAAGTTGGATAAAGTATCGATTCCAATTTAATACAATAAAAGAGTCTAGAGCTAGGGAATCCCCACTACGGATCATCATACATCATTGTAAATAGTGAATCTCAATATTACTAGGCTTGTGTTGAGGTGAACTAGTCGTAACTGAATAGAGAACCAAGCTCACGCTCTCGCGCTATTGCCGGTCTATAGCAACCCTATGATAGGGCCCAATCTCTTGCAAACCCTAGCCTAAGCCGTTAGCATTAGGATCGACATCATCGTTCAATCGTCCCTCGAGCCCACTCTTGTGCAAACTCGAGTTACGATCTAGGTTGTGATAGTTCGTATTCGTCCAATCTCTTGCAAGCGAATATGGATAAAGATTTATAATAAAAATCCTAGCTTTGGTCCAATCTCTTGCAAACCAAGTCTAGAGAATTTCAATTATAAACCTAATTCGAATATCTAGGCCTTCCCATCGATTAGAATCCAATCTCTTGCAAACCCCAATCGATGGAAATCCCTAGCTATCTATAATAAATCGATCACACCCTAACCTCCTAGCAATTCTAGCAATTTAGAAATTCATTCATCACAAATCTGAAATTAGATCCATAGGGTTCATCCCCATGCCCTAGAACAACAAATCTACTCAAGCATAGCAATAACGATATGAGAATCAATAAAAATCATTGCTTGCATACAAAAAGATAGAAAAAACAAAGATTCAAATAACAAGAACAAAATACTTAGCTTTGATGAAGATCTTCAATCCAAATACAAGCTTTTAGATCCAAGAGGGGGCCTCGGGCATGGCCTAACTTCTAAAATAATCACCAAGAAAACATTATGGGAACCCCCTCTAATGACAGCTACAACCCTCTCAAATAGCCCCGAAAAAACCCTAACAAAACTGCCCAAAAACCCTCTGAAACCCGCGCCCAAAACTGAATCTGCGCGTAACTTAAATTCTGCGCCAGTCGCGACTCGGCCGAGTGGAAAGCTCACTCGGCCGAGTGGAAAGCTCACTCGGCCGAGTGGGAATTCCTGCAGAATTTCCAGAAAACAGCACTCTGTAAAAAACTGGCAAAAACTGGTCACTCGGCCCAGTGGAAATCTCACTCGGCCGAGTGGAAATGTCACTCGGCCGAGTGACACTGACATGCGAATTCCAGCACTGCAGCATCGACTTGCAGAAATTCCCCAGATTTCATCTGACCTCCGATTGACGCGTTCTTGGCGGCGTTAGAACCGTCATGAAGTCTATTATCCATAAAAAATATGAGAAAAATACTTTAACCTCTAAAATGATAGAATATTTTAAAAGAGTAGAAGGCTATCTGAAAATCTGGGCGCTCGTGTCATCGGCTTCACTCGGCCGAGTGGGATTCTTCACTCGGGCGAGTGGACTTCTCTACTCGGTCGAGTAGGTCTTCTAATGTTCTCTCCAGAATTCCAGAGAGTCGGCTTTGATTTCTTTCAGAAGTCCTGACTCACTCGGGCGAGTGGCGATCTCTACTCGGCCGAGTGGATGTAACCACTCGGTCGAGTACATTGTGGCTCAAGACCCCTTCGTATCAGTTGTACTCGGCCGAATGCGCTTCTTCACTCGGCCGAGTGGGCTGTGTTACTCGGTCGAGTGGCCTGTTTCTGGAGTCAACTCTTCTTCTCCTCGCCTCTTCATCGATTCTATCGATTTCCTTCTTCTTCCACTCATCTTCCAGCGCCGTTAGCTCCTCAATAGAGCCATGGGCGATGCTCCAGTACATGTGCAAGTCCTTTAAGCTCATTTTTTCTCCCGATTGCTCTATATTTCCTGAAATCTGACAAAAACAAGAAATAGTGAAAAGTAACGCAATATCGTCGAATACTCGTGGAAATCGCAATATGAGCAATCGAAATGGCGTGAAAACATGCAGAAAAAGGTGTAAAATATGGACCGATCAGTTCATAATAACGAAGTCAACAAGAACACACAACCCATGATGTATCTGGAGAATAATATCACTGGCTATTCCCACCGGGTATGTGATCGAATGGTCCGCAAGCTGTATGGACATATTCGTAAGCTCCAATTCACTTCCGGTCTGCAATCTCTCAAATATAGACATCGGCATCAAACTTATGCTCGCCCCTATATCGATCAAAGCTCGGCTGATGGGCATCCCTCCGATGGAGCATGGAACAGTGAAGCTTCCCGGATCCGGTAGCTTCTGCGGCAGGTGATTCTTTATAATGGAGGTAGAGTCCTCCATGAGCTTTATCTCTTCGTGCTTCCTCTTCCCCGTGATCAGTCCTTTAAAAATTTGGCATAAATGGGAATCTCCGTGATGGCATCCATGAATGGAATGTTCAGCTATATGCCCCTCAGAAGCTTAGTGAATTTGGAATATTTCTTCTCCATCTTAGCCAAAGCCAACCTCTGTGGATATGGCGGGGGGGGGGGAGGTCGGCTTACCTTGTTTCTTGCGACATCATTAGGAGACGGCGTTGTTGTAGGTGTGATGGATGGTGGATCTACCTTCTCCTTATTCTTTGTAGGCTCTTCAGTAGCCTCTTCTTTATCACCGTCAATAACGGCCTCTTCAATTATGACTCTCTCCTTGTTCACAACCGGTATCATAACGGGGTCGGTCGCCCGTCCTCCACGCGTGGTAACAGAAACCATGGCATTTGCTTGGGCCCTCGAATTTGGCTTTGGTTGCGAAGGAAACCTCCCTTGGTTCTTCGGTAGCTGGGACATCTGGCCCCTCAGTTCATTGAGCGAAGTGATGTGTCCTGGTTGAACCGGGCTTGTCCACTCATAAAATTTTCCAATGTGGCCTCCAGATTAGATCGAGGCTGATTTGGTGCATAGCCCTACTGAGGTGGGCGATTGAACTGATAACCTGGTGGTCGGTAAGGCCCAGCTGGCCTAAACCCACTCTGCTGCTGATTCTGTGGCTGCACTTGATGTTGCTGTGGAAGGGGTGTCGGTCTCTGAAATTGTGGAAGTAGCAGCCATCCACTTGGGTTTCCGTAAGAAAACCCGAGATGATTCCTAGCAGCTGGGTGTTGCCATTGATTCCGTCCCTCTCCTTGGACGTACTGCACAGACTCAGATAATTCAGCACCATCATAATGTGCATCACTAGGAATGTAACCTCACATAATCCTCTGCAGGATGATAAGCAGAGGTGCTGGAGGTTGCAGGGATGGAATCCAAGCGCTGTTCAATTCTGGCCACCTGTTTGCACAAGGTCTCGATGTGAGAATCAAGATGGCTGGCAGCTTTGACCGCGGGGGTCCGGCTCACAATGGTTCGCTCTTCACTCCACTGCTGATTATTAGCTACCATATGCTCTAGCAGGTCTATGGCTTCTTCAGGAGATTTGTCAAGCAAGGCGCCTTGCGCGACAGAATCAATTATCATTTTGGTGCTGGATTGCTGGACTACAGCATATTATAGAGGCTATGCACCAAGTCCCAGGTCTGAATCCCGTGATGAGGGCATTGATGTTGGAGGTCCTTGAATCTCTCCCAGGCCTCATAAAGGGATTCTTGCGGGAGTTGTTTGAAATTTGAAATGGCTCCCCGGATCCGCATCGTCTTCGAGGGTGGATAGAACTTATCCACAAAGGCGAGTGCCAGCTTCTCCCATGTGGTAAAATGGTTGGCCGGATGGGCCCATAGCCAGTATGAGGCTTTATCCCTTAAGGTGAAGGGGAAAAGCCGCAGCTTGATGGCATCATCACTCACATCCTTAGCCTTAAAAGTGTCACACTTTGCCAGGAAAGTGTCAATGTGGTGATTGTGGTTCTCGTGAGGATGCCCATGGAAGGGATCTTGCTACATTAAATTTATGAGCCCCATCTTCAGCTCGAAGCTCGCTGCCGCCAGTTGCGGTCTAAGGATAGAAGAGTTATTTCCAAATGTAGGCTTCATATGGTCCCTGATGGACCCGGTGCGAGGAGGAGTAGTAGTATCGTCTGCCATCTGAGCAGAGGGAGATTGATTTCTACTTGAGGCCCTCAGAGCCCTTGCCGTTTTCTCGATCTCAGGGTCGAACAATAATTCTTGACTTAATGCCCCGAAGCGAGTGTTCATGCACCAAAACAACTCAGACAAATACCATTAGTAGCAAGGTAATAATTAACAGAATAAAAAGGGTGGAAAGGTGATAAATGGAAAGATTTGCTAGCAAACTTTTCGAAATAAAAATAAACTAAGGTACACTATTGTCGTCCCCGGCAACGGCGCCAAAAACTTGACGCACCCAGAACCTACACCTAGATTCCACCTGACGGTGTCACGGTCGCCAGACGTATTATGGCCCCTAGGTGTCAATCCCAGGCTCTATCCACAAGCAGACGGTGTCAAATTATAGTATAAAGGATGTCAGATCCCACAGGGATGGTGACAGTGTATCTGAGTTCTCAGATTATTTCTATATCTCGAAGTGAGATAGCTGTCAGGTTGAAAGGATTGGTTGTGATATTGTTGTTGATTCAATAATAAAAGGAACTAGGGTATTAGGGATCACCACTTAGACCGCCGGGGATCGATGTTGGAATGGGATCCTTACGATGTATTGGGGTTAGGGGATTAATCTCTCAATTCGTACCACTCTCGGGGGTTAGAATTTCGAGGTATTTCGGTGGCTCTCGTTCACGCAATGGCGGTAGCCGTCAATGTAGAGATGTAGTTCGTCGGTGGATCTCCTCAAGGCACGAGCCGATCATGGTCACGAGCCTGTTGGAACTTGGTATTTTCCATCCTCTCTTCCATAAGGTTTTGATGTGACAAATCAATATATTTCATGTTACTAACTTTATCTATGCAGATGTGCAGCTTCAACGTAAATTCATTCACATCACGCATATGATCAAAGTACAAGGATCCTCTGCAAAAACAACCTTGCTACTCAAATTACGTGTGAAACACGTATCTACGGAATGATGTAATTTTTACTTTTTAGATAGCTTTAGGGCCTTGGTTATATCTTATCATATATCCCTAAGCTCAAATCTACATCATCTCCTAACTCATTTCGATCCTAAGTCAAAATTCGTATTTTTAAGTATTAGCCTACTAGGATTTTTCCTAGCCTACCAAAACAGTTATATTTTGACATGATACTTTCAGAAAAGGATCTATCTGTTATCTATTCCACGTCACCAAAATTTTGTGACCGTTTGTTACCGTTTCAAAATTGGCAGGCTACGAATTTTCGTAGCATGCCAAAATGCTTTTGGGGCTGAAATTTTCCAGAACAGTTTCTGACCGTTCTCCAACGTTCCTCTCAGTTTCTGAACGTTGTGCAACGTCTCTTTTAGAGCCGTTCACAACCGTTTCTAAAACCTATAAAAGGAGGGGTACCCCCTCTCATTTTCCACACACTTTCCTCTTCTTAATTCTGATTTTGTTGAAAGCAAGTCTTTGATTTTCTTAAGTAATTCTGCCATTAGTTGTTCTTTTCGTATTTGTAAGAAGAAATCATTAGATTTCTCTCTTCATTTAAGAACGGAAGAACTTGGATTTTCAACATCACTTTTGGAAAGTTGTTTGTGTTCATAATTGCAAGAAGATATCAATAGATCTCTCTCTTCTTTTATGAACCAGAGAACTTCAAGGGTTACGCTTCATTACATATCTTTTACATCTTGAAGTTCATCTTCTAAACACCATCCTTGAATTCATTCTCTGAAATTTATAACAAGGCTATAGGTGTTTTTCTATTTCTTATTTAACAGGTTAGAATCTCTGTTTAGAGATTGTACAAAGTTTGGGACACGGGGAGTGTCGCCATTTTTGTAAGTTCATACTTGCGAGGCAAGTGATTATAGTGGATTGAAAATCTCTACGGGGTAGAGGACTGAAGTAGGATCACAAGGATCCGAACCAGGATAAATCTCTGTGTTTGCGATTGATTTAATTTTCAGCACTTGTCATTTTATTTCTGTGCCATCTTTGCAAATATTACTAACATCTTATTTGCGACAATTTTTTAATATACACTATTCTCCCCCCATCTAGTGTTTGATCCTTACAGGCTAAAATTACATTTGGTATCAGAGCAAGGTTAAGATGGTAGCAAGTTCCTCAAACATGAACGCAGTTCCACACAACTACAATCAGCATCCTGAAGGGCACTCTCAAACTCGTCCTCCTCTATTTGATGGTTCAAATTACTCATATTGGAAAATACGAATGGAGATTCATCTCCAAAGTATGAATTATGAGATTTGGGACATCGTAGAGTCAGGATACGAAAAGCCAACAACTCCTGTTGCTGATTGGACCGCCAACGACAAAGCTGCAAAAACCAACAACTCAAAGGCCATGAATGCTTTATTTTGTGCAATAGATAAACATGAGTTTAATCGAGTATCTCAGGCCAAAAGTGCTAAGGAAATTTGGCATATACTTGAGGTAACTCATGAAGGAACCAGTAAAGTGAAGGAAACCAAGATTTCCGTTTTGGTTCACAAATTCGAGTTGTTCAAGATGAAGGATCAAGAGACAATTGGAGAAATGAACACCAGGTTTACTTATATTATAAATTCTTTAAATGCTCTTGGAAAAACTTACACTTCTCTTGAGCAGGTTCGCAAGATTCTTAAAGCTTTAACTCCAGAATGGCGCCCAAAAATCACTGCAATTGAAGAAGCCAACGATCTTTCAACTTTATCTGTTGAAAATCTTATGGGTAACTTAATGGCCCATGAAGTTACATTACAAGATCAGAAAGAAGAATCAGAACAGAAGAAGAAAGTTCTTGCCTTCAACGCAACATCAGATAATGAAGATTCAGATGATGATATGGCATTCTTTGCCAAAAACTTCAGAAAATTCTTTCAGAAAGGTAAGTATAATAATTTTAAATCTAAGAATACTGATTCCTTTCTCTGCTTTAATTGCAATAAGCCAGGACATATGAAGAAAGACTGTCCACTTCTCAAAGCAAAGTTCAAAACTTCCAACAATGATCAATCCAGAAGGGAAAGGAAGTTTGACAAAATGAAAAAGGCATTCGCAGCAACATGGGATGACTCTTCAGATGATGAAGATGATGATCTAAATGAAAGTGCCAACATGTGCTTTATGGCACAAGATGATGAAGATGAGGTAAGTTCCTTTAATAATGAAGAATTACTTGATGCATTAAAAGATCTCTATTCTCGTTTCAAAAAATTGAATAGTCAACATAAATCATTGAAACAGAATAATGATGATCTTCTTTCTAAATATCAAGAATTATCATCTTCTAAAAACACTGAGAATACTTCTTCTCAAGTTTTGGATCTTAGTAAAGAGAATGTTATTCTCAAAACTAAGAATCTGGAACTATATACACAAATATCCGAAATGGATAAAAGTATTTCATCACTAAAGATGAAATACGACGAAATGACATCCAATGTTAATAAATTTAACAAAGGAAAGACTAATCTCGATGATTTGCTTAAAATTCAATATCCAGCAAATCATAGACAAGGATTGGGATATTCTAAAAAGGATGTACCCAAGACTTATAACACTTCTTCCTCTTGTGGTAAAACAACTTTTGTTAAACCACAAAAGAAGAATCATGCATTTATTTATACGAAGAAAGTAAACATTCCTACTTCTTCTTCACAAAGAAATGTTACTAACATTTCAAAAACATTTCCTAGGAAACCTACTACAATTAGTATATGGGTTCCTAAGGATTCATGTTTAAATGATAGAAATATTTATATTTCTCATTTTATACATTCTATTGTTCATTCTAATGATTACATTAGAAAGCCAAATTCCACTTGGGTTTGGCTTCCTAAAATCTAATCCCAAGGACCCTCAAATAAAGGGTACCAATGCTTAATGTTTTATCTTTCAGGTACCTAAGAAAGAAAGATGGATTTTGGACAGTGGATGTTCAAAACATATGACAGGAAATGTCAACTTGCTTTCAACCGTTAAATATAAAGATGGAGGCACTGTTACCTTTGGTGACAACAAAAAGGGCAAAATCATAGGCACTGGAACAGTTGGTAATACAAATCAGCCTATCATTGAGAATGTTCATCTGGTTGACGGTTTGAAACATAACTTACTTTCTATTAGTCAATTATGTGATAAAAATTACAAAATAGTTTTTGAACAAAATGATTGCATAATTTATGATTCTGATATGTCATCTATCCTATTTCGTGGTAAGCGTAAGAATAACATATATATCTTATGCATGTCTGTTACTACTCATAATCATTGTTTAATGATTACATCAGATGATACTCTTTTATGGCATAAACGTTTTGGACACACTAATTTCAAAAACCTAGCACGTATTTCAAAACACAAATTAGTTAATGGAATGCCAAATATTTCTTTCAAACACAACCATTTTTGTGATGCTTGTTAACAAGGAAAAATGCATAAATCTTCTTTTAAATCAAAGGACGTTATCTCAACACAAAGACCATTGGAACTCTTACACCTAGATTTGTTTGGTCCTTCAAGAGTAGCTTCTTTGAATAGAAGTAGATATGCATTTGTCATTGTTGATGATTATTCTAGATACACTTGGGTTATATTTTTGCAAAACAAAAATGATGCTTTTGAAGAATTTTCTGTATTTTGTAAAAAGATACAAAAAATCAAATCCTCTAACATTGTCACTATTCGTAGTGATCATGGGGGAGAATTTGAAAATGATTCTTTTACCAAGTTTTGTAATGAAAATGGCATTACACATAATTTTTCTCTTCCTTGTACCCCACAACAAAATGGAGTAGTTGAAAGGAAAAATAGAACTTTACAAGAATGTGCTAGAACAATGCTTTGTGATAGTAATCTACCAAAATATTTTTGGGCAGAAGCTGTTGCAACTGCCTGCTACATTATGAATAAAGTTCTTATAAGGCCATTGCTTAATAAAACTTGTTTTGAATTATTTTTTAATCGCATTCCCCGTGTATCTTATTTTAAAGTATTTGGATGTAAATGTTTCATTCTCAATACTAAAGATGCATTAGATAAATTTGATTCTAAATCTGATGAAGGTATTTTTGTTGAATACTCAACACGTAGTAAAGCCTACAAAGTATACAACAAAAGAACTTTAATAGTTGAAGAATCACTTCATGTCACATTTGATGAGAATCCCTCATCTAATTCTCCCATCATTGATGATGAAGAGAATATATTACCTCTTTCTAATTCTCTAGATAATATGAAACTTGATGAAATTGATGCTACTAAACATTCTGTTGAGTCTATTTCAGATAATGCAGATCTTCCTAAGGCATATACACAAGTTCCAAATCATCCATCAGAGTTAATTATTGGAGATATTACAGATGGAGTAAGAACTCGTCGCCAAATAGAGCAAATGGCACATTGTGCATTTCTTTCAACCATTGAACCAAAGAACATCAAAGATGCATGTGAAGACAGTTCATGGATTATAGCGATGCAGGAAGAACTCAACCAATTTCAACGAAATGATGTTTGGGAATTAGTTCCCAGACCATCAGATCATTCAATTATTGGTACCAAGTGGGTATTCAAAAATAAATTGGATGAATCTGGTCAGGTAATTAGAAACACGGCACGATTGGTTGCACAAGATTATAATCAAGAAGAAGGTATTGATTATGATGAAACCTATGCACCAGTTGCTCGTCTTGAATCTATTAGAATGTTATTATCATTCGCTTGTTTTAAAGATTTTAAAATTTTTCAAATGGATGTGAAAAGTGCTTTTCTAAATGGGTTTCTTAAAGAAGAAGTCTATGTAGAACAACCTCCTGGTTTTATACATGAAAATTTTGAAAATCATGTTTTCAAATTGAAAAAGGCTTTATATGGTCTGAAACAAGCACCTCGTGCTTGGTATGAAAGACTTAAAAGCTATCTTTTGAATTCTGGTTATTCTATTGGTAAAATAGATTCTACTTTATTTATTAAAAACATAAATTCTGATATTATCATTATTCAAATATATGTTGATGATATTATTTTTGGTTCTACTAACGAATCTCTTTGTCAAGATTTCTCTAAAATTATGCAGAAAGAATTTGAGATGAGTCACATGGGTGAACTAAACTACTTCCTCGGTCTTCAAATCAAACAAATGAAGGAAGGAATATTCATCCACCAAAGCAAGTACTCTAAAGAACTCATCAAACGCTTTGGTTTAGAAAGTTCTGCAGAAAAACATACTCCGATGAGTACATCTACTTCCCTCGACAAAGATTTAAATGGTAAGAGTGTTGATCAACGTCTATACAGAGGTATGATTGGCTCCTTACTTTATCTAACTGCAAGTAGACCAGACATTATGTTTTCCGTATGTTTATGTGCACGATTCCAGGCAGATCCTAAAATTTCACATTTAACTGCCGTAAAACGGATTATTAGATATGTCAAATATACTTCTGATTTTGGTTTATTTTATCCTAAAACAAACACATTTGATTTATTATCATATAGTGATGCAGATTTTGCTGGTTGTAAATCAGACCGTAAAAGTACAAGTGGTACATGTCACTTTTTAGGACATGCCTTAGTTTCTTGGTTTAGCAAAAATCAAAACTCTGTTTCGTTATCTACAACCGAGGCAGAATATATTGCCACCGGTTTAGCATGTGCTCAAATTTTATGGATGAAACAAACTATTTCAGACTATGGTATTAATTGTCCCACATGTCCTATAATGTGTGATAATACTAGTGCTATTAATTTATCTAAAAATCCAGTTCATCATTCACGCACTAAACATATTGATGTACGTCATCATTTTTTAGATGATCATGTTCAGAAAGGTGATATTATTTTAAAATTTATTTCTACTGAACATCAAGTTGCCGATATTTTGACTAAGCCTTTAAAGGAAGAAACTTTTCTCAAGCTTAGAGGAAATCTGGGCATTATTAGTGCATCAGAATTTGATTTATGAGTATATACATTTATTTTTGATTTTTGTGAATTTTTCTATAATTGTTTGATTACTATTTATTTTTGGCATTCTACCAAATTTCGTAGCATACCAATTTAACCAATTTTAAACAATTTTTTTTCTGTTCTCCGTTTTATTCCTACTTTGATCCCTGGAATTTGAATTTTTTAAATATTTCTCCTATATTTTTATTTTCAAAATCAAATTTCATATCGAAATTCTTACCCGTTCTCTTCCATTTTGTCTCTATCTGTTTGATTCATGTTGCTATCTGTGTTCTCTCTACTGCCACATGGATACTTCTCTTTTGTCTTTTCCGATATTCTCTGCTTTACATCTTGGAAAAGGCACTGACATTCCTTCTCATTCTTCGAACTTTCCATTTTGCTCTCTGTACTTTCGTTTCTCTATTGATTTGGACTTCACAAGAAGACAAAAATTTATTTCTTCTGTCCCTTTTCACGGCCAAACCGCAGTCCAATAGTATTTCCTCCCGTTGGAAATTAATTTCTAATTTAATATATTTAATTCGGCCACCTACCCTCTGGCCAAAACCGCAACCCAATTTCATTCGGCCAACTACCCTATTAAATTCGGCTTTCAAAACCGCCACTTGGGTGTTTCTTATTGGACCACGTCATCAACCCATTTTACATTCAGGTTGACCTCTTTGGCATTACGTGAGACACTTCAAATCTGTTTAATATTTTTTAATATACTTCACTTCTTAACTTTATTTCTACCTACTCCATTCAATTCTTCTCCTCCACATGGATGCTTCTTATTGGCCCAAGCCACCAAACCGCCTCATCTTTCTATACGGCATCTCCTGGGAACTTTCACCATATTTTTTTAATATTATTTTTTATTATTTTATTCTTATTATTTAATATATTTCCTTTTCCAAGAGAGTTCTCCCTGACATTTGCCTTGGCCTTCTCCTTTGCATTCGGCCAGCATATCTTTCTCTCTTATGGTCTTTAATTTTTTGTTCAACTTCCAATATTTTTTTACCTACCTTTTTAATGTCGACCTACCATTCATTATTATTTTTACCTTCCCCATGTACCTCGGGTTTCACATTCATTACTATCTCTTTGATTATTTTGGGTCTCTTCACTGCCTCTTATTTTTGCAACCAACGGGTACACGTTCTTCTAACCGTTGCCTCTTCTTCTTCCCATCTGTTCGGATTTCTGTATTTTGAATTTTTCTGGTGTTCAAACTTCCTTCAGTTCTAGCAACCGCTTCCACTTCTAGCAACCGCTTCCACTTCTTATCATGGCAACTGATTGGGCTTCTGTTTCTTTCTATTTATTTCGAAATCCTTTCTTTCTTTTCCCATCCTCTGTTCTTCTCCTCTTCCACTCTTTGTTTTCATTTTCTATCTTTCGATTACCATGGCCGACCCCACTTTCCCGTCACCATCTGATCGGTTCCGTTCGGTCGCTGCCCAAGAACGCTATCTTCGCTCGGAGGCCACTCGCTTTCATCCGGAGCGCTTTCTCGACTACAGCACGCCGATGATGATGCAGGTCAAGAAGCTTCTCACCATTGTTGGGCTTCATCAACTCTGGTCGATCACCAACAAAACCCCCTATTACCCTACCTTAGTGCGGGAATTCTATGCCAATCTTGAGACTACGGTCCACCGTGGTCAGAAGTACTTCTCCACTCAGGTTCGGGGCGTTTGCTTCACCGTCGACAGCACCAAACTTGCCACCATCATCAATCAGCCGCCGAATAATCTCGGCATCCTCTCTTTTCCGATGAACGACCCTGTTGTCCTTTCTCGTCTCGCTCCAAAGTTGACCCCTCATATGTCTGCATCCAAACTCAGCCCTTAGGCCCGCATCCTCCACAAAATCGTCATTTTCAATTTGATGCCGAAGGCTGGGTCTGTGCACTATTTGAGCAATGCCTATCTTCACTGTCTCTATGCGATCATGGCCGGTTATCCTATTCACTGGGGGCATTTGCTTCTTTGTTATATGATGCGACCTGTTTCCACTCATTTCTATTTCCCCAGTCTCATCACCCTGATACTTCGCGCTTTTGGCGTTCCCACTGACGGTGAACTGTTGCTTCAGAATGACGTTCACATCGATGAAAACATCCTCCAAAGCATGGGACTACCGGATGATGTTTCTTCTCCTGACGATGACGCCGATGACGACAACACCGTTGCTTCTGACGATGACTCTTCGCATCCTCCTGCTCTGGCTTCTTCCTCTCGTGGCAAGGCTCCGTTTCCAGGATCTTCCCTCTCTCGCTGCGGCAAGAAGATTCATACGTCTAAGGATGGAGTTAGCACTTCTAGAGAGACGAATGCAGTTCTCTTCGCTCGTCTTTCTACTCAGGTTGCTGAAGGGTTTGCTGGTATTCAGATTCAGATGAGTAAGTATGATGATGTTCTTCGTCACTACTCCACCGTTCTTGAGCAGATTCAAGTGGAACAAACCTCACTTCGCTCTTCGCTGGAATCCGCCGACATCCTCCCTACCCGTCGCACCCACACCCGCGCCCATCGCTCCTCCACGGGTTCCTCGTCCTATCATCCCCACTAAGCTTGCTCTGTTGGTTGTTATGACTTTCGCCTATCCTTGCTTTCCTGTCTGCCGTCTGATTGCTCTTCATGACTGGATTCTCTTGGTTGTATTCCGGCTGATGGTTCTGTAGGTTGTTTGTGGCGTTAGTTTGCTGGTTCTGTATGTTGGTCGTTTATGGGGTTCCTCTGTAGTTTCAGTATGTAGGTAGTCTGTTGGTCTGTTGGTTCTATAGTTTGGCGTTCGTATGGCGTTAGTATGATGTTTTTAGTGGGTGTTTGCTATATGTAATGTTGGTCGTATATGGACCATGCAATGTACTAGGTTTAATCTTTCCAAAAGTTGTTGTCTCAACGTTGTTATGATCATATATTATAGTTATTTTGTGTACTTTGTCTCTCTGATTTGGTGTTCGTTACTTTAAGTGTTCGTTACTTTTGTTCCTTATATGCTCCCTACATAACCTGTTTATGTTCATTTTTTAATTTCCTTCGTTTTCTAATTTGGCCTGCTACGAAATATCGTAGCCTGCCAATTTCTCTTTTACACTTTATGTGGATGACAAAGGGGGAGAAATATGCATATATTCAGGGGGAGTCTATATTTCTTATCAACATCATGTTCATGCACTTCTAAAACTTTTTACTAACATGATTAATTCACATTTTTTTTGTATATATATACTTCATTATTTGTCATCATCAAAAAGGGGGAGAATGTTGGAACTTGGTATTTTCCATCCTCTCTTCCATAAGGTTTTGATGTGGCAAATCAATATATTTCATGTTACTAACTTTATCTATGCAGATGTACAGCTTCAACGCAAATTCATTCACATCACGCATATGATCAAAGTACAAGGATCCTCTGCAAAAACAACCTTGCTACTCAAATTACGTGTGAAACACGTATATACGGAATGATGTAATTTTTACTTTTTAGATAGCTTCAGGGCCTTGGTTATATCTTATCATATATCCCTAAGCTCAAATCTACATCATCTCCTAACTCATTTCGATCCTAAGTCAAAATTCGTATTTTTAAGTATTAGCCTACTAGGATTTTTCCTAGCCTACCAAAACAGTTATATTTTGACTTGATACTTTCAGAAAAGGATCTATCTGTTATCTATTCCACGTCACCAAAATTTTGTGACCGTTTGTTACCGTTTCAAAATTGGCAGGCTACGAATTTTCGTAGCATGCCAAAATGCTTTTGGGGCTGAAATTTTCTAGAACAGTTTCTGACCGTTCTCCAACGTTCCTCTCAGTTTCTGAACGTTGTGCAACGTCTCTTTTAGAGCCGTTCACAACCGTTTCTAAAACCTATAAAAGGAGGGGTACCCCCTCTCATTTTCCACACACTTTCCTCTTCTTAATTCTGATTTTGTTGAAAGCAAGTCTTTGATTTTCTTAAGTAATTCTGCCATTAGTTGTTCTTTTCGTATTTGTAAGAAGAAATCATTAGATTTCTCTCTTCATTTAAGAACGGAAGAACTTGGATTTTCAACATCACTTTTGGAAAGTTGTTTGTGTTCATAATTGCAAGAAGATATCAATAGATCTCTCTCTTCTTTTATGAACCAGAGAACTTCAAGGGTTACGCTTCATTACATATCTTTTACATCTTGAAGTTCATCTTCTAAACACCATCCTTGAATTCATTCTCTGAAATTTATAACAAGGCTATATGTGTTTTTCTATTTCTTATTTAACAGGTTGGAATCTCTGTTTAGAGATTGTACAAAGTTTGGGACACTGGGAGTGTCGCCATTTTTGTAAGTTCATACTTGCGAGGCAAGTGATTATAGTGGATTGAAAATCTCTACGGGGTAGAGGACTGGAGTAGGATCACAAGGATCCGAACCAGGATAAATCTCTGTGTTTGCGATTGATTTAATTTTCAGCACTTGTCATTTTATTTCTGTGCCATCTTTGCAAATATTACTAACATCTGATTTGCGACAATTTTTTAATATACACTATTCTCCCCCCTCTAGTGTATTGATCCTTACAGGCTAAAATTACAGAGCCTTGGTTGGATCCACTGATTTTCCTATTCGAATCCTAAGGATACCACTTAAGCACATCAATTCCACAGACCGTGGGCATGATCTCAGTACGGGTTATCCCGGGGATTCGGTAGGATCGACCAAAATACTCCCCTTTATTCCCAATTCAACCTAGAGATCGATCTACATCTCCCCCTAAAGTCTTAGTGCTAACCCATCAACCCTAAAGGAAACTACTTACTCATAGCGATTTTAACGAATAAAAATATGATTTTTGCAAGAGAAAACATCATAGCAAATTAATCGAATAAAGATTGAGAAGCTTACGTGCCAAAGACGAAGAAGAATAACAGCGAACAATAATCTGAAGAAATACCAAAGATTCCAAAACGCAAATCGCAATAGAGCTCCAAAAATAATCCGATAATATCCAAGTAATTAGGTCTAGATCTAACAAGTTTTCTAATCTCTTTCCTTCTCTAAAAAAATAATTCAAAAATTAACAAAATGAATGAACTCCTAAAATGCAGCAGCCAAATCCGCACTTCACTCCCCAAGCGCGCATAGACGGCAGCCGAAAATTTCCAAAATTAGCCTTCAGCGTCGTCGACCGAGTCAGTGACTCGGTCGAGCAGTAGATTGCTCGATCGGCTGCTCGGTCGAGCAGCCCTTCTGCTCGGTCGAGTATGTCAGGGAGTCGCGCTTCTCCAAAAATTGACACTCTGTATGCTCGGCCCGAGTTAGCTCTACTCGGTCAAGCAGCCAGCTGACTCGGTCACCAAAGGATCTGCTCGGGTCGTGTAGGACATTGCTTGAGCTTCGAAAGATTGGCACTGCTCGACCGAGCACCATGGGTGCTCGGTACGAGCAGGCTGCGTATCTGTTCTTCTCCTACGTCTTGCCTCTGCTCGACCGAGCAGGTGCTCTGCTCGGTCGAGTCGCCTGGAAAATCCTGAGCTGCTACTTGTATCTTCTCTTCCTCTCCTCTTACTCTCTCCTCTACTCCTCCCATGTCTTGTAAAACTCGACGAACTCCTGTAGAGCTTCGCCAATGGGCTCACGGGCGTGCCAGATGTGTCCATATCCAAAATGGGTCCCATATCGCTCCAAAATCCTTGAAAATCTATAAAACTCTACGACACTCGAATATAACGTTAGAATAGCAATATCATAGGAAAATACGGGATTGAATGCGAAAATGGCATGAAATGCGATGTCAAGATGCTATGAAAAGATGTAAAATATGGACACATCACTTACTCATTAACATGAAGCTTTAAATGAAATAACATTTAATCACATGCTTAATAACATCATTATTATCACATGGGACATCAAGTATGATAAACTTGATAACAGAATTTAAACAAAACTTAAGACAAAGCATAATAGTAGAATGATGTATGAATCTGTCTAAACTATTACAGCATAAAGAACATCATTTTTAGCCTATCTACGGTCAGAATTGGTCTCTGGTACCTTCATGAAAGTTGTAGATAGGGGCGTTTTCTTTTTACTGACCAATTTTTATAAACTCAGTTGACAGATGTGATTTATGGTGGATTTTCTCCTGACGGGTATACTTTCAGAATTCTGAACCAGAAACTGAATTCCGTTCAAGTCCATTTTTCTATCAGTTAAAGGCAGATATAGGATTTTAAGAAAAATACAAGTTGAAGAGCTTGAATCCAACGACACCAAGATCATTACATTTCATTAAGTGTGCAGGGATTTAGCTCATTTTACTGAAAGGTGTCCAAACTGTCTAAAAACAGACCTGTTTCAGAAACTGAATTTTACCCATATTTTACAGTTCGAATTGGAAAAAGTTGTGAGCTTGAAAGTTGTTAAGGACATCAAGATGCATAACATAAATTTTTACCAAGCAATTCCTTATGGTGGTTTGAGAGAAACACATCAATCGAATTTCAGCAATTCTGCCCCAAATTTCAACATCATCAAATTAAAGTTAATCTCTTTAGAATGCTTGGATGAATTAGGATAACACACTATATAGAGATGGAATTCCTACCTCAACCAAGAAGATCTCCACCATGAATCCCTTCACCAAGCTTCAAATCCCTAATTCCTCTTCTTCCCAATCTTCTTAAATCTTCTATGGGTTTTCCCCCAAATCCTCTTGATTTCTCCTCCCCTTCCTCTTCTCTTCCAAATTCCTTTCTCAATTTCTTCTATTTCTTCTTCTTCTTTTTTTGCCTGGGAATATTTCGGCCAGCAAGGATGCCAACGACAGAATGCAAGGGGGAGTTGGGAGTTGGCAGCTTGCTTGGGGAAAATGAAAGAAAAAATAATTAGAAGAAGAGAATGATGAAGAAAGAGAGAAAATGGAAGGATTTAATAAATATGAATCCCTTTATTACAAGTTTGCCATTATTCTCATTCTCTTCTTCCCTCTAGGTGACATGTGGCCTAGGTGTTAGGTGGAGTTTGGGGAAATGTTGCCACATTAGGGGATGAGGTGTCTCCTTAAGATTTTTAGGAATTTCATTTTTTTAATTAACAAAAATACTTGGTCTAATACTATATACACTCACATATAGTAGTATTTCATCCAAATACCTTAGTTATTAAAATCCAAATGATCTTTAATGATTGTTTTAAAAATAATTTTGTTATTATAAAAATTAAGAAAAATTAACCAAAATTCTATACGTACCAATACGTCCAAAGTATACATATTATACTCGTATATATAAATATAGGGTATTACATCCTACCCACCTTAAAAACAAAGTCCGCCCTCGGACTTTCTAAAATATAATGTCTAACCGAATCACCCATATCTATTTATAGATCTAGGGTCATTCCACCCATAGAATACAAACACACTACACTCATTAAAGTCACAGATAACTGTATGCATCACATGTTCTAAGAAATACGCACACACCCCAGTATTCATTTACCATATTTTTATTCAAGTTATTGTCTTACACTACACACACACACGCACACACAATGCATACACCATATATCCACTCCTTAGATATAAGTACTTACAAGTTCATGTATACAATTACCACATAGAATATATTATTCACATGCTTTCACTATCTATCCACATCTCCCTACTAATCATATATACATCCATCTCTAGAGACTTCCGTCGTCATACATTCTTATTTAGTTATACATCAGTATACTAGGATAGGTACATTCAATAGATATTCATCCAGCTCATGCCATGTACATATATTACACTATCAATTTAATACTACAGTTATACTCTTCTTAATCACATCTAGTACCGAAAACCATACATATATACTAATACACACCTGCCTTCATTCACATTACTTTACTGATAAACTTTATCTGAGTGTACATACAAATATCTTTACCTCGAAATCATATATGACATATATAAAACCAAGTACGACCATATACCAATATATATACATCCACTATATATGCACTAAGTACAAAGTCACACAATATATGTTCAAGAATACAAGTTATTACTTAAATACACATATGAGCATACTTAGATACATACATTTATGTACGAAATACCATGGCACTCTACGTATGTATACATATCTATATATACACATATATGCTTACAAATGTATTTAAACACACAACAATCACTTCATAAGTCTTAGTGCCAACATACACATACATATACACTTTTATAGATATACATAGGTATATCCAGATATAATTACAATTATACCATCAAGGATACACCTATCTATAAATACTAGTATCACTAATAAGTGTTGCTTAATATCAACTATAAGTATACGTACTACCACACATATTAGATTCAATCCACAACAATTCACTCATGTTCATATGTAAATTGCAAATCTATTCAAATATTAGTACATACACCTTTATTTATACACTCGAATATATTACATCATACATTCAACAAATAACTTAAGCATATAAGTACAAACATTTACAATTTTACGTACGATCACTTTAATCGTTCACACACATAGTACATATCACTACATATCTATCACCACATATTTATATTTTCTCACAATACATAGTGTACACATAGTATATCTACTCTCATGTAAGTGATATATACAAATCCATTCGTAGACTCATACATGTGCGTATATATATATATATACAATTCACGAACTTTATCCTACGTGGCAGTTTTGTCCCACGTGGCAGTTTTGTACCAGTCATATTTTTGGTTGCTGACTGAGACGCCACGTGGGGGTTGTGTGTAGTTCTTGACTTGGGTTTGGAATGGGGTTTTGGTGATTTTTTTTGCATCTTAGTCCCTGTTTTTTTTCCTCTTTTTGCGCCCGGGCGACGACTGCCCACGTGCCCTCTGGGCACGGGTTATGACTAGTATATATATATATGAGGAGGAATCAAATGACCCCCAAAAAATAACCCCAAAAATATCCCCTATCAAAAATCCTATGCCCCCATTTTTTCGGAAGATCCAAACCGTTCATCTTGATCTCCACCCTCTAAATACCTGACCCACCAATTTTCAACCTGATCCCATGTGTTTTGCCTGTTCATCCATCCGACCCAAATTTAATGGGTTCGCATGAACAGAACTTTTGCGAATGATTGATGAACGTGCAAAACACATGGGATCGGGTTGAAAATTGGCGGGTCAGGTATTTAGAGGGTGGAGATCAAGATGAACGGTTTGGATCTTCCGAAAAATGGGGGGCATTGGATTTTTGATAGGGGTTATTTTTGGGGGTCATTTGATCCCTCCTATATACATATATATATACATATATATATACACATATATATATACATATATATATAATATATGTGAAAAAATTATGGGCTCTGGCGACCTAGGCGATCTAGGCGATCAGGGAGATCCCGGTGGCTGTTCTTCTGGAGGAGGCGGATCCACGATAAAGAGCCAAGATCATGATGAAGCCGTAGATGGAATCTCGGTGCTGGGCGAAAGGCTCATAGTTAATGCCGGCAATCGTCAGCATGCTAGTGAGGCGACAATAAATTCTCGTAAGGGGAAGAATGTTTCATTCGGTACTGTAGATAAATCCTCTGGTGTAGGAGCTCCTTTTTAAATCGCAATGTACTGAGACTTTGGGGAAGAAGGATGATGATGGATGGCACTTCGTCACCAGGAAGCGATCAGGACCTCGATTGGGTGGCATCGGGACTGCTCATAGGGGGAACCGAGGCTCAATATACAATCGGGGGTCTTGGTCACGGGGAATTCTCCAACGTAATCAGAGTAGTGGGTATGATAAGGGTGCACGAAAGGTGTTTGAGAATAGGCCTGTGAGGGCAGTGGCTGATCTTAAAGTTGCCAAATCCGGGCAAAAAATCTCCTGGGCTGATGTGTGTGCCAACACAAGAAGATATGACGATGACCTTGTCATGGATTTTGTTCCCCCTACTGTGAAGGAAGATGGCTCCGAGGTTGCTTTCCTAGCAAACTCGCTAGTGTCCAAAGGTGGAGAGTAATGGAGAAATACTCTGGTGGGATATGTGTTAGGAGATGTTCCTTTCTATGGCCAAATTTGTGATTGGGTTGATAGATTGTGGAATCTAAAAACTCGAGTTCGTACCTACAGTCGGGAGAATGGCTATTTCTACTTTAAATTTGAAGATAAGGAGGATTGTGAAAGAATACTTCAGGGTGGACCTTGGCTATTCGATAGAAGATTGGTTGTATTACAACAAAGGTGGAGTTCCACTGTTAAACATGAAAGGGATATACTTTCCGCAGTCCCAGTGTGGATTCAACTACACGGCCTGCCTCTTAACTGGTGGACAAAAGATATACTCAATACCATTACTTCTCTAATAGGAAGGCCTATATGCATGGATAGGTTAACTGCTAAACTTGAGCGAATATCTTATGCGCGTTGTTTGGTGGAGGTTGCAGCTGCTAAACCAATTCAAAAATCAGTATGCGTCGAGGTCGAAGATGGTTCCTTTCTCAGTATTGAGGTGAAAATTGAAGGGGAACCTCCCCAGTGCTCCAGATGCATATGCTTTGGACACACCGACAAGCAATGTCCAGATAGAGAACAGCTCCCTTCAATCCAATTTGGTGTCAAAGAAATTGATGTTTGGAGGATTAAAGAGAAGGAGAAAGTTGACACAGTTCAACAACCCACTGAATTTGTGGGAGAGAATTCTGGTATTAATAAATATGTTGATGAGGAAATTTCACCAAATGTTGCAGTTGAATTTGTGGGGGAGGGGACAAATGCTGTGCAAGAGGCAAATGAAATTACCTCTGTCCTAAATAATGCAGAGGAAGCGGCTCTTCCGAAATCTGCACGTGTACTAGGTGATGCCAAGCTGATGGACAGTCCAGTTCAGGAGGGACTAGGATGTAAGCTTAATGTTGCACCTAATATGGTCAACTTGCCAGATCGAACTCTGGAGCAATTTGCGGCAAATGCGGAAGGGAAGGTCAATTTCAATCATGATTCAGGTGTAATAAGGAAAATTGATGAAGGGATGTCCAGTACTTCTCATTTACATGTTGCTGCAAACAATGAGGAGCTTCCTTCAGTAATTTCTTATGAGAATGAAGAATGGGTGGATGAGTTAGCAAGTCTGGAGAAATTTTCGACTCACGCTGGAACAAAGAAACATCAACTGGGCCTGGCCTATAGAAAAAGTGCCCGGCTGGGCAGTCAAGTCCGTTCTCCAGCATCACACAAATAATCTATGTCTGTGCTTATGGAATGTAAGAGGCATTAACAATGGTGTTAGGAGGCGGGATATGCGGGATCGAATCAGGCAGATACAGCCCTCTATGGTCGCTTTACTGGAAACCAAGCTGAAAAAAGTCCCTGAAAAATCTAATTTTCTTCCAAAAAATTGGCACATGATACACAACTTCGAGGTTAGTAATGGAGGGCGTATCCTTATTGCTTTTGACCAGTCTGTATGGAGTTGTGATATGGTGTCAGTCTCTTCCCAGCATCTGTCTTGCAATTGTACTAATTCTGGGGGCTTCAGCAGTTTCATAACTATCATTTATGCATCAAACTCTAATACTGAAAGGCAACTATTATGGAGGTTGTTGCAAACAGATGCGATTAGATTTCGGGATGAACCGTGGCTTGTGGGGGGGGACTTCAATTGTGTCCGTTACTCTGCTGATAAATTGGGTGGAAGGAACATTGATCCGCGAGTAACAGATGACTTCAACCATTGTATTTACTCTTGTGCTTTGTTGGATATTAAAAGTGTGGGGAATAGATGGAGTTGGTGAAACAATAGAGTTGGAAGGAGTCGAATTGCTGCCAAGCTGGACCGTGTGCTTTGTAGTACGAAATGGCTATCTCATTTTCATGAAGCTTATGTGGAGTATCTTGATCCTGTTACCAGTGATCATTCCCCCATGCTGATCAGGCCCCATTCTAAGGTAATCTCAGAACCTAAGCCTTTCAAGTTATTCACTCACTGGTTGCGGATGGCAGGTTGCAAGGAACTCATAGATATCAGTTGGTCTCAATATTCATATGGTGACCCTATGTACTGTGTGGTCTCTAAATTGAAGAGGCTTAAGGCCGAATTGAAAATCTGGGGAAGAGAACATGTTTCGGCTATAGATAGATGCCGCAAATTGCTGGAATCTGTTAGGGCATCTTCTGATATTCACACTAATCCTCACCTTCAGCAAATAGAACGGGAGCTCTCTCATCAGCTGATGGATCATTTGGCCTTAGAGGAAGAGATGATGCGGCAGAAGAGTCGTTAGGATTGGCTGCATCTAGGAGACAGGAATACAAAATTTTTCTACACGGCTATGAAGGCCCGTCAGGGGCGTAATAACCTTGGTCACCTTATTGGTCCTGGGGGGAGAGGAACAGTACTCTTGATGATCTAAGGGTTTTGACCCCAATCTTCTACAAAGATCTCTACACCCAGGATCACTACCGGAATGTTTTTCCTAGGTTGGTTACTAAACGGAAGCTTAGTATTGGAGCAGTGGGTTGGTTGGATAGGAGAATTTCTTCTGAGGAAATTAAGGAGGCTATATTCCAGATGAACCCTAATAAATCTCCTGGGCCCGATGGATACAATGGGAGCTTTTATCAACAGAACTGGGGTACTGTTGGAGGAGAAGTCACGGAGGCCATAAAATACTTCTTTCGTAAGGGGTCCATGCTTAGGCAAATAAATCATACTTTTCTCACTTTGGTTCCTAAGAACTCCAATGCCAGTGGGTTGGGGGACTTCAGACCAATCTCCTGTTGCAATGTGATTTATAAAGCCATCAGCAAGGTTATCTGTAATAGAATCATAGCCGTTATTCATGAATTGATTTCACCTAATAAAGCTGCTTTCCTTCAGGGTAGGCTTCTAGCAGATAGTGCTCTCCTAGCTCATGAACAGATCAGGGACTTTAGCAACCCTATGGGCTCGCGGGCTTGCATCAAGTTGGATTTGAAGAAGGCTTTTGATAGCGTGAATCGTGAGTTCATTTACTTCATACTCCTTCAGTTTAGCTTTGGTAGAACATTTGTCCTCTGGATCAGGGAGTGCATTTCTACCCCCACTTTTTCCGTTATGATTAATGGCGCTCCCCATGGTTTTTTTGGGAGCAACAGGGGACTGTGCCAAGGTGACCCGCTATCTCCTTACCTTTTTGTTATGGTCATGGAGGCTTTCTCTATTCTCATTGACCGTGCTATGGCTTCACGCACCATTCTTCCTATGAGGCAATCGGGTGCCATTTCCCATCTTCTTTTCGCAGATGATTTATTGGTATTTTGTCGGGGCAATACTAGATCCCTTAATGGAATCAAAACCTTGTTGGAAGATTTTTCACACTTCTCAGGCCTACAAATAAGTTGGGATAAGAGCTCTATTATATTCAGCAAGGGAACGAAGAGTCCTTTGGAACTGGCGGATTCTTTGGGCATTAAGCTTTCTTCCTCCTTCACCACCTATCTAGGTCTACCCCTTTCCACCAAATACCCCAAGACTTCAATGTATAGCAGATTGGTGGATAAATGTCAGAAACGCCTCGCAGGTTGGACCTCTTCCTTACTCTCTATTTCTGGCAGAATTGAGTTGGTAAGAACCGTGATATATGGAATGGTTAATTTCTGGATGCAAGCTTATCGCATCCCTTCTACGGTTTTGTGAGCAATAAATGCAATGTGTAGGAAATTCATTTTGGGTGCCTCCAAATCTTGGGCATGGCAAGATGTCTGTACTCCTAAGGAAGAGGGGGGGTTGGGATACGGCAACTTAAGGATTTAAATGAAGCGACTGGAGTAAAAATGACTTGGCGCCTATTTAAAAGTAATTGCCTTTGGGCGCAACATATGAGAAGGAGCTATGGGGAATTGGCTCATTTTTATTCCACAAAAGGGAAACCCTCTCAATCAGGCACTTGGAAATTCTTGCTTCATTCCAGGAATAATTCTAGTAAGCTTATATGTCGGAAGGTGTGTAATGGTAGTTCTACCCTATTTTGGCATGACAATTGGCTGTCGTGTGGCCCTCTTAAGAATTTGTACAACATCCCTCCAGGAGATGTGGACAAGTTAGTTAGTGAATATTGGAATGGGACATCGTGGGTGGATGATCCTAACATCCTACACATCCGGCCGATCCTTCTTCCACATATCCTACGTCCAGGTGCTGATAAATGGGAATGCAGTATGGGACACCAATTCCAATTCAAAGACGCTTGGAATGGAGTACGACTTCAAGGTACAAAATTCTGCTATCATCCTATTGTTTGGCACAAGAAATACATACCAAAGTATTCCATCATGCTTCTTAGAGCCTTCCTGGAAAAACTTCTTACTAAAGAACACTTGCTCAAGTGGTGTCCTACTACCCATTCACAGTGCGTGCTGTGTAATGAAAATCTTGTCGAGACTTCCACCCATCTATTTTTTGAATCCGCCTACTCCTCGTACATCCTGAAGCGGAGTCTACTGAAGCTTGGAATCCTCGTCCCTATTGCTCCGGAATTGCCTGCTGTGGGAGATTACTTCCTAGCAAATTTTGTCAAGAAGTCATCTTTGAGTTATCTTGCAAATTCTGTACTTGCCGCCATCGTTTGGCACATCTGGCGCGAGCGAAATATGCGTATTTTTAAGGATTCTTCAGTTCCCAAAACCCGCCTGTTTGAAGCCATTGCCATTGACATTTGCTACGCGTTGGGGAGCCTGGATGTAGAGGATCTGACGGAGAGAACTATACTGTCAAATTGGGACATAAAGGGATGCGGCTGACATTCATCTAGTTCTGGGTTAACATCCGGGAGTGCAATTTGGCTGATAATCATGTTAATTGCCGTGAGTCACCTTGCACATTGGCGTCCTGTATCCTGTCAACTGCCGGCCTTGTAGTGATACTCTTGTTGGGATCTGTTTCTATATTTTCGGTTGCTTTGTTTCGGTTGCTCTGTACTAGCTGAGGTCCGGGCGCGGGATGCGGATATTTTAGTGATGTGTGAAGACGCTTGTGTCCTCTCCATATCCTAAAGTGTCTTATTCCTAACCTGCACCTATGTACATTTTGATTTTGTTTATAGTATACTTTAACTCTCCAAAAAAACATATATATATATATATATATATATATATATATATATATATATATATATATATATATATCAATACATATATAAGTGCAGGTATATGATCAAGTACACTTCCATCACATTACCAATAATGGTTACTTAATATCAATTGTAAGTACCCACACTATCCATACATCATACACAACTTCACTATACAGCAAGCATTATCAACATTGATACATATGTAGTAATAGTTATATGCTAATATTCATACACTTAGATATGCTTCACTATACTTCTAGTAAAGAGCTATGCACAATTATATCTCTTAAGCAAATAGACATAAACACTTACTATAGTACAACCAAGTAATCATTCATAGTTAATATATACATAGCATATGTCACCACACATCTAGATGCAACACATGTCATACTAATATCTTACAGTACGACTATGTTTACATAAATAGCATATAGAGATCCATATAGGGACCCATATATAATGAACATACTACATACTCTTCAATCCATATAAATAGTTCTACATGTCCCTTAACTCATCTACATACTATCTCATATAAGGTACAAGTAAATAAAAAAAGCAGCTCTATAAAGATTTACATACATACATCTCTATAGGTTCATACTCAAGTATATCACCAGGATGTACACGACATAGGCATATAGCTATATATATATATATATATATATATATATATATATATATATATATATATATATATATATATATATATATATATATATATATATATATATATATATATATATATATATACATACACCCACAAACTCTGTACTTCCGGCTTCCTAACGTCAAGGCTCTATCCCTAGGCTGGGTACCTACCCACCTTAGAACTCAACTATCCTTATGGAACATTACATGTACTACCTTACGCATGCTGTAGTGTGGGGACCTGCATGGGCCACCAAATGTAACGCTCCGCTCCCTGGGATACCTGATAAATATGAATCTGTATCAGGTATTCCCGAAGAGGCGGGTGCTACGAAGGAAATACAAAATTTTAAACACAAGCAGGTCCCCTGCGCACTGCTGGGATTCCAGACAACCCAGAAAGAATAATAAAAAGAACCAACAACTCAAACACATAATATATAAACAACTGTCCATGTACAGCCTCCCATATCCAACAACTTATACAACAAATACCCTCATATACAGCATGCACCCAAAACTCACCAAGTACAAGAATATACACCCAAATCTCTCACACACTCACACCAACCCTTAAGTTCAACCAACTGGGCTAAAGGGACTCCAACTCCATGATCCAACCTGAAAAGTTTCAACGGAGACACGTCACAACGTGACCCAGTAGGAATATCCCATCTCCATATAGTATGTTATCCAATGCATGATGACATGATATTCAATGACATATTATCCAACTACCAGGTGATATGTTATACTATGATGTAATGCAAGCAACGATGAACGGCATGTCATGACATTATAAAATGAACCATAAGAATAAACATGTAGCTTCAAGGGTGGCAGGATATGACATATTACAAAGTGACATAAAAGTAGGCATAAAGCAATGTATGCAATAGCAATTACAAATGACATATTGCATTAAGTCATAAGAATTCGCATGCTATAAGAAAAGAACTACAACACAGAATTAATGCATAAATTAAAGGAACAATACATGAGTGCTAGAGATAAATAAGAAAATAACTGAAGTACAACCATTGATTCAACTTAATTTAAAATTGTACATTGATTCTGATTTTTGGAAACCCGAGTAAATCGTAGGACGCTAAGGAGTCAGACTTCACCCAGGGTGGGTGAAAAGTGGTACCGCAACCAGCGACACGAGCACTAGAAGAGACTCTCGCAACTTCGTACCCGACTAGAAAGGTAGGAGTGAGACTCATCTCGGTTTTTCTTGGGACAAACAGAGAAAACCATCATTTACCGTCGTGGTGCAAGACGAGCACACCACTGGCCTCTCTAGCCCTCTCAAACTCCCCTTTCGGGGGCGACACATCGGGTGAGATATGCTACTACTGTCCGCTCCTTAACACCTAAAATTTACCCATATTCCCCCCAAACCCACATCTGGAGTCTCACCCATTCTAGAAATGGATCGAGCACTCTTTCTCTGCCTCACTCTTAGTTTCATTCTTTATTCATATCAGCGGTCTCAATACCACATTCATATCTTTCCATTTCTTTCATAATTTCACCGATGTCATGATTCAACAACGACCATCATCCTTGCATTCATACTAAGAGCTTTGACATGCTCCATTCGATATAATAAATTCATGAACCATAAACTTAATCCTCTAATATATAACAAAACATATCAACATTTAACATTGAACTAGCTTACTCATTAACATGAAGCTTTAAATGAAATAACATTTAATCACATGCTTAAAAACATCATTATTATCACATGGGACATAACGTATGATAAACTTGATAACAGAATTTAAATAAAACTTAAGACAAAGCATAATAGTAGCATGATGTATGAATCTGTCTAAACTATTACAGCATAAAGAACATCACTTTTAGCCTATCTACAGTCAGAATTGGTCTCTGGTCCCTTCACGAAAGTTGTAGATATGTGTGTTTTCCTTTTACTGACCAATTTTCATAAACTCCGTTGACATATGTGATTTATGGTGGATTTTCTACTGACAGGTATAATTTCAGAATTCTGAACCAGAAACTGAGTTCCGTTCAAGTCCATTTTTCTATCAGTTAAAGGCAGATATATGATTTAAAAGAATTACAAATTGAAGATCTTGAAGCCAGCTTTCCAACGGCACCAAGATCATTACATTTCATTAAGTGTACAGGGATTTATGTCATTTTACTGAAAGGTGTCCAAACTATCTAAAAACAGACCAGTTTCAGAAACTGAATTTTTATCCTATTTTACAGTTCGAATTGGAAAAAGTTGTGAGTTTGAAAGTTGTTATGGACATCAAGATGCGTAACATAAATTTTTTTCCAAGCAATTCCTTATGGTGGTTTGAGAGAAACACATCAATCGAATTTCAGCAATTCTGTCCCAAATTTTCAACATCATCAAATTAAAGTTAATATCTTTAGATTACTTAGATGAATTAGAATAACATACTATAAGAGATGGAATTCCTACCTCAACCAAGAAGATCTCCACCATGAATCCCTTCACCAAGCTTCAAATCCCTAATTTCATATCTTCCCCTAAATCTCCATGGGTTCCCCCAAATCCTCTTGATTTCTCTTCCCCTTCCTCTTCTCTTCCAAATTCCTCTCTCAATTCCTTCTACTACTACTTCTTCTTTTTTGCCTGGGAATATTCCGGTCAGCAAGGAGGCCAACGATAGAATGTGGGGGGTTGGGTTTTGGCAGCTCTTGGCTTTGGGAAGAAAGCAAAAATAATTAGAAGAAGAGAATGATGTAGAAAGAGAGAAAATGGAATAAAAATAGGGACTCCTCTATTACAAGTTTGCCATCCACATTCTTAAACAAAAATCTCTCTTCCCTATAGATGACATGTGGCCTAGGTGGTAGGTGGAGTTTAGGGAAATGTTGTTGTAAGGATCGTCTTACCCTTGCAATACTAACAACACACACTAGAGGGGGGGGGGGTGTGAATAGTGTAATGGCAATAAAATTGTCCAATTAAAATTTAACTTGCAAATGCGGAATAATAAATGCAAGAGGAATTAAAAGGCACAATCCAAACGCAAACACAGGGAATTACCCTGGTTCCCTAAACTTGGGTACATCCAGCCACACCAAAATATCTACTATAATCAACACAGAGAAGTGAATACAAATCTCACAAGGAGATACCACATAAAGAGGATTTATGTCCTACACAAGGACCCAATCAATCCTACACGAGGATCAAGACTCCCACATAGAGAATCACTAACTCCCACTCAGAGAATTAGGGTTAGCCCTACACAAGAACACTAAACTCCCACAAAGAGAGTTACTCATACAAAGAGAGTTATTCCCATAAAGAGAATATCCTAGTCCCACAAAGAGGCAACCTCCCACAAAGAGAGAAAGATCTAATTCCCACAAAGAGAATTAGAGACACAAATTCACCAAGTAAAGTAAATACTCTTACCTATGCCTTGAGATGCTTACTCATGAATGGATGTAAGGCATGGAAGAGGATCTCCAAGTGTTGAGATATGCCTGAAAGCACTTGGATGAATTCCCTTGAGCTGGACTTCAATGCATGAAGAAGAATGAGAGCTCTTGAGAGGGAATTGAGGGAGTTTTTGAGTTGTTTATGGATCTCTTGAGATATTCAATAGCATCAAGAAGTATAAGAGATGACAACACACTCATATATATAGGAGCTCTATATCAAACCCCAAAACCCAAGAAAACAGCCAAAGAATCGATTCGGCAACGGCTAGAAACTGGGCGAAAACGACAGGAATAGTCGACTGATGATCAAAAGACAGTCGACTGATGAACGGCTAGAAAGTATTCAACGGCTATAATCTGAGCCAAGACAGTCGACTGATGACGACAGTACAGTGACTGAGAACAGGACAGTCGCCTGTAAAACATTCAACAGGCGACTGCTGCAGGAGATGGAATAATACAGAGAGCTACACTCTTTCACCAGTTAAGCACACAGGCGACTGATGTCAATAATACAGTCGACTGTCTATTAGTCAGGCGACTGTAAAACCTTAATCAGTCGTCTGCTGTATAAGATGGAGAAACAACAGAGAGATGCAGAGATTACACTTACGCTACTCAGGCGACTGGTGACCAATCTACATTCGACTGTAAATATACAGGCGACTGTAAACTGACCAGTAGTCGACTGTGCGTAAAGCTCAAGTTTGATTCAATTGAAATGTTGACTTGAGCTGTGCATATCAGGAGACTGTAGAAGGAACTATAGGCGACTGGAAATCACCCAGTCGACTGTGTTTCCTTCAGCAGGCGACTGACGGAAAGCCAAAGACTCCAAATGAGTCTTTGGACAAAGTGAACCTATTGGATTGGATTCTATGATAATCCTAAGGCTCACTAAGATGGTTAAATGCATATGCATGAATAAGTAAACCATCTAACAAGGTATTACATTAATCCTAGACTCAAATGAGAGAGAAAGCAATAAAGTAATTTACATGGATTACAATGCTTTTCTTAGAGTCTAAGTCTTCAATCTTGATGCCTTGATTGCTCTCCATCATCTCCAAGCTTTGGCACTCCTTGAGTCCAAGCAATGGTCCTTCTTCACTTGATGTCCATCCTTGCACCAAGTGATTAGTCTCCAAGAAAGATATTCTTGAAATAAAACTGAGAGACTAAAACATGAGAGTCATTAGCAACAACATAATGTTGTGATCATCATCAAAATAAGATTGGTATGAAACCCCAATACTCAACAATCTCCCCCTTTGTGATGATGACACACATTATGTAAAATACAAATAATTAAAGCACAATGCTAATGAGCTCCCTCTACTTATATGCACCAATTAAACAATGAGCTACAAAATAGTAAAATACTTATTATACCAAATAAGATCATGGTGACATATAATAGGCATGGATTACATAAACCAATTGAAATAGATAATATCATGCCAACATGAAAGGTTTATCTAATCCCATATATCTCTCCCTATAGATATATCTCTCCCCATATGCATATGAATATATCTCCCCATATATATTTACATAATGCATATATCTCTCCCCCTTGACATCGTAAAAAAGGTGGACATCAAATATATCCCCCTTTATCATCTTAACTAAGATATGACAATATGCAAGAAAAGAAAGAAATGTATGATACCAAATTGAAAATTTTAGTGGGTATCAATTCACTATCCCATGCTCCCCCTAGATCATAGAAATGGTCAACTTTTGACTTCTAGGATCTAATACCAATTATACAATTAATGGAGCCATGGGCCTAAAGTGTATCAATGTAATAGATATGGAAAAATCAAGCTTCAAAGATACCCAAGGAATATTGCCAAAACAAATAAAACATGAAATATGTTGGCAATAAATAAGAGGTTTGGTTTGAGATCAAAAATAACCAAATGTAAATAATGATCTCAAAAAAACTCCGAAATGAGAGTTAAAATATGTCTTAAAATACTTTAAACATATAACATATTAACTCCCTCATTGACATACACATGGATAAAAAATACATGCATGTCAATAAACCCCAAGGTCCCCATTTTCATGAAAAATAAGTTTGAAAATATTTTCAAAATCATGAAACACACAAACAAACAATGGGTATGCTAAAAAATAAACATTCAAGCACAATACCCATGCAATATGCATATGTGTGAGGAACCTAAACATTAGGCAACCAAATCCAAGAGGAGTTTTATTTCCTAATGTAATCACATGAGGTGATCACATCCTTAACTAGAGAGTTGATGTAGCTATCCCTCTCTTGCACACTAACCTTAGTGGGAATCCATAATCTCAAGGATTTCCTAGGCAAGGGTTTTGCCTTTGCAAGAGGGGTGGATGTGGCATGCTTAAGTGTAGAAACAAGTTTCTTGGCATGCCTAGAATAAGGATTTTTCTTCTTAGCAAAAAATGAAGATTTTTCATTCTTCCTCATTACCTCGTGATCTACATGCTTCTTGTTGATGTTATTTTTGTACAAGAAAGCATGGTGATTCTTCTTAGGTGCTTTAGCACTATTTCTTGAAGTTGCACCATAAAAGGAATTAGAGGTGGGTTTAGGTACCACATTTTGAATAAAACCCAAACCTCCTCTATGATTTGTCGGATGTTGTTTTTCCAACAAATCGTGGAGTGAATCCCTAGAATACACAAAGCTTATGAGCTTCCGGGATTTCTCTTCACATTTCAACGTAAGTTGTTGAATGTGAGAATCTAAGCTAAGGTTTTGAGCAACAAGATTTTCATTAGTAAGACTCAATTTCTTAACTTGAGAGAGAAGTGTGTCTCTCTCACTAGTGTCACAAACATGCAAAGAATCATGAATATCTACACTAGACGATTCAAAATCATGCACCCTACTCATTGCATTATCAAGTTTAGCTTTCATTTTATCATATGAATCGATGCACTTACTTGCCAAATTAGAGGCCACATTTAGGCGATATTGAAGCTCTCATAGGATGGCTTTTCCTCCTCAGCTTCCTCATCGCTTTCCTCCTCGACTTCCTCACCGCTTTCCTCCTCGCTTGAGCTAGACGAAGACTTTTCCCCATTAGCCATGAAGCAACATTCTTCTTCATCATTTGATGTGTCCACATCAGAATCATCAAATGTGCCAATAAGTCCCTTCTTTTGGTTCTTGGCCTCAAACTTTGCTTTCCAATATTTCTTCCCTTTACCCTTATAGGTATCTTTGGTGGGTTTGGAAGGGCATTCGGTAACAACATGCCCTCTTCCACTGCAATTGAAACAAATCAACTTGTTAGAATAAGAGGCAAACTTTAACGAAGATATACCTTGTTTGTCCTTGAGGGATGCCTTGAAATTCTTGAATTGCTTGGCAAGTTTGATGTAATCATCATCGCTAATATCATCTTCTTCTTCACTCGGAGTTTCTTGATGGAACTTCTTTTTCCACTTGAATGACTGCTTCTCAACATGGAGTGCAACCCCCTTTTCCTTCTTGGGCTTGGTTGATTGAACTTCCTCCTTATGCTGAAGAAGCACTTCATGAGAAATCTCCAAAGTATGCCAAATACTGTTGGCCGATTTGCACATGGAGATGCGATCGAACCCATCTGGAGTGAGGGCGCAATGGAGTACACATATAGCCCTAGCATTGACTCTGATCGAATCCTTCTCCGCTTTAGTTCTCGAGGCTGTGGGTGTAGTAGGCTCCTCAAAATGCGACTCTTAATGTCCCAAAGGTCGTGACCCTTCAAGTAGACCATCATCCTGATCTTCCAACTAGGGTAGTTGGTTTCGTTGAAGAGCGGAGGTCGAACGGTTGAGTGACCTTCTTCATGACACGCGGATGTAGCGTTGAAAGCCATAGTTGCAGTATACATTAACCTCGCCCCGATACCAATTGTAAGGATCGCCTTACCCTTGCAATACTAATAATACACACTAGAGGGGGGTGAATAGTGTAATGGCAATAAAATTGTCCAATTAAAATTTAACTTGCAAATGCGGAATAATAAATGCAAGAGGAATTAAAAGGCACAATAAATCCAAACGCAAACACAAGGAATTACCCTGGTTCCCCAAACTTGGGTACATCCAGCCACACCAAAATATCCACTATAATCCCACACAGAGAAGTGAATACAAATCTCACAAGGAGATACCCCATAAAGAAGATTTATGCCCTACACAAGGACCCAACCAATCCTACACGAGGATCAAGACTCCCACACAGAGAATCACTAACTCCCATTCAGAGAATTAGGGTTAGCCCTACACTAGGACACTAAACTCCCATAAAGAGAGTTACTCCCACAAAGAGAGTTATTCCCACAAAGAGAATATCCTAGTCCTACAAAGAGACAACCTCCCACAAAGAGAGAAAGATCTAATTCCCACAAAGAGAATTAGAGACACAAATTCACCAAGTAAAGTAAATACTCTTACCTATGCCTTGAGATGCTTACTCATGAATGGATGCAATGCATGGAAGAGGATTTCCAAGTGTTGAGATATGCTTGAAAGCACTTGGATGAATTCCATTGAGCTGGACTTCAATGCATGAAGAAGAATGAGAGCTCTTGAGAGGGAATTGAGGGAGTTTGTGAGTTGCTTATGGATCTCTTGAGATATTCAATAGCATCAAGAAGTATAAGAGATGGCAGCACACTCATATATATAGGAGCTCTATATCAAACCCCAAAACCCAAGAAAACAGCCAAAGAATCGATTCGGCAACGGCTAGAAACTGGGCGAAAACGACAGGAACAGTCGACTGATGATCAAAAGATAGTCGACTGATGAACGACTAGAAAGTATCCAACGGCTATAATCTGAGCCAGGACAATCGACTGATGACGACAGTACAGTCGACTGAGAACAGGACAGGCGCCTGTAAAACCTTCTGCAGGCGACTGCTGCAGGGGGTGGAATAAAACAGAGAGCTGCACTCTTTCACCAGTTAAGCACACAGGCGACTGATGTCAATAATACAATCGACTGTCTATTAGTCAGGCGACTGTAAAACCTTAATCAGTCGTCTGCTGTATAAGATGGAGAAACAATAGAGAGATGTAGAGATTGCACTTACGCTACTCAGGCGACTGCTGACCAAACTACAGGTGACTGTAAATATACAGGCGATTGTAAACTGACCAGTAGTCGACTGTGCATAAAGCTCAAGTTTGAGTCAATTGAAATGTTGACTTGAGCTGTGCATATCAGGCGACTGTAGAAGGAACTACAAGCGACTGGAAATCACCCAGTCGACTGCGTTTCCTTTAGCAGGCGACTGACGGAAAGCCAGAGACTCCAAATGAGTCTTTGGACAAAGTGAACCTATTGGGTTGGATTCTATGATAATCCTAAGGCTTACTAAGATGGTTAAATGCATATGCATGAATGAGTAAACCATCTAACAAGGCATTACATTAATCCTAGACTCAAAAGAGAGAGAAAGCAATAAAGTAATTTACATGGATTACAATGCTTTCCTTAGAGTCTAAGTCTTCAATCTTGATGCCTTGATTGCTCTCCATCATCTCCAAGCTTTGGCACTCCTTGAGTCCAAGCAATGGTCCTTCTTCACTTGATATCCATCCTTGCACCAAGTGATTAGTCTCCAAGAAAGATATTCTTGAAATAAAACTGAGAGACTAAAACATGAGAGTCATTAGCAACAACATAATGTTATGATCATCATCAAAATAAGATTGGTATGAAACACTAATACTCAACAATCTCCCCCTTTTTGATGATGGCACACATTATGTAAAATACAAATAATTAAAGCACAATGCTAATGAGCTCCCCCTACTTATATGCATCAATTAAACAATGAGCTACACAATAGTAAAATACTCATTATACCAAATAAGATCATGGTGACATATATTACATAAACTAATTGAAATAGATAATATCATGCAAACATGAAAGGTTTATCTAATCCCATATATCTCTCCCCATAGATATATCTCTTCCCATATGCAAATGAATATATCTTCCCATATATATTTACATAATGCATATATCTCTCCCCCTTGACATCGTCAAAAAGGTGGACATCAAATATATCCCCCTTTGTCATCTTAACTAAGATATGACAATATGCAAGAAAAGAAAGATATGTATGATACCAAATTGAAAATTTTAGTGGGTATCAATTCATTATCCCATGCTCCCCCTAGATCATAAAAATGGTCAACTTTTGACTTCTAGGATCTAATACCAATTATACAATTAATGGAGTCATGGGCCTAAAGTGTATCAAAGTAATAGATATGGAAAAATCAAGCTTCAAAGATACCCAAGGAATATTGCCAAAACAAATAAAACATGAAATATGTTGGCAATACACAAGAGGTTTGGTTTGAGATCAAAAATAACCAAATGTAAATAATGATCTCAAAAAAAAACTCCGAAATGAGAGTTAAAATATGTCTTAAAATACTTTAAACATATAACATATTAACTCCCCCATTGACATACACATGGATAAAAAATACATGCATGTCAATAAACCACAAGGTCCCCATTTTCATGAAAAATAAGTTTGAAAATATTTTCAAAATCAAGAAGCACACACAAACAATGGGTATGCTAAAGAATAAACATTCAAGCACAATACCCATGCAATATGCATATGTGTGAGGAACCTAAACATTAGGCAACCAAATCCAAGAGGAGTTTGATTTCCTAATGTAACCACATGAGGTGATCACATCCTTAACTAGAGAGTTGATGTAGCTATCCCTCTCTTGCACACTAACCTTAGTGGGAATCCATAATCTCAAGGATTTCCTAGGCAAGGGTTTTGCCTTTGCAAGAGGGGTGGATGTGGCATGCTTGTGTGTAGAAACAAGTTTCTTGGCATGCCTAGAATGAGGATTTTTCTTCTTAGCAAAAAATGAAGATTTTTCATTCCTCCTCATTACCTCGTGATCTACATGCTTCTTGTTGATGTTATTATTATACAAGAAAGCATGGTGATTCTTCTTAGGTGCTTTAGGCAATATTTCTTGAAGTTGCACCATACGAGGAATTAGAGGTGGGTTTGGGTACCACATTTTGAATATAACCCAAACCTCATCTATGATTTGCCGGATGTTGTTTTTCCAACAAATCGTGGAGTGAATCCCTAGAATACACAAAGCTTATGAGCTTCCGGGATTCCTCTTCACATTTCAACGTAACTTGTTGAATATGAGAATCTAAGCTAAGGTTTTGAGCAACAAGATTTGTTGAGTATTGGACTCTCCACCTTGATTTTGATGATGATCAAACACAAATCATTGTGATTAACTCATGTGTTTGCAGTTAGCTAAAAAGTCACCAATTAGATTCAAGAAGATCAAAAGTGACTACACGTGTTGATTCAAGTGGAGGACTTGGTAGGTCAACAAAGGTGAAGCATTGGCTTGAAGAACTTAAAGGCTACCTCAAACCTCAAGCTAATGGCATCAACAAATGAATGGAGATTCAATCCAAAGAGAAGATAGGAATGGATGATTCAAAAGCTTCAAAGAACACCTTGAGGATCAAAGACTTTGTGCTTGGAGACATTCAAGACATACTACTAAAAGACTCAAGACCATGAAGAATTATGGAGATCGTCGCCAAATTACTTTGTACATCTCAAGCGACGTCCCAAGACTTCCTCAGAACGCGTGATCGTTGTGCCTGGAGCTTCGTTGAAGCTCAAGGAGTTATTCATGAAGTCAAGAGATTCGGATTGAAGCTTTGAAAACGGTTTGTCGTGTATATTTTTATTGTCTTCTAGCTTCATCGTATAGAATGTTAAGCCTTGAGTAGGACTTACTTAACAATCTTCATATCGCTCATATCTTAGATCTAGGATTGCCTTAGAAGCCATTAGAAACTTTCCTGAAGCTTATCGCTTCATTTCACGGCTTCTTATACATCTTAGTTGGTTCAAGAAGAAGAACCAACCGACTAGATGACAATCTAGTCGGTTGGAAATCCTTCTTGAACCGACTAGTTCTCCTAGTTCAACTCAGCATATACAATGTTGACAAGTTAGTCGGTCAAAGAAGAATCACCGACCGACTAGTTGTCAAACTAGTCGGTTGGTGTATCTTCTCAGACCGACTAGTTTTCCTTGTGAAATTCAGCTCATTTACTATTGATCAATTAGTCGGTCCAAGAAGGTTCACCGACCGACTAGTTGTCAAACTAGTCGGTTGGTGTTTCTTCTTAGACCGACTAGTTCTCCCTCCTGATTTCACCATCTTCCATGTCAACCATCTAGTCGGTCCAAGAAGGTTCACCGACCGACTAGTTCCCAAACTAATCGGTCAGTGATCCTTCTTAGACCGATTAAGCTGCTTCAGAATATGACCGTTGGGAACCTTTTGACCACGACTTTTCTTGATTCTTTCTATATAAGTTTGATTCGTTTGAAGCAAGAAAAGAGGTCCATTATCATAGACATTTGAGATCAAAAGAGAGGAGATTCAACTAGCTATTTCCAAGCTCTCTCTCTCTTTGGAAAATCTCTCCCTTTCTCTTTGAGCCCTAACTTCTCAAGAGAGATTTTCAATCTTTGTGAACTCCTCCAGCTGAGAGTTTGAATCACGACCAGTATCTTCACCATAGACATCTCTTGTTATCATCTTGGTGGTGCTAGGGTTTCGTGATCTCTCTTCCTCAAAATCCACTCTTGCCCTAAATTGGTAAGTATTTCTCAAGGCATAGGATTTTGTGGTAAGAGCTTTACATTTCATTCTCTTTACATATAAATTGTTGTATACTCTCGGTTGTTGAGAGGGTTGGCTTGATCTCAAGTTGTGGGAGTCAAGAGTAGGTTTTGCTCTTTGTTTGTGAGAGTGTGCTTAGTTCCAAGTTGTGGGATTAAGGTATTTGCGTGTTCCCGGGTTGTGGGATACATGGACATCGATTGTAGGTCGATTGCACTTGTGGGGTTTCCGCAAGTGGGCTAAAGGAAAGCTCTAGTGGTTTTACTAGAGTATCCGGAGGGGATCCGGGTGTTGCTGGATTAGGGCACCGGGAACAAGTCGGGGAGACTTGGGTGGCACCGAACCAGGATAGATTGCATGTTTGCATTGCATTCTTCCTTGCGTTGTTGATCACTTCTTTCATTCTGCATTTGTTGGTTAATTAGGGTTTTATTTGGCGTAAATTCCTTATAATTCAATAAAACACTATTCACCCTCCCTCTAGCGTTTATTCCTCATAGCACATGGTCACTACAAGATTTTCATTAGTAAGACTCAATTCCTTAACTCGAGAGAGAAGTGTGTCTCTCTCACTAGTGTCACAAACATGCAAAGCATCATGAATATCTACACTAGACGATTCTAAATCATGCACCATACTCATAGCATTATCAAGTTTAGCTTTCATTTTATCATATGAATCGATGCACTTACTTGCCAAATTGGAGGCCACATTTAGGCGATATTCAAGCTCCTCATAGGATGGCTTTTCCTCATCAGCTTCCTCATCGCTTTCCTCCTCGACTTCCTCACCGCTTTCCTCCTCGCTTGAGCTAGACGAAGACTTTTCCCCATTAGCCATGAAGCAACATTCTTCTTCATCATTTGATGTGTCCACATCAAAATCATCAAATGTGCCAATAAGTCCATTCTTTTGGTTCTTGACCTCGGACTTGGCTTTCCAATATTTCTTCCCTTTACCCTTATAGGTATCTTTGGTGGGTTTAGAAGGGCATTCGGTAACAACAGGACATCTTCCACTACAATAGAAACAAATCAACTTGTTAGAATGAGAGGCAAACTTTAACGAAGATATACCTTGTTTGTCCGTGAGGGATACCTTGAAATTCTTGAATTGCTTGGCAAGTTCGATGTAATTATCATCGCTAATATCATCTTCTTCTTCACTCGGAGTTTCTTGATGGAACTTCTTTTTCCACTTGAATGACTCCTTCTCAACATGGAGTGCAACCCCCTTTTTCTTCTCGGGCTTGGTTGATTGAACTTCCTCCTTATGCTGAAGAAGCACTTCATGAGAAATCTCCAAAGTATGCCAAATACTGTTGGCCGATTTGCACATGGAGATGCGATCGAACTCATCTGGAGTGAGGGCGCAATGGAGTACACACATAGCCCTAGCATTGACTCTGATCGAATCCTTCTCCGCTTTAGTTCTCGAGGCTGTTGGTGAAGTAGGCTCCTCAAAAGGCGACTCTATAATGTCCCAAAGGTCGTGACCCTTCAAGTAGACCATCATCCTGATCTTCCAACTAGGGTAGTTGGTTCCGTTAAAGAGCGGGGGTCGAACGGTTGAGTGACCTTCTTCATGACACGCGGATGTAGCGTTGAAAGCCATAGTTGCAGTATGCATTAACCTGGCTCTGATACCAATTGTAAGGATCGCCTTACCCTTGCAATACTAATAATACACACTAGAGGGGGGGGTGAATAGTGTAATGGCAATAAAGTTTTCCAATTAAAATTTAACTTGTAAATGTGGAATAATAAATGCAAGAGGAATTAAAAGGCATAATAAATCCAAACGCAAACACAAGGAATTACCCTGGTTCCCCAAACTTGGGTACATCCAGCCACACCAAAATATCCACTATAATCCCACACAGAGAAGTGAATACAAATCTCATAAGGAGATACCCCATAAAGAGGATTTATGCCCTACACAAAGACCCAACCAATCCTACACGAGGATCAAGACTCCCACACAGAGAATCACTAACTCCCACTCAGAGAATTAGGGTTAGCCCTACACTAGGACACTAAACTCCCACAAAGAGAGTTACTCCCACAAAGAGAGTTATTCCCACAAAGAGAATATCCTAGTCCTACAAAGAGACAACCTCCCACTAAGAGAGAAAGATCTAATTCCCACAAAGAGAATTAGAGACACAAATTCACCAAGTAAAGTAAATACTCTTACCTATGCCTTGAGATGCTTACTCATGAATGGATGCAAGGCATGGAAGAGGATCTCCAAGTGTTGAGATATGCTTGAAAGCACTTGGATGAATTCCCTTGAGCTGGACTTCAATGCATGAAGCAGAATGTGAGCTCTTGAGAGGGAATTGAGGGAGTTTGTTAGTTGCTTATGGATCTCTTGAGATATTCAATAGCATCAAGAAGTATAAGAGATGGAAGCACACTCATATATATAGGAGCCCTATATCAAACCCCAAAACACAAGAAAACAGCCAAAGAATTGATTCGGCAACGGCTAGAAACTGGGCGAAAACGACAGGAACAGTCGACTGATGATCAAAAGACAGTCGACTGATGAACGGCTAGAAAGTATCCAACGGCTATAATCTGAGCCAGGACAGTCGACTGATGACGACAGTACAGTCGACTGAGAACAGGGCAGGCGCCTGTAAAACCTTCAGCAGGCGACTGCTGCAGGGGATGGAATAAAACAGAGAGCTGCACTCTTTCTCCAGTTAAGCACACAGGCGACTGATGTCAATAATACAGTCGACTGTCTATTAGTCAGGCGACTGTAAAACCTTAATCAGTCGTCTACTGTATAAGATGGAGAAACAACAGAGAGATGCATAGATTGCACTTACGCTACTCAGGCAACTGGTGACCAAACTACATGCGACTGTAAATATACAAGCGACTGTAAACTGACCAGTAGTCGAATGTGCGTAAAGCTCAAGTTTGAGTCAATTGAAATGTTGACTTGAGCTGTGCATATCAGGCGACTGTAGAAGGAACTACAAGCGACTGGAAATCACCCAGTCGACTGTGTTTCCTTTAGCAGGCGACTGACGGAAAGCCAGAGTCTCCAAATGAGTCTTTGGACAAAGTGAACCTATTGGGTTGGATTCTATGATAATCCTAAGGCTCACTAAGATGGTTAAATGCATATGCATGAATGAGTAAACCATCTAACAAGGCATTACATTAATCTTAGACTCAAAAGAGAGAGAAAGCAATAAAGTAATTTACATGGATTACAATGCTTTCCTTAGAGTCTAAGTCTTCAATCTTGATGCCTTGATTGCTCTCCATCATCTCCAAGCTTTGGCACTCCTTGAGTCCAAGCAATGGTCCTTCTTCACTTGATGTCCATCCTTGCACCAAGTGATTAGTCTCCAAGAAAGATATTCTTGAAATAAAACTGAGAGACTAAAACATGAGAGTCATTAGCAACAACATAATGTTGTGATCATTACAAAATAAGATTGGTATGAAACACCAATAGTCAACAGCTGTCACATTATGGGATGATGTTTCTCCTTATGATTTTTTTAGGAATTTTATTGTTTTTAATTAACAAAAATACTAGGTCTAATACTATATACACTCACATATACCAGTATTTCATCCCAATACCTTATTTATTAAAATCCAAATGATTTTTAAGATTGTTTTAAAAAATAAATTTTGTTATTATAAAAATTAAGAAAAATTAACCAAAATTCTATACGTACCAATACGTCCAAAGTATACATATTATACGCGTATATATAAATACAGGGTATTACACTGAATCTAATAAAAAGATGGCACATTTAAATATCGAGTCTTGAAATATTTTTCATATGTGATAATCTCTCATCCCTTCAATTCAAAAGGTAAAATTTCAACGGTAGGCTTCCAGAATACCAGTAATACAATAAAAATGGCCAATATGATGTGCATAGACAACAGAATTCTAAAGCATGCAATATGTAATTTGAATGAGGTATGCATGGGGACATATACAATGCTTATGATACTGGTCTTTAACCTAATTAATGGAGAAAGAAACTCGGTTGATTTCTACATTAGGTTAAAGGCCAGTGTTATAAACACTGTAGATTTCCACGTGCAAGCCACATTCAACATTCAGATTATATGCTTCAGAATTTTGTTGTATATACACCTTATAATTGCCATTTTTATGATATTACTGAGGTATTCTAGTGACTTGCCATTGAAATTCTTCTTTTGAATTGAAGGGGGAGAGATAACCACATATAAGAAATATAACATGACTGGTTATTTTACATATGCCATCTTTTAAGTGAACATGAATACTTTATTGTTGGGCCTGCAAGACACCTTTACTTTGAAAAATCTCTGCCCACCCATCTTTTGATGCTTCAAAACATGCCATCACATCGATGGTTAATATGTAAACTTGTAATCCAGTAATAACATCTAAAATGTTGTATGTAGTTATGAAATATAGCTGACATGTATGAAATACAGCTAGGGTTTCAGCCAATACCAAAAACCTTGGTCTGTGGCTGATAGTGTGCTGGCTAAATGCACTTTCCGCCATGAAATTTTCATTACATTACATTACCGACTGTAAATAGGAATGCTTCTATCCCATTAGATATGCAATGCATTGTGTAATCTTGTATCCTATTTTATGCATTTGTTTGAACTTTCATTTTGTGAAAATTTCGACAGCACCTACCCACTGTTCTCATAGTACACTGTAGCAGGAAGAGCATGTATTTGTATTTACTTCCTGCATTTGTACTCGAAGAACAATGGATAGGTAATACCGAAATTTCACAAAAAGAAAGTACACACAAACGAATAAAATAGGATACAAGATTAATACGCGATGCATTTGCATATTTAAACCGTCCATATTGGACAGATCCAATAAATATTTATATGTAATTTCCTAATCACATACGGCCATGAACCAGTTGTCCGACCCGTACACAAGGGGTTCGATATCGTCAACCGATCCGTGACGCATGTAATTCAAGAAAACTACATATAACATTTATTGAACAGGGAAATCTACGGCTCGAATATATATGTTTGTGCATGTGCATGTGCGTGTGTGCGTGTGTGTATAGTATAGGAGGATGGAAATTGATCATTGTTTATATATTTAATTATTTTGTTTCATACATATGTATAAGGATTTGTGTAACTTGATAGGATTAATTATTAATTGGAATTTTGATGTGTTCTTGTTTTGTTGATTTTGCACAATATATATTACTTGCATCGTGACTGTTGTATCCTACATTTTACATCCTAAATTTTGTATCATGAATTTGGTATCCTGGAAGCTTGGAATTTGAAAACTTGAATTTATGGTCGCTCTCATCTGTATGTAGATATACACCACATGTACAAAATTCCCCGGTACAAATACCATATGTATATAGCTAAGTACAAATTGCTTAGTAGGAATAGATATTTTCATGTAACCATAGTTGCCATGCATGCCATCATGATCATGGACATCATGAATGCACGCCTCGATTTCAAACTTCACAATCAACATGTAACATGTATCCACACATGATAAATGCTATTTGTTGATAAAAACCGAGGTATGGATACCTGATGACCCTGTTAATGTGACAAAATGAAAGTACACCTTATGACCTCGATAATGTGACAAAATGAAAGTACACACAAACGCATAAAATATGATGCAAGCTTAATATATTTTTTCTTGGTACAACTATTAATTACAGACATCTCTCTTGTTCAATTTGATACAGACCACACGCGCGCACGCGCGCACACAATATGCACACACAGAGACAATCCACACACACACAGTCCACACACACACACAATCCACATACAAAGAGACCACACACATGGACCACCCACACCACCCACATGTAGTCCACTCACACCAACCCACACCGACCTCCCACGGACCCCATATAGGCCTCACCACAGGTAGATCTCACCCATTATAACCAAGGAACTTGCTTTGCGCAGTAACCATCATAAATCATAAAAACACTCTAAAAGACACATATCTCATATTAGTTAAGAAAGCACATCACCATATGTAGAAATGTTGAAAGCACCAAGTAGTCAATGAAATTAGCATGTTTATTGCAAAGAAATCGAGTTCGGCCACGAAATGTAATTTCCATCACCGAGCAATCAAGGAAAACAAGCATCTTTATTGCAAAGAAGAATATAGCTTACCTGAGAAGCCGATCGACAACGAAAAGAAGATGAACGAGCGACGATCGAGCGAAGGGGAAGCCGAACGAGCAACGAGCGAAGGGGAAGCCAAACGAGCGACGATCAAGCGAAAGGGAAGCCGCATGAGCGATGATCGAGCGAAAGGGAAGCCGAACGTCCGTAGTTGAAGACTAGATTGGGGAAGTCGAAAGGCAATGAAATGAGATAGCCTGGGAATAAAAGAGTAATTTAGGGATTTATGGTTGGTATTACTGACGGTACCATCAGTGAAGGCAGTGTATTACTGACAGTACCATTAATGAATACATGGATAGTGCGCGTCTCCTTGATTACGACGTGGTTTCGTGATGGGTTACACTGACGGTATCGTCAGTGAAACGATAAAATCTTAAGGTTTTCAGTTACATTTCACTAACAAACCGTCAGTGACAGTTGTTGTACTGGACTCCTCGATCACTTTTATGCAGGGTTTCACTGACGATTACATCAGTGAATTCAATAATCACTGACTGATAAATTTCCCGTCAGCGATGGTTATGCGCCTAGTGGAAAAAATGGTGTGAACGACCTAAGATTTACTGACGGGGGCCTATCAGTAAAATAAATGAAAATATCCTGACATTTGCTGACAGAAGTGTCTCGTCAATGAAAATGGGGATATTGCTGACAGTCTCCGCCAGTGAAAGTAATTACACCATATTAATTAAATTAGCAGAAAAATTAAATTTTCGTTGACGGTTATTCCAATCAGTAAAGACCGGATAATTCTGATGGAATATTAATCCATCAGTGAATCTGCTGTATTGCCAACTTATCATTGATTGACTGTTAGTGGTTGTCTGATTTTTCTGATGGCTCCGTCGATGAATGTCGGCTTCGACTGACGGTCAAAACAGCCGTCAGTGACTATACATTATAGCTGACGGAACTCTCCTGCCATCAGTAAAACAAAGTAAAATTTGACCTTTACTGACAGCGCAGCTCGCTGTCAGTAATGTTTTCGTCAGCAAAGCCCTATTTTTTTGTAGTAGCTGGATCCTCATAATTATTAAGTTTATGCTTAAAATAAGCCAATTATATCCCAGAAGCATGTCAAATAATATGTGATACGCAGCTGATATATATAATTCTAAAGCAAGAGGCAGCAGAATTAATAATCATGCAATTATATTATAATCGGGGTTATATTCTCACTAATAATACTTGTTGTATTATGTGACATCCCCCCCACCCACCCCCCTCCCCCTCCGAAATTTCTTGTGAATACAACCTAAGAGTGGATTTTTTTGGAGGTCCGTGGTGGAAGCGGAGGGTTCGAGCCATTTTATTTATTTTAGGATTTTTATATTCTCTCCCCACATTTTTTTTCTTTCTTTCCCCCTTTATTCCCTTTTTTCGGGGCCGAGGTTCGTAGTGGAAGTTGCAGGCCTTCAGCCTGCCAGTCCCCCTTCCCCCTTATTTTTTTCAGTTCTTTTCCATTTGTGGGGCCGAGGCCGAGCCTGCCAAGACGGCCCCATATTTCCCCCTTCTTTTTTTATTTTCAATGGCCTGCAGGCTTCAGCCCACAGGCTGTCGCTGCGAGCTTTGCATTGTTAGTTGTGGGCCAAGTCCCACAGCGAAAGCTGTGGGCTTCGGCCCCCCGCTAAATTTTTTTGTTTGTTTCTCAAAAGGGGAAACCCTAGCAGCTGTCGTTGTTGCCAGTGGTGGTAGTGCACCGTCGTAGAAGCGGTGGTCGGGAGGGGCTGGAGGCGGCAGGGAGTCCGACGGCTAAAGGCCGCCAACACGCGAAAAGAAATGTGTTTTCTTTTTCAAATAAACCCTATAGAGGGTTTGAGCCATTGCCTCTGGCAGCGGTAGGGGAGTGAGGGTTTTACCAGCGGCACCCAAGTGTGATGTTATAATGTGTTGTTTTTGTTAGGTCTACAGCCAACACTGGTGGCGGCCTATTGGCCACCGCCCACTCTCCCTTTGGGTTGGGTCGGCTGCCAGTTGGCCGCTGACCTATGGTCGGCGGCAAGTGGCCGCTGCCCCTTTTCCCATCAATATCTCTATTTTTGAATTTAATTTGATCTTGGGTATATCGACGTGATAAAACTCATGATCATGATTAAAATACATGGTTTTTAGGAATACATCAAGATTGATCAAAACAGGTGTTTGATTTCGATTCTTCGTCCGTGCGCGAGCATTGTCGTCTGTCAAAGCTTTTGCAACTTCCAGTCTCTCTCTCTCAGGAAGAGCGTGTTGATAATGTATTGTGATGTGTTTTTTGCAGGAGACCACGGGCCTTTTTTATATGAGAATATTGAAGAGTTCATACAATGGTAGGATACAGTGATTATGTAAGATACAAACTTCTAATCTGCTACGGGAAATGATAAGCCCTATGGCCTTTTTTTGTATTACTATTTCTTTTTTATATACTTCGAAAAGCATTTTAAAGCGCCTGCTGGGCCTCAATCCCTTGCCTCCAAGGAGGGAGGAGGAAGAGAGTGCCAATAGAGCAATCGTTAGGTAGTGTCTTTTATTATTTCTGTTATCACAATGTTGTGAGCACACCAGTTAAAAATAGTTCATGGTAATTTTATGAAGGGAAATTCTATATACACCCATACTCATAGGGGCGTATGTAACTATATTTTCCAAATTAAGCAAAACTATGATGTAATTGTTATGAATCATCATCTGGGGGAGGAACCCCAGCTCTTTATTTATAGCAGAGAAGGAGCGTACAGATATAAGATACAATAGATGCGATCTTATCTATAAGATAAGCTGTGATCCTAACCAACTCATCTATATCCATTCACAACACTCCCCCTTATCCAGGAATAAGTGTGGACTCTGCTCATGAATACTTCAGGATTCTGAGTGCAGTAGGAGTCTCACATGGGATGGATACTTCAGGATCCTAAGTTGGTGAGCTTTGCCTCGTTAACACCTTTAGCTATAGAAAACCCTGTGGGAAAAACCATAGTTAAGGAAAAAGAGTACAAACACTCTCTAACTCCCCCTGATCTGTACAAGCGACTCTGCTCATGAACACTTCGGGATTCTGAGCATCACAAAGGGGTGGATACTTCAGGATCCTGAGTTGATGTGATTTGCCTCGTTAAAACTTTTTTCTATGGAAAACCATGTGGAAAAAACCATAGCTAAGGGAAAAGAGTACAAATTCCCTCAACTCCCCCCGATCTGCAAAAGCCCTTCGGCTTTCAGATCTCTTAAGTGTATCTCATCACTCCTATTTACAACATTCCGAAAATATACACAGATTACAAATATCACCACCATTAAGCAGCGGTTGACTCCAAAAACTCTGGAGAGGTGTGCTTAGTTTTGTCGCCTCTGGTGTAGTCTCCTCAAAGTGGGGTAAGCTGGTCTTCAGACTGTGTGGTTAGCTCCACAATACCAGCCTCTATCCCAGTCGTCACTGGGATGTGATGTACCACCAAGCGCCATCAAATACAACATTGGTGTGTTTCTGGAATGGTGAAGATCTCTGAATGATATGATGATGTTGCCTTCATAATTTTCTTTGCAGATTTACAATAGATGGACATCCCACTGTGAGTATCCAGTCTGTGATTTTTCAGTATAGGGATCGGACTTGTAACCTGCATTTGCATAAACATGGAGGATGATACTTTATATTGTAAGCCCAAATCTTTCGACCCTTGGAGGAATCAGAGAAGATACTTAACTCCGGTCTAACGGCCCTTTTCAGGTGCCTAACTATCTCTGGCTAGTGAGTTTACTTCAACTGTTATATCGGGACGCGTGCAATTAGCCAAGAGTGCCTGATTGCACTTAGATAAGGGTCTTCAGGACCAATTATATCTCCCCCTCTTCCATCGAACGGAAGGGGTCTTTTTGTATATCCATAGAGTGTACTACCATAGGTGTACTTTGGATGACAATAATCCTTGTAATTTCTTCAATGCACTTCTGGACGTATGTAACAGGATTATATTAAGATAATAAATATGTGAGCCATGACTTAATTTATTTTTACCTAGGTCTTTCATTTTATGTTAATATGTTGAGTATTGATTCCCCTGATTTGGTTTTGATGATGAACAAACATAAATATTGTGTACTAATTCTCTTTGAGCGCAGTTATGGAGATCGTCACCAATTTACTTTGTAGATCTCAAGCGACGTCTCAAGAATTCTTTAGAGCGCATGATCGTTGTGCCTGAAGCTTCTTTGAAGTTCAAGGAGTTGTTTATGAAGTCAAGGGATTGAGACTCATCATATTGAAGCTTTGAAGACGGTTTGTCGTGTTTATTTATATTGTCTTCTAGCTTCGTTTCATAGAATGTTAAGCCTTGAGTCTTACTTGCCTAGTAATCCTCATATCTATCTTATCTTATCACTAAGAATGCCCTAGAAGCCATTAGATAGGGTTCATTGCTTTTCGTCCTTGATTTGGCTTTCTTGTGCATCTTAGTTGGTTCAAGAAGAATAATTAATCGATTAAAAGACAATCTAATCGGTTAGGAACTCTTCTTGAACCGACTAGTCTTCTTTAAGATTCTTAGCCTATTCTCTGTTTGAAACTAGTCGGTCCGAGAAGGTTCACCGACCGACCAGTTCTCAAACTAGTCGGTTAGTGTTTCTTCTGAGACCTACTAGTTTACCCTTCTTAATTTCACTCAATTCTCTATTTGAACTAGTCGGTCCAAGAAGGTTCACCGACCGACTAGTTCACCAACTAATGGGTTAGTGATCATTCTTAGACCGATTAAGCTGCTTTAATTTTCCAACCGTTGGAGATTTTATTTCCACGATTTTTCTTGATCTGTTTTGATTCTTTCCATATATGTTTGATACGTTTCAAACATGGAAATTCCTCTATTATGAGAGAGGATTCAGATCTAATTCTAGATCTATCGATTATCAATTTTTGAAGACTCTCTCTCTCAAAAATCTCTCTCTCACTTTGTGACCTAATTCTTTCCCAGAGATTTTCAGCTTTTGTGTGATCATTCTCCTGAAGGATTGAATCACGATCAAGATCTTCATCTTAGCTGTCTCCAACTGCTCATCTCGTTGTTGCTAGGGTTGTAATCATCTTTCGTGATCTTTTCTCATCTTTCTTCCTTGCCATAATACCGTAAGTATTTCTCAAGGCATAGGAATTTGTGGTGAGTTCTTTATATTTCATTTAACTCGTTATTATAAGTTTGCTCTCGGTTTGTGAGAGAAGTTAGTGATCCCAGTTTGTGGGAGTCACGATTCAATTGTTGTATTGATTTATCTTGTAGTAGTTTCTACAAGAAGTTTTTAGTGAAAGCTTGAGTTAGCGGATTCTAACTCAAGTAGCCGGAAGAGATCCGGGTGTCTGGGATGTAGGATCACCGGGAACAAGTCGGGGAGACTTGGGTGGATCCAAACCCATTACATCTATTGTTTGCGTTGCGTTATTCGTATTGTCAATCATTATTCCGCATAGTTGTTTGTGTTTGCAAAATAATTAGGAATTATCCTCTTGATTATTTTAAAGTACTATTCACCCCCTCTAGTACTTGTGCAGTAGCTTCCAGGGTATTACATTTGGTATCAAAGCTTGGTTCATAGCTATGACAAACAACGACAACAAGGCTGTTCGACGACCTCACGACTACAGCTCCTACAAGAATCGTGAAGGGGCCTCTTCAGTGATCGAAGGATACTCCTCAACCAGGCATCCTCACTTCAATGGTACCAACTATGTGTACTGGAAATACCGAATGGAAACTTTTCTCCGGAGCGCATCACTTTGGAGAGCCACGTTAACGGAGTACGTTGAGCCCACTGAATAAGACTTCACAAAGTGGACTGCCGCAGAGGTCGTTGCGGAGGTGAGCAATGCCAAGGCAATGAATGCTTTACAATGTGCACTGGAGCCTGAAGATTTCAATAAAATATGCACCTGTAAGAGTGCATATCAGATTTGGAATCAACTCCTCATCTTGCACAAGGGAACGAGCAGGGTAAAACACTCTAAACTCATTGTTGCTAACAAAGAGTTCGAGTTATTTCACATGGAACGGGTTGAAAGAATTAAGGATTACTATGCTCGCTTCCAACGAATTGAAAACTCTTGGGAAGACCTATACCCAAGAAGAGAAAGTCGCAAAGATCATTGATGGACTTCCTTCGAGTTGGGAAAAGCGAACCAACGCTATCGAGGAAGGTAATGATATGTCTAAATATACTGTTGTTCAACTAATGGGTACCTTAATGTATTATGAGGTACGAAAGGACAGCAAGATCAAGATGCAGGACAAGATGAAGGCGTTCTTGAAGCAAGAAGTGCCGAAGAAAAAGACGATTGCTTTCAAGGCCGCCCCTACCACACTTACCGATAGTGAAGAGTCGGAAGCTGAGTTGGACATGGAATCTTTGGCCCTCTTGGCAAAGAAGTTCAACCGGTTCTTCCGAAAAGGTAATTTCAAGAACAAATCCAAAGTTGGTTCTACTAATGCCTCAGCTCCTTTGTGTTTCAAATGCAATAAGCCAGGGCACATCAAGGTTGATTGTCCACTGAACAAACAAAAAGATAAATGGAAGACACCTAAGTACGACAAGTCAAGAAAGTACAAGAAGGAGTACAAGAAAGGACTTGTTGGTACATTCACCGACTCTGAAGAGGATTCTTCAAGTGGTGAGTCAAATGAAGAACAAGTGGAGAAAGCACACATGTGCTTCATGGCAAGAGAACACTCTGATCAAGAGACCGCTTCAGATGAAAGCGAGGATGAAGGTGAAGAGGTACTCAAGAAAAAGAAAAAGAGCAACAAATCTAAATCTGGCTCGAAGAATGGTTGGATATTTGATAGCGGGTGTTCAAAACACATGACGGGTAAAGCTCTGTTGCTTTCCGAAGTGGTACCCATTGAAAATGGAAACCGAGTGGTCTTTGGAGGCAATGAAAGTGGAACCAACATAGGTGTTGGGAAAGTTGATAACCCCTCTAAACCTCTTATAAGTGATGTTTACCTTGTTAAAGGCTTAAATCACAATCTAATATGTATAAGTCAACTTTATGACAAAGGTTACAAAGTTAGCTTTGAGAAAGGAATGTGCCATATTTTAAGAACTAATAATAATAATGTGTTGTTCTCTGGCACACGCCATAAGAACTTATATATCTTAGATATTCCAAATTCCCCATGAACAATGTCTTGTTGCCAATACAAGTGAGCAACACAAATGGCATAGACGTTTTGGTCATGCGAATTTCGGAACACTTTTCAAACTATCCAAACTAGATTCTATAAAAGGATTCTCTAAGCTTTCTTTTAATAAGAAAAGCTTTTGCGACTCGTGTCAATGAGGCAAACTTCCAAAATCATCATTCAAACCTAAGAAAAGCATATCCTCTAAACAGCCTCTAGAGCTTTTACATCTAGATCTTTTTGGGCCAACTAGAGTTGCTTCATTAGGGAATGCCCGATATGGACTTGTCATCGTTGATGACTTTTCTAGAAATACTTGGGTATTTTCTTTAGTCAATAAAAATGATGCTTTTGAAAACTTCACGATATTTGTTAAGAAAGTACAAAATCTCATTGGAACCACCATTGTTAATATTCATAGTGACCATGGAGGGGAATTTGAGAACGAGTCTTTCTCAAACTTCTGTGATGAGGTTGGTATTACTCACACCTTTTCTTTTTCTCGCACACCCACTCAAAATGGTGTTGTTGAGAGAAAGAATAGGACGCTAGTGAAATGTACTCGCACTATGCTTGTGATAGCCACCTTGGCCATCAATTTTGGGCAGAAGCGGTACATACCGCTTGCTATGTGTTTAATAGAATACTCTTGAGGCCCGGTACTAAACAAACTTGTTATAAATTGTTGTTTGGTAGGTTACCTCAAGTTAAATATTTTAGAGTTGTTGGTGCAAAATGTTTTATCAAGAACACGTATGGTAGTTTGGAAAAATTTGATCCAAGATCCGATAAGGGGATATTTGTTGGATATTCCTCCCGTAGCAAAGCCTACCTCAACGATCGAGGAATCACTTCATGTATCATTTAATGAAGACTTTGTCCCTCCTAGAATTATCGATGACGATGATTCTATGGAAGTAGTTTGTGATTCTTTTGATAAGTCTAATGTTATTGATTCTGTTGAAACTAACCCTACTAACGAAACTCTTGAGAATGTTCCTAGTGACCAGGGTGTTCCCAGAAAGCTTCCAACTGTTCGTGACCATCCTCATGAGCAAGTTATTGGCAACATGGAAGATGGTATCAGAAAAAGGTCTCAAGTCAACTTCTTCGCTCAATATGCCTTTGTCTCTTCCGTGGAGCCAAAGAATATTAACGAGGCGTGCGAAGATAGTTCTTGGATCGTAGCCATGGAAGAGGAGCTCATTCAGTTTGAGATTAATGAGGTCTGGGAGCTAGTTCTGTTGCCTTCGAAGAACCACAACATTATAGGAACGAAGTGGATTTTCAAGAACAAGACAGACGAGAACCAAAATGTCATCCGGAATAAAGCTCGGATAGTTGCTCAAGGCTACATGCAAGAGGAAGGTATCGATTTCAAGGAATCTTTTGTACATGTAGCTAGATTAGAATCTATTAGACTATTATTGTCATTTGCATGCCATAAAGATTTCAAACCTTTTCAAATGGATGTAAAGAGGGCGTTTTTAAACGGAGATGTCGTTGAGGAAGTATATATTTCTCAACCTCCGAGTTTTATATATGAAAAATTTCCTAATCACGTTTTCAAACTTAAGAAAGCACTTTCTGGTTTGAGACAAGCTCCTAGAGCTTGGTATGACCTCCTAAAGAACTTTCTTTTGGATTTAGGTTTCAAAATGGGTGAGGCTGATTCAACGCTTTTTGTTAAGTATGCTAATCATGATATTATTCTAGTTCAAATTTACGTTGATGATATCATTTTCGGTGCTACTAACTTCACTCTTTGCGAAGAGTTTTCTAATGTTATAAAGGATCAATTTGAGATGAGCCACATGCACTACTACAGATTTTGTCTTGGGTAACGCCACTTAAATAGCGCTTTTAAAAAGCGCTATCTAAGTGAGCTCTTGTATATCGCTTCTGCACTTATAGAAAATAAAAATAAATCAAAATTAAGATAAAAATCACTTAGATAACGCTTTTTGTTAAAGCGCTATCCAAGTAATAGCTTGTATAGCTTTTTGTTAGCGCTATAATACTAATCGTTACGTAAGCACTGTTAGGAGGGAAAATTTCCCGATCCCCTCTCATTTCCAAACGAGCGCTAAATTTTCCTTCATCCCAAACCCTTTCACTCCCCAAACTCAAAGTCACAGAAGATGCTCTCCTTTCTCCTCCTTATCCTCTTCGCCGCCGCCATGTCAGCGTCAGCGTCGTCACCGGCGGTCGAATTCAAGTCGAGGAGAAGTCGATCTCCGCCGTCCGTTCAAGCTGATGGTGATCTCCGACCAACAGAGGCGACGAGAGCTCGCCCTAATCTGGCAGTTGCAGCAGCGGTCAGACTCATAGAAGAGAGCGCGACAGCTCGCCTCCTTCGTCCTTTCCCTTCAGCCCGAAACCGAAACCGAACTTGAGCCGGAGACCGAGATCGGGCCCGAATCCGATCCGAGACCCGATAAGAGTGAGCTGAACGTGGTGGAGGCGTCGAAGCTTAAAGGGGCGGAGGCCCGCCAGTGGGCCTCTGACCTTAAAGGGGCGGAGACCCGATAAGAGTGAGCTAAATCGGTATGGGTCTCTTGATTCGCTATTTTTTTAATCTCGATTCTCTTCTAATTTTGGGCATCTGACCTTAAAAGGATTTGCTTTAATCGCAACTCTCATGTTTCTTATCCTTTTGATTAAAGGGCTTTGGGCGATCGATTTTGCGAAGGTCGATTGTTTACATAGTCAATTTTGAATCTTTGTTCTAATCTTAGGGGTTTTTTGGGTCTTTCGTTTAGAAACCGATGGCGTCCAAGAGAATTTTAAAGGAGTTAAAGGACTTGCAGAAAGATCCCCCAACATCCTACAGCGCAGGTCTGATTTCTTCAGATAATCTGTTTAGTTTCTCACGTTACCACGTTTAATTCTTGTTGCTCATGAGTTTTATGATGCTTTTAGTAGTTATTAACTATTCCTGTGTTTTGTTCTATTTGTGTGCTTTTTGATACGAAGACTGTTGTCATGTGATCTGCTACTTCAGTTATTTCTCACGTTTTCCCTTTGTTTATTTTAGAGTTTTGATGGTTACTATGTTTCTAGGAAGGCTTATGTAGAATATAAAAGTTAGACAATGTGGTGATGAGGCTCAGCTCTTCAATAGGACGTAGATGATACATTATAATGACTCTAAAAATTATTTTGTACCACAGACAATGTACCGCATGTTTATCATCAATGCAGGTCAAGGATTCAGATTGTTATGGAACACAGTGAAAAGTTTCCTTGATCCAAAAACTACTGCAAAGATTCATGTATGCTCATCTTATAAAATTTTATTGTGACATGTATTAATTTGTCTCAGCCTGAGAAACCGCGTAATTTATGCTCATCATAACATTAGGTCATAAGCAACAAGTATCAGAGCAAACTGCTTGAAGTGATCGATGCGAGGTTAGTGTTCTTTAGTTAAGATCATCAACTTATGGCTAAATGAAATGGTTCAAAAAAAAGTAAATGTGGCTTTATTTATATTTTGTTCAAACACATCATGCTTAATTTTACTTATATAATCATTTTTTCAGTGAGTTGCCAGAGTTTCTTGGTGGCACATGTACATGCTCTGATGTTCTTACTGTATTAACACATGTGCACTATTTCAGAAATTAACACATCCATATTAGGAATATATTAATATATCAAACAAGATACACCCAGAATCCTATCTACTCTATATATCTAGTTTACATAAAATGTGTAAATAAAGCTCATATTTTGTAAAGGTGTGGTAGTTAATTCTACTGTCTGTTAATTGGATTATTTTATCCTAAATGTGTTATGTTAATGGTGTAATTACTAATTACCTCTAACCAGTCAGTCGATTGAGTAGTTCTCTTATTTTGTCATTTAAGACGTGGTAGATTTTTTTCAAATAATTGTGTAGGATGTAGTGTTAGAAGTTATGAGTTCTTTAGATTTGACAGTTCTTTTCATTTGACTTTCAAATTCAGATGCCAAGTTTTTTTAAAATTTTAATTACTGAGCTATTATCTTTTACAATGCTAGAAAAAGCTTCATCAATAACTTACAGTTGATTAAAACTGATGATAATTTAAATAATTTGGTAGAAATGCATTACCAAAGGGCATATTTAAGTTTATATTGGATGTCCATATTTAAGTTTGTATTGGATGTCCATTTACGAGTTGATGTCATAACAGCTCATACGATGTACCATAATGCCAATTGCAATTTTTGCCGATGCAGAGTATTATTGGAGACCTTGTACTTTCTTTTAATGTGATTTAATGTGGGCATTACAGTATGCATGCGTAAGCTACTATTTCAAAACTGAACAATTTCGTCATATTTTAACTTCTTTAAATATTTATCCTTTAGTAAATTATTGTAGATTTATCTTTTTTGGCCGATTTAATTAAGATATTGTTTTTATTATAGACAACTCTGGTTATGCATTTTATCATGGACACGTAAATAATAATATCTATGTAATCATCTTTACGTCTTATGCTTGACTGAATTTGAGTCACAAAACTTGAGATTTGATCTTAGGTTTGTTCGCCTTTGTTACTTCATTTGTTACATGGTTTATTGTAGAAGGTCTATGCAATCTCAAAATGTGTTTTGCTTTGTTCTAAGCTAAAATGCATGCAGTACCTTGCTTTAGTTGCGACACGATTTGTATATGGAACTTTATTTAATTACAATGCCCCATGTTTGGATCTCCTGATTCTACCTGATTCTACCTTTATGTAGAGTAAAATGCTTTGTAATTAGTTCAATGCCCCATGTTTCCTTTTTTTAATGTACTGTAATCGTATGTGTTGTTCTTTTGGAGAGAATCTCTTGGGCAGCATAACATTATAAAGAATCTTTTAATCTATATGTTGCATGAACATGACATGGACATTACGTTGCATGGACAGGAACACGGACACGCTGATATGAGGATGACATAACTTGGCGACATTTAAATCAAATTTTATCTTATTTCTACATGATATAATCAACAGTTGGAAGTGGCCCAACTGTTGATTTGGCTGCCCGTTTGCCTAACCTGAGAGGTGTTCTTTTGCATAGTCCCCTCTCTGGATTGAGAGTGCTACATCCGTTCACACATACATACTGGTTTGACATTTATAAGGTGATTATTTGCATTTCTGTTCATTGTAATAGCATTTTCAGGATAACCGATTTTCACTTTTTTTACAGAACATTGACAAAATAGGTTTAATAAACTCTCCAGTGCTTGTCATTCATGTAAGTGTCCTAACTCGAAGTTTCTTTCCAATTTTATTGTTGCATCACTATAAACCAACTGTGCTATTCCTTTGAATATTTTGTTGAATGATTATATTGTTAATATAACCCATCTGATTTGGTGACAATATGCAATTTTCCACTGTGGTTTTGTAGCACTTAACATGCATGTGAAATATATGATTACCTCATGTATGTTTGCTTAATATATTGACATGCTGAGATGATTGTGAGGTGCTTCATCTAAATAAGCATGATGCAGAGGCTCATATTAAAGCACGAATCAAGAAATTGCATAGATATGAAAGTTCATTTACAAGATTATCAAGCATGTCCAGCGTTGATGTCGTAGGTTGCAAATGGAACGTTGAGGAGCAAACATAGCATGTGGTAATCAACTAGTGGGTATAAATTATCTTTCTGTATCTTATCACTGACAGTTAATGGGTAAAATACATGAAGATTAGCTTTAAAAATTATACAGTGAATTTTCTGACCCCATCATTATGTGGTAGATCTTGACCAATGTTTTTTTGCTGATATCATTGTCTATGGCAACATGTCTCCTATATGTTGAAGACAACAAACTTGTGAATTATCTCGAAAAGTGCTGAATTTTGCTGATATCATTTTTTCTCATCTTAAAAGTGTTAAACCTTTTGTGTCATTTCTGGTGAAAACAGAGGTATGGCCGAAAGAAGGCTTCGACATCAAGCAGCAGTTTATCCAGGGATTGAACATGATCGACATCAAGCAGCAGCTTATCCATATTTTCTCTTTCCAGTTAAGTATCATTAAAAACACTTGGTACATAACTTCACGCTTTATTCTGTGCCAGATATTTCATAACTTAATGTAGTAATTTATATATCTTTTGTAATTGATTACTTCTAGTCGAAGAACAGTAATGGTTGCCACTAAAAATTCTTCCATTTGTATTGGTCAACCATTCTGGAAGCATTTGTTGCTGTGTTTTAATTGTAGACTTCCATTTTACTACTATGGCATGTAATTTTCAAGAGCCATTGGTATAATGAAACGCTTCCTATAGCAATACAGGATGATCCTGCCAGGTTTCTCTGTACTGACAGTGTATAGCGAGAAGTATGATGGGTCAAACATATGATACTAAGCAGCATTGTTTACTTGGATGAAGCCTTCAGTTGCCCCTCATCTTATTGAAACCCCTGATTTTTTATAGTTATGTTTCCCTGTCAATGGATTTGAAACTCATTCCTATATGTGTTGCTAGTTTTTTGTAATGGAATGGTTTCTTTCCCATCTATGCTACTGTTTCAAGTAAAAATATACATTGCAGAGGGCACTAGTTGATGTTTCTTGGCATTATATTATATTCTGGCTGCTAGTTGTTTCACGTATGTAATCTATCTTTCAAAGCATGTTAATAATTTGAGGCATAAATCTCTAGGCGTACATCCCTTGAAGTGCACTCCAAAAAGACCAACATGATATCACACTTACGTGCGGAGATTCTACTCCATCAGTGAGAGGGAGGAAAAAGATTCATGATTGCTCTCGGATTTGTGCTCCGCGGGCGCGCACGACTTGACTGACCTTCCCTCTCACAGCTATGAATGTAATGTATAATCCTTTCTTTAGGCAAGCTTCAATTGATGATTCATTGCGTATATATCTTGTGATTGAAAGTTAAACATGAAGATATATGGCAACTTTTTATTAACGTTTTTGAAATTTCTAGTTTCCCGATTTTGGTCATATGCAGCAGAACAAAGAGGTAGCTGCATCATCAAATGCTTAGATATGTTCTATGTTATGTGCTATTTGCGTATGCTTCACCAAGTGTAGCTGGTTCCATTTGATTAGACGGATGGATTTGAAAATGGAATTGTCAACAATGTATGTTACGGATGATACATGAGAATTATAGAGTTAATACAGTAAAGAATGGATTAAACACAATCTCTGAAATTTTCCTAATGCAACTCTTGCTAGAATTTTTCCACACTTGCATGTTTCTTCTTCGTACAAGATGCCTTTGTTCTCTGTCGTGTGACCAAAAGGAACGGTTTGGGTACTAGACGGCGAGATTGGTCAAGTGAGAGAATGTGCACAACAGCCCAAAAGTACCTAGAGATTTGGCTTTGTCAGCGGTGCCAGAGAAATCATCGAGTCCTAAAGTACCTAATGATCAGATTTATTGGAACCATCTTTCTGTTTGCTTACGGAATGTGGAAGATGCAGAAGTCTTTTTGTAAAATTCATTGCTGATATATTAGCATGCAGTTTTTGGATTTAGCCCTTGTAAATTTCACTTTGGTTTTTGTACGATTTTGTTAAAGACTTGCACACTTACATTTGTCAGGTGCTTTGCTTATATTTGAACAATAGATCTCTCTTTATCTTGATGATTGTTCTGGCATTGTTCTGGCATTTGGTCTTTTGGTCTTTTGTTTGAATGATAATTTGTTAGAAAGCATGAGGGGTTTTCATTGTCAAGTGACTGTCAGGTCTTCAATGTTATTCTGATTAAGCAACTGATGTGTTTCTCTGTTTACGTTGATCCTGCGAAGTAAACATTAGCCACGGCCAGTCCGTGGCTAATGCGTATTAGCCACGGCCAGTTCGTGGCTACCAGTCCAAACATTAGAAAACGCTATGCAAGGTATAAATCAAAATTTCTCGAGCAATCTTGAATAGCGCTTCCAAAAGCGCTAAGGTAGTAAAGCGCTATTTTAGTAAACCACTTAGATAGCGCTTAAAAAGCGCTATCCAAGCTACCATAGCGGTAGCTTGGATAGCGGTTTTATAAGCGCTATCTTAGTAAACCACTACGATAGCGCTTATAAAAGCGCTATCTAAGCTACCATAGCGGTAGCTTGGATATCGCTTAAAAGCGCTATCTAAGTGTAAAAAAAGCGCTATGCAAGCGTTTTTTGTAGTAGTGATGGGCAAGCTCAAATATTTCTTAAGACTCCAATTCGCCAAATGAACGATGTGATCTTCATCCACCAAACCAAGTACACGGTGGAGCTGCTAAAGTGATTTAAAATGGAGAATGCTTCTAGCAAGAAGACTCCGATGAGCACCACAACACATCTTGATAAAGATACGGGCGGCAAAGATGTAGACATTCGTCTATATCGATGTATGATAGGTAGTCTATTATATCTTACTGCTAGTAGGCCAGATATAATGTTTGTCGTATGTGTATGTGCTAGGTATCAGTCACAACCTAAGAAAGCACACTTAATAGCGGTTAAACGTATTTTCCGTTATTTAAGTCACACACTCGACTACGGATTATTCTTCCAAAGTCAAGCACATATGAGTTAATCTCATATAGTGACACTAATTATGCTAGATACAAATCCGACAGGAAGAGTACTAGTGGTACTTACCATTTTATAGGAAATTCCCTTGTCTCTTGGTTTTCCAAGAAGCAGAATTCCGTATCACTTTCAACCACCGAGGTGGAATATATCGCCGTCAGTGCTACATGTGCACAGGTTCTTTGGATGAGACACACACTGAAAGACTTTGGTATAAACTGTGATACTTGCCGTATCATGGTGGACAACCTAAGTGCAATATGTCTCTCTAAGAATCTGGTACACCATTCCCGTACCAAACACATAGATGTTTGTCACCATTTTCTAGATGATCATGTAGCTAAAAAGGACATCATTTTAGTGTACGTTGAAACCCAGAAGCAAATCGCCGATATTTCATGAAACCACTTAAGGAAGATACCTTTGTGCGGTTACGCCGAGAATTGGGGATTATGGGTGAATCCGAGATTTAGGATTCATATTTTTTATATAATTTTGCATGATAATGATATTCATAAGATCATGCTGGATTTGCTGTGATATTCTCTATTTATGCTAGATTTATGACTGGTTTTCGATTTACGCATCGTTTTATGGTTTTATGATCATGCACTTTATGCGACTCTCTGCTGATGTTAGATATTTTTTGTTGCCTGGATGTATCTCTTTTGCTGGTTCTATATATAAATCTATTATACATTTGACAACGTTTTTTGAATTCTAGGGCTGACTAGGACAAGATAAAGAGTGGCTGGGATTTGATCTTAAAAAATGGAAGGTTGATATATGTTTTGAGATTTGTATGGAAAACGCACCTAGCTCGAGCCTAGCATGAATTGAACGCAAACCCCGAGGCTTTCCCAACCGGCTCACTGATGGAAACACACACCTGATTAAATTTTATTTAATTTTACATCAATTTGCAATGTTTTCGGAAATTGAACCCGGGCTCACAGGTGGAAACACACCCACTAGATTAAATTTGGTTTAACTTTACAACGATTTGCAATGTTTTCTGAAATTTGCAATCTTTGTTATTCGCGTTTTGTACATTTGCAATGTTTTCGGAAATTTGCAATCTTTGTTCTTCCCTTTTTTTATATGGGCCCAAAACATACGGCAAGTGTTTTGTATCTTATCCAAAGGTGGGCCTTTTGGTATTCATAGATTTTTATCTGATGGATCAAAATGGGAGCCAGTTTTTATTTTATGATTTTGAAATTTCAAAGCTTCAGTTCATGCAGCTTGAGTTAATGCAGCTGACCCTCTCTTTTAGGCTAAATTTATTTACGCTAATTTGTTCTGTGTCGAAATCGTCTGTGCCGAATTTGTTATTCCGCGTCGAAGGCGTCGGCCTCGAATTAGTTGTTCCGCTTTGGCGTCCGCGCTAAATTAGTTGTTCCGCTGCGGCCTGCGCCAAAGGCGCTCGCTAAATTTTTTACCGCTGATTTGTTGTTCCGCGCCGAAGACGATGTTGTTCCGTTACGCTAATTTGGTGTTGCGCTCCGAAGGCACTGTTGTTTCGCGTCGAAGGCGCCTGCGCCATAATTGTTGTGCCGCGCCGAATTTGTTGTCCTGTGCCGAAGGCGCCTGCGCCGCTAAATATTTTTATGTTTAAATAATTTTTGGGGAATAAAGATAAATTTTTTTAACTCTAATTTGTTGTTTAGTATCGAAGACGTTGTTGTTCAGTGTCGAAGGCGCCTGCGTCGAAATTATTGTTCCACGCCTAAGGCACCCGCGCCGAATTTGTTGTTCCATATCGAAGGCACATACGCCTCTAAATATTTTTATGCTAATTTGTTGTTTTTTTAAAATTTTGACTGTGGAAATAATTTTTTAGGGAACAAAGATTTCGCAGGGGAAAATCTTAAATGAACCGTGCCCGAGGGCACGGGTTATGACTAGTACACACACACACACACACACACACACACACACACACACACACACACACACACACACATCTTGTTACAATTCGTATCTTTGTGCATGTTGTGTTATGTCTCAATCGTTTCTTTCGTCGCTCGTCGACTATATTAGTTCTTTAGCTTTGTTTGAATGAAAACATGAGTTGTTTTCCATGCACTCAATTCGCTAAAATGTTGATATTGGAGAGATTGTTCCTTTAATCAATCATATGATTTGATGTTGTGTTTTTGATGACACACCTTGTTTTCTTTCGTTTTTCGACTATGGTCTAGCTGACACACCTTGTTTTCTTCGATATTTTCCTTGGTGTCATTTGGACCATTGTCATATTCTTCGACTCTCTTGTTTGGATTTTTGTTTAGCCATGGTTGTTGTCGTTGACTTCCTCCTGCTCTTTTTGGATAATGCCAAAGGGGGAGAGAATTAATAATGACTTAGTGCTAAATGATAATTTAAACATTACCGTAAATCTAATTTCATATGCTAGATTCAGGGAGAGTGAAGATATAAAAATCTATGGATTCCGATCCTAAATTTCGATAGTTGGATCATGTTTTATTCTTTTCTCTGCTGCTTGATGGTTCTGTTTATTATTTAATATGGAACTAACGTGTTATCAATGCAAGGTGAGTAAGTAAATTTCATTTATTTCATTATTATTGATTTGTATTATTATTGAGTAAGTAATTCTCTTTGAGCGCAGTTATGGAGATCGTCGCCAATTTACTTTGTAGATCTCAAGAGATCGTCGCCAATGAGTCCGGTAACTGGTGAACAGTGTTCTATATGTGGAGGATCTTCAGGATCTCATCTTCACATTGTTTTGTTACCGGATCATAGTGGGTCAAACTTTTTATATCTCACGTTATAATTTGCTTCACGCCAGATTTTCCAATATCTGGGCACATTTTGGGGAAACTCATCTCATCAAAATAACAGTCTTCAAGATGTGCCTAAATACGTCCCCTGTTTGGGGTTCTATGTATTTGATAATTGAGGGTGAGTCAACCCCTTCATAGATACTTAGGCGACGTTGAAGACCTATTTCTGTCATCTGTGGTGGTATAGTGGGGATGCTGCACGACCGAAGATTCTCAAGTGAGAAATGTTCAGTGACATTCCATATGCAAGTTCCATTAGAGATGGACTCTGACCTTGATTCAGGTTGAATATTTCTTATTTAACATCTCAATTAGCCCCATTTGTGCATATATGATGCGTTTTTGGTCTCTAATACAATCGTATTTTGAATACCCTTATTTATTAGAGCAAACTCCTATTTTATGTACAAAACAGCAATATATTGTGTATTTCTGCCCTTTAGTATTTTTAATATAAAGGTCTCAGTCTCACGATTCCAACGACTATTTATTTGTATTTTTCTGAGATCTGTGCTAATTTCTATGAATTATTGAATGCAGAATACCATTTAAATGGAGAAATACGTTGAAAATACAGAGGAAATACGTGTTGAATACGGCAGCGCGATCAGCGACATCCACGTGGCAAGATCGCATCGGTTCCCGCTCAATCGAGCGACGCACGATTTTGTGGCGACGCGGCAATGTATCGGCCATTGGTTTCGATCCAACAGTCCGCAGGCGAGCTGAATCCTGGGGCGTCGTGGTGTAAGGAGGTCCATCCAATGATGATCCAACGGTCAAATGCAAAGCAGAGCAGGCTGCTGCATTCTCTCTTGGGGTGACGTGGTGCCATCGTGATAGTCGATGTCTCGATCGGATGGAGGAAAATCAGCCCGACTTGGACTCGGATGCGGGAACGAAGCGGGCGAGAGCAGGAGTTTTGAGGGCCATGTGGCGCCTCCACGTCCGATCCCGCCTGGATCAGATGGCTTGCATTTTAAGTGATAAGCGGGTGCGTATTTAAGTGAATCAGATGCGGATTTTGAACCTGTTAAGCCCCCAAACCTGCAATGCCTTATATATAAGCATATTTTAGGGTTTTGGGGGGTATTCTGGCGTATTGGGGGCTCTAGGAGCCGTATTTTGGCGTAAAATTTGGAGGCCCTGTAGACAGAGGCCAAAGCTATCATCTGAAGGAGATTCGGGGCTAATTGGAGAGAATTGGTGATATTTTTCCTATCTTTAGCCCTGTATTTCACGTATTTGACTTGTATTTGGAGTATTCTTCACGTATTTTGAGCTTTTGGTGATGTATTTGTCTATGAATACTGAATATTTTCTCTGATAGGTGATTGTTTATTATCGTTTTAGTACTCTTAATTTCGAATTCACCGTAATTATCGTAGAATTCTCTTTTATTATCTTAAACCATCGTCACCATTACTTATATCTCTGATAGGTGATTGTTTATTATCGTTTTAGTACTCTTTGTAAACTGAAATTCGTGGTTTTACAGGTCAGTTGTCCCGTGGATACGATACCTGGACTCACCAGGATTATTACTTGTTCGATCTCCTACACTTGGGAGTAGCGCTCACACATTTTGAGACGAGTCAAGTTTTTGGCGCCGTTGTCGGGGATAACAGTACTTGTGATCTACAATTTCAGTTCGTATGGAGGAACATTCGGTGAGATCCTTCCATCTTATAGTTTAGGATTTTTATTAGTGTTTTTTTTTGTTTTGTTTTTTTTTAAAAATATATTCAAAAAATGGAATACATGAATTTCTATTGCACAAATAATTGGTATGATGCAGAGTACGATGTTGCACACAAACATAGGATGAAGAAGCTCAAGCTCGTTAATTTTAATCAGGCGGATTGTGAAACTTTCTTTCAGGCCTGGAGGAGGTTCACAGACATAGTATCGAGCTATCCGCAGCATGGATACACAAAGAAAGAGCTTATGGAGTCATTCTTATTTGAACTACGACCATAGCTGCAGGAATTTTTGGGAGTCATGACGCCGACAGAGGCGTGGAAGTACATGGAGTCCTTACACGAGAATGATTAGACCATTAATGAGACTTTAGAGCGTGATTCAACGGAGCCTTCGTTCCTTGATCAAGGAGAGCAAAGCGTAGACATACCATTGCAACCCTTGAAAGAGGAAGTTTATTCGCTCATTCAGACACAGAGGCTACATCCCATAAATTCCAAGAAAACTTTCTTGCTCGTAGTCGGCAAATTCAGCAATCCATTGGAAATCTTACTCTGATTGCCACTTGCTTAGAAGAAAGTAATTCTTTTGAAATTCAATTTCAAGAATCTAATATGAGTTCATCTTCTATTGCAGGTATATCGAGCGAGCCATGTCACAATGAAAGCACAACTCATAACATGGCTGGAAGCGTGTGCAAAAGAGATGACGAGCTAGCAATTTTGGATGAACATAAGGAGGAAATAGCAAGGGACATGTGTTCAGAGATTATCAATATGGGGCCCGAACCACTCTTTCCCCCAACTCATAACATGGCTGGAAGCGTGTGCAAAAGAGAGGACGAGCTTGCAATTTTGGATGAATATAAGGAGGAAATAGCAAGGGACATGTGTTCAGAGATTATCAATATGGGGCCCGAACCACTCTTTCCTCTAGTTTTTTCCCGAAATCATTCATCCCTCTCCCTAATGATTGAGCATCATACCGAGAGTAGTGGACATCTTTTAGGGAGTAGTCATCAACATGCCTTACTTTATTTTATGTACTTTGATGACTATATTTGGAATATGTTTGTGGCAAAGAATTTTAGACTAAATTGGACTGACATTACTCATCTCTTGCAGGACGTACATAATCACTTTACAGAGATGCTTGGAGTTGTGTTGCTTGGGTCCTATTTAGCTAATGGAGGAAGAATACTCGCCGAGGAGCATAAGGAGCAGATAGAACAACTTCCTCCACCATTGAAGATCTGTGATCCGCCATTTGACCACGGTGTGTTCTTTCCATTAGCATAGATTTTTATATGCTTTTAAGGATGCTTGCTTTTGAATAAACGCGTACCCCTTTCAATATTGAGGACAATGTCCATCTTTAGTTGGAGGGAGTGTATGAGGCCTTAGGATTTTTTTTTAAAAAAAAGTGAGAGAGAGGAATAAATCGCCAATTCTCATCATTTAAAACTCCTTCACATACCACAAATGCGGATGATTATGCATTAATTGAGTTCTAAAATTTGTTTATGGCTTGAGTTAATTATTTTTCCTTCATGGAATTACTCGTTAATATGATATTTATGAAAACTTTCAATTATCATGATTAATATCTCGGAATAGTTTGAATTTATTTCATGCATGCTATTGTGATGCAAAAGCTTAAATATACATGATTGATTGGATTAGTTTTCGAGTTGAAGAGGACTTTGGCTATTGATTCTAAAGTTTATGTTCATATTTATGGGTGTTGAGTTGCTTTCAAAAAACAGAAAAAAAGAAAAAAAGCGAAAAAGAAAAAGTGCATAATTTCCTTGAGTTCATTGATTAACTGAGTCTTCGTTCCTTAGGAAGCATTGGAGATTCGCGTCGAAAGATGGATGAATGGAGAATGCATCAAAAAAGAGGAGAAAATTAAACTTAGATGATTCGAGTTATTCAGTTCGAGGGGCTCTTCTAAGCCTAATGCCTGAAGGTCGTCTGGCCTAGGAGTCATTAACTGAAAGCTCATTACATAGATCATTCTAAGTCGTCAAAAAGAAAAAAAAGAAGAAAAAAGAAATGGTGAATAAACTAAGCAACTTCAATATCCATGATTTGAACGATCTTTTTGAGATGCCAATTCCTTGGAAATAAGAAAACTAGCATACAATGACATGTTATACTTTCGCTTGTGCAAAACGATGTTCGCATGTTATTTATTCGAATTAAATTAGAGAAAATATCATGTGATTGATCTTATTCATGGATTGTGTAAATTGATAGACAAAATCATGTTGAAAAATTGATAGACAAAATCATGTTGAAAAGTGTATTATTGAGCCATGCCATAAGCGATTGATGGAATTTATTGTTTTATTAATCATCCGACTTGATCGCTCTTTTTGCTAAGGACTAGCAAATCGCTAGTTGGGGGTGTGATTCGGGTTGAATATTGCATATTTAACACCTCAATTAGCCCCATTTTGTGCATATATGATGTGTTTTTGGTCTCTAATACAATCGTATTTTGAATACCCTTATTTATTAGAGCAAACTCTTATTTTATGCACAAAACAGCAATATATTGAGTATTTCTACCCTTTAGTATTTTTAATATGAAGGTCTCAGTCTCACGATTCCAACGACTATTTATTTGTATTTTTTTTATATCTGTGCTAATTTTTATGAATTATTGAATGCAGAATACCATTTAAATGGAGAAATACGTCGAAAATACGGAGGAAATACGCGTTGAATATGGCGGCGCGATCAGCAACATCCACGTGGCAAGATCACACCGGTTCCCGCTCAATCGAGCGGTGCACGATTTTGTGGCGACGCGGCAATGTATCAGCCGTTGGATTTTGATCCAACGGTCCGCAGGCTAGCTGAATCCTTGGCGACGTGGCATAAGGAGGTCCGTCCGATGATGATCCAACGGTCAGATGCGAAGCGGAGCGGGCTGTTGTGTTCTCTCTTGGGGTGACGTGGTGCCATCGTGACGGTCGATGTCTCAATCGGATGGATGAAAATCAGCCCGACTTGGACTCGGATGCGGGAACGAAGCGGGCAAGAGCTGGAGTTTTGAGGGCCACGTGGCGCCTCCACATCCGATCCCGCCTGGATTGAATGGCTTGCATTTGAAGCGGTAAGCGGGTGCAATTTAAGTGAATCGGATGCGGATTTTGAACCGTTAAGCCCCCAAACCCGCAATGCCTTATATATAAGCGTATTTTAGGGTTTTTGGGGTATTCTGGCGTATTGGGAGCTCTAGGAGCCGTATTTTGGTGTGAATTTGGAGGCCCAGGAGACAGAGGCCAGAGCTATCATCTGAAGGAGATTTGGGGCTAATTGGAGAGAATTGGTGATATTTTTCCTATCTTTAGCCTTGTATTTCACGTATTTGGCTTGTATTTGGAGTATTCTTCACGTATTTTGAGCTTTTAGTGATGTATTTGTCTATGAATACTGAATCTTTTCTTCATATGTGTTGGTTGTGATGTAGTTAGGGTGTCGTATTCTTTGATTTCAATATCTTTTCGCCCTATTTGCATGTTATAATCACGTATTTTGTCGATTTCAACATATATCGTGTTTGGGTATGTTATACGGAGACATGTGCATGCTTGAATTGAATATGATCTGAGTAGGACTTATTCGTGATGCGATCCGAGAGGACGTATCGTGACCCGAGAGGGCACTTGTGCGTATTTTCTTCATGAAATCGTTATTATACGTGGTTACTCTTTGGTACGTTTTATGCGCCTTATCGCCACACTTTCCGACGTTCTCATGCCCTAGCTAGATGAAACATTGAGTTATAGAAAAGATATTAATAATCATTGATTGCATATACACTAACGAAATCGTAACCAACGCATACTCTCCATACTAGTACCCTAGTATCGAATTCACCGTAATTATCGTAGGACTCTCTTTTATTATCTTAAACCATCGTCACCATTACTTATATCTCTGATAGGTGGTTGTTTATTATCGTTTTAGTACTCTTTATTAACTGAAATTCGTGATTTTGCAGGTCAGTTGTCCCGTGGATACGATACCTGTACTCACCAGGATTATTACTTGTTCGATCTCCTACATTTGGGAGTAGCACTCACACATTTTGAGACGAGTCAGACCTCCAGAGTGTCTTATTTTCATTTACGATGCAGCATGCAGAATTGCATGTCCACATGCATCCACCGGCAACTGGAATTTCATTAAGAATGGACGTGCAATCCATAGGAGTCTTTTTATCAGTGACTCTGCCAACCAGTTTTGGGTATGAACATGCAGCACTGGATGTTCATTTTTCTATTTCCGTTGCTTGGCAATACTCTTGAAATGACCGGGAGGTAAATTTTCCAACATTAACCAGACTTATTTTTTTATTTGATTGTCTGGAAAATGTGCCCGCAACATTATTATTTATGCCAATATCTAAGGAAAAGCTAAGTTGCGGGTTGATAGTTGACACATATACGAATATTTTGAGGAAGCAATTATCAGTACAATATAGTACCGAAATAGCCCACTAAGGGGGGTAGATTTGTCCACATCTATCACCTTATATTCTTTTGAGGAAGCATGTAGATTCTTTGTCAACGTTTAGTAGAGATGGTATTGTAATTAGTTTTCCCTTATAGCAAGGGATGCGAGGGAATTCTCCCTTCTGAAGAATCTTCTGGTTTTTCAAGTCATACCCATAGGATGAGATGCGGTGCATCATCACTGATCCAGGGTAGCCAAGTCTATCATGCCAAAGTAAAAACTTGGCTGATGTCGGGCACTTCAGGTGCTCCGTTAAATTCGCTTCCTCTCTCCGAATCTTTGTATGGTAGAGGCCTGATGAAAGGCTCTCAAAACGTTCAAGTATGGATTTTACTTCTTTTTCTTGAGACGTTACATACAGTAATTATTTTTCTTTTACATTTGTGGTTTCCAAATGGAATCTGTTTAGGCAGATGTCCTTGAAACTTAGAAAGTTTCTATTGGAATTCGGAGAGAATAGTGCATCCTTTATTTTTATTTCTATGTCAATTGGGAGCAGCAGTGTTGCGTTCCCAGAGCCTTCAATATGTCCTTGATATTGGGCTTTGTATTGAAGGATCGTATGTATTTATTGTCTACTAATCAGTTATGAGAGTAGTTCATCTATTAAAAGATGAATCATATAAGCACATTTTCAGAAAAATATTTTCATTCAAAATAAATTCATTGATCCAAGTTGCTCATGACATAAATTGTTCTGAAACAAATACAAAGATAAATGGCTAATCTAGCATGTCATCTCTTTCGAAGTCGTCAGCTGTGAACTTGACTGGAGCATTTGTGATCACCAGGTTTGTTTCAGCTTTCTTTTTCTTGTTATCTTTATACAGTTCCTAGAGATGCTGCAGAGTTCGGCACACTCTAGACCAGTGGCCTTTCATGCCACAGCTATGGCACTGGTCTTCACATTCCCTCTTGGGCGGGGGTGCATCATTTCTATTGTTGTCATTTTTGTGCCAAGTGAACTTCTGCCTCCATTCATTTCTTTGCTGTTGGACTTGGCCTCTGGCCTTTTTGTTCCATCCCCCCTTCTGTGGTCTTTCTTTTCTTTTGTTGTTTCTATTCTTTTTGGAAAAAGAAGATGCATTGTAAGCTTCTAGTACGGGACAGTGCCAGGAGGCGCATGTTGTGAGTGGCGATGAAAAGCTCTCTGTTTTGTTCAGCCATGAGTAAACATGACAGCGGCTCAAAATACTTGGTGAATTGGCGTTTATAGTATTTCTGCATTAGTATCGTATCTTTTTCATGGAAAGACGTGTATGTCTTTTCCAGCATGCGATCTTCTGAGACCTTTTCACCACACAACTTCAGGCATGAGGTGATGCTAAAGAGAGCTAAGTTGTACTCAGCTATGGACTTAAAGTCATGCAGTCTCATGTTCTCCCACTCATATCGTGCCCTTAGTAGTATAATATCTTTCTGATGTTTATATCTATACTAAAGGGTAGTCCACAGCTCAAGTGGATCTTCGATCGTAAGGTATTCAGCCTTTGGGTCTTGTCCACATGGCGACGAATATCGATAATGGCTTGCACCTTTTCTATATCGCTTACATTTTCATCTTTAGTCACAGCAGAAATGAGGAACTTAGCCCGCAGGTGAAATTTCACATCGAGTTGCCAGCTCAAATAATTTCTTCGTGATGCATCCAGCACTTCGAAATCAACACTTCCGGTTTTGGCCATTTTATCTAGCAGATCACAAATTTGCATGAATTAATAATTTATACAATAAATATTTTCATGCGGAGGCAATTTTAAATTGAAGAGCTAATTGCGTGGATCGGCCAGTCCCGCATAAATAAAAAGTCCAAAGTCCCATTACAGTCCATATTACACAAATGAAAGCTTTAAAAAGAAATTACAACTTTGAAACCCCCGTGGTTCCCATATAAGAGCTTCATCTTCAAGTGTGGCCTCCGTCTCCATGGAAAGTAGTCTTCGGTCTTGGACATTATATAAATTCCTCACTACAATTTCTCTCAAAAGGTAAAAGAAAAGTGCAGGAAATAAAATGTGGGACTTAAACAGCCGATCCAAAACCCGCAATTAGCCATCCATGCAAAAATTTGTGCTCATTAAACATTTTTAGCAGACATTTTCATCACAGGCATCACATGCATTTATATTCACAAGAGGATAAACAATGTAATTACTTAATAATTATTAGATTACAGGGCAACGTCATACACCGTTAGATTAGGTGACTAACCGCAGAACGGTCGCGGGATCTTTCTTATTATTAAGTTTAATATTGCACAACCAAATATCAGTTTATCAACAGAATAAGCCATTAAAATGATGCATAGCATATAATTATGATCCTACAAAGGTATCATATAATGCAAAGGTTTTGCTAGTTGGGATTATTCAAAAAAGTTTGAAAAGAGCCCAAAAAATGACATGTTCTTTATGAAACGAAGACGTTTTCCTTTTAAATTATCCCCAATTGATCCCCAAATGTCCCCAAATTTTATCATGATTTTCCATGAATTTTTAGGTCCCCAAAAGCCTTTAAACATATTTTTAGCCCCCCAAAACCCCTATTTTTTGTTCTCTGTTTTTTTTTGTGCGGGCAAAAGCCCGCATATGTCATGTGGGCTTCAGGCCCACATTCATTTTTTTTCTTTTTTCTTTTTTTCTTGAAATGGGCTTGCGGCCCATCTATAGCAAGAGAGGGGGGCTAAGGTTGCCGCCCCCCCTTCATCGCTGATGGGGAGTCCGATAGGGACAGGGACGGGGTCTGATAGGGGCGGGACGATGCCCCTTTAGCTTTCGACTGGGGAGGGAGGGGGGTCCGAGAACGACGGCGCACCCCTCTGCTTCAAGCGGGAGGGGTCGAATACGGCGGCGCGGCGGCGCCCCCTCAGGCTGGGGTTCGAATACAACGGCGCGCGACGCCCCCCTCCGCTACAGGCAGGGGGGTTCAAACCTGGCGGCACGCGCGTCGCCCCCTCCGCTGTAGGCGGGGGGAGGGGGGTTGAATACAACGGCACGTGGCATCCCCGTCCGCTACAGGCGGGGGGGTCGAATCCGGCGGCGCGCACGGCACCGCCTCCGCTATAGGCGGGGGGTGGGGTTGGGGTGGGGGTTGGGGTTGGGGTGGGGGTACGACGGCGGCTGCGCTCCCTCTGCTAAGGGTGTTCATTTACAGCGGCGACGGCACCCCCATCGCTACAAGCAGGGGGTCGATTACAGTGGCGTGCCTCCCCTCGCTACTGGGCGGGGGTTGGATTCGGGGATGGTTTTCATTTAATTTTACATTAAAAACATGTAAAAACATGATTTTTGGACGATAAAATCGTTGATTTAGGCGATTAGCTCGATTTCCACTCCGATCTTGCGAGATATATGGATAAAACTATCATGCGTATGATAAAAATTACATTTTTAACCAGAAAATACTCTAGATCCGTCCTCCAGATCTAGCGACGGTTGAACGAAGCCTACGCGTGGAAGACAACGCCCGTTTGAGGTAGATGATGTCGCGCGCGTGGATCTCCCGCATTCCTTTACTTTTGCAACGATCGATTTTGTGTGAAAATTTTTATTTAGAGTCCTGTGCTGATAACGTGTTATGAATCATCATCTAGAGAGGAGCCCCCCGCTCTTTATTTATAGCAGAGAAGGAGCGTATAGAGATAAGATACAATAGATACAGTCTTATCTATAAGATAAGCCGTGATCCTAACCAACGCATCTGTATCAATTCACAACATTAATTTGTTATTGTTATAAACGGGCTTTTGGAGGCCCAACTTGTTATTGGGCATTTACCCATTATGTAACCCTATTGCTATAAATATAGGGATATGGATTCCGTAGCCACTAAGGTTACAACACATTATCAGCACGCTCCAGGCTGAGCCGAACATCTGCCGACGACAAACGCGACGCGAACAGGCGTCCTTCACCGAACGTCGCTAGATCCGGCGGGTAGGATCTAGAGGTAACTCTTTTCTCTAGATCTAAATTCGTATGCGCATATGTTTAGATCCAAATACTTGGATCGATTGTGTAATGAAAAATCATCGTTTTTATTGTTAAAAATCAACTTTTTACAATAAAAACGCTTTTTTGAAGATTAAAATGGATTTTTTCCAATAAAAATCAGATTTTTATCATCTTCTTCCCCCAAAACCATTAAACCCTTAGGGGGATTCTTCTTCGCCACACGGCCGGAAGCCACCACGCGACCTCCCAACCTCGCGCAACCGACGTCGCCGCTCACAGCGGCGTGCGGCAACTGCCGCCGCCTGCAGCGGCAGTGACCCCAGCCGCCCGCAGCGGCGGGCGACCCCGCCACTGCTCCGCTTCCCCTGCCGCCCGCAGCGGCGGGCGATCCCGCCGCCTGCGACGGCGGGCAGATCCCCGCGGCGGCCCGCCGCCCGCCATCGCCAGCAGCAGCAGACGGGCACTACCGCCTGCTGCGATGCCCCCTTGCCAGTGCGTGTCCGGAAACCCTAGCCACCAGAAGCGGCAACTCACACGACCAAAAACCCTAACTAAGGTTTGACCACAAAAATATTTATTGTTCGAATTATTTTCAGATTTAATTACGATTTCTTTTTCGTTAAAATCTGGACAAATTACACGCTTCTAATTCATCGCATTTTATTCGGATTATCTGATTATTATACGTTTAATAATTAGGAAGATCATGCGACCGCTCTGCCGTTAGTCAACTAACCGAACGGTGTATGACGTTGCCCAGTGGTCCAATAATTATTAAACGAAAAATTTTCATTTCCATTATAAACTGCCTGTGATGATTAATTGCTTGTAATGACTAAACTGCCTGTAATGATTAAATGCATGCTGCATTTTTCTGCCTGCGACGAATGTTTTATATTTGATGTGGTTTTGGATCAGCTAGCTATCACCATTATTTCCATTGCATTCTTTTATTTTTTTGAGAGAAAAATATAGTGATGATATTTTTGTAAAATTACAAGACCGGCGGACGTCTCATGAAGATGAAGATCCATTCCAGATGAATAGGGGCCCTACGAGGGATTCCTGAGTTGTATTTTCATTTTTATGGGACTGTATGGACTGTAATTAATATGGTGATTAGCCGACCCACACAGCAAATATCTGTGTCTGAAATGCTTAATTATTTATTTTTCTTTTGCTTATTTTTAAACATGCTAGAGAGATAATGGCTAAAATGCGAGCGTCGACTTCGACGTATTGGATGCTACAGGCAAAAATTATTTAAGCTGGCAGTTGGACATAAAATTCCATCTGCGAGCACAGGGACTGAGCCATGCCATCACTGCAGGCGATAAGGTTTCTGATATAGATAAAGCGAAAGCAATTATCTATATCAGACGCCATATCGATCGGACCCTGAAGGCCGAGTATCTCACGGTGGAAGACTCTTATGAGTTATGGACCGTCCTCGAGGATAGGTATAAACATCAAAGAGATGTTATACTTCCCTGAGCGTGATATGAATGGGAGAACCTCCGTCTCCAAGACTTTAAGTCTATCGCCGAGTACAACTCGGCACTTTTCAGTAGCACCTCACGCCTGAAGTTTTGTGGTGAGAAAGTGACGGAGGAGCGCATGTTAGAGAAGACGTATACATCCTTCACGAGAAGGATGTTATACTAATGCAGCAGTATCGTGAACAAAAGTTCACAAAATACTCAGAGCTTCTCTCATGCCTTCTGATGGCAGAGCAGAGTAAAGACATCCTTCTGGCCACCCATAACTCACGCCTTACCGGCGCTGCTCCTGCGCCTGAAGCGCATCACATCTCCTCCCAGAAGAAGAGAAGCAACTTCAAAGGCAAACCCCAGAAGGGTAAGGCAATGAAGAATCAGGCTAGAGGACCCCCTCCAAGAACCAACAATGAGGGAAAGAAGAAAAATGTGTGGAAGAGAAAGGACGACGGCCAGACTTCTGCCCCCAGAAAGGACTGGGAAGATAAGTGCAACAGGTGTGGCATGACTGGACACTAGTCCAGGAATTGTCGGACTTCACGTCACCTGCATGACTTGTACAAAGCGAGCCAGAAGCAAGCTGAGACAAACCTGGTGGATCATGAAGACCTGGCACCAATCAGGTTCATCGCTGAGGACTTCTCAAATGATGACCTGCTCGATTGAAACATTATCTACTTTCCATGCATTGTAATTTTTAAAAAACAATTTACTATCTGCTTGTTTGATTTCTAGCATGTTGGATGAACTTTCAGACATTAAATAATTATTAGTAGTATATCTTTTCTTGTGCCTTATACTGCGATGTTTTTCTCTTAAAATTAGATGGATTATAAATGCCTAGTGGACAGTGCCTCTATGCACATGATCCTCCAAGACATCTGCATTTTTCAAAGAATTGATAAATACGATGGAACCGTGAATACAATCTCCGGTCCATCAGGAATTATTGAAGGATCAGGGGAAGCACATTTTATGCTCCCCAACAAAACACAACTACTAATAAAAGATGCGCTTTTCTCCCCTAGCTCTCATAGAAATCTGTTAAGCTTAAAGATATCCGTTTAAACGGATACCACCTTGAGATGGTGAGTAAACAAAACAGAGAATTCTTGTATGTAACGTCTCATAAAAATGATGCTAAACCACCGTCGAGCGTTTTGAGGGACTCCCGTCGGGTCTCTACTATACAAGGATAAGAGCAATGGAAGCAAACACACTCGAGCACCAGAAGTGCAACAATCAACCAGAATTCCAACTCTGGCACAATAGACTAGGACACCCTGGAGGAATATGATGTGTCGCATCATATCCCAATCACGTGGAATTAACTCGAAAAGCCTGAAGCTACTTCGAAAGGGTGCATCTCATTGTCCCTCTTGTCACAAAGGGAAATTGATTACGAGACCATCCCCCCTAAAGGTGGACTCTGAGTCTCCGAGCTTCCTAGAGAGAATACATGGAGACATTTGCGGGCCTATTCACCCCGCAAGTGGACCATTTCGGTACTACATGGTACTGATTGATGCATCTTCCAAATGGTCGTATGTGTGCCTGCTGTCCACCTGCAATGTAGCCTTTGCAAAGCTACTGGCACAAATCATAAAGTTGCGGGCACATTTCCCAGATAACTAGATCAAGAAATTGCGTCTGGACAACGCTGGGGAATTCACATCACAAGTCTTCCTAGACTACTGCCAAGCAACCAGCATAGAAGTTGAACATCTTGTAGCTCACGTTCACACCGAGAACGGGTTAGCCGAATCTCTTATAAAGAGACTACAATGGATTGCTCGTCCATTGTTGATGCAATGCCAGTTACCGGTAAATGCATGGGGACATGCCATCTTGCACGCTGCATCGCTAATAAGATTACGACCGTCAAGGAGTCAATCTTATTTTCTTATGCAACTTGCATATGGGAACCCACCGGATATCTCTCACCTGAGGATATTCGGATGCGCTGTCTATGTCCCCATAGCACCCCGCAGAGGACCAAGATGGGTCCTCAACGGTGACTGGGTATCTACATAGGATTCGACTCACCATCGATCATTAGATACCTGGAACCCCAACGGGGGACGCCTTTAAGGCACGTCTAGCAGATTGTGAGTTTGACGAAAAAAAACTTTTTTCAAACTAGGCACTAACACAGAGAAGCTAGAAGCTTCAAAGACCATTTCATGGTATACCAAAACTTTATCCCATTTTGATCCGCATACAAACCAATGTGAAGACGAGATCCTGAAGATCCTTCAAATACAAAATACAGTTTACATTTTACCGGACAAATTCACTGACAACCAGAAGATTGTTAGATCACACGTTCCTGCTGCAAATACGCTAGCTAGGATTGACATACCCAAAGATGGATGCAATCCACCTGCAGCAGAAGCGGCCGTACCTCAACAAAAGAGAGGACGACCCCCAGGCTCCAAAGATAAAAACCCTCGAAAGAGGAAAAATCCTGGAGCAATAATAACGATACCACCACAAGATGCTGAGCTCAGCCCAGATACCTCTCCCCTCCTAAAAACCCCTGAAGAGGAAAATGTAGGAGAAATATCATTAAACTATGTACGTACTGGGGAGGTACTGGACAGAAAAAGAACAATCATCAATGATAACTTCGCGCTCATTATTGCCACTCATGTCACTGAATACGACGATGAGACCGATCCATGCTCTCTTGCAAAATGTAAACGCAGAGAGGATTGGCCAAAGTGGAACGAGGCAATAGGAGTAGAGCTGGACTCACTCTCGAAGCGCAAAGTTTTTGGACCTTTAGTCCTAACACCAAAAGGTGTTAAACCTGTGGGATATAAATGGGTATTCGTGAGAAAAAGAAACGAGAATAATGAGATCGTGCGCTACAAAGCGCGCCTTGTTGCACAAGGTTTTTCCCAACGACCAGGAATATACTATGACGATACTATTCCCTGGTCATGGATGTGATCACTTTCCGTTTTATTATTGGCCTATCTACAAAGGAAGGCCTGAATATGCAGCTCATGGACGTTGTGACTGCATACCTATATGGAAATATAGATAAGGATATCTATATGAAAATCCCAGACGGATATAAACTACCGACAAAATGACAGAAAGACCTCGGGACGTCTATTCTGTCAAACTCCAAAGATCACTGTGTGGTCTAAAAAAGTCATGTAGAATGTGGTATAACAGACTCAGTGAATTCCTAGTGCAACAAGGATTCGCAACAAATGAAGTCTGCCCTTGCATCTTTATAAGAGCAATGGGAACAGGATTCGTAATCATTGCCATCTACGTAGATGATCTAAACATCAACGGATCTCCTGAAGAGATAGTGAAATATCCAAGAGTCTCACACAGGCTTTTGAGATGAAAGACCTTGGCAAAACGAAGTTCTGCCTAGGCTTACAAATTGAACACTTGAGCAGAGGAATCCTGTTACACCAATCGACATACACAAAGAAGTTGCTGAAAAACTTCCTTATGGACAAATGTCATCCGCTCAGCACACCAATGGTCGTCAGATCATTGGATGTTAATACAGACCCCTTCCGACCGCTGGAAGAGGGGGAGTGACGTGCGTTTATATTTCATATATTTGCGCATGTTTTCTTCCGTGTTTTTCCGTATTTTCTACCGTCTTATATTCGTTTTCCCGTGTTTTCTTGTTTTCTTTCACTTTTCCGTGTTTTTTGTGTTTTGCAGGAATTTACCGACGTAGGGGACATAAAAAGATGATATCAAGAGTCCCTGGAGCAACGGAAGGAGTCACGCGTGATCCAGTGGGTCAAACGACGAAGATCGCATCTTTCAGCCCCTCACCCGACCGGTTGGTCATCTCCAACCGATCGGGTGATGCACGCGTGCACCACCCGGACACAAGTTGGAGCGGCCAAGAAGTCACCCGGTCGGTTCAGTGACCGGTTCAAATGCCTCAACTCTCTGGAATTCTGACGCTGAATGCCAACCGATCGGGTGACTTTCACCCGATCGGTTCACCTGTAGCCGATTCTCCGAAGCCACGACACGGAGAGATCAACCGACCGGTTCACCCGATGGCACGAAGATCCACCGATCAGCTCATGACTCAACCGACCGTGCCGTGGTGACCGGGTGGGATCCTATTTTACGCTGCCAAAGAAACGAAGCAGGTCACCCGATCGGGTGATTTCGTATTCTATAAATAGAACACCTAGGTTTTCCAGAAACGAGAGTTGTTATTTTTTACTGTTTTTTCTCTTTCTTGACGGCTGTAATTTTTCAGACATTTGTAAGTTTTCCGATCTTTGTCAAACTTTAATATAGTGTTATTAGCATTGCTATTACTGCATTTCAATTGCCTGATCATGATTTTTACGGTCGATTTGTATTTAGATCGCTTTTTACTAAATATGTGTGAATAGTTCCCAAATCTGGGATTTTGGTGGAAACCCCTTCGTGGGTTCTTCCCGATGCGTCCATGGGACTAGGAAATCGATAGGGATTAGGAATCTAACGGTTACTCGGGGTGTTTTATTGTCATCGGTAGGAAAAAGACCGCCTTTGACCGTTGGGCCAAGGGGGAATAAACTTGGCGGTTGACTCCCTAGCCATAGCTCATGCCCTTAGCGTAGACGTCGAATCCTAGCGCGCAGGAGCGGCAGAATGAGACGTTGGGAGTTATCGTTGCGAACTTAGTGCTCCCGGAGTCGGTCAGTGTTAATGGACACGGGAGTGCACACTGACCGAACCTGGGAAGTCCGGCGTATCATCCTGGGCACCGACCGGAATACCGGTCCCATGGGACGCTGGTACCACTCTTAGAGGCAACGTCTCACCATTAGACCCTAATTCCGATCGTCATCCTATATGTAGGCCGTATCGGCGAGAATCGCACGATAGGGTGGAAACCAAAGTCCCGGGTTTTCCCTTTATATTGTTTATCCCTTGCATTTTACTGTGACAAATCCATTATCCGATTCGGGCTAGCTCGCCCATGGGGTGAATTTGACCCTTCTTGACACAAGCACATCCACGCCTCCCTGAGTTCGACCCCCAAGCCACACTACAACACCGTGCGCTTGCGGTTACAAATATTTAAATCTCACGCCCCCGATCATATTATTGCACACATCGAACACCCATATCCGAGGGGGGCGTCAAGCTTTATGGCGCCGTTGCCGGGGAGGCAACGTGCTTGTTATTTTAGGATTTCATGAACCCTTGTGTCTAGCTCTCATCCCTACCTCGCGATAATTTTCGCATTCTTTCTTTTTCCTTTTTATTTTCTTATTTTTATTTTTATTTTATCTTATCTTATCTGTTTCTTTCCCACTTTTCGCTTCACGGGTGTTTGTTGTTTTTAATGCGCAGGAGTTGAAGAAGTCTCGACGACTTGATTCCCGTTGATTCAGAGATAAACGCCACCCTAAGGCGTTTGGCCGCCGAGAAGCGAAGAAGAGAGGATCCTGAAACCATGGGAGAAAACACCTCACCTCACAAGTCCCTGCTAGAGTACTCGATGCCATCCATCGAGTCTACCTCCGCCATCAGTCCTCCTGCTATTACGACTCAAAGCTTCGAGCTTAAGCCATCTTTGGTGACGTGGATCCAGCAGGATCAATTTTCGGGTGCACCCATGGAGAGCCCGATTGAACATTTGGACTCCTTCTTAGAGAAATGTGACACCTTCCGGATAAATGGTGTCACAACTGAGGCGATCCATCTGAAGCTATTCCCTTTCTCTCTACGAGATAAGGCCAAGCTGTGGCTTAGGGGGAAGGACCCGAATACATTCAACACCTGTGAAAAGCTTTCAAATGCTTTTCTGACAAAGTTCTTTCCTCTGGGGAAGACCATGAAGCTGAGGAGTGAGATCTCCTCCTTCTCCCAGGCCAGCCACGAGTCTCTGCACGAAGCCTGGACCAGATACAAGGAGATGCAGCGGAGATGTCCCCACCATGAGCTCCCCAAGTGGCAGATCATAAATCTGTTCTATAATGGGTTGAGGGACGATTTGAAATCTTCCATGGACGCCGCGGCTGGAGGGTCCTTTATGTCAAGAAGCGAAGAAGATCCCGGACAGATTCTAGAGAATATGGCATCTAACAATGAGTGATGGTGTGACGAGAGAGCCACACCTAGATCTGGAGACATCCACAGGGTCGAGGACGTCGACAAATTATCCAGTAAGTTTGACTTGCTGTCGACCCAGATCTCCGCATTGATGGTAGGCGTCGGTGGCGCCGGTACATAACAGATTGCTGCGGTGGAATCCGAAGTCTTTGGAGAATTCGACGGTGGTGACATCTCACCACCGTTGGATCAGGCAAGCGCATTATTTTACAATCCTACGGGAAATGCGCCTTTTCCACCACGAACCAACTCCAACCCGGCCTACTCTCCAAACAACCGGAATCATCCCAACCTTAGCTACCGGGCACCGTATCAGCAGCCGACTCAGCAGCAACAACAACAGATATATCAGCTGGCTAGGCCTCAGCAGCAACAGTTTCAGCAGCAGCAATTTCAGCAGCAACAACCTCCATAACAGTATCAGCAGTATGCTCAAAGAAATCAGCAGCCCATCCAGCAGCAATATGGACAGCAAAGGGCAATCTCTCCAGTTGAGTCACTCTTAACTCAATACATCACCAACCAGGAGAAGATAAATCTAAAGCTGGAGATGGGACAGAGAGTTCTCACTGATCAGGTAACCCAGCTGTGATTGCAAGTGGCGAACCTTCAGAGGCCGTAGAATCTATTACCGCCACAGCCTGAGGTGAACCCGAGGGGGGCTAATCAAACCTTGGCGCTCACACATGAGCATGCTAACGTCTCCGCTATCGCCTTGAGGAGCGGAACGCAAATCCCCTCGAGAGTGCCCCCCAAGGAGCCCGAAGCACCGTTGGTCGTGGAGCGACCAATTGAAAAATTAAATGACGACAGTGCTTCGTCGTCAAAGCCAACTATTCCGGAGGAAATCCATGGAGAGGAGAAGAAAAAGGATGAGGAAGGGAACCTCCGGGTATTCAAGCCCGTTGTACCTTTTCCGCAACGGTTAGCCCAGGCCCAAATAGACAAGAAGTATGGCAAATTCTTTGCCATGGTTAAAGATCTAAGCCTGCAAATACCCTTCCTTGAAGCTATAGAGACGATACCCTCCTACGCGAAATTCCTCAAGGATTTGGTGACAAAGGGTTCTAGAAAAGAGAAGGTTGTTCTGACGGCGGAATGTAGTGCTCTTATCCAGCGAGCAAGTCCGCCAAAGCTTAACGACCCAGGAAGTTTCTCCATCCCTTGTTCGATTGGGGAAGTGCGAATCCAGAGGGCGCTCGTCGATCTAGGAGCGAGCGTCAGTCTAATGCCCCTGTCGTTATACAAGAGAATAGGGATGTGAGATTTGGAGCCCACCGGCATGACATTACAGCTAGCTGACCGTTCGGTCAAGTATCCGGTGGGAGTAGTAGACAACCTCCCCGTTGATGTGAGTGGAGTACAAGTACCGGTGGATTTTATGGTGATAGACATGCCAGAAGATAAGCACACCCCTATTATCCTTGGACGACCCTTTATGGCAACCGCCGGTGTTTTGATAGACGTGAAGAATGGGAAGCTTTCCCTCAACGTCGGCCAAGAGAAAGTCGAATTCGACTTAGGGTTGTCAATGAGGCACACCGATCCTCCGGATGATCCTAGTATCAATGCGCTGGAGCTGGAAGAAGAGAGAGCTGCGGAGGCAGGCTCCTGGGAGATTCTCTCGAGAAATCCGCCCGACCACTTGGGAGATCTTGGAGAGCAAGGTGGCTCACCAAAGAAAGAAGTTGCTGATGAGGCGATCGCCCGACATGTGATCCCTCCCGGATTCCCAAAAGCTCCTCCTACGAGGAGAAAAGGCAAAGAGCCCATGGGGCTCACCGGGGATGAGGTCCGAATCCTTACGCAAATGGCGGTGGACGCCAATATGAGGAAGAAGCCCCCGGACCCCATCAACAAAGGGAGGGTAGTCGATCAAGTTCTCTTGTCGCCGCCGACTACTGCAAAGAGAGAATCCGAAGCGATGCCACACTTTGGGCATCACCCCTATCGTCCGCCTTGAACATCATCAACGGACGTCAAGCCAACGACGTTAAACAAAAGCGCTTCATGGGAGGCAACCCATGTTCTAAACTTTTGTTTCCACTTTTTAGGACTTTTTCTTAATTTTATTTCATCTATTTTAATAAATAATTCCAACCGCAAGAATTTCCGTTGAGGGACTAAGGCCGTTTGTGTACTTTTGCAGAAAACAAGGCCCCAACCGATCAGGTGATAACTCACCCGATCGGTTGGGATGTATCAGCTGCCGGCCGTATCAGTCACTTAACGAACCGATCGGGTGAAGCCAGCCGAGACCGGGTGACAGACCGGGTGAACTGTGCTGAATTCTCGGGAATTTTTGGGAAATGATCAACCGACCATGTGGTACGCAGCACGATCGGGTGACAGACCGGGTGAGCTGTACCAAACTTTCGGGAAAATCTGTGGAGCGGCCAACCGATCGGGTGAGTTATCACCCGACCGGTTCGCCTGTAGCGTTTCTTCCTGCAACAATTTCGACCTAAAGGTCAACCGATCGGGTGACTTTTCACCCGATCGGTTCGACTTAAAATCCTATATATAGCGCCCTCCGCCCATTCGTTCCGCCCTCGCCAGTTTCGAAATTCCGATTGCCGTTTCGCCTTCTCCGCCTTCGCCCGACCACGCTCTTCCTCTCAGCCAACCCAAATCAATCTCTCCACTCTCCTTTTTCATCTTTCCATCAATTTCTTCCCCTTCTTCTTTGATCTCACCCACTTCAAGCCCTAATTTTCGCCCATTTTTCCCCATTTTCGAAATTGCTGGAAGGATTCGCCGTGGCTTCACACGTGCTCCTGTTGCGTTGTGTTGGGGTGTCTACGAGCAACGATCTTCATCTTAATTGGGTAACCTCGCTCCTTAGCTAAATTTTTATTTTTATTTTGCCCTAGATTTTCATTTTGCTCATTTGCCGTGTTTGTGTGTATTCATCGTATTTTGCATACACTCATACACACACACGACTCCCGCACAATACCTCCTCGCCGTGCTAAGCCCACCGACGCCAGCTCTTCCAACCCTAGGCCCACACGTCGCGCTTATCGCACACAAACCACCACCCAACCTGCCACCACCACCAATTCATCCACCACCCCACGCGCCCCTGACCCCGTTTACATTGACGATGTCGAATACGAGGTGTCATTCCATGACGACGACCAAGCCGACCGCTTCATGTTCATGCTCCTCCTAGCTGGTACTGGTGGCCGGGCAAATCAGGAGTACGTCAAGCGTGACTTACATGTCCTTCAAAGCCTCATTCGTCACATTCGCACTGACCCACCTGATATGTCCGAGCTTCACATCCCACCCCCCACCACTCTTGGTCTTCAGCACAGGCTCCCATCACCACCCCCAGAGGGTGGTGCCTCTGCTTGATATTTTCCCATCCAGCTTTTGCCTCCCCCTATTTTTTAGTGCCCATCTGTCCTTGCGGGGCCCTACTTTACCACTGCTGGGGGAGGACTCATTCACGTGTCGAGTCCCTTCTTTTTTATTTTTTTTATTTTTTATTTTTCTATTTCCTTTCTTTTCTTTTATTGACCCCCCTTGCATATCTCTGCATTTTCACGATCATATCATCTCGCTAGCACTGTCACGTCTAGCTTGGGGGAGGTCAAATTTTTTGGGTGTGTCGTCGTGTTTCGTTTTTCTTTGTGTGATTGTTTATCTGTCGTGTCGTGTGATTTTCTTTCTTTCATTTATTTTTATTTTCCGTTTATATGTCGTGTGGTGTGATTTTTATCTCTATTTCTTATTTTCATTTTCGTTTGTTTGATTTTCTTGTCTTTCGTGTGTTTTTGTGTCTGTGCGTATTCCCCCCTTATTCATTGCCCTCCCGTATTTAATTCTATTGCATTGAGTGCAATGCAAGCTTCAGCTTGGGGGACTCGCACTTCGTGCGTCGTTTGAGTCGTTTTTCTTCGTTTTTGAGTCGTTTTCCATCGTGTTTTTCTTTTTCTTCTCTTCTTTTTATCTCTTTCTCCTAGAGATGAACCCTATGATGAATTGCCACAAAATCACACACACCTAGCATGGCATCGATAATCACATTAACTAGCCCTAGGATATCGAGTCTTCTTGCATTTCATGCATCGTGGATCCACTTAGCTTTTTGTGAGTCGTGCGTCGTGCCTAGCTGTGTGGTGTACTTCTACTTGGTGATTTTACTTTATATGCATGTCCAGGAATGACCCCTAGATTATCATGCTTCGATTTGAATATGCGGTATTTGTTTCTACTGTCTGCTTCTTCTGCATGCTATATATATCGTACGCTTCATTTCGCATGTGTCGGGATTCCACAATTAAGGACTAGGATAACCCATTTAGCCCATGCTCTAATTAGCGAGAATAGTTTCCCTTGCCCAAGTGTTTAGATTCCGATTTCTCTTCTGTTTTACTTGGTGCAAATCCACTCGTCGTGTACCGTTCTCCCACTTGGGAGAGTACACATGTATATATCCCAATATCCGAAAATCCAAAAAAGAGAGAAAAGAAAAACCTAAAAAGAAAAGAATTGATAAAAGAAAAAAAAAAGAAAGACCCAAAAAGAAAAGAAAAATTGTATAGCCAAAAAGCCAAAGAAAAATACAAATAGCCAAAACCCAAAAAAATTCCCGTGTGAATACTTTCCTACTTACCGAGAATAAAGGGAAGGCGAGAGTTTGCACCGAGTGTTCTACTCCACATCATCTCAACCCCCATCGTTTTCGAAAACACTTGGCTTAGGAACTTTTTAGCTATTATCTAGGCTATAGTGTGGTGATTTCCTTAACCCTAGTTGTGGAGTCCCGTGCGCATGATATGTTTCGATTCTCGCTCTATTCTCATGCATGCTTGAGCTATATATTCACCGCTTCATTCGAATCGAATCGATATTTGGGTCATGTCTTGGATTTGTGTATATCGAGCTTTATTGCACAATGTAGATAGTGACACCGTTTGCTAGCACACGACCACACTCACTCGCGCTTCACCACGTGGGCCCACGACACTTGTCTGGACTTGTATTCCTTGGTTTAGTGATGTGATTTGGCGTCTGCTTGCTTGGTGTGTCGTTTTCGATTTTGTTGGCCCTGACGGGCGATCTAGGAAATAGAGTTCTCTTTTTCTTTCTTTCTCCATATTTTCTCCATACGAGCTCCTACTCTCACTCGTCTTCCTCGAGGACGAGGAAGAGTTCAGCTTGGGGGATTTTGACGTGCGTTTATATTTCATATATTTGCACACATTTTCTTCCGTGTTTTTCCGTATTTTCTGCCGTCTTATATTCGTTTTCCTGTGTTTTCTTGTTTTCTTTCACTTTTGTGTTTTGCAGGAATTTACCGGCGTAGGGGACATAAAACGATGATATCAAGAGTCCATGGAGCAATGGGAGGAGTCACGCGTGATCCAGTGGGTCAAACGACGAAGATCGCATCTTTCAGCCCCTCACCCGACTGGTTGGTCATCTCCAACCGATCGGATGATGCACGCGTGCACCACCCGGACACAAGTTGGAGCGGCCAAGAAGTCACCCGGTCGGTTCAGTGGCCGGTTCAAACGCCCCAACTCTCTGGAATTTTGACGCTGAATGCCAACCGATCGGGTGACTTTCACCCGATCGGTTCACCTGTAGCTGATTCTCCGAAGCCACGACACGGAGAGATCAACCCACCGGTTCACCCGACGGCACGAAGATCCAACCGATCAGCTCATGACTCAACCGACCGTGCCGTGGTGACCGGGTGGGATCCTATTTGCGCTGCCAAAGAAACGAAGCAGGTCACCTGATCGGGTGATTTTTCACCTGATCGGGTGATTTTTCACCCGATCGGGTGATTTCGTATTCTATAAATAGAACCCCCTAGGTTTTCCAGAAACGAGAGTTGTTTTTTTTACTGTTTTTTCTCTTTCTTGACGGCTGTAATTTTTCAGACATTTGTAAGTTTTCTGATCTTTGTCAAACTTTAATATAGTGTTATTAGCATTGCTATTACTGCATTTCAATCACCTGATCATGATTTTTACGGTCGATTTCTATTTAGATCGCTTTTTACTAAATATGTGTGAATAGTTCCCAAATCTGGGATTTTGGTGGAAACCCCTTCGTGGGTTGGTTGGTCCTGAGTATACACCCAAAGAACGGTTGTAGTTTTACCGCAAGCGCACGGTATAGCGGCGAGCGGGTATCGAACACAGGGAGGACGAATGACCGTGCTTGTTCCTAATCAACCTGGCTATTTAAGAGAGATAATTGCCTTGGGCGATCCTGTCACAATCGTCAGACAAATGTGCGAAATATCAAATCAAATAAAGAACGTCTAGGGAATGGGGAATCCCCGCTACTCACCGTATTTCATAAAAGTGGTTCGTCGGTATCAGAATTGCTAGAATGAGAATTCGGATGAACTAGTTGCAACTGAATGTGGAACCAAGCTCACGCTCTCGCGCTGTTGCCGGTCTATAGCTATCCTAGGTTCGGGTCCAATCTCTTGCAAACCCTAGCCTAGGGAAGCTAGCATTAGGATCAACATCATCGTCCAATCGCGCACCGAGCCCAATCTCTTGCAAACTCGGTCCACGATCTAGATTAGGATAGTTCCTACCCGTCCAATCTCTTGCAAACGGTTATCGGCATGGAATTGCACCCGGAAATCCTAGTATCGGTCCAATCTCTTGCAAACCGATACTTCGAAAATCCGACTCCAACCCAATTCGGATTTCTAGGGTTTCCTATCGAATTGGGATCCAATCTCTTGCAAATCCCAATTGATATGAATACCTAGCCATCCGTAGTAAATCGATCACAATCTAATCTCTAATAACAATCCTAGCTCAATTTCTTCCAATTCATCACAATTATGAAATAGGGCTTGTAGGGTTCATCCCCACGCCCCAAGACGTGGAGACTACTCACAAATCATAGCAATATCACAAATTTGATCAATGAAATAAGCAATAGAATTCATCACAAATATTGAGATAAACAATAAAAATAGAATTTTTAGGGAAGAGAGATGCAAACCAATGGAGTTCTTCAATTGATCCAACAAAAATCCAAGTTTTTCCTCTTCTCCAATCACAATAATAAAGCTAAAAAGTAATCTAAAAAGCTGCAAAAAATCTGAGAGGGAGCTCTCCAAACTAGGGTAAAAACAGGGCTTAAATAGCCCCAAAAATCGTCCAAAAATCGTGACCAAAATACCCCTGCACAGCCTGTTTTCCGCAGTTTTCGCTACAGGTAGCGCATCGCACTCGGCCGAGTGACAAAAGTCGCTCGGCCGAGTGAGAAACCCTGTACTTTTCCAGTAAGTCGGGGCCTTCAGGGGTCTCTACTTCGGGAGCGGCTCGGCCGAGTGAGTTGTCGTCACTCGGCCGATGGCTTCATTGCACTCGGGCGGACGGGATTCTTCACTCGGCCGAGTGGGTCTTCTGAAGCTCAGGTGGCCGAAAAACAGTAACTTCGATGTTTTTGAAAGGCTTCGTTCGGGTGCCACTCGGGCGGACGTGGTATCGTCACTCGGCCGATGTGGTCTCCGTCGCTCGGCCGAGTACACATGGAAATCGTGTCTGAACGGGTCGGCCGAGCAGTGTCTCGCTGGTCGGCCGAGTGGCGCCTCCACTCGACCGAGTGGGACACAAAAAATGCCCAATCTGATTGTTTTGGCCTCCTCGTCGCTCCTGCGACGTCCATTCTTCTTCTGCTCCTCTCCAACAGCAAAATACCCCTCAGGGAAGTTGTTGGTGACCCTCTGGAGTAAGCGCATCTCGAGATCACTCCAAATCGCGCCAAATCACCTGAAATTCGACAAAAACAACAAATCGTGAAAAGCATCGCAATATCGTCGATATATCGTGAAAACCATGATTTGGGCGATCTAAATGGCATGCAAACATGCGGAAAAAGGGTGTAAAATAAGGAGTGATCAAAATCCCCCAAGCTTGCCTCTTACTCGTCCTCGAGGAAGATAAGTAAAAGACGAACCCGGCGGATTCGGAAAACGAAAACGGAGAAAAACGAAAAATGAAAAACGGAGAAGAATGGAAACGAAATAAAATAAAGAAAGAAAGAAAGAAGCGAAGAGGTATGGCTCTAGATCATTTTCTCAGGACGTGGGTTTCACTTACTCATATAGCATGCACCGAATGAAAAATACATATCCAAGAATTTTATTTTGATATCATAGTATAATAGTGCAAATAGAAATAGAAAACCCACGAACAATGGTATAATCATGAAAAACGGAATAATTTTAAAATTAACATTGTCTGAATCATTTAAAGCGGTATACAAATCACAGATCACACACTTTTCAATTGAATGCTTTCTATCAGGAGTAAAAGAGTATCACACTATAGAACATAGAGAATAGAAAAGTATGGATTTCATGAAATGAACGCTAGGCTTAGATTTCTGGATTTCGTAAAGCTAGAAATAATCTCATCGAGTATAGAATATTACTTCGCCTAGGTTGTCGTGCAATGTCAAGTAGTCACTCTCTCACACATCAATGGATCCCCTCCCCCAAGCTTATCTATAAGCGTGGTGGCTCAAAAATATTTACATCCCCATTTTTATATAGCTCCAAAAGCAATGAAAAGAAAGAAAGTGAGATGGGATCTTTTATTGAGGATTTTTCCTCTTTTCTCTTTTTTTTTCTTTGCAATAAGCAATATATACACAACGATCCCAACTCAGAGAGAGATAATGATATACAAGAATGTTTTTCTCTCTTTTTTTTGGAATAAGAGATTTGGAGCTAGGAATTAGTAGCGGTGGAAATGCCATAAAATAGAATTACTAAGGGGAGATTCACCAATGATTTAAAAGTAGAGAAATGATTTTCAAGATTTGTGGAGAAAGAAATATATATAACTCTCGGCTCACTCTATAAGACATGCACGACAACTTCAGCAGGGTAATCTAATCTACTCAGTTTCGATCACAAAAAAGCTAACTAATCCAGATTTATCATAGCTAACATCATTCAATCATCCTGAAGTGAAGTGTACAATTCATGCATATAGAAGTGATATAGGAAAAGAAATCAGTACTCCAGATATAAGCGTTCAATGCGTGAATCTTGGTGTGTTTTCTGTGATAGCATACATATGAATATTCAGGCTCAGCTAATAATAAAATTTCATCCATTTTCATGCGGGAAAAAAATGTGGGTTACCATTCCTAAATGCAAGGCAAGTCATAGCATATGATATCTGAAATAAAGTCTAAGACATGACAAATATAGCATGCATATAGAATAAGCTAACTCCACGTAGACATCATCACAGAAAAGTCATCTCTAGCATGAGATGAAAAAAAAGAAATAAAGATAAAGGAAAAATAGAAGTATTTACAATGCGGCACGCAGAAAAATAAGAAAAACGTGATGCATGGTAAAATGAGAAAAAATGATGAAAATAAGTGAAAATAAGTGCAAAAGCGGAAAGTGGCGTGAAAAACTAAAAATAAGGGTGGCAAAGCGAAAAAAGAACGTGAGAACTCACTCCCCCAAGCTAAACGGCACAGTGTCCTCAATGTGCAAAGTGTGGCACACGAGAGACAAGAAATGTGAGGGGCAAGTGAGGATGCATGCATGATGAAAAGGAAAAAGATAATAAAAAAGGAAAAATAAAGAAATGAAAATATGATGCTGATATGATGCATGCACAGATAGGAGTGATATGAATATAAATGTGTCACCAAAAACTCTCCCTCGCTCCTAAGAAAGATATAAAAAGATACGGCAAAATGAGAATCCCAAAATAAGTGAGGGGAGGGGGTGGACAAAAATGCAACGGGACCCAGCAGAAACGGGCAGCACAATGGCAGGAAAGAATCGATGGCATCAAGGGTGCCTAAGAAGGTGGCGCTGCACCGTCTCCGTCCCGAGGCGGAGGTGGTGGAGGTGGAAGAGGCTGCTGAGCGGGGGTGGGTGTGGTAGTGGCAGCAGGCTGAGTGTGTGTGGGGGTGGGAACCTGCTGGGTGGGTACGCGGGGAAGACGCTCTAAGACCTGTGTCAGGCAGTAGTGAATCTGAGGGATCAGCTCAAAGCATCCAGCCATCGTAGAGACGGTGGAGGACAGGGTCCTAAGGTCACCTCTAAGACCACTCACCGCCAACTCGAGAGCACGTATGCTCTGCAGTACAGTGTCGGGCGGGGGTGGTGCAGAGGGACGCACCGGTCTAGGCTACGCAGGGCGAGGCTGGCGTACGCGGGTGGAGTATGTAATGGGCTCAGCAGGGAAGGGGACAAAAGGTGCCGTGCCAGCAAATGTGGGCCTGGCCTCAGTGGAGGCCGCGGCAGCGAAAGAAGCGTGCAAAAGTGGCAACGAGGTGGCCAGAGAGGTCAGTGGCACAGAAGTGTGGACAGACGCCACGACACTCTCGGAGAATACGGCGGCAGTGGAGACAGAGGACTCTCTGCACTCGACTATGGTCGGCGGGCGCTCGGGTGGGGCAGAGGAAATCGGCTCAGCAGACAGAGGGCCAGTGGTGGTAGTGGGTGCGGAGGCGGTGACAGTGGTGACAGCCGCGGAAGTGGTGGAGGTGGGCTCAGCTGGGGTACTCGTGACACTAACAGAGGTGGGGACAGAGGTGTCAGGAGCAGTGGAAACATCAGGTATAGGCTGAGGGGCCGCTGGGTCAACAGGGTCGGCAGGCTCGGCAGGGTGGGCAGCAGGGTCTGCGAGGGCAGCCTGGGCAGCGTGGGCAGCGTGGGCCTGCTCGGCCTCCTCGGCCTCGAGCACATAAGCAGCGGGGATGAGAACATCCATCGCTGGGAGCCAGTCAACGTGGGCTGGTGCAATCTGAGTCCGAGCAGGGCTCGGGAGAATCATGTAATCGGCCCCGTAGGGGCCGTGCAACCAGACCCAGTGACGCTCACCGTGCGGACGAAGCATCTTCATCCGGGCCATGACATCAATCGACAAAGAAGTGGGGCCCGATACTCACCGCAGGTCGTCAGGTAGGTCCTCGCCCGTCATCATGGTAAGCAAGGTGATCAGGCCGCCGCAGCATATCGGTGAGCGAGCGCCCACCGATACAATGATGCGGTCTAAAAACCAAGCCGCAATGTCGATCACGACGGCGGGGACAAGCTCGTCTCCATCCCTAGATAGAGCTCTGGGGCGTGTCATCGCGTAGAGCATGTAGAGCTCTGGCGTAGACATCGTGCCCGGCTCATATCTGGCCAAAAAGGTCGTCGCCATAAGGCGCTGGGCAATACGTAGGCAGGGGTGGACAATGGCCGAGGCCTTGGCCCTACTAGGGTCAAAGGCGGCGTGAAGACCTGTAATCCGGGCCCAAAAGGCACCGGCATCGAAGGAAGGTGGGGGGATATGGGTAGGGCCGTAACCGCGATCGGCTCCGGGGACAGCGGGCCACGAGAAAAATGCTCTCATCATATCGAGAGTGACCTGGCACTCTCAATCCATGAACCGAAACGAGCATCCCTCGTCGGTCCGGGCGATCGAACTCAAAACCTCAAGTGTCGGGCGGGTGAACGTGTCCGCCGACACCTGAAGGAAGTCGTGCCAACCCACGTTGTCGTACAACGTGAGTATCCCCTCTAGTACCCCCAGGCGTCCAAGGTCAGCGAGGTGTGCAAACCTGGAGGGTACGATCGAGCGCTGGGAGATACGGTCGAAGAAGACACGGTGTGCATCGTCTCGGAACGTAATCCCGAGCGGCCCGACCAGTGGAGCCGGTGGTGGTGGCTGTGCAGCGGCGGGGAGTGGCTGTGCGGGCTGTGCGGGCTGTGGGTGCACTGCAGGCTGTGCGGGGCATGCGTGGGAAGGAGGAGGAGAGTCCTCCACCTCGTGGGAGGGGCCAGGCTTGTCCGACCGCTTCCGCTTGGCGGAAGCTCTCGTCGACCGCGGCCGTGTCCGGGGCGGCATATCGGCCCCGAGCGCGCGCCGAAAAATGTGAAAAGTGTGGCGTGTGCAAAATAATGGAAAGAGTATACCCAAACACGCCACGAGTGCTAAGCAGTGGAAGCGTGCGAAGTCCGCGCCTCCACGAAGTCCTGAGCAGCCCGTAGAAGCTCCCCTGGGCTCCCCTAAGCTCCAATAAGCAACCTGCGCATGAAAAAGCGATATCAGCGAGTAATATTCAAAATGTATGGAGCAATAGGGGTATAATGGATAGATATAGGAATTGATTTGGGGTAGGGGTTCGTTTAACACATGGATCCTCAAAGAATACACAAAAAGAGGCGAAAACGGCGAAAACAGGGGTACCGGAGGTGATCGGACGGGTGGCCGCCGGCGGCGACTCGGGCGAGGCGTCGGCGGTTGCTCGGCGGTTGCGTCGGCGGCGACTCGGCCGGCAGTGGCGGGCCGAGCGGCGGCGTGGCAGCGGCGGTCGGGCGAGTAAGAGCGCGAGCGAGGGGAATCGGGCGAGGGGAGCTGAGGCGTCGGGGTTTTTGCATTTCGAAAATCGCGCCCCCCCCCCCTCGGCCCTTATATAAAAGAAGTTACGACTCGGCCGAGTGACGTTGTCACTCGGCCGAGCGAGACCAATGAAAATTTCCTCCCCGCTATCGCTTCGGCCGAGTGGCTTTGCCAGCCTCGACCGAGTGGAGTAAGTCCATTCGGCCGAGTGACTCAGGCTACTCGGCAAGACTCGCCCTAGGAGGGTATCCGTTTTACTCGGCGGAGTGAGAATGTATACTCGGCCGAGTAGCAGTTCTAATGAAATGAGGAAAATAAACAGAGAGTTGGGTACAGCAGACTTCCCTCGTTCGTGAGCGGCTCGGCCGGACGAACTTCTGTACTCGGCCGAGTGACTAGTATACTCGGCCGAGTGAGCCTTGTGTTCTGCTGTTTGTCTTCGTTTGGGCTCTAAACTCCGTCTTTCTTCCTCCAATCGATTTCATCCTCCTCCTAAGCGTCGAGCGCCTTCTTGGGGCGCTCCTCGTTGTCTCGTTCATCCTCCTCATGATGGATCTACCTATCTCCTCTCCTGTCAAGAAAAATAGGACCCGTTATCACAAAATTTTTGGGCGAACGGCTAAAAACACTAAAAATTTCTAAAACGAAAATAAAGGAAAAGTAAAAATAAAGCAAAAACCGTCGGGTTGCCTCCCGACCAGCGCTCGTTTAAGGTCGTGAGCTCGACCCCCTATAATTTTCAATCAATGCGGGATGTTTGGTGCATACGAGATGCACCCATCGAACTTTCCGGGGAGAACGCTTGGATTTGGACGTGGCGGCGTCGTGTTCTCCCGCGGTGGTCTCTCGTCTCGAATAGTGTTGGGGGGAGGCTCCCCCAAGCTAGCGTTTGCTCCGATCAACGGCTTAACCGGTGATGCCGGTCTCCGTGCCGGTGGAGCTTTCTTCGGAGACTTTAATTTCGAGAGCTTGCAGAGCTCTCGAATCCTTGCGACATCAGCGTCGCCTTCATCTTCTTCAGCGGAGAGGTCGGGGGAATCATCTTTATTCTCCTCATGGCCTAAATCCGGGCCTTCCTCAAAATCTTCATCGAAAAGAGCGCCAATTGAGTGGGGAATCGCCTCTTCAATCACCTCATCAAGGAGGTCCATGTAGTCAAGTTCCTCGTGATAAGGCATGTGCTTCATGGCCTTAGGAATGTGGAGCTCCACCTCGATGTTTCCGACGTTTAAGGTTAAGGTACCTTCGCGCACGTCGACGATGACTCCGGCGGTGGCGAGGAATGGGCGTCCAAGTATCAATGAGGTGTCTCCCTCCTCCTTAACGTCCATGATCACGAAGTCACATGGCAAGCATATTCCACCCGGGACTTGAAGTGGGATGTCTTCGGCAATCCCCACCGGCCTTGTTATCCGTCCATCGGCTAATTGAATGCGCATGTCGGTGGGTTTCAACTTTGTCCCGGTGTTTAGCCTTAAGAACATGGAGAGGGGCATGAGGCTCACACTAGCCCCAAGATCAACCAACGCCTTTTGAAGAGGAACGCCGCCCAAGGTGCAAGGAATCCGAAAACTCCCCGGATCTTTGAATTTCGCCGGCTCCTTTTCTCTCTTAGTAAACCAAGAGCCCTCCTCGGCTAGCATGATCTTCTCCTTCCTCTTTCTCCCCGAAATCAAGTCCTTCAAGAATTTGGCATATGTGGGGATCTCGACGATGGCGTCAAGGAAGGGAATGTTAAGGCTAACTCCTCTTAGGTACTCGAGAAATTTTGCTAGCCTTTTCTCCATTTTCGCTCTAGCGAGCCTTTGGGGGAATGGGACCGGTGGCATGAAGCGCCTTTCCTCAATCAATTTCTCCGCTCTAGATTTCTCCTCGTCATGTGGCTCCTTCTCCTTTTCAACTTCAACTATCGGCTCAATTGGCTCCAAGCTTTCCTCCACGGGCTCCTCGGTAGGAATCATGGCGGGGGTGGTGTCCTTCCCGCCTCTAGTAGTAACGGCAACTACGGCGTTGATGTGGCCGGTGTTGCCCCGTGGGTTTTGCTCCGGTTGCGCCGGCAATCGTTGAGTGTTCCGATTGAGTAAAGCCAATTGCTCCGATATTTGAGCCACTACGGTATTAAGGGAGTCTTGCCCCGCCTTCAAGGTAGCATTTACCTTATTTTGCTCGACCATGAATGCCTCCACTCTAGTTTCGAAGTCGGATCGTTGTGGAGCTTGTGGAGGGTTTTGATTTTGATTCCTCCACCCTTGGTTGTATCCGGGAGGCCTATATGGTGGAACTTGTTGCTTTGGTTGAAAGTTTTGTTGTGGAGGCCCCCTCGGTGGATAATATTGTTGTTGGGGTGGTGGTGGTCGAGCTTGATTAGGCGGTTGTTGTGGCAGGTTCAAAGCTCCTTCATTGTTGGCGTAAGAGAAGCCGGGATGATTCCTTGTAGCCGGATTGGCCCAATATCCATGGTTCCCCGCAACATATTGTACTTGCTCCAAGGATCCTTCTACTTGCTCTCCTCCCGAGTACATGGCTTGAAATTGGTCTTGCCAATCACACATTTGGTTCGTCGGCGCGGAGGTGGAAGGGCTTCCTTGGGGCTCCGTGATAAACTTCTCCAATCTCTCCACTACCTTGTGGAGAGAGTCAAACTTGCTCGTAAGCTCCGCTACGGCCTTCGCCTCGTAGATGCTAGTTGGCTTTAAGGAGGACGTAGAGTGTCCTCGCTCATCGCCCCATTGTTGGTTATTTGAGGCCATCTCCTCAATTAGGGCCGTAGCTTCCTCGGGAGTCTTTGACAAGATAGCACCATTTGCCGCGTCATCAATAATTTGTTTGGTCCCCGGTTGGAGACCGTTGTAGAAGCTATGAACTAGCTCCCAATCTTCTATACTGTGGTGCGGGCATTGGTGCTGTAAATCCTTAAAACGCTCCCAAGCTTCATAGAGCGTCTCCTGTGGTCCTTGCTTGAAGGACATGAGAGCACTCCGGATCTTCACCGTCTTGGATGGCGGATAGAATTTGTCAATAAATGCTACCGCCAACTCGTCCCAAGAGGTGAAGATTCCGTCAGCCTGCGTCCTCAACCAATAGAGTGCCTTGTCCTTTAGCGTGAAGGGGAAGAGACGCAGTCTGATGGCATCGATGGAGACCCCCGGCATCTGAAATGTGGCGCACTTTGACAAGAATAATTGGATGTGGTAGTGGGGGTTCTCATGGGCGTTCCCATGAAATGGGTCTTGTTGCATCAAAACCACCAATCCAGTCTTTAGCTCGAAGTTTTTGTCAGCCGCCAACTGTGGCACGGCAATGGATGAGGTAGTAGAAGAGGTCTTAGGCCGAAGCCTATCGCGAATAGAAATTATCCTTGCCATCCTTGCCGCCAATTCTTCAGGAGTTTCTGGGTTGGTCATATACCTCCCTTCCGGATTTTGTCTCTTTTCCGCTCTAAGTCTCCGCGCGGTACGTTTGATCTCGGGATCAAATAATAAGGCTTCTGGGTCCGCCGTAGATCTCGTGTACATGCACAGGGAAAACAGAGTTTCAAAGAAATGATTAGTACCGTGGAAGGGTTAGGTAAAAAAGAAAATAAAAAATAAAAAGAAAGAAATAGCTAGGATGGTAAGATCAAACGCAATCGCCTCCCCGGCAACGGCGCCAAAAACTTGGTCGGTCCTGAGTATACACCTAAAGAACGGTTGTAGTTTTACCGCAAGCACACGGTATAGCGGCGAGCGGGTATCGAACACAGGGAGGACGAATGACCGTGCTTGTTCCTAATCAACCTGGCTATTTAAGAGAGATAATTGCCTTGGGCGATCCTGTCACAATCGTCAGACAAATGTGCGAAATATCAAATCAAATAAAGAACTTCTAGGGAATGGGGAATCCCCACTACTCACCGTATTTCATAAAAGTGGTTCGTCGGTATCAGAATTGCTAGAATGAGAATTCGGATGAACTAGTTGCAACTGAATGTGGAACCAAGCTCACGCTCTCGCGTTGTTGCCGGTCTATAGCTATCCTAGGTTCGGGTCCAATCTCTTGCAAACCCTAGCCTATGGAAGCTAGCATTAGGATCAACATCATCGTCCAATCGCGCACCGAGCCCAATCTCTTGCAAACTCGGTCCACGATCTAGATTAGGATAGTTCCTACCCGTCCAATCTCTTGCAAACGGGTATCGGCATGGAATTGCACCCGGAAATCCTAGTATCGGTCCAATCTCTTGCAAACCGATACTTCGAAAATCCGACTCCAACCCAATTCGGATTTCTAGGGTTTCCTATCGAATTGGGATCCAATCTCTTGCAAATCCCAATTGATATGAATACCTAGCCATCCGTAGTAAATCGATCCCAATCTAATCTCTAATAACAATCCTAGCTCAATTTCTTCCAATTCATCACAATTATGAAATAGGGCTTGTAGGGTTCATCCCCACGCCCCAAGACGTGGAGACTACTCACAAATCATAGCAATATCACAAATTTGATCAATGAAATAAGCAATAGAATTCATCACAAATATTGAGATAAACAATAAAAATAGAATTTTTAGGGAAGAGAGATGCAAACCAATGGAGTTCTTCAATTGATCCAACAAAAATCCAAGTTTTTCCTCTTCTCCAATCACAATAATAAAGCTAAAAAGTAATCTAAAAAGCTGCAAAAAATCTGAGAGGGAGCTCTCCAAACTAGGGTAAAAACAGGGCTTAAATAGCCCCAAAAATCGTCCAAAAATCGTGACCAAAATACCCCTGCACAGCCTGTTTTCCGCAGTTTTTGCTACAGGCAGCGCATCGCACTCGGCCGAGTGACAAAAGTCACTCGGCCGAGTGAGAAACCCTGTACTTTTCCAGTAAGTCGTGGCCTTCAGGGGTCTCTACTTCGGGAGCGGCTCGGCCGAGTGAGTTGTCGTCACTCGGCCGATGGCTTCATTGCACTCGGGCGGACGGGATTCTTCACTCGGCCGAGTGGGTCTTCTGAAGCTCAGGTGGCCGAAAAACAGTAACTTCGATGTTTTTGAAAGGCTTCGTTCGGGTGCCACTTGGGCAGACGTGGTATCGTCACTCGGCCGATGTGGTCTCCGTCGCTCGGCCGAGTACACATGGAAATCGTGTCTGAACGGGTCGGCCGAGCAGTGTCTCGCTGGTCGGCCGAGTGGCGCCTCCACTCGGCCGAGTGGGACACAAAAAATGCCCAATCTGATTGTTTTGGCCTCCTCGTCGCTCCTGCGACGTCCATTCTTCTTCCGCTCCTCTCCAATAGCAAAATACCCCTCGGGGAAGTTGTTGGTGACCCTCTGGAGTAAGCGCATCTCGAGATCACTCCAAATCACGCCAAATCACCTGAAATGCGACAAAAACAACAAATCGTGAAAAGCATCGCAATATCGTCGATATATCGTGAAAACCATGATTTGGGCGATCTAAATGGCATGCAAACATGCGGAAAAAGGGTGTAAAATAAGGAGTGATCATGGGTTCTTCCCGATGCGTCCATAGCACTAGGAAATAGATAGAGATTAGGAATCTAACGGTTACGCGGGGTGTTTTATTGTCATCGGTAGGAAAAAGACCGCCTTTGACGGTTGGGCCAAGGGGGAATAAACTTGGCGGTTGACTCCCTAGCCATAGCTCACGCCCTTAGCGTAGACGTTGAATCCTAGCGCGTGGGAGCGGCAGGATGAGACGTTGGGAGTTATCGTTGCGAACTTAGTGCTCCCGGAGTCGGTCAGTGTTAATGGACACGGGAGTGCCCACTGACCGAACCCGGGAAGTCCGGCGTATCATCCTGGGCACCGACCGGAATATCGGGCCCATGGGACGCTGGTACCACTCTTAGAGGCAACGTCTCACCATTAGACCCTAATTCCGATCGTCATCCTACCCGTAGGCCGTATCAGCGAGAATCGCACGATAGGGTGGAAACCAGAGTCCCGGGGTTTTCCTTTATATTGTTTATCCCTTGCATTTTACTGTGACAAATCCATTATCTGATTCGGGCTAGCTCGCCCATGGGGTGAATTTGACCCTTCTTGACACAAGCACATCCACGCCTCCCTGAGTTCGACCCCCAAGCCACACTACAACACCGTGCGCTTGCGGTTACAAATATTTAAATCTCACGCCCCCGATCATATTAATGCACACATCGAACACCCATATCCGAGGGGGGGCGTCAGGGAGGAAGCACTGGGTCCTGAAGTACCCTACCTAAGTGCAATTCGAGCACTCCTATACCTGGTAAACTGCACGCGTCCCGATATAGCGTTCGCAGTTAACCTACTAGCCAGATACAGTTCAGCGACCTCAAAGCATCACTGGAACGGAGTGGAGCACCTTCTGCACTACCTCCAACGGTCTGTGGACCTGGGACTATACTTCAAGAAAGGTGTATCCTCCGACTTAGTCGGTTATGCAAATGCAGGAGACAGGTCTGACCCACACACCGCAAAGTCCCAGACCGGTTTCGTGTTCACATACGGTGGGACGGCCATCTCATGGAGATCTGTGAAGCAGACTTCAACAGCGACCTCATCCAACCACTTCGAGCTCATAGCGATCCACGAAGCTAGCAGAGAATGTTTCTGGCTTCGATCAGTCATCCACCACATCCTCAAGACCACCGGCCTGAAGATGGGAGATCTTGGACCAACCACCATGTATGAAGATAATGCTGCCTACATCGCTCAACTACGAGGTGGCTACATCAAAGATGACAGGACGAAGCACATTTCCCTCAAGCTCTTCTGGATGCATGAACAAGTAGACAACCAGATTGACATCCAGCAGATCCAGTCTTGCAACAACCTGGCAGATCTATTTACTAAAGCTTTACCTCGTAGTACCTTTAGAACACGTGTACTAGGAATTGGGATGAGACAGTTGAGAGATTTACAAGCCTGAAGCTTGTACATTTCAGGGGGAGTTAATGTCGGGATGTACTCTTTTTCCTTGGCTATTGGTTTTTCCCACTGGGTTTTCAATAGCCAAAGGTTTTAACGAGGCAACCACATCAACTCTGGATCCAGAGGTATCCACCTCTGATGATATCCATCGATCAGGGAAAGTTACAGAGAGTTGTACTCTTTTCCCTTAGCCACTGGTTTTTCCCACTGGGTTTTCCATGGCAAAGGTTTTAACAAGGCAAGAGCTCTTAAACTTGGGATCCAGAAGTATCCATAGACCTATGATCAGATAAGCTCTATGAACCCTGAAGCATTCATTACGGCTTACAACAATGGATGAATACGGAGAAGTGTTATAAACGGGCTTTTGAAGGCTCAACTTGTTATTGGTTATCCACCCATTATGTAACCCTATTGCTATAAATACAGGGCTACTGTTCCGTAGCTCCTAAGTTTACAATGTTGTAAACCTGGCGGTTACGGAACCCCGTAGCCCTGTATTTATAGAAGTAGGGTTACATTATGGGTGGATACCCACTAACGGGTTGGGCCTCCAAAAGCCCGTTTATAACACTTCCCCTTATCCATCTATTGTTGTAAGCCGTAATGAACGCTTCAGGGTTCATAGAGCTTATCTGATCATGGGTCTATGTATACTTCTGGATCCTAAGTTTAAGAGTTCTTGCCTCGTTAAAACCTTTGCCATGGAAAACCCAGTGGGAAAAACCAGTGGCTAAGGGAAAAGAATACAAGTCTCTATAACTTTCCCTGATCGATGGATATCACTAGAGGTGGATGCTTCTGGATCCTAAGTTAGGGATAACTGCCTCGTTAAAACCCTGATTAGTGGGAGTATTAAGGGGGTGGATACTTCTGGATCCACAGTCAATGAGGCTGCCTCGTTAAAACCTTTAGCTATGGAAAACCCAGTGAGAAAAACCAATAGCCAAGGGAAAAGAGTACAAAACTACATTTGACTCCCCCTGATCTGTACAAGCTGCAGGCTTGCAGATCTCCTAGGCAACTATACATTAATCTCTTACAGTGTTCCGATAATAAGTACAAAGTACAAGGCATCGCTCACCTATACAAGACATCACTCATCTATACAAGTATCGCTCATCTATGGCAGCTACTGAATCTGAGGGAGCTCTTCTGAAGAGGAGTGGTCTGCAGACTCGGTAGGTAGCACCACGTCTCTGACCCAGTCGTCACTGTGTCTGTGGGTACTGCTGGACCTGGCTGTGCGTACTTATGATTTGCTTCTTGGATTGATGAGCCTCTCGGGGATGGTGGGATTGATGTTGCCTTAGAAGCATGCTTTGCTGGTCTCCAGGAGTTGGTCGCTTCTTTGTTGCAGTCATCGCGATGATCTGTAACCTGTATCTGCAAATACATTTTAACATGTTGGATGATCCTTGACCCTTGGAGCTAGCGCAGAAGCTACATATCTCTGGTCCAGTGGTGCGCTGCAGACGCTACATTGTATCTGGTTTACTGCCAATACTTTCTAGAGTCGCATGCAGTTGGCCAGATAAAGGAGTGTACAAACGACACTTGAGTAAGGCACTTCAGGACCTAGGATATCCTTCCCCTCTTCCAGCGAACGGAAGGGGTCTTAATGTGCATCCATACAACCAGTAGGTGTATTAGTGGATTGCAATTATCCATGTTTCTTCATCGACTGGATGATAATTTCATCTTCTGGATGATAATTCATCTGCTGGATGATTGTTCATCTTGTGGATGATGGTTTCATCTTCGGGATGATAGTTTCATCTTCAGGATGATGGTTTCATCTTCAGGGTGAATGTTCCATCTTCAGGATGATTATTCGTTAGGGTATGTTGTCACATCATCTATATCAACATAGCCTAAAATTTTCTTTGTCAATCGTATGGTTTTCGCAACTATAACCAGGGAGCCTGATGCATCAGTTTAAATAATTTTGTAAGTGAGTTAAGCTCATTTTACATGGTTACTTCCTGGTTTCAGCGAAATGAACCTCTAAGCTATAGCTTTTTGCTTATAGCATACGATTTTATTTGTTTATACAATACTCAATAACCCACAAGTTTGATATCTTTTGATATCAGGACTTCGGGTCCAAACACTTCACATTTCATAAGTGAGTCCAGCTCAACTTATTATTGCCTCGTTCCACATAATCTGGCCAAATTTCTGCGTTTGCTTCAGGAAACGGAGATTGGGAACGATATCGATGGCAAAATGAAATGTGAGTAATTGTCGACAAATGTGTTTTATCCAAATACCTCTCAGTGTACGTACCTTATTCAATTTTTTTCAGATTTATCTCTTCAGGAGGTTTCAGGAAGGGAGAGGATATGGAGATGAGCTCACTTTCCTGTGGTGGTATTATTTTAGGGTCTCGTGGTATGTCCTCTCATCCATTAAGGATATCCACTTCTGCTACTGGTGGATTGCATCCATTATATTTGGTATGTCAATTCTAGCTGGATTTTTAGTAGCAGTGACGTGTGAATTTGACAATATTTATATTGTCAGTAGCTATGTCTGATAACTGTTTAACAGTTTCATAAGTGTGGATCTTCAGGATCTCATCACTATTCATGATAATCAGATCATAGGTATTAATGTTTTAAATGGTCAAATTGAGCTTCAGGCTCATGGATGATTATAGTATTTTTGTTAAACCTAATACTGGGGAATTAAGGTTATGAATGATCTTCAGGATCACATCAAGTCTTTAAAAGAGGGCCCATCAATGCACGTCTTAGGAGAAGTGATTTAAATGCTTCCCATGTTCAGAGTGCTCAGAATCAATTTATCTGGGGTAATTACTTCCGATAAATAGTTCTGTGTTCTGATGGTCCATAGCGGTGATATGGGGATGTATACTCATCATGGCTCCATCGATAAGATGTGCACTAAACGCTTCCCCGTTAGGGGTTCTCGAAAACTGTTTATATGAGGTGATCAGGCTCATATAAATAGGTTCTAAGGAGGCGTTCTGATGGTTTGCATGTTCCCACATGGTCACTGATTCGGGTTCAATATTACATATTTAACCCCCCATTTAGCCCTATTTTGTGTTCATGCGATGCTACATTGTTCTCTAATTCATACGTATTTTCTTCACATTTATTTATTAGAGAAAACACACTATTTGAGCACAAAACAGTAATTAATGGAGTATTTCTGCACTTTTTTATTTTTCCTAGCTTGGTCACGATCTCACGATTCCAACGACTATTTATTTGTATTTTTCTGAGATCTGTGCTAATTACTGTGTATTTTTGAATGCAGAATACCAATTAAATGGAGAAATACGCAATTAAATACGAAAATACGGTCGAGGACCAATCAGCGCACGCCACGTGGCATCATCTGAACCGCTCGCGCTCAATCCAACGGTCCGGTCGCTGAGGTAAATGAATATTTTCGTGGCCGTTGGATCGAGATCCAACGGCCCACATCAGCAGCATCTCAACGCGGCAGTTATTGCCACGTGTCGCAATCCCAACGAGTTCCCGTTGCGATCGACGGACCGGATGAGCCTCGACCCGTATTCGAAATTGTGACGACGTGGCGCACTTATAGCCGCCCGATCGACATCTGACGGCCCAGGATCCCTCCGAATCGAACTCGGATTCTTCGAGCGAAGCGGGCGTAGATTCGTTTTAAGCTGGCGACGTGGCTGTATGTGGATGCTCCGATGTTGATCCGACGTCTACAATGAAGCGGATGCGGGCGCGGAACAAAAGAACGGGCTGAGCACGAAGTTTAAAGCACAGCTGGCGGCATCTAGTTCAATCCCGCATTGATCAACGGCCCAGGTTTGCTCCGATCGAGATCTGCGGCTCAGATCAGTTCGGGTGCGGGTTTTGCAACCCGTTAAGCAACTTAAACCCGCAAGCCTATTATTTAAGCGTATTCTAGGGGTTTTGGGCGTATACAAGGCAGATTGGGGCGTATTTTGGGCGTATTGGAGGCTCTAGGAGCCGTATTTCCCCTCTGTAAAATTCTGTAAAATTCCAGAGGCTGTTCTTATTATTTTCAGAGAGTTTTGAGGCCTAAATTGGAGATTTGGTGATATTTTCTTTAACTCAAACCCCGTATTTTGGTGTTTTCTAGCGTATTTTGCTATAAAGTTGATGTATTTTGCTATGGAAGTTGTTTATTATTGCATGATGAGTAGCTAAAACTTATTTGTGCATGGTATGGAGTAGTTAGGGGATGAGATTTGTGTTAGTTTGGTCGTATTCCTTGTGCTAAACCGTTAAACGTCGATAAAGTTGTAATCTTTGTTATTAAATCGCCTTTTTCATCTTCCAAAAGAAGTGATTAAGTTGATGATCGCCCCAAAAGGGTGAGTTTTGATCTCCCCAAAAGGGAGTTTCATATCGTAGTCTTGATCTCTCCAAAAGAGAGTTTCATAACGTATTATAACTTTAGCGACGATCTTATTGAATATTGTGTTTGAACCCCCAAAAGGGCATCTTACGATGAATTGCTCCCAAAAGGAGAATTCATTGAGTTATATTGAGTATTTTCCGGTGAATTGCTCCCAAAAGGAGAATTCATTGCGTTATACTTGTCAACCAAATTAATACGAATCATTGATCCTAACGAACCCATACCATGTGCATACTCTTTATAGGTATTTTCATACACGAATTTCCTTGTTTATATTGCTCACGTATTCACATCACCATCACCGTCATCATTTGTTGAAGTGGTTAGTTTCTTTTCGTAGGATTTCTATTTGATTTGAGCTGTGGTTGCAACAGATTTCTTCCCGTGGATTCGACATCTGGACTCCCAGATTTTACTACTTGTACGGACTCTTACGCTTGAGAGAGAGCACCTTTTCGGTCCCACCAAGTTTTTGGCGCCGTTGCCGGGGAGGAATGGTTTGTGACTACGGTTTATTTCATTTAGAGGACCTTCGGTGAGATCTTTCCACTTTACTGTACATAAACTTTTTTTTTCCTTTTAAAAATGGAATATATGAACTTCTATTGCACAAACAATCTGTATGATGCAAGATATGCTAATGCACACAAACATAGAATGGAGAAGCTCAAAATTGTTAATTTTAATCAAACTGACTGTGAAACTTTCTTTCAGGCCTGGAGGAGGTTCACAGACATTATATCGAGCTATCCGCAACATGGGTACACAAATGAAGAGCTTATGGCGTCCTTCCTAGATGGACTACGACCACAGCTGCAGGAATTATTGGGAGGCATGACGCCGACAGAGGCGTGGGAATACATGGAGTCTCTGCAAGAAAACGAAGAAACCATGGAAGAGACTTCAGAGTGCGATTCAACGGGGCCCTCGTGCCTTGATCAAGAAGAGCAAAGCGTAGACGTACCTTTGCAATCCTTGAAAGAGGAAGCTTACCTGATTATTCAGACACAGGAGGCCACATCCCTTCAATTCCAAGAGAATTTCCTTACTCAGAGAAAATCGAGCAAGCCATGTCACGTTGATGACACGAATATAAATATCTACATGGCAGAAAGTGTGTGCAAAAGAGAGGACGAGCTAGCAATTTTGGATGAACGAGAGGAGGAGACAGCTAGGGACAAGGGTTTTGAGATTATCGCCATGGAGTCAGAACCATGCCCTCCTCCAGTATTGCCCCAAAATCATTTACCCCTCTCTCCATTGATCGAGCATCATACGGAGAGTAGGCATATCTTTCAGGTAGTAGTCGTCAACTCGCTTTAATTTATTTCACTTATTTTGACGACTACATTTGGAATACTTTCATTGAGAATAATTTTAAATTAATTTGGACTGACATAACTCATCTCTCGCAAGACATTAGCAAACAGCTTATAGAGATGCTTGGAGTTGTGTTGCTGGGGTCCAAATTAGTTTTTGGAGGAAGGATAATCGCCGAGGAGCGCAAGGAGCAAATTGAACAACTTCCTCCACCATTAAAGATTCAGGATCCGCCATTTGATCACGGTGTGTTCTTTCCAGTAGTGTAGATTTTTATATGCTTTCTAGGTTGCTGGCTTGAATAAACTCGTGCACCTTTTCGACATTGAGGACAATGTCCATCTTTAGTTGGGGGCTGTGTATGAGACCTTAGGATTTTTTTTTTCAAAAATAAGGTTAAGATAAGAATAAATCACCAAATCTCATCATTTTAAAACTCCTTCACATGTCTCAAATGCGGATGATTATGCATTAATTGAGTTCTAAAATTGTTTATGGCTTGATTAAATTATTTTTCCTTCATGGAATTACTCGTTAATATGCTATTCATGAAAATTTTCAATTGCCATGATTAATATCTCGAAATAGTTTGAATTTATTTCATGCATGCTAATGTGATAAAAAAAGCTTAAGTATACACGATTTATAAGAATAGTCTTCAAGTGGAAGAGGAATTTGGCCTTTGATACTAATGTTTATATTCAAAGAATGGGTGTTGAGTTGCTTACAAAAGGAAAAAAAAGAAAGAAAAGAAAAGAAAAATGAATGAAAAATGAATGATGAAAAATGAATGAATAAGTATGTCACTAATAAATAACTTGGTTGGCTCGAGTAGTACAGTCCGAGGGGTCCTTTTTGGCCTAATGCCCTATTATCGTCTGATTTGGGAGCCATTGACCGGAACCTCACTCATTTGATGGAGCGATCCAAGTTATACATTTTCTGCGAATGTTGCTTGATGCGCGTTACGCGGAACGAATAAAAGAAAAGAAATGGTGAATATACTAAGCAACTTCAATACCCATGTCTTAAATGATTATTTTGATAGGCCAATTCCTTGGAAACAAGAAAACTGGAATATAACGACGTGTTATACTTTCGCTTGCGCAAAACGATGCTCTCATGTTATTTATTCATACTAAATTAGAGAAAATATCATGTGATTGATTTTGTTCATGGATGTGTATATTGATGGTCAAGATCATGTTGGAATGCATATTATTGAGCCATGCCATGAGCAATTTGAAAGAACTTATTGTTTTATTACTCATCTGTATTAATCGCTCTTTTTGCTAGAGACTAGCAAATCGCTAGTTGGGGGGTGTGATTCGGGTTCAATATTACATATTTAACCCCCATTTAGCCCTATTTTGTGTTCATGCGATGCTACATTGTTCTCTAATTCATACGTATTTTCTTCACATTTATTTATTAGAGAAAACACACTATTTGAGCACAAAACAGTAATTAATGGAGTATTTCTGCACTTTTTATATTTTTCCTAGCTTGGTCACGATCTCACGATTCCAACGACTATTTATTTGTATTTTTCTGAGATCTGTGCTAATTACTGTGTATTTTTGAATGCAGAATACCAATTAAATAGAGAAATACGCAATTAAATATGAAAATACGGTTGAGGACCAATCAGCGCACGCCACGTGGCACATCTGAACCGCTCGCGCTCAATCCAACGGTCCGGTCGCTGAGGCAAATGAATATTTTCGTGGCCGTTGGATCGAGATCCAACGGCCCACATCAGCAGCATCTCAACGCGGCAGTTATTGCCACGTGTCGCACTCCCAACGAGTTCCCACTGCGATCGACGGACCGGATGAGCCCCGACCCGTATTCGAAATTGCGACGACGTGGCGCACTTATAGCCGCCCGATCGACATCTGACGGCCCAGGATCCCTCCGAATCGAACTCGGATTCTTCGAGCGAAGCGGGCGTAGATTCGTTTTAAGCTGGCGACGTGGCTGTACGTGGACGCTCCGATGTTGATCTGACGGCTACAATGAAGCGGATGCGGGCGCGGAACAAAAGAACGGGCTGAGCACGAAGTTTAAAGCACAGCTGGCGGCATCTAGTTCAATCACGCATTGATCAACGGCCCAGGTTTGCTCCGATCGAGATCTGCGGCTCAGATCAGTTCGGGTGCGGGTTTTGCAACCCGTTAAGCAACTTAAACCCGCAAGCCTATTATTTAAGCGTATTCTAGGGTTTTTGGGCGTATACAAGACAGATTGGGGCGTATTTTGGGCGTATTGGAGGCTCTAGGAGCCGTATTTCCCCTCTGTAAAATTCTGTAAAATTCCAGAGGCTGTTCTTATTATTTTCAGAGAGTTTTGAGGCCTAAATTGGAGATTTGGTGATATTTTCTTTAACTCAAACCCCGTATTTTGGTGTTTTCTAGCGTATTTTGCTATAAAGTTGATGTATTTTGCTATGGAAGTTGTTTATTATTGCATGATGAGTAGCTAAAACTTATTTGTGCATGGTATGGAGTAGTTAGAGGATGAGATTTGTGTTAGTTTGGTCGTATTCCTTGTGCTAAACCGTTAAACGTCGATAAAGTTGTAATCTTTGTTATTAAATCGCCTTTTTCATCTTCCAAAAGAAGTGATTAAGTTGATGATCGCCCCAAAAGGGTGAGTTTTGATCTCCCCAAAAGGGAGTTTCATATCGTAGTTTGATCTCTCCAAAAGAGAGTTTCATAACGTATTATAACTTTAGCGACGATCTTATTGAATATTGTGTTTGAACCCCCAAAAGGGCATCTTACGATGAATTGCTCCCAAAAGGAGAATTCATTGAGTTATATTGAGTATTTTCTGGTGAATTGCTCCCAAAAGGAGAATTCATTGCGTTATACTTGTCAACCAAATTAATACGAATCATTGATCCTAACGAACCCATACCATGTGCATACTCTTTATAGGTATTTTCATACACGAATTTCCTTGTTTATATTGCTCACGTATTCACATCACCATCACCGTCATCATTTGTTGAAGTGGTTAGTTTCTTTTCGTAGGATTTCTATTTGATTTGAGCTGTGGTTGCAACAGATTTCTTCCCGTGGATTCGACATCTGGACTCCCAGATTTTACTACTTGTACGGACTCTTGCGCTTGAGAGAGTGCACCTTTTCGGTCCCACCAGTCACCTACAACTGGATTTCAATGGACAAGTAATCCGTTTAAATCATTTTAATGGTTTACATATAACCCATTTCTGGGTATGAACACAAAACTTCAGGGTGTTCAATTTTCTTCCAGTTGTTAAATATAATTGATTTCCCAGTGTTATCCAAAAAAATCCGCAATAAGCTCGACTTCAATGAAGTTGAGCATTGAACAAGGGATATGAACCCGTCAAGGCTCCATCTATAAGATGTGCTCTAATGCCTCCCCCGTTTGGGGATCTCGGAATATATTCATCTAGGAGAGTTAGTCCCGATGAATAAGTTCCACTGCGGCATTTTTGAGGGTGGTATGAGGGTAAGTAAAAAGCCCAACCAATATCCCAGTAAGGTAATATGTCTGTTGTGATTAATAATAATCTGGACTGCGGTTGGATAATTAGGTTTTGATTATGACCATTTTAAGAGGATAAATAGATGAGTACTCTAAGGTACATCATCAGCCATATGTAAGGAGTGAAGAGAGTCAATGGCATCCTCATTTTAGGAGTATTCAGGATGACAAATCATTTACAGTAAAATAAAATGCGTAAAAAGCACATATATAATGCAAGAGAATACTACTAATAATTATGTTACAGAAACAAGTTTCATAGTATGATGTGTGCTCTAGAAAATATACGTCCACAATTGTGCTCATTTTAGACTCGTATTATGACAACAGATCAAATTTGTTTTCAAAGTTTATTTATCCACGGGGAGTAGTTAAATATACATAAGGGCAATTGACTTTCATCGTTTAGACTAGATATGTATATATTTTATATGACATAAGTTAATGCCCATTCATGTTGCAAAAAGCATTATGGGTCTTGTCAGAACTTCTGGTCTGATATTGGGTTGCCATTGCATACTCCATATCGAGGTACATCATATCTTCCCTTTCTCATTTTTATTCAAGACTTCCCCCGTTTTCAGTCTTCCTTATTGTCGTTTATAACGAAGAATGAATATTGGTCTTACGAAGTAGACATATACAAGGGAAATGAGTTAGTTTCTATATTTCCACTTTTCCAGTTTATGAGAGACTTTTAAAAGTCTATTTGAAAACTCAAGTATGGTCTTCAGGCCATTTTGATTGAGTCATTCAAGTATTATGTGGATATAGAATCATGCTCAAGGGGAAACAAGTACGTGGCTATGAAGTTTATAATTTCTCACTATCTATTAAGACACGACTTCGGGCGTACGCTTAAAATTAGGGTTAGATTAAAGAATCATACCTTGTAAAGTGAGATTACTCTAAAAGAGTTTAGCGGTGTTATGACAACTGCTGGTGCAATATTGGTTTATATTAACCATAAATCTGAGAGATCTATTTATCGCAGAATGCGTATTTCTAAAAGAAAGCGCATAAATGTTTTTCGCATAATCCATCGTATATGTTAATATTTATTAGGGTGAAAGGGTGTTGACATTTGATTTGATTTTGAACTTCAGGTTCATTTTGATTTTGAACTCCAGGTTCATTTTGTCAACTAGGATATGATGTTTAAACTTTTTGAAATCATTATTGGTTTGTTGACATAAAATATTGTCATATCATGAGCACATCATACATATAATATAAAGCTTGTAAACTAAAAAGTTGTGCTCAATTAACCTGAATTGAAACAAGTATGATGTATACACATGCTATTTATATGCTGCAGGCATTTAAATAATCTCATCGCAGACATATAGTTTTGCTACAGGCACTAAACTATGTCATAGTGATTTTAGCATGCTAAATAAAAATGTACATCACAGGATCATTAAATATGCGGCAGGCATATAATTTTCTACACATGCATTTAATCATCATAGAAATTTTATAATGGAAATGAAAATTTTTCGTTTAATAATTATTGGACCACTGGTCAACGTCATACACCGTTAGGTTAGTTAACTAACGGCAGAGCGGTCGCAGGATCTTCCTAATTATTAAACGTGTAATAATCAGATAATCCGAATAAAGTGTGATGTATTAGAAGCATGTAATTTGTCCAGATTTTAACGAAAAAAGAAATCGTAATTTAAATCGGAAAAATAATTTTGAAATTAGGAAAGTTTTTGGGGTCAAACCCTAGTTAGGGTTTTTTTGGTCGCGTGAACTGCCGCTTCTGGCGGCTAGGGTTCTGGATACGCACGCGCATGGGGGGCCGCCGCTGCGGGCGGCGAGGGTGGGCCCGCCGCTGCAGGCGACGGTTTCTGCCCGCCACTTCCGGCGGCTGGGACGTGCCCGCCGCTTCCGGCGGCGGGATCTGCCCGCCGCTGCCAGCGGCGGGGACTGCCCGCCGCTTCAGTGGCGGGATCTGCCCGCCGTTCAGCGGCAGGGTCGACCGCCGCAGCGAGCGGCGGGGGTCGCCGCCGCTACAAGCGGCGGCGATAGTCGCGCGCCGCTTCGAGCGGAGGCGGCGGTGACGCGTGATTGGAGGGAGGGCACGTGACGGCTTCCGGCCGCACGGCGGAGAGAAATCCCCCTAGGGTTTAATGGTTTTGGGGAAAAAAGATGATAAAAATCCAATTTTTGATGGAAAAAATCCATTTTTAATCTCCAAAAAAGCGTTTTTATTGTAAAAAGTTGATTTTTAATCAATAAAAACGTTGATTTTCATTAGACAATCGATCCAAGGATTTTGGATCTAGCGCATACGAATTTAGATCTAGGGAAAAGAATTACCTCTAGATCCTACCCGCCGGATCTAGCGACGTTCGATGAAGGAAGCCCGTTCGCGTCGCGTTCGTCCGTCGGCAGAAGTTCGGTTCAGCTTCGAGCGTGCTGATAACGTGTTGTAAACCTGGCGGCTACGGAACCACGTAGCCCTGTATTTATATAAGTAGGGTTACATAATGGGTGGATACCCACTAACGGATTGGGCCTCCAAAAGCCCGTTTATAACATACAACAGTTATTTCATTCTCTTCCTTTTCTATTTTAGTAACAATTGGGCACTAAATACTATGTACACCCCTAACTCATAGAGGTGTATATAGCAGATATATTTTATGAGAAAATGAGAAGAAGTACAGAGCCGAAGTAAACTGCAAGGAGCCCTTGTTTTATAGGAAATTACACGATGATGCAGACAGTAGGAGCATAGAAGCAAACATGTAAATTTGCAAAAATTTTGCTCTGTGCGAATGTTTTGCAGTATCAATGCAAGCATCTATATTTTTTTCTTGTTAGTGCTCCTTCTTTTTCCATTTGCAGCGTGTATTGTTTTATGAATAGAAGGACCAAATCATATTATGTTCATTGTTCAAGTAGTTGTTTGCTTTAACATTTGCAGAAAATGCACACTCAACAGATAGTTGACCACTTGTGATGGGCCATGGGATCACAAGCTCCATAGAAACCCCCATGAAACTGCTTCCTCTTCAAATAGGAATTCGGTGGCAAATTCGGTGGCAAACTCACCATTATCACCAACCATTCAAAAAGGCAGCCTTTTTCTCACCAACAAAATCATTCAGCATGCATGCATGATTGCAGACCCAACAGAGATTCATCCAACGTTTGACCCCAAGAAACAGCTATGTCCTCTAGCAATATCAAAAAGGCTTCAAACTTTTGATGTAAAGCCCACACACATGCCAACGTGTTCTGTCTCCTCATGCACAAAAGGGTCAACAAGTAATCAAACACAAAATATCTAAATATATACCCAAAAGCATCAAAAGTAACACACAACAAAACTAACTTGGTTCAAAGAAACTAAAGACGAGTGTATATCCATAAGCACAACCCAACCATGATCCTATACAGAGGAAAGAACTCCGAAAGTTTCAGCTTTTCTAAGGATACCCTTTCCAACTGTACGAACCGTCCTGCCTGTTGTTGCGGAATGCGCAGCAGCCGACCGAGTAGACGATGACGAGGAAGACGAGCACGACGATGTTGACAACCGCCACCTTCTTCCAGTCGTGCCTGATGTTGGCGAGCACCCCGGCCTTGCACGACTCGCAGTCGAAGCACAGCTTGGTCTGCTCGTTCTGCCAGGCTTTGCAGTCTCCGATGCTGGAGTTGCTGCTGCTGAAGCCCGCTGGCTTGTCCCATATGGTGTCGCTCCGGTAGGTGAAGTTACAGGCAGTTGGTGGCTTGCAGCACCCAGACTGAGAAGGAAGTTAAATCAAAACAATCAAGTTATCCGCATAAACATGAACAATCCAATCCCCTTCTAGAGAGATGCATTTGTAATAACATTTTGTTCACGCAGTTAGATCTCTCTTGGATCAATACGGCATTCAAATACAATGACGTGTGCATTATGGATGTATATTTTAGTTAGTTTCTCTAAGATCACGCAGGAGTTTTCAATAGCGTGCAGTGTATGTTGTATAGGTGTGCCTAAGCTTGGATCAACTTGACAACAACGTTACACCAAAATCGTCCTGTGGATTAAATAGCTATATATTAAACAAGAATAAACTAACAACAAGGGATCAAATAGTGACATGTGTGCTCTAAGTAGATAAACTAACAGTTAACAACACACAAACCGGGTTGAATCAAATAAACTGAGTTGAACAAGCATTAAGGTTCCAATCACATGAAAGTCAGATGATGGTTAGATTTGGTTCATCTGCCTATCAATTGATATCTAAATTGTAACATAACTACATCATATGTTTTGAATCCCATATTTTTTAAAACATAATTTGCATTGATTAGTGTTCTTTGTCACCCTACTGGTAGTATCTGTATGTATGCTTGTGAGCACAGATCAACAAAATATTCCACAAGTACACACATAATAGACCTACCAGAGAAATTTCACTAGTAATACTTCAATCATCAAGCACAGATACTGTTAGAGACACATCTCATACTAGGCCTCCAACACCTCACATTTGTTAGAAACTAGGCTTCTAACAATAGCCTTTCTAAGGACACATCCCACACTAGGCCCATAACACCTCACATCCCATACTAGGCCCATAACACCTCACATCCCATTCGTTAAGTATTATTGAGCATCCAACCCAAAACCAATTGGTATTATGTGGAGAGGCACTCTAATACTTAAACTATTTCTTTTCTTTTTTTGCACTTCTGATGTGAGACTATTTTTGGGATCCTAACATAACGCTTCCGACAACACCGTCTACGGCCGCCAACTCTAAGTGACCCACTTTGGCCCCACCAAGGTCGCCCCCTCGTAGGTCGCTCCTTCCCCAGGTCGTCCCTTCCGCTTTCGACAACCACCGTCACGACGACCCATTCTGGGGTGTCCACTCTAAGTGGCCCACTCTGGCCTCATCCATGTCGCCTCCTCTTAGGTCGCTCCTTCCCCAGGTTGCCCCTTTCGCAACGTGGGTCGTAGTATGGGCTAGCTCTAGTACCATTTGTTAAAGACGCACCCTATACTAGACCTCCAACACTAGCTCATTTGTTAGAAACGCATCCTATACGAGGCTTATAACAATAGCCTTGCTAAGGACACATCACACACTAGGCCCATAACACCTCACATCTCATTTGTTATTATTGAGCATCCAAGCCAAAACCAATTGGTATTGGGTGGAGAGACCCTCTAATACTTAAACTATTTTTTTTCTTTTTTTGCACTTCCGATGTGGGCCTATTTTTGGGATCCTAACAGATACATGTCGAATACACGTGTCAGACAGGTATTTAAGATTGTACTTATATTTTTAGTATACTTTTTAGAATTTGCTTAAGTGTCACCGCTTCGTAGCATATTGGTCCCATATTGACGTGTCCGTATTTGTACAACATAGACTAAAATTCTCCCAAGCATGATAATTATCCCAAGCATGATAATTCTCACAAATTGAAAATTCTCCCAAATATATTTTTAGTATATTTTCAATTTCGTAAAGGAAAATTCTCCCAAGTAGGATAACAATGTAAATATTGAAAATCAACTAGGGAAACCTAACACTCGACATCTTTAGCATAGCTTACACTAAGGATCCAATCAACATATGGTTAGGGATGGCAGTAATGGCCTGACCTGACTTGCCCGACCCAACCCGACCCGGTTTTGACCCGGCCCGGCCCGGCCCGCAGACGGGTCGGTGTAAGCTTGGGCTTCGTATGCAGCCCGGTCCGCCCCGGCCCGTCCTGGCAAACTATAGAAGTTCTAAAAAACTTTACTATTTTGATGCAGACCATGCGGCCAGTACATAACCCATAACTCATACTATGTTCCACTGCTCTCCCAATTGAGCCAATTCCCAATTCCAAATTACCAAATATATCTCAATTCTCTCAATTTTGAAATAAAAATTTTATTTTGGACTCATAGGGATCGTAGTAATGACCTGACCCGACTGGCCCGACCCGGTTTTGGTAAAAAGTGACCCGCCCCGCACCGGCCAGAGACCCGCCCTGTCCCGACTCGTAGACGGGACGGGGCAAGCTTGATTAGTTAAATACCCGCCCAGCCCCGCAATATTGCCATTCCTACATATGGTACCTATCCTTAGGCAACAAGAAAGCTAACAAAAGGGTTGTATTTGTTCAACAAGATTTGTGTGCAAGGATGAAATGAACGTTATCGCTTGTAGTTTAGACTGTGAATCAGCATTCAGCAGATAAAAATGGAGAAACTTAAGTTGATGGTGATCAAAGTTTCTAAAGATGACTATTTTCGTGGCGACATAAACACATTCCATATGATACATTGCATGTATTTATCTATTGATTCAATTAATCAGAGCCCATCAGCCCAACAATTGATATTGAAGCAAATTTGAGAAAAAAGGTTTCCTACAATCTTACACAATTCATCAGCAAGCTAAATAAAAGATGAAGAAAACTATGTTTGTAAAAAAGCAATCACCCAATGCCAATTATATAAACATGGAAGATTTTATAGATTCAATGATGTTTGTAAAGAAAGTTAACTCAAACAGAGATAATGAACTAAAATCACGCAAATCACAGGAATTTCTTCGTTTGTTATTGAAAAATGACAAAAATAATTTTGCAGAAGAGACAAAATTCGCAATAAAATAATTAAAACATGACAAAAAAATCATGCAAAATCATAGAAAGGTAACAAATAATCTAAACACCCACGTCTAATAAAAGAAACTAAAATTCAAACAAAACCAATATCCCATAGACTACTGATTATCGCCACAAAATATAAAGAAACGGTCTATTTTAGTTTAAAACGAAGAAAATAAAAAAATCCATTCAAATTAACAACAAAAATTTAAATTAAAACGGACCAATTACCGGAAACCGCATTCAGAACAAAACCCACGTCTAAAAACCGCTAATCTCCACAAAAAACACAAAAAAAAACATATTTTTCCATCAAAAAAAAAAATCAAAGAAGCACATTACCAAAAACCACATTAAGAACAAAACCCACCTCTCAGCAACCGCTAATCCCCACGAAAACACGAAAAAGCAGATATTTTTCCACCAAAAAACATTAAAAAATAAGAATGGAACAAGACCCATTACCTGAACCGGCGAGAGATTATCGTTGATGAACTCGCTGAGCGTCTGGTTCTTCTCCTGCAAGCTTCTACAAACTTTGCTATCCCCCAAGCAACTCCTAATCTTATCCCAATTCTTGGGATCGTTGACTCTTTTCTGCAGCCAATGCGAGTAATCCCCCAACTTGTACTCCTTAAACCCTCGGCCGGAGACGACCTCGCCGGCCCCTTTGTTGGTGACGACGAAGGCGAAGACCGTGAAGCAGAAGATGAGGACGATCAGGACGAAGACGACGAGGAGGTAGAGCCAGAGGAGCCACGTGATGCGGCAGCAGGATCCCAGGAGGCCGGCGATGGAGATCAAGAGGAGGAGGACGCCGAGGGCGACCAGGGGTTTCTCGAGGAATTTCTCGCAGACGGAGGCGGAGGCTTTGGAGGAGAGCCAGACGCCGCTGACGATGATGGGGATCGAGAGGAGGAGGGTCAGGATGTTGAGGGTCGAGATCAGGCCGTTGCTCACGCGAGCCATTGATATGGTACTTTTTGCTGACCTTTTTTCTTTTGTGGGGTTTTTGGCGGCGGTGAATGGTTGCTTAGATTGTAACGCGGCCTTTTGAGAGCGGATGAGGGTAGAGAGAAGGGTTTATATAGGGAGTATATTTTCTCTATTTTTAAATTATCTTTTTTTTTTGAAAAAACTAGGTTTCTTTTTCGGTTAGTAGGAAAAAAGTGCGTAACGGATATATTAGCGCAGGGCACGGCGGCCAACTCAGGTGACGGCGTTTCGAGTTTCAAATCGGCATTTACTATTTATTAAACGGAATAGTGGGCCCCACTTTCTATGGTGTGCCCCACTCACAGAGAAGGTCGCAAATTGGGTGTTCGGTTTGCTCTGTGAATGTAAGGATTTGATTTCGTGATAAATGAATCAATTTGATTTGTTGAGTCAGAGGGACTGCTGCGCATCGCGCGTGCAGAGTGAGTGCAGTTGGTTTGGCGGTTGGCTCAACCTGCGGTGCGGTGAGTGGTCAAGGCGCGGTTACCGGTGTGTAACGGGACTCTCCTCATGCACAGGCACTGCTACTTTTTTCTGTGGTTAATTTTACTTAGACCCCCCGTGTGGGGGTCGTTTTTACTAATCCCCTTTTAAGTTTTGACTAAATGCAACTTAGTAATTGCGGTGTTTCTTACGAAATTAGAAAAAAAAAAAAAAAACTCAAATCCACTTGAGTCGCGTCTCATTGCTGCAACATCCGTTTCTTCTTTTATCACTTGCGGTGCAGATAGCAATCGGGTTTTTCTATTAACAAGACTTCAAAGACCTTGAAAAAACTGGTCAGAATGCATTCTCTCCTCTCTTCCTCCTGATCAGTACAGAATCGAAAATCGACCAAAGCGCGTTTTTCCAAAATAAACGTTTTGCCTTTCTTCTTTGTTGTAGCAGCACTTTCTCAATCATCTGTATTGTACACCGTGCATGAACTCAAAAAATACCATTTGGTTTATAGTTGCGCATTTATTTGTTGGTCTCTGCTAACTGCAGCGCACACAGTGCGGTGCGGTGTCTCTTCGTTAGCTATTTTTAAAAAAATGATTAAATCAGATTCTATGATTTGACGTAGCATTTGAAAAATTTTCTGAAAAAGGCAACGAAAGTACAATGCATTTAGCAATGCTTTACCTTTTTAACAATTTTTTGGTTCATTTTGGGGAAAATGTTTCTAAAGTGAAGAAGATGAACACAATCATTGCTGATGGAAATAGTGAACATATTAGTTTTCAACGGCTTGATGCCTTCGTAATTAAAAAATTCAAGTGCGTTTGTGAAAACATGCCAAACTCACAAGGTTTAGTAAAATTAACCCTTCATTATTTCGTTTTAATTTGTTTGATTTTTGTTCTTTCTTCTTATTTGGTCGATTTTCTATCTTTATCAGATTAGGTTCTCCCATGTTACTTCTTTAACTCCATAAGATATAAAATGTTATGCTGTACGTTTTCCATATAATTACCATCTACCGATGCTATATTATTGATGTTGTGAAGTAGAAACAGGTTTGGAGAAGGTTGAGGCTAGGAAACCTCTAGCATCCTTATATAGTACTTATATTGGTTACTCATGTGGGTGGATACCTAATAGGCCCAATGTGTCCTATTCATAACACGTCCCCTTATCCAACCAACGTGGTATACTCGACTTATGACTACTGAGTGATTCATTAATACTAATGAGTATATTAAAGGGTGGATACTTCTAGATCCAAGTTAGGGATGACTGCCTCGTTAAAAACCTTTAGCTATGGAAAACCATGTGGGAAAAAACCAATAGCGAAGGGAAAAGAGTACAACACTCCATAACTTCCCCTGATTTGGGGATGTGTCGAGCGGTGGATACTTCTGGATCCAGAGTCAATATGGTTGCCTCGTTAAAAACCTTGACTATGGAAAACTCTGTGGGAAAAACCACTAGCCAAGGAAAAAGAGTACAACTCTACAGTTGACTCCCCCTTATCTGATCAAGCTTCAGGCCTGCAGATATCCTATATATCTATATATTAATCACATATGCGTATATACATCCATCTCATCTACAACATTTCGAAAGTAAATGTAAAGTACAAACATCACTCATCTATACAAGTTTCACTCATATAAGGCAGTCGCTGAAACTAAAGGAGCGCTGCGAACTTGGTAGACAGCTCCACGTCTCAATCGTCATTGTCTGCGAGGTACTTCAGGACCAGTCTTTGTATGTTTTTGAACTGCTTCTTGGGTGATGAGCTTCTCGGGATGGTAGGAGGATGTAGACTTGGGAGCATTCTGTGTAGATCTTCAAGAGGTGGACGTCCCTTTTATGTTATTCATCGCGATGATCTGTAACCTGCATATGCAAATACATTTAACATGGAGGATTTTTCCTCGACCCTTGGAGATAGCACAAAAGCAACATATCTCTTGTCCAGTGGTGCGCTGCAGGCGCTGCACTGTACCTGGCTAATAGCTATACTGCTAACGCTCAAAAAGAGACGCATGCAGTTGGCCAAGTAAAAGAGTGTTTCAAAGACACTTAAGGTACTTCTGGACCTTATATATTCTTTCCCTCTTCCAGCTAACGGAAAGGGGTTTTTAATGTGTATCCATACAACCAATTAGGTGTATTTAGTGGATAATGATTTTCATGTTTCTTCATCAATCGTCATTGTATGAAGTTTTCATCTTCGGGATGTTAATAATAGTTCATCTTTAGGATGATTAATGTCATCTTCATGATGATAGTTCATCTCCAGGATGATAGTTCATCTTCAGGATGATTAATGTCATCTTCAGGATGATAGTTCATCTTCAGGATGTTGTATTCTGTAAGCCAAGAAATTATGCCTACCTAGGACTTTCATATCATATCATATCATATTTGGTAGATAGGCTTTAACAGATTTTCGGTATTTTCTCTTCAGGAGATCCGATAATATTGGGTTATTAAAATAATCTCAAATCTTTTAATTTGCTCTCTTAAAAATAGTACTATTTTTAAAAGGTGCAAACAACAACCTTTTAGTATGAGTCCTTTAAGGATCTTTGTTTAGGTTGTCTTTCCTTTAATCATATTTTTAATATATGTCCCAGAAAAAAGGAAAGTAAAGAAAGATTTTTTACATGTAGTTGAAGAAATTTTATATAGGTAATGTTGTCACATCCAATAGCAACATCAACAAAAAATTCCCTCTTTTTGCCATTCGTTGGGTTACGCCTTGACATAAACCAGTTGATGCATCAGATTCATCTTGTAAGTGAGTTCAGCTTATCTTACTTGATTACTTCCTTGTTTGAGCGATTTATACCTCTAAAACTATAGCAAATTAAAATGCTTATAGCTAACGATTTTATTATAATTCTCCTACAATACTCAGTTATCCCATGGGATTTGATATCATTTTTGATATCAGGACTTCAGGTCCATACACCCCATATTTCATAAGTGAGTCCAGCTCACCTTATTATTGCCTCATTCCACATTATTATAATTTGGCCAAATCTCTATGTTTGCTTCAGGCAAAGCAGAGTTGTGGAAACGATATTTTATATTTATCTGGCAAAATGAAATATGAGAGAATTTGTCGACAAAATGTATTCTTTCTTGCCCAAAGCTCACCTTGTATGTACTATAATCATTTGATTTCTCCCAGAAGTGTCTCCTTCACGACGCGTTGAAGAAGTGAACGTTCTGGGACGGGTAAAGGATATGGACAGATCCAGAATGGGTCATTAGCAACCAAGTTGCAATAAGGTTCTGGATTTGAGCTCACTTTCCTGTGGTGGTATTGCTTTTTCGGTCTCCAGGAGTAGATTTCTCTCTTTGGAGCCTAGTGGTATGTCCTCTCATCTCTTAAGGACATCCACTTTTGGTACTGGTGGATTGCATCCATTATGTTTGGTATGTCAATCCTAACTGGATTTTTAGCAGCAGTGATGTGAAAGATTTGACAATATTAAATTGTCAGTCTGATTATAATCAGATCATATGTATTTACATTTTAAATGGTCAATTTGAGCTTCAGGCTCATAGATGATTTAAACCAAATAGGGAATTGAAGGATCTTCAGGATACTTATTACCATCAACACACAATCTTTAAGATGTGTACTAATGCCTTACTCATACAAGATTTTGGAATCTATTCATCAAAGTTGGTTAGTCCTGATGAATGTGTTCTCTTTACGGAATCATGACAGTTTATGTAGTTTTGCTTCAGGGACACATACACAGCGTTGCGGACGTACCATCTTTAAGATGGGCTCTAAACCCTTTATTAGAAAATGTTTATATTGAGTTGATCAGACTCATATAAGAAGGTTCTAATTATGTGTTTAGCTGAGTGTACGCAACCACTGTTTCTAATTATTTATGATTTCCCATTTTTATCCAATGTTACTACTATTTTTTAAAAAAAATGTGGTTGGATAATGACCATTTTTAGATGATATATTGATGAGTACACCAAAGGTACATCATCAGTCTTATTAAGGGAGTGGACAAAGTCTAATTATATCCCTTAAATACGCTCAAGAGACCTAAAGGTCTTCATTATCTTTAATGATGATAGTAAGTATATCATCTAATTTATTTTTGAGGATGTTATAAGGGTCAATGTCCACATGCAGTGGAAATGATTTCATAATCTTTTAGCCCATTTATATGGATAAAGAAAATGCACCCATCTGAATAAACATTGTTTTCTTCATATAAATATATATAGGATTTGTTTAAACAAACATCAATCCTGTGCAGCATATTTATCGTTCCTAATTTAAGACTTGGACGATTTTGGACACTTCAGGTGTTCCAATTTTTCCTCTTTTTGAATTTATTTTTGGGACAAAGCTTCGGTCTTTATTTATTTTTGAGAGTAATAAACACCCTCTTTTTAGAGTATTTAGGCTTAAAAAGTCCTGATTTTAAAGAAAAACAGAAATCACAGAAAAGATTTTCTAAATGACTTATACTGTAAAATACTTTTTAAAAGTATATATAAACACTTAAACTCACTAAGAAATATGTTATGGCAACAGATTAAAAATTGTGTTTATAAAATTTATTTGTCCTCTAGGAGTGGCTAATTATACAATAAGTAGGTCGACTTTCGTCGGTTTAGACTAGCAATGTATATATATTTCAATGGCATAAACTAATTACTTTTCATATTGCAAAAGTATTATACGTACTTATCAGAGCTTCTGGTTCTGATCTTAGTTTGCCATTTCCTACTCCATATCGAGTGATATGTTCCCTTATTTTTTATTTCAGATCATGTTTGATCCTGAACTCCCCCTGATTTCAATTTTCCTTATTTATAAAGGACAATGAAAATTAGTCTTACGAAGGAGACATAAGCATGGGTTTGAGCGAATTATTTTATACTTCCACTTTTTTAATTAATTAGAGACTTTTAAAATTCTATTTGAATGCTCGAGTATGGCTTCAGGCCATTTTCTTGAGTCGTTCAAATTTTTGTGGCTAGTAAAATCATGCTCAAAGGAAACAAATACGTGGGTGCGTAATATATTTCTCGCTTATTTATTAAGTCACGACTTCAGGCGTATGCTTATATTCAAGGCTAGATTAAAAAAATCTTTCCTTGTAAAAATAAATGAGAGTACTCTTTTAAAGAGTTTAGCGGTATTATGGAAAAATTCTGGTGTCCATATTGGATTGTATAGATCATAGATCTTATATATCTATTTACCACGAAGTGTGCATCTTTTATGAAGATAGCAATTATAATTTTCGCATAAACCATCGTATTTGTTTTGTTTTGATATTTAATATGATTTGAACTTCAGGTTCAATTCTCAACAAAGATATGATATTTAAACTTGGTGAAATATTATTTAATCTGTTTGTGCCATAATATTTAATCTTAGCATGAGTATTAACATGAAAAATAGTTATATAAAAAAATAGACTAAGTTTTAACATGCAAACAAAAATATTAAATCAATTGTGCATTAATCTAGTTGTTCATAAGGTGTCTTGGAATTCTATGACGCATACCCAAAAAATTTTATGGGAATTTAACCCCAAAAAGGAAAATTTTATGGGTACGTGGCGGAGGCGGAGGCTTCTGGCCATCCGCGGTATGCGTCGTGTCTGTTAGATAATGTTCAGAAAAATTTAAGCTGAACAACATGCCATTCATCGTTAACGACAAATAACTTTTTATCCCCCTAAAAATTATTTTTTATTATAACCCCTCTCACAATTACTTTCCTGATGTTTCAGGAATTTTCCAGAATTTTTCCCAAATTTTTAGGATTTTTCTGGAATTTTCTGGGATTTATTCGGTAATTTCTGAATTTAATATATATTTTATAGAGATTTCAAAAATTAATTTAAAAATAATATTAGGCCAGCGGGCTTCGGGCCCGTTAAGCATGTTTCCTCTTTATTTATGTATATTTTTAGACTTTTTGTGGGCTGCAGGCCCAACAAAATAAGAGGAATACTAATATTATTTACCAAAAAATAAATTAATTTGTGTCCGCGAGCTTCAGGCCAGTTAGGATACTTGTTTATTGATTTTCAAGAAAATCTATGGGCTAAACACACTCAACAAGTTAAAATTAATTTAAATTTTATTTATATTTCAGTGTGGGCTTCAGGCCCATCAAGAAAAGGGGAAAACAATTTTAATTTTAATACATTTGTATTTATTTGGTGGGCTTCAGGCCTATTTGAGTGTACTAACATAATATCAATTAACTAATCTGATTTTTTTCTTTATTGGGCTGCTGGCCCAAGAAAAGGGCCCATGAGTGTAAAAATCTGAGAATTATTTTTGTTTGGGCTTCAGGCCCGAAAAAATTTAATTTCATATTTATTTTATTTTATTTTTTTTATTTTTAGTTGGGCTTTTAGCCCAACAGCCCAAATGGGCTTCCCTTAACTCTAACCCTAATTTTGGGTTAGGGTTTGGGGAGGGGGCAGCCGCCACTGGCGGCTGGCCCTCCCCAGCTGCCGCCGACGGTCGACGACCGTGCCGCCGCGCCGACCAGGCGCGGCTGGGGGCCGCGCCGGTAGGCGCTGCCGCCGCGCCTGACGGGCATGGCTGGGGGCCCGCCTTCTGGGCACGGCCGTCGCGCCTTCCGGGCGCGATTTCCACCACCGCGCCCGGAGGCGTGGCAGGCTTCTTTGTTTTGCCAGATTTGTTCTTTTCTGCCGGAACTTTGGCCTGATTTTATGCCGGATTTGTTGGATCTTTGGGAGGTGAGGGGCTATCGGCTTCAGGCCGTTCATGGGTTTATCAGATTTTGATTTATAAATTATGGGACATCATGAACAAGATTTTGCACAAAAAGATCTTATAAAATCTACCAAATAACAGATAGATTACATAAAAATTAAATTTTTAATCAGTTTTGCATACAAAACAATTAAGTTTTTGATCTAATAAGTTAGATCCATGCATAAATAATCAACTATTTTATTCTAGAACACATAAAAATTGAATTTTTAATATGTTATCAGATCTAAAAAACATTTAGGCTTACCCACTAAATTTGTCCGCCAGATCTAGCGAAGTTTGATGAGGGATGCCCGAAAAGGAACTCTGCATCGTCTCGCGAAGCTTTGCGTCACGAAAAAAAATTTGACGGAGCGTCTGCCGGGCGCATCCCTCTTACGAGCCGGTGCTTCTTCCATCGAGCGTGATCGTGCTGATAACATGTTGTGAAGTAGAAACATGTTTGAGCAGGTTGAGGCTAGGAAACCCCTAGGCTTCTTTATATAGTATTCATATTGGTTACTCATGTGGGTGGATACCTAATAGGCCCAATGGGTCCTATTCATAACAATTAAGTGTTTTTTTGGAGGTGGCTTTTGCTAGTATTGAAGTATATGATATTATTCTGTAATTTAAAAGTTGAAGGTAGTAATATGGGAAACTAGTAAAAGATAAGTATATTTTTATGAAAATAGCCTTTTTCTTTTAAGTGAATAATAGCAAACACACTACATATATGGCTAAGCTACTTAATCAATCTTGAAAAAGCCCATCCTTCACTTTCTTTCTAAATGGTCAAAACCATTCCTATTGATCGTTTATTCTAAAACTATAATACACCATGTTGACAACTGGGTTTCGGTCAACGGTAATAGGGGCTCTCGTGGACTCCTTAGGAGAGGTGGAGCCTCGTCAGCTGTTGAAGTGGGACCCTTGATTGGTAGGCCCAGGGTCGAGGAAGGCGTAGCTTCGATCTTCGGACAGGAGCTCAACATGTCTCTCGGTCGAATATGACGACCGTTTGACCTTTACGACCGTTTGACCTTATTGCTGGGTCGTGTCTCGAACAACCTGCACCACATGCAATTGTTTAGGGGGTGGGATCTGGGTTTCGACCCAAATCCCCTCCGATGCTTAAGTTAGTAATGACTTAAAAAAGGCTTGTGGTTGTCAAGATCGACCCAAGGGAGATTGTCCTGATTCAGACACCTCAAGCTTTTGGTGGAAGAAATATAAAAGTGGAAGGAAATGAGTTTGTCAGAGTACCTAGTATTCTGTATCTCTGAAGTCTGAACCTTTTCTTAATTGTCCTCTCTCTTATTTATAGTCAATGGTTTTCCTTGTTAGCACATAACGGCTCCTCATTGATGATGGCGGGATCTTCTATAGGAATGTTGATAACGACATGCTATTTATTCGGCCATCATTAACCAATCTCCACGCAATTAGTGGGACCCAACGGGCATATGAGCTGTTCATTTGACTATGTAAGAGTTCATTCTCCTAGATGGGCTTTCGGGTTATTGGGTCGAGACTTACCCTTTCAAGTGGTCTTCACTTTTCTGGCTGCATTGATATATCCCCGCTTTATGGGCCGAACCCATGTATCAATAATGGCCCCATCATTCTGTAAGATGATATATGCCCATAAGGCGATTTATCCTAAGTGTACGTCTTGTTCATATAACAGATGGTGTCCATTATTCTAAGTATGAAATCGATTATATTATATACTTAAATAATGTCCATAGACTTATAGTTAGATCCTTACGTATCCAGATAAGATCTCGATTATGAGTAGTAAGTGACCGAATAGAATCGTAAGTCTTAAACGGTTCGTGGTCATAGATGTGTCGAGAACTGGATATCGACACATCGGATAGACCACTATGTCTCTGTATTACCTTAGGGTAATGATGATCTCATAGTCATTCGACTTGGTGAAGTCGGAGACGAGACACAGGTACTCATTGGAGAATGAGTTCACTGAACGACCCACTTAGAGTTATTAAATGGTTAAACTTAACTAAACTGTCTATAATAACTTTAGGGTTGTAGGAATATGATGCCCTCGAGGCCATTTATTCCTGTGTGAATAGCACAAACATCTTGTTCGAAATAATAGTAAGCTGTTTGGTAATGATTTATCTAAGTTGTATTATAATTAGATATCGACTTAGGTAAAGTCCTGAGACTTTATGCAAGTTCAAACGGGTATCGAGATGAGTATCTCGATCATGGAGAAACGTTTGACCGTCTGTAGCATAAGTCTAAAATGGTTCGTGGTCGTAGATGTTCCGAGACAAGGATATCGAAACATCGGATAGACCATTGTGTCTTAGTCTTCACCGTTTAGCGGTGGCGATGATCTCATGATCGTTTGACTTGGCGAAGTCGAAGACGAGACACAGGTGCTCATTAGAATGAGTTCACTGAACGATCCACTAGAGTTATCATATGGTTATATTGACCAATCTGTCAGTGATAACTCTGAGTGATGATAGGATAGTTGGTCTTTTGACTTGAGGTCATTTTGACAACCCTGTGCGTGAACGGTGCCACTTATATCAACTGACCTAGCTTCGAGGCAATGCCTGTCAAAAGGTCTTTTGATTGGGTGTCACTTGAAACGTACGAGGCGAGTAATGACCAAGAGAGGATTCGTCTCTCCTGGTCAATGGGAGTTAGTGTCGTAGAGTTAGTTCGGTCTTTAGTAAAAACTCTGCGCAGAGTATGTTGGAAGAAGTCCAACATTTATTGACTAAAGATTGATCGAAACTAACCGGAGTCAAGTTATTGGGGTTGACAGTTTAACCGTACCCCAGACTTGATCTACACGACACAATTTAGACGAAGAGACTATAACTGCAGAAATCATCACAGACACGGTCAGGGTGGTCCCGACAATTCTCATGTTGATGAGCTAACCACATTATGATGATGCTGAAACTGGGACGGCAGCCACTGCTCGTGGTCTTTATCGTATAGGGCTTCGAGCCCAACCTGTAGTAGGGTCAGGCCGTAGGGTCACACAAAGAGTGCGACCTTCGTCTAGTAATAGGTAGAAATTAGTTAGTGAGAATATTTGCATTTCATGCAAAAGAAGAGATAATTGCATTTGATGCAATATGGTAATTTAAGCTTAGATAGGGACTATTTTGCATTTGATGCAAAAGAGATTAAATGTGTTTTAAATTGTTTAAAACAATATTTAATGAAATAAACGCAAGGAAAGGTTCACGGGTAAGACGAAAATATTCCGGTCTAGACCCAGGTTCGAACGGCGTCCAAATCGGACGCCAAACATAAAAGTTATGGCCAAAACAGTGTAAACCCCAAAGCCCATCAGCCCAAGGGGCTGATTAAATTAAAGGGCCCAGAAGCCCAAGGCCCGGCCAAATGGCCGGGCAATTTAATGACAGCCCGCGCGCGCCCACGTGGGCACTGGGCCCACGCGGGCGCGTGCTTTGCACGCGCCTGCGTGGGGCGCCAGCGCCCACGCGGGGCGCGCTGCGCGCGCGCTGAGGCGCGTGCAGCGCACGGGCCTGGCGCAGTGGGCCCCGCACGCAGCCCTAGGGCTGCATGCTTCGTGTGACGGCTGCAGTTTTGTGTTTTGGGTGTGTTTAGGCTGATGTTTGAACACTCAATTGGAGGGTCAAACGAACTCCGATTGACGAACGGTTTTTTCCTATGCGTTCACCGTTGAACGCTCGTCGTATTGATAGGTTGTATCAATCTTGAAGCTCAACGGTTAGTCAGTTAAAATTCACGGAAGTTTGCACTTTGTGAAGTGCAAATTAACTTGATTTTAATTAACTCATTATTTAGTCCCACATCGGATTTTGAGAAAAGGGGAGAGTCCACCGCCTATATAAATAGGGGTCTTCCCCCTTTCTCAAAACTTGTCCCAAGCTCTAGATCTGAGCGGCTCTCGTAAATGTTGGAGCACGCTCGGATATAGGCTTAAATTAATATTTCTCATCTCCCTAAATTTCTTCCTTACTCCTGAGGGCTCTAGCAAAGCCACGAAGGAGTTCGGATTCTGGATCCGAAATCTAGGCGGAGGTTTCACTCGCATGAAACTTTCTTCGGCGCGTGGTTAGCTCGGCGGCACGGGGATTGATCGCCTCGGGATGCGAAGCGGTTCGAGGAGCGGTTCAAGGAGCGGCTCGGCGTGGGACGGGAGCAGCTCGGAAGACGGCGCGGAACATCTCGCCTGCTCCAGGGCTGGGATTCCGGGTATGTGGTTAAAGTATTTTATTAGCATTAGTTTAGTTTAATCGCAGTAGGCTAGATCCTTCTTGGGATGGTCACATCCATCCCAAGTCGGCATAGATCTTGGCATAGGGTCTTGGACCTTAGGGCTAAGTTAAAATTGTTTTAACTGCTTGTTAATTTAGATTAACTAGTTTTTCTTCCGCTGCAAATGATTTTTGTGTCTATGTTCCGTCCGACTTAGGACGGGACTAGAGTTTTTGTGCCCTAAGGGACCGCCAATTCCCAACAGTGGTATCAGAGCCAGGTTTGCGTAGTCGATCTAGGTACTGCGATTTCATTAAACTTGTTAATGCTTTTAAATGTTTTTCAAATGTTTTTAAAGTTATAAGATAAAATTTTAAAAATGTTTTAGATGTTCAAAAATTCTTTTTTCTATATTTTTGAATATGAAAATTTTTAAAAATAACGTTTTAAAATTTATGTGATAATTTTAAAACTAATTTTAAATCTTTAAAAGTTTAAATTTATTTTGGATTCCTAAAAATTTTTATATGATAAATTTTTTAAGCATGGAAATTTTAAAATGGTGTTTTTAAATTTATGTGATAAATTTTAAAATTGATTTTAAGGCTTTAAATTTATGCGATAAGTTTAAAATATTTTAGATGTTTAAAAATTGTATATGATAAATTTTTGAACATGGAAAATTTTTAAAGTAATGTTTTAAATTTATAAGATATTTTTTAAAACTGATTTTAAAAGTCTAAAAATTGTTTATGCGATAAACTTAGTTTATTTAATTGTTAAATAGATATACACTTTCATTTTATGCTGATAAAATTAGTGTAGCTTTATTTTAATGGCTTGTTAATCGTGTCCCTTATTTGATAACACAAGACAACCTTTTAGGTTAGCCATTAAAATGATTAAAATTTATTAATTGAATTTTAATGACATGCTATGTTTTAATAAATCATTAACAACAATATAAGACCTAATTCCTGATTAGGGTAGTCCTTTAAATGAATTTTCAATTCTAATTGTTATAATTAATTTTCATTAAAGGACTTCGCTTCTAGCGTTGTTAATAAAATTTATTAAATTCCTAATAACGATTAGGATAGCACGTGAACCTTATAGTTGATAAGGACTTAATAAAAGTTATTAAACAAATCCTAAAATTTTGAATTTAAGGATTCAACTAGTTGATAGGATTAATTAGTTGTTAATAAAAGCTGTTTAGTCTATGGCATACATACAAAAATGACAAGCTTCATTCAATGGACCATGATCCAGTCAATGTGCTTGGCTAAGAGTTCTGGATCACCCTTTAACGGATAGTGATCCTGGCTTAGTCAATTCCCTGGCTGAGTTCCGCTGGACCGCAATGTCGCGAATCATGATTGTATGACACCCTGGACTATATCTAAGTCAAATACGTTAATGATCTTTTTCAAGATTAGCCGTAGCCCTCCTTGTTTTAGGGGTTAGCAACTATAGGGCCCGTGTTACAGTTGTTGAGATACACTCAAGCTGTGACATGGCAACCTTGTAGAAACCAACTTCTTAAATACATAAGATGACATCTTGACTTGACCCAAACCGACGTTGTCGTGAATACACCGAGCGGCGGCGCAAGTTTAGTCAAGGATGTAGTCTGCCTAGATGTAGTCTAAGACTTGACCCAAACCGACGTGTCGTGCATACACCGAGCTGAGGGGCAAGTCAGGCTAGACATGAAAACAAGGGTCCAACTAGACTAGACATTGTGATTTGGATGAGCACACTCATGATCATGAATGGCTAGGGGCAAAAACCGATTAAGAGAGTCATATCCGATATGATCGATGAAGAGTCATCTTCTGATCGCAGAGTCAATCAACTTGTTGAGCTACACTCAAGGTTGTTTAGACTCAAGGTGATTGGAACTCTTACCCATTAATTTTGATTCGATTAAATCGTTCGTTATTAAGCTTTAAAACGATCGTAAAAATAGTGGGAGGATATAGATAGATAAAAGCCAATCTACCTATATTTAATATTAAACATATGCTAAAACTAGGGCAAGACTATGTTTACCGAAGGAATCCGAATATATAATATTGGAATTAGTTAACTGGTTAAATATGTTGATTAATTGAATATCAGGTTAAATTCTAATTGATAGAATTAAACTATATTCTCGTTGACATTAAATGACCTTCTAAAGAACAGACTTAAGAAATATGATTTCATTAAGTTCTGGGTCCAACAAATAAATTAAAGCTACATGTCACTCGTCTCTATATGAGGCAGCTTGAACATATAGGACATTCAAAGTATGTTTCTCCCTACAACTTGTCGAGCTACCCTCAAGGTTGTATGGACAAACAATTTTGATCCGCAAAGTTCGAAAATTCGATCAAACCGTTTGAGTCGAATACGAGTGCATGAGCGATGCAAGACTATGTATCCCAACCGGATCTTGAGACAAGCAACTTCTTGAGCTACACTCAAGATTGCAAAGCTCAAGCGTTTGGATACATAAGTTGCGTGCATAGCTATTTATTTATGTTGATATCTAAATGTGATTTAGAAAAGGAAGAAGGCACTTCGGAAAATCAATGGAGAAAGTTAGTTTAATTTATCATTAGTAGAGGCATAAGTAGGAGGAAATGAAAACGTGACATATTTTGATGTCACATTTCGGAATAAGTTGTTATACAAAAGACGCTTAACACATTTTGACAAATGTCGTCGCATTGCTTCTGAAGTAATGTTTTGTGTTAAGTAATTTGTAAATAACTATATATATATATATATTAAATGTTAATATATAAATACACAAGATAGTAGCAAACTTATATGGTAAAATTAGACTAGGCCGTATCAAGAGATTAAGCTTCACAAGTCACATAAAGAGGGGTCTGACCTCTCGTATTATGAAGTCTACGGACACTTGTGAGTCTTAGCCTCTTAGATACAATGGCCAAAACCCATCTGTGAGACAGTGGGGGAATGAGTTGTCGAACTCAGTCTAGTACATACTGATGTACCCGAGTCTAGATTAACCAAAATAAGTTATTCGTATATTTTATTAAGACATGTGTTCTTGATGAAACACAAGTCTGATAAAATAAAGAACGAAATGACTAAAGTATTTAAACTGATTCGATTAGATCGAATGGTCAAATACTTAGCTAAATAAAATCTTGTGTAACTAAAAGAAAATGTGATTTTCTCTCAGATCAAGTCAGTTAACACATCGGTGTGTTAAAAGGTATGAATCACACTTAATTAGATTTAGTGTGATCCATTGTAAGTGACTCTGAGTTAAGTCCTCCCGCTGGGTTAAGTCCCAGATAATAATGCCTAGGTTTTGATAAAGTTCTATGAGAACATTATCAATAAGATATTCATTAAATCAATCACGAGGAAGTTGTATATTTACTCGAATTTCGTGAGACGAAAAGTCGAGTTAAGACATCATAACTGATGATGACTTAGTCAACTTTCGGGTTGAAATTCGGAGTAGTAACTCCGATTTAAAACTTGATGCAATCAGAATAGGTCTGTGTGCGTAAACAAATTTGAGAATTTAGTTTACGTGCCCAAGGAAAATGTTTCCTCACTTTCTGCAAGTAAATCTTTAAGTTGAAAGGTTGGTGCAGAAAGAAAACAGTGAAGTGCAATCATGTTGGTCGAGAACGGTTTTTCATCCTAATTCCTTAAAAACGGATTATGTTGAAACCGTCTCGCCAGCAGATGTGTACAGATCTACTCGGACCAAACTCGATGTAAACGCTCAAGTTGACCATGAAAATTTGAGCATTCACTTATAAGTTCGTTTTTCTAAATATGATTTAGACGAACCATCTTATATGAATTGGCCAGAAAGTTTTCAAGGTCAGTGGGAGCGTATAAATTACATGCGAGGCATCAAAGAAATAGAACATATATTTTGACAAAGTAATCAAAAAGTTTGATACTTTATCAGAAATAAATATGAGCCATTTGTAATGACCAATTACTAATTTAAAATCATTATCGTAAGGTACGATGAATTGGATAAGATCCAAGTAAATAAAATATTATAGATTCCGATAGACCAAGTGAATTATTTGAATAAGATTCAAAAGGTTGGTCTAATATAAACATAAAAACCCCCTTAAGTCTATAGAGTAGACGGTTTTAGCAGATCCACTCACGAAGGCTCTACCACATGAAGTCGGGAAAACTTATGTGTAAAAACGGTATAAGATACCGAGATAAATGGGCCTGAGTGCAAGTGGGAGATGTAGGAATATGATGCCCTCGAGGCCATTTATTCATGTGTGAATAGCACAAACATCTTGTTCGAAATAACAGTAAGCTGTTTGGTAATGATTTATCTAAGTTGTATTATAATTAGATATCGACTTAGGCAAAGTCCTGAGACTTTATGCAAGTTCAAACGGATATCGAGATGAGTATCTCGATCATGGAGAAACGTTTGACCGTCTGTAGCATAAGTCTAAAATGGTTCGTGGTCGTAGATGTTCCGAGACAAGGATATCGAAACATCGGATAGACCATTGTGTCTTAGTCTTCACCGTTTAGCGGTGGCGATGATCTCATGATCGCTTGACTTGGCGAAGTCGAAGACGATACACAGGTGCTCATTAGAATGAGTTCACTGAACGATCCACTAGAGTTATCATATGGTTATATTGACCAATCTGTCAGTGATAACTCTGAGTGATGATAGGATAGTTGGTCTTTTGACTTGAGGTCATTTTGACAAACCTGTGCGTGAACGGTGCCACTTATATCAACTGACCTAGCTTCGAGTCAATGCCTGTCGAAAGGTCTTTTGATTGGGTGTCACTTGAAACGTACGAGGCGAGTAATGACCAAGAGAGGATTCGTCTCTCCCGGTCAATGGGAGTTAGTGTCGTAGAGTTAGTTCGGTCTTTAGTAAAAACTCTGCGTAGAGTATGTTGGAAGAAGTCCAACATTTATTGACTAAAGATTGATCGAAACTAATCAGAGTCAAGTTATTGGGGTTGACAGTTTAACCGTACCCCAGACTTGATCTACACGACACAATTTAGACGAAGAGACTATAACTGCAGAAATCATTACAGACACGGTCAGGGTGGTCCCGACAATTCTCATGTTGATGAGCTAACCACATTATGATGATGCTGAAACTAGGACGGCAGCCACTGCTCGTGGTCTTTGTCGTATAGGGCTTCGAGCCCAACCTGTAGTAGGGTCAGGCCGTAGGGTCACACAAAGAGTGCGACCTTCGTCTAGTAATAGGTAGAAATTAGTTAGTGAGAATATTTGCATTTGATGCAAAAGAAGAGATAATTGCATTTGATGCAATATGGTAATTTAAGCTTAGATAGGGACTACTTTGCATTTGATGCAAAAGACATTAAATGTGTTTTAAATTGTTTAAAACAATATTTAATGAAATAAACGCAAGGAAAGGTTCACGGGTAAGACGGAAATATTCCGGTCTAGACCCAGGTTCGAACGGCGTCCAAATCGGACGCCAAACATAAAAGTTATGGCCAAAACAGTGTAAACCCCAAAGCCCATCAGCCCAAGGGGGCTGATTAAATTAAAGGGCCCAGAAGCCCAAGGCCCGGCCAAATGGCCGGGCAATTTAATGACAGCCCGCGCGCGCCCACGTGGGCACTGGGCCCACGCGGGCGAGTGCAAAGCACGCGCCTGCGTGGGGCGCCAGCGCCCACGCGGGGCGCGCTGCGCGCGCGCGCGCTGAGGCGCGTGCACTGCACACGCCTCGAGGCGTGTGCAGTGCACGGGCCTGGTGCAGTGGGCCCCGTACGCAGCCCTAGGGCTGCATGCTTCGTGTGACGGCTGCAGTTTTATGTTTTGGGTATGTTTAGGCTGATGTTTGAACACTCAATTGGAGGGTCAAAGGAACTCCGATTGACGAACGGTTTTTTCCTATGCGTTCACCATTGAACGCTCGTCGTATTGATAGGTTGTATCAATCTTGAAGTTCAACGGTTAGTGAGTTAAAATTCACGGAAGTTTGCACTTTGTGAAGTGCAAACTAACTTGATTTTAATTAACTCATTATTTAGTCCCACATCGAATTTTGATAAAAGGGGAGAGTCCGCCGCCTATATAAATAGGGGTCTTCCCCCTTTCTCAAAACTTGTCCCAAGCTCTATATCTAAGCGGCTCTCGTAAATGTTGGAGCACGCTCGGATCTAGGCTTAAATTAATATTTCTCAACTCCCTAAATTTCTTCCTTACTCCTGAGGGCTCTAGCAAAGCCACGAAGGAGTTCGGATTCTGGATCCGAAATCTAGTCGGAGGTTTCACTCACGTGAAACTTTCTTCGGCGCGTGGTTGGCTCGGTGGCACGGGGATTGATCACCTCGGGATGCGGAGCGGTTCGGGGAGCGGTTCAAGGAGCGGCTCGGCGTGGGACGGGAGCAGCTCGAAAGACGGTGCGGAACATCTCGCCTGCTCCAGGGCTGGGATTCCGGGAATGTGGTTAAAGTATTTTATTAGCATTAGTTTAGTTTAATCGCAGTAGGCTAGATCCTTCTTGGGATGGTCAGATCCATCCCAAGTCGGCATAGATCTTGGCATAGGGTCTTGGACCTTAGGGCTAAGTTAAAATTGTTTTAACTGCTTGTTAATTTAGATTAACTAGTTTTTCTTCCGCTGCAAATGATTTTTGTGTCTATGTTCCGTCCGACTTAGGACGGGACTAGAGTTTTTGTGCCCTAAGGGACCGCCAATTCCCAACAAGGGTGATGATAGGTAAGCCGGTCCTTAAGACCTGAAGTCATCTATACGAACCTATGAGTGAACAGTGTAGCTTAGACCTATGATCTATCCTTGAGGCTAGGCCTGCTGAAAGATTTTATGTTGGGTTGCACCCGAAGCTCTCGAGGCGAGTATATGACTAAGCTGGCATTCGTCACTTCCGTTAAAGGGAAGTTAGTGTCACAGGCTTAGTACGGTCTTTGTGTTAATCCTCGGCCGGGGTACGTTGTAACAAGTACAACGTAATTACAACTGAGACCGCCGTATACTGACCAATGTTGTCTAATAGGGTTGACAGTAAACCATACCCTATGCCAACAGGGACACAGTCTTGATGAAGGGACTATAGCTAACGGCATTCATCACTGACTCAGCCAAAGTATACCCAACGATGCTTTTGTCAATGGGTCGATCACATTATGATCATTTTGAAACATGGACGACAACTATTGCTCGTGGTGACCGTCGTCTAGGGGTTCCGAGCCCCAACTTGTAGTAAGGTCAGGTTGTAGGGTCTCACACTGAGTAGCGTTCGTGTCTTAATAATAGAAAGATTAATTCAGAGAGATTCATTTGATGATATTGAATAGTTGATATTCACAAAACTAGTTGTGAAAATAAGTCGTAAATGCAATAGGGACAATATTCCATTTGATGCAAACAAAGGTTAAACATGTCGTAAATTGGTTACGACAATATTTGTAGGAAAAAATACATTGGAAAGGGTTACCTGGATGACGGGATCATCCCGGTCTTAACACAGGTTCAAACCGCGTCCAAATCGGAGCTCAAACGAGCCCAGAAACGCGAAAACAGTCCAAGGCAAACTGGGTTAGACCCACTGAGCTAACAAGCCCATCCGCAAGGGCAAACGGGTGCGGCCCGCTGGCTGCAGCGGGCGAATGCCCGCTGCCTGATGGGTGTGCGCCCGCCCTCCCTGCCTTGGGCATGCGCGCCAGCTAAGTCTGGCGAGCGCACCTGCAACTTAAGTCATTTTAGGGTTTTTTGAAACCCCAAATGATGGCTACGAAGATTGATTTTTTGCCCATCTTTGGGCAATTGTTTGAGGGGTCAAACAAAGTCGAAATTCGTCACCGTTGGTTCCTACATGTTCACCATTCGAAGCCCTTCGAATTGATAGCTTGTTTGTTGTCTAAAGTTTAATGAATGAAGAGAATTAATTCGTTGAAGTTGGCTTTTATGAAAAGCTTACTAAACTTCAATTAAGCTAAATTAGCTTAATTAAATTCCCTTCAATTTTTCAATAGTCCCACATTGCTCACAACGAAAGTAGGAGTGTCGACTCCCTATATAAATAGGGGTGCACTCTCTTCGTTGAAAGATGCACCAAGTCCTCGATCGAGTAGCTCCGGATATTTGAGCTAGCTCGATCTACGACTAAACTATTCTCTCTCTTCTTCCTATTCTCCGGACTAGTCCTAGCAAGACACAAAGGGGGTTTGGATTCGGATCCAGACGTCTAAGACACGGGTCTACTCAAGTGAAACTTTCTACCGCGTGTGATCGGCTTGGAGGCGGGAGTCGGCTCGGGCAGATCGGTTCAAGGGTGTGAGGTAGCTCGGGTGGATCGAGTCAAAGCGGTTTGGCTACGAGGAGCATCAGAAGACGGTGTGGTACATCTTGCCCGCCCCAGGGTCAAGATTCTGGGTATGTGGTTAAGCAATAGTAGTGTAGATTTAATTTTGTCGCTGTAAAATAGATCCCTCTTGGGGGTGGCCATGTCCACCCCAAGTTGGCATAGATCGGTCTAGGTTCTGGCTCCCTCAGAGCCTAGCTAAATTGTTTAGCTAGCCTTAGTTTTTTGTTGTTTTTCCGCTGTGCTTTATGCCCCTGTGGTTCGTTCGACTTAGGGCGGACACAGATCCGAGCTCTGAGGGTCCGGCAAAACCTCTACAGTGGTATCAGAGCCACGGTTATGCTTGTAGATCTATTTTAGCGACGTTTTAAATCTTTTAATTGCTTGTTTTAAACATACGGAAATTTTAACTAAATGTTAAAATAATGTTTTATGTTTTTAAAATTGTTTTACAACATGAAAAATAATAATTTTTGAGATGATTTAGTTTTTATGCGATAAATTTAAATAGGTCTCTCATGTTTAAATGGATTTAAAATTTTATTTTATAAGGTAAAATAATTTTAGCATACATTTAAAATTATTATAAAGTTTATGTAACTCAAAAGGAATATTTTATTTCATGCGATGATATTAAAAAGTCAAATTTTTGGTTACATAAGGATTGAAATTTTTAAAAAAAGACTTTATCCGAAAGTTTATTAAATTAATTTCAAATGATTTTAAAAAGGTTTTAGAATTGTTTTAAAGAATATGTGATATAAAGAAAATTTTATTTTCATAAGATGTAATAATAAAATTTGTTTCTTTTAAATTACATATTGGTTTTAAGATTACTCTATGCGATATTTTAATCTTAAAAAGTGTATCTTTAAAATTTTAAAGCCTATGTTTTAAAATTATTTGATAATTTTATGAAACCTAGTTTTATGTGATAAAAATACTTTAAGCTTTAAATTTTAAATCTTTATATTTAAATGTTAAATTTTAGAGTTGCAAGTTGTTTGATTATGTTATAGATAATTTTTAACTTGCAAGCTTTAATTATTTGTCACTAAATGAACCTTTAATTTATGCGGATAAATTAGTTGGTTTATGTTTTAATGGACATGTTGAATAATGTATTCTTGAACCCATTAGGTTAGCCATTAACGGATTAAAATTTTATGAGATGAAATTTTAATGATTAGTGACATGTTACGTTTTTTATAAACAAAACAACATCAAAACCTAATACCAGATTAGGGTAGTCCCTTTTGATTGACAATCATTGTAATAAATCGTTAAAATGCTGATTATCATAAAAGACTATTTTTGAAAAATGTTGTTATTGTCTTATTAAAATCCTAATAAGATTGGGGCAGCATAGTTGAACGTATGAACCTTATAGTTGATAAGGACTCAATAAAAATTGTTCAACCAATCCATAAAATTTTGAATTTTAGGATCCACTAGTTGATAAGGATTAACTAGTTTTTTTAATTAAAAGCCATTTAGTTGTTGGACAAACATAGAATTGATGAAACTCCTTCAATGGATCATGATGTCGGTCAATGTGCTTGGCTAAGTTTGCTGGACCACCCTAGCTAGTCTAAGGGCCGAGTGGTCCTGGCTTAGTCAATTCCCTGGTCGCGTCTGCTGGATGGTAAAGAGTCGAATCATGACTGTGTAAGTCCATTGACTATACCTAAGTCAAATACAATAATAATCTTGTTCAAGATAAATCGTAGCCCTCCTTATTTTAGGAGTTGGCAACTATAAGACCCGTGTTACGGTTGTTGAGCTACACTCAAGCTGTGACATGGCAATCTTATAGAAACCGATTTCTTGATTAACATCTTGACTTGACCAAACCGTCGTCGCGTCCCTATAACGAGCATCGGCGTAAGTCTAACCAAAGATGTAGTCTAAGTCCTGACCCAAACCGACGTGTCGTGTATACACCGAGCGACGGGGCAAGTCAGGCTAGACACGAAAACAAGGGTACGACTAGGCTAGCCATTGTGATTTGGATGAACACACTCATAATCACAAATGACTAGGGGTAATAACGATAGGGAATCATAATTAATATGATTGACGACGAGTTTGTCTACCGACTGCAGAGTCGGACAACTTGTTGAGACACACTCAAGGTTGTCAGACTCAGGGTAGTCGGATTCCTCTCTCACAAATGTTATTTTATAATAAATTGTTTATTATTATGGCTTTAATAAATTTAGTGGGAGAATATAGTTTTATTAAAAACCATTGAAACTATACAACGAACATATACTGACTAAACTATCTACAAAATTGAAGAATGGATTCAGGTCTAAGATATATGGTAGAGAAGAACGTGCTCGATGGAACGAACAATAAAGACTGGCTTAGGAACATTAAGTTAGTTCTTTCTCTAGCCGGGATTGAATACGTGCTGTTCGAGGACGCTCCGAAGAAGCCCGATGACGATTCGACCTTCGATGAAAAAGAAGCCTATAAGCTATATCAGAGGGATGCAGAGTAGGCCAGGTGCCTTACTCTGGCTTTAATGAATAACGAACTGCAAAGGAAGCATGAACATTTGGATGTTCAACGTATGCTTCTGAATGCACAAGAGTTATATGGCAAGCGGTCTCGAGCTGCCAAGTTTGAAGCCACAAGCAACCTCTGGGGCACAAAGATGGAGGCAGGGCCCGTACAAGATCATGTCATCAAGATGATCGGATAGGTGGAGGACACCGCCCAGTTGGGTTTTGTCCTGGACAATGAGATGTCCGTGGACATTATCCTTAAGTCTTTAACCCCGGCCTTCAAGCCTTTCATTACTGGTTTCATAATGAACAGTCTTGAAACGGATCTTCCTGGTCTCCTCAATATGTTTAGGTAGTTTGAGGAGATTGAGAAGAAACCGACTGCATTGATTGTTGGCTCTGCTTCTTCAGACCAGCCGAAAGGCAAGGGTAAGAAGAGGCAGGTCCCACAACCTGCGAAAGCGAAGAAAGGGAAGAAAAAGACCAAAGGGGCCCCGTCAAAATCTGAGTGCTTTCATTGCCATAAGATTGGCCATTGGAAGAGGAACTGCAAGATTTATCTTGCAGAAAAGAAGAAGGGGCATACTGATGCCTCTACCTCAGGTACAACAAATTAAATTCAATGAAGCATAATTATTTCCAATCACATAGTATGAGATACTAAGACATCTGTGTAATGTATACAGATGGTTGAAATGAAGCGAAGATTGGAAGAAGTTTGGAGGACAGTCGGCATCTTAGTAATCGTTGCTACTGGGGTCATGCGAAGACTTCGAGAGACATGAAGAAGGAGCTGATACTCATTTTAGTTGAATAAAATGTATCATTCCTTAAAGTTAAAACAATGATTGAGTGTCCAATACTCAAAGTTTATTTGATAAACATATAATGGTTCATCTTTTATGAATCCATTGTTTGAATGAATGTCTCAGAAATGTGCTTTCTGTTGAAATTGAGATTTGATTGAGATTAGCTTAAATTTCTGTGATTGTGGCTTTCTGAGTTGGTTGCAAAAATTCTCGAACTAGGCAGAGCTTCAGAAAATTTTGGTTGTTTTGGAGCCAACTTAATGTTATAGTCAATCGGTAGTTAAGTGTAAGTTCCAGGAGCGTATAAATTGTGTAAGCACAATTATACGCATATTAAGATTAATACTTAATATACTACATTTGATTCTTAAAGAGTTAATATTAAATGTAGTCAACGGAAAGGTACAGTGTAGGACGTTTGATTGAGTGAGTCAATGTCAAGATTCCTTAAACCGATCTTGATTTGACTCATTCGTCAAACCCAACCTTACACTAGTACATTCCATCTAAAGCACATATCAAATGGTTATGTCTTCATATATATAATCTAAATATGATTTAGATATAAAATTGAAGTACTTAACGAGGTAATTCTTAAAGTCAGTGGGAGCTAGCTCGTATACTTAGTTCCGGTTTCTCGGACTAAGTAAAAAGGATTCCAACTTATTTGAATCATCTATGTAGAACATTGAACTAAAATCGTTTTGATTTAATCGACTATATAGAGACTTAGGGTGTCAGTATGTACTTGACATGTTGACACAAGAAAATTGAAATGAGCTGAGACTGACTTATAGAAATGTTAGACCCTGCATCTAGATTGTATAAGCTAATTGTTAGCTATACAAAAAGAGGAAAAATTGATACAAATCATTTTTCAAAGGATCAATCCTGTGTTATCAAGAGATGTATTAATTAATAATCCATTAAAATGCATTATAGATACTCGTTAGTAAATCCACTCTTAGGTTTGTCATATACATGTCAAAGTGACTGATATGAGGATATATGCCCATAAGACGATTTATCCTAAGTGTACTTCTTATTCATATAACAGATGGTGTCCATTATTCTAAGTATGAAATCGATTATATTATATACTTAGATAATGTCCATAGACTTATAGTTAGATCCTTACGTATCCAGATAAGATCTCGATTATGAGTAGTAAGCGACCGAATAGAAACGTAAGTCTTAAACGGTTCGTGGTCATAGATGTGTCGAGAACTGGATATCGACACATCGGATAGACCACTGTGTCTTTGTCTTACCTTAGGGTAATGATGATCTCATAGTCATTCGACTTGGTGAAGTCAGAGACGAGACACAGGTGCTCATTGGAGAATGAGTTCACTGAACGACCCACTTAGAGTTATTGAATGGTTAAACTTTAACTAAACTGTCTATAATAACTCTAAGGTGATGATAGGTAAGCTGGTCCTTAAGACCTGAAGTCATCTATACGAACCTATGAGTGAACAGTGTAGCTTAGACCGATGATCTAGTTTCAAGGCTAAGCCTACTGAAAGATCTTAGGTTGGGTTGCACCCAAAGCTCTCGAGACGAGTAGATGACTAAGATGGGATTCATCACTTCCGTTAAAGGGAAGTTAGTGTCACAGGCTCAGTACGGTCTTTGTGTTAATCCTCGGCCGGGGTACGTTGTAACAAGTACAACGTAATTACAACTGAGACCGCCGTATACTGACCAATGTTGTCTAATAGGGTTGATAGTAAACCATACCCTAGGCCAACAGGGACACAATCTTGACGAAAGGACTATAGCTAACGACATTCATCACTGACACAACCAAAGTAAACACAACGATGCTTTTGTCAATGGGTCGATCACGTTATGATGATACTGAAACAGGGACGACAACTACTGCTCGTGGTGACCGTCATCTAGGGGTTCCGAGCCCCAACTTGTAGTAAGGTCAGGCTGTAAGGTCTCACACCGAGTAGCGTTCTTGTCTTAGTAATAGGAAAATTAATTCAGAGAGATTCATTTGATGATATTGAATAGTTGATATTCACAAAGCTAGTTGTGAAAATAAGTCGTAAATGCAATAGGGACAATGTTGCATTTGATGCAAACAAAGATTAAACGTGTCGTAAATTGGTTACGACAATATTTGTAGGAACAAATACATTGGAAAGGGTTATCTGGATGACGGGATCGTCCCGGTCTAAACACAGGTTCAAACCGCGTCCAAATCGGAGCTCAAACGAACCCAGAAACGCGAAAACAGTCCAAGGCAAAGGGAGTTAGACCCACTGAGCTAACAAGCCCATCCGCAAGGGCAAACGGGCACGGCCCACTTGCAGCAGCGGGCGAACGCCCGCTGTCCGACGGGTGTGCGCCCGCCCTCACTGCCTTGGGCGGGCGCGCCCGCAACTTAAGTCATTTTAGGGTTTTTTGAAACCCAAAATGACGGCTACAAAGATTGATTTTTTGCCCATCTTTGGACAATTATTTGAGGGATCAAACGAAGTCGAAATTCATCGTCGTTAGTTCCTACGCGTTCACCATTCGAAGCCCTTTGAATTGATAGCTTGTTTGATGTCTAAATTTTAATGAATGAAGAGAATTAATTCGTTGAAGTTGGATTTTATGAAAAGCTTACTAACCTTCTATTAAGCTAAATTAGCTTAATTAAATTCCCTTCAATTTTACAATAGTCCCACATTGCTCACAACGAAAGTAGGAGTGTCGAATCCCTATATAAATAGGGGTGCACTCTCTTCGTTGAAAGATGCACCAAGTCCTCGATCGAGTAGCTCCGGATATTTGAGCTAGCTCGATCTACGACTAAACTATTCTCTCTCTCTTCTTCCTATTCTCTGGACTAGTCCTAGCAAGACTACAAAGGGGGGTTGGATTCGGATCCAGACGTCTAAGACACGGGTCTACTCAAGTGAAACTTTCTATCGCGTGTGATCGGCTTGGAGGCAGGAGTCGGCTCGGGCAGATCGGTTCGAGGGTGCGAGGCGGCTCGGGTGGATCGAGTCAAGGCGGTTCGGCTACGAGGAGCATCAGAAGACGGTGCGGTACATCTTGCCCGCCCCAGGGTCAAGATTCCGGGTATGTGGTTAAGCAATAGTAGTGTAGATTTAACTTTGTCGCTGTAGAAAAGATCCCTCTTGGGGTGGTCAGGTCCACCCCAAGTTGGCATAGATCGGGCTAGGTTCTGGCCCCCTCAGAGCCTAGCTAAATTGTTTAGCTAGCCTTAGTTTTTTTGTTGTTTTTTCCGATGCGCTTTATGTCCCTGTGGTCCGTCCGACTTAGGGCGGACACAGATCCGAGCTCTGAGGGTCCGCCAAAACCCCTACACATTCATGCTCAAGAAAGGCATTGATTGAGCCTGAATGATGTGAAATCACATTAACTGGGCACGACAGTCGAAGCAGGCACATTTGATTTCAATCACATTAACTGGATCACTTCGGCGTCGTCGGATCGAGATCGTGCGGATGGAAATAAGCCGTGTCGCCGCTTGTTCGAGTCTGTCTGTTCGAGCGGGATAGGGCGGATGGGTGCCACGTGGACAGGGCGATGTGCGGATCTACTTCGCTTCAGCGGAGTTTTGTGAGCCGTCCGATGTGATATTAACGGATATAAACGTTCCACGTCGCCCGTATACTGGGTCGGCCGTATTTCAAGCATATTTCAAGCGTATTTCCTCATTAAATTGGTATTTTGCATTCAAAAATTCATAGTAATTAGCACAGATATCAGAAAAATACAAATAAATAGTCGTTGGAATCGTGAGATCGAGATCTAGCCATGAAAAATATAAAAAGTACAGAAATACTCAATATGATACTGTGTTGTGCATAAAATAAGAGTTTTCTCTAATAATTAAAGGTGTGCAAAATATGAACGTATTAGAGACCAATTAGGCATCATATGCATGCAAAATGGTGCTAGATGAGAGGTTAATTATGCAATATTCACCCCGAATCACACCCCCAACTAGCGATTTGCTAGTCCCTAGCAAAAAGAGCGATGAAGTCGAGAATGATTACGAAACAATAAATTCTATCAATCGCTTATGGCATGGCTCAATAATACGCTTTCCAACATGATTTAGACCATCAATATACACAATCCATGAATAAGATCAATCAGATGATATTTTCTCTAATTTAATTCGAATAAATAACATGCAAGCATCGTTTTGCGCAAGTGATAGTATAGCACGTCGTTATATTCTAGTTTTCTTATTTCCAAGGAATTGGCATCTCAAAAAGATCATTCAAATCATGGGTATTAAAGTTGCTTAGTTTATTCACCATTTTTTCTTTCTTTTTTTCCTTTTTTTTGACGACTTAGAAGGATCCATGTAGCGAGCCTTCAGTTAATGATTCCTAGGCCAGACGACCTTCAGACATCAGGCTTTGAAGAGCCCCTCGAACTTAATACTCGAATCATCTAAGTTTTATTTTCTCTTTTTTTTGAATGCACTCCACATTCATCTATCTTTCGACGCGAATCTCCAATGCTTACTGAGGCACGAAGACCCAGCTAATCAATGAACTTAATGGAGCGATGCATTTTTTTCTTTTTCACTTTTTTTCATAAGCAACTCAACACTATTCTTCGAACATGAACATTCAAAACATAGGTCAAATTCCTCTTATACTTGAAGACTATTCTAATAAATCATGTATACTTAAGCTTATGCATCACAATAGCATGCACGAAATAAATTCAAACTATTTCGAGATATTAATCATGGCAATTGAAAGTTTTCATTAATAGCATATTAACAGTAATTCCATGAAGGGAAAAAATTTAATTCAAGCCACAAACGATTTTTAGAACTCAATCGATGAATAATCATCCGCATTTGTGGTACATGAATGAGTTTTAAATAATGAAACTTGGTGATTTATTCTTTTCTTTCGCCTCGTTTAAAAAAATAAAAAAATCCTAAGGTCCCAAACACCTCCCAACTAAAGATGGACATTGTCCTCAATGTCAAAAGGAGTACGAGTTTATTCAAAAGCAAGCATCCTAAAAAGCATATAAAAATCAACGCTAATAGAAAGAACACTTCGTGGTCAAATGAAGGATCACAGATCTTTAATGGTGGAGGAAGTTGTTCAATTTGCTCCTTGTGCTCCTCGACGAGTATTCTTCCTCCAATAGCTAAATAGGACCCCAGCAACACAACTCCAAGCATCTCTATAAAGTGATTTTGTATGTCCTGCAAGAGATGAATTCTGTTAGTCCAATTTAGTCTAAAATTCTTCATCACAAACATAGTCCAAACATAGTCATCAAAGTACGTAAAATAAAGTAAGGCATGTTGATGACTACTCCCTGAAAGATGTGCACTACTCTCGGTATGATGCTCGGTCATTGGGGACGGTCATTGGGGAGAGGGATAAATGATTTTGGAAAAAAATGGGGGAAAGAATGGTTCGGGCTCCATATTGATAATCTCTGAACACATGCCCCAAGCTGTTTCCTCCTCCCGTTCATCCAAAATTGCTAGCTCGTCCTCTCTTTTGCACATGTTTCCAGCCATATTAATGTTCTGATTTGTGCTTTCACCGTGACATGGCTCGCTCGATATACTTATAATAGAAGATGAACTCATATTAGATTCTTGAAATTGAATTTCAAAATAATTACTTTCTTCTAAGCAAGTGGCAATCAGAGTAAGATCTTCAATGGATTGCTGAATTTGCCGACTCCAAGCAAGGAAATTTTCTTGGAATTGATGGGATGTAGCCTCCTGTGTCTGAATGAGCAAATAAACATCCTCTTTCAAGGGTTGCAATGGTATGTCTACGCTTTGCTCTCCTTGATCAAGGCATGAAGGCTTTGTTGAATCACACTCTGAAGTCTTATTAATGGTCTGATCATTCTTGTGTAAGGACTCCATGTATTTTCACGCCTCTGTCGGGGTCATGACTTCCAAAAATTCCTGCAGCTGTGGTCGTAGTCCAAATAGGGAGGACTCCATAAGCTCTTTCTTTGTGTACCCATGCTGCAGATAGCTCGATACTATGTCTGTGAACCTCCACCACGCCTGAAAGAAAGTTTCATAATCTGTCTGATTAAAACTAACGATCTTGAGCTTCTCCATCCTATGTTTGTGTGCAACATTGTACTCTGCATCATACCAATTGTTTGTGCTATAGAATTCCATGTATTCCATTTTTTTGAATTTTTTTATAAAGAGAAAACAAAACAAAAAATAATAAAAATCCTAAACTATAAAATGGAAGGATCTCACCGAATGTTTCTCTATACGAACTGAAATTGTAGTTTACAAGTACCATTATCCCTGGCAATGGCGCCAAAAACATAACTCATCTCAAAATGGGTGAGCGCTACTCCCAAGTGTAGGAGATTGAACAAGTAATAATCCTGGTGAGTCCAGTTATCGTATCCACGGGACAACTGACCTGCGAAACCATGAACTTCAGTTTATAAAGAGTAATAAAACGATAATAACCACCACCTAAAGATATGGTATCGATGGTTTCAAAGAATAAAAGAAAATCCTACGATAGTTACGGTGAATTCGATATTGGGGTACTAATATGGAGAGTATGTGTTGGTAGTGATTTCGTTAGGGTGTATGCAATCAATGATTATTAATATATTTTCTATAACTCAACGTTTCGTCCGGCTAGGGCACGAGAACGTCGGAAAGTATGGCGATAAAGAGTATGAAATAGTGCCGAAAAGGTAATAACGTATAACGTCGATTTCATAAGCAAAATAAACACAAGTGCCCTTTCGGGTTACGATACATCCTCTCGACTCGCATCACGAATAAGTCCGCAAAGATCATATTCGATTCAAGCATGCACACGTCTTCGTATAATATACCCAAACAAGATATATATAGAAATCGACAAAATACGCGATTATAACATGCAAATAGGGCGAAAAGATATTGAAATCAATGATTACAACACCCTAACTACATCAACACCAACACATATGAAGATTAACCACACATGAAGAGAAAATAATCAGTATTCATAGACCAATACATCATCAAAAGCTCAAAATACGTGAATAATACTTCAATTCCAAGCCAAATACGCAAAATACAAGGCTAAAGATAGGAAAATGTCACCGATTTTCTCCAAATAGCCCCAAATCTCCTTCAAATGATAGAACTAGCCTTTGTCCCAAGGGCCTCCAAATTTCATGGCAAAATACGGCTCCTAGAGCCCCCAATACGCCAGAATACGCAACAAAAACCCTAGAATACCTTAAATACAAGTCATTGCGGGTTTTAAGTCGCTTATCGGGTTCAAACTCGCTTCAAAATCAAACCCAAACCCGCTTCAATAACCGCCTCAGCTCTCAGCCGTTCGATCTGGGCACGATTTAATGTGGGCTTGCCACTGGCTCCCTTTAGCGGATCACGCTCGCCCGCTCCGCTGCGTTTGTAGCAGCATCCGATTTTGAATCGGAGATCATCTAAGCCGTTGGTTTGAGCGGGGGACGGTCACGATGATGCCACGTCCCCGTTCCTCATCTCTCGTTTGAATTTGACTCGGATCACTTCGGCGCCGTCAGATCGAGATCGTGCGGATGGAAATAGGCCGCATCACCGCTTGATCGAGTCCGTTTATTCAAGCGGGATAGGGCGGATGGATGCCACATGGACATGGAGATGTGCGGATCTGCTTTGCTTCAGCGGAGTTTCGTGAGCCGTCCGATGCAATATTAACAGATATAAACGTTCCACGTCGCCCGTATATTGGGTCGGACGTATTTCAAGCATATTTCAAGCGTATTTCCTCATTAAATGGGTATTCTGCATTCAAAAATTCATAGTAATTAGCACAGATCTCAGAAAAATACAAATAAATAGTCGTTGGAATCGTGAGTTCGAGATCTAGCCATGAAAAATATAAAAAGTGCAGAAATACTCAATATGTTACTGTTTTGTGCATAAAATAGGAGTTTTCTCTAATAATTAAGGGTATACAGAATATGAATGTATTAGAGACCAATTAAGCATCATATGCATGCAAAATGGTGCTAGATGAGGCGTTAATTATGCAATATTCACCCCGAATCAGCCGAGTGACTCACTCAGTCGAGTAGTGCCGACAGCCAGTCGTGAAAAGTAGGGTTTCTGGCGGCGCAGGGGCAGTTTGGTCTGGATTTTTTGGTTCTTTTGGGCATGTATTTAAGCCCACTTTTGTCTCCAGGACCAAAGGAGACCAGATAGACTTCTTAGAATAATTTTTCTTGGGTTTTAATTTTAGTTAAGCTTTTGTATTGGCGAGAGATTGAAGACTTGATCTTAATTTTCTATTTGAAGCTTCCTTGCAACATTGGTTTGTCTTGATCTCTTGCAAGTTTTGATTTTTATGCTCTATCTCTTATTGAATCTTGATTGCGTGATGAATTCTATTGTTGATCTTTCTTTCCTATTGATTTCTAATATGATTTGTGAGTAGTTCCTTTACTCTAGGGCAAAGTGATGAACCATATGGACCTAATGTTTGATTCGTGAGATTTATTGAATTGCTATGATATTAGGCTTGTTAGAAAGATTAGATCTTGATTAATTTACTTCGAATAGATAGGGATTTCTCTTAGATCTTGAGAGCTCGACAGAAGATCTTGATCCAAGGAAAGCCCTAGATATTCGATTTAGGATTACAATCGAAATTTATTAGACTTGGTATGCGACAGCGACCAAAGCTAGCATTTTTATTGTTCTCATATACGCATATTCATTGCACGACGGTGAACGAGTACGAACTATCACGATCTAGATCCGAACTCAAGTTGCGCGACAGCGAGCTTGAGTTAGGATTGGACAAAATTGCTGATCTTAATGCTAGTGGTCTGGACTAGGCTTGCGTGACAGCGAGGTTCTAGTTTAGATTGCTAAAGACTTACGTAGCGCGACAGGGTGCACCGGTTCTCCAATTAGTTGCGGCAAGTTCACCTTAAACCAAGTTTAATTGCATGGTAATTCATAACTCACATTGATGACTTGAAAATCTATAGTGGGGATTCCCTAGCTCTAGACATCTTTATTATATTGCATTTGCATTGATACTTGAACAAGTGTGACATCAACCATTCCCAAATGATTTTCCACCAAGTAGCTTAGTAATTAAAGTAGTGTACCGTTATTAGTCCTCCTTGTGATTCGATACCCGCTTGCCACTTAACCGTGCCCTTGCGGTAAAGCTACATCGCACCCCCGGGGCGTGTATCCAGGGGTCGACCAAGTTTTTGGCGACGTTGCCGGGGAGGCGAAGGTATTTTATTTTCTTTATTTAGATATTTTCTTTCTTTATTTTATTTTTATTTTCCTTTTATTCCTCTGTTGCGCTAACAAATCTTTCTAGCTTCTCTATTTTGTGCATGTACACGAGGTCGATGGCATCCGACAAAAACATAATATTTGATCCTGAGATCGAGCGTACGACAAGAAAACAGAGAGCAGAGAAGAGATCAATTCTAGAGGAGAACCAAATGGCGGAGGAAACTAAATATGAGCGATTACGGAGGACCGCTAGGCTTACCTCCATCCAGGATAGGCTTATCCCGAGCAATTCGGCTACTACATCTTCCATACTTATGCCGGAGTTGGTGGCTGACAAGAACTTTGAATTGAAGATGGGGCTTATTGTGCTGATGCAACAAGACCCCTTCCATGGAAATTCTCAATAGAACCCGCATTATCATCTATAAATGTTCTTGGCGAAGTCCGCCACTTTTCAGATGCCGAATGTACCGGTGGATGCTATCCGATTGCGTCTTTTCCCTTTCACTCTTCGTGACAAAGCTTTATATTAGCTAAGGACATAAGCTCATGGGACATTCACTACTTGGGACGAGCTAGTGAGTGTGTTCGTCAACAAATTTTACTCGCAATCCAAGACTATGAAGATAAGAAACTCTTTGATGTATTTTAAGCAAGGGTCCCAAGAGTCTCTATATGAAGTGTGCGAGCAGTTTAAAGATCTCCAACATCAATGCCCCCACCATTGCATCGATGATTGGGAGCTTGTGCACAGTTTCTACAATGGATTGCGGCCGAACACAAAGATGATAATCGACGCCACGACCAACGGAGCAATTATATCGAAGATGCCGAAAGATGCCACGACACTGCTAGAGGAGATGGCCTCTAACAATCAGCAATGGGCAGACGAGAGAGACCAATCATCACCATCTTTTAAGTCGGTGAGTATCTATGAAGCAAAGGTAGTGACGGAGTTGACCACAAAGTTTGACTCTCTCTCCAAGGTTGTGGAGAGGATTGAAAAGAGGATGTGCGAGTCATATGGAGTGCCCAACACATCAACATCCGAAGGGAGCATGCGTGATTGGCATGACCAAGGCCAAGTCATGTTTGTTAGGAGCGAGCAAAATGAAGGAGCCATGGAGCAAGTGAAATACGTCGCCGGTGGGGGTAACAACGGTTATTGGGTGAACCGTCTATTAAGGATTACCCCGGTTTTTCTTATGCCAACAATAAGGGAGCCTTGACTCCCCCTCATCAACAACCACCACCTCAACAACAACAAGCCCGGCCCCCTCAACAACAACAACCATATCAACAAAGGATGCCCCAACAACAACAATATCAACCAAGGCAACAAACGGGTCCTTATAGACCCCCCCAGATATAACCAAGGATGGAGGCCACAAAACCCTCCATCGGCACCACCAAGATCCGATCATGAAGCTAAATTTGAGGAGTTCGTGGCCGAGAAAAAGAAGATCAACGCAAAATTGATGGCGGGCCAAGATAACCTCAATACCATCGTGGCGCAATTGGCGGAGCTAGCCTCAATACCATCGTGGCGCAATTGGTGGAGCAAATAACTTTGCTCAACAAGGCTCAACAATAATTGCCCGCTCAACCGGAGCAAAACCCAAGGAGCAACACCGGCCACATCAATGCGGTAGTGGCGGTGACTACAAGAGGTGGGAAGGATACCACTCCCGATATGGTTCAAGCTAAAATCCCAAGGGAGGAAATTTCGGTTGAAAATGAGCAAATTAATGAAGAAGAGAGCCCCACCACGGCAATTAATGAAGACAAATCTTAAGCGGATGAACTTCAAAAGGAGCGAACCTATATGCCACCCAAACGGTTTCCATAACGGTTAGCGAAGGCCAAGATGGAGAAGAAATTCACCAAATTTCTGGAGTACTTGCGAGGGATTAGCTTGAACATCCCGTTCTTAGACGCGATAATTGAAATCCCGACGTATGCCAAATTCCTCAAAGACTTGATTACGGGAAAAAAGCGAACAGAGAAGATCATGCCGAGCAAGGTACTTGGTTCGTCAATAAGGAGAAGATGCCAAAGAAAATAAAAGACCCCGGAAGCTTTCGAATTCCATGCACTCTTGGCAGAGTCCCCCTCCAAAAAGCTTTGGTAGACTTGCTGATATGAAGATCCAACTCGCCAATGGGCAAATTACTAGGCCGGTGGGGATTGCCGAGAACGTGCCACGTCAAATACCGGGAGGCCTTTGTGTACCATGCGAATTTGTCGTCATGTACATAAAAGAAGAGGGAGATACATCGCTTATACTTAGACGCCCCTTCTTAGCCACCGCCAGAGTCATAGTAGATGTCTCAATGTTGGCAACATAGTGGTTGAATTCCATTTTCCTAAGACAATGAAGCAAAGACCTTGGCCAGAAGAAGCGGACTACGTGGACCTCCTTGATGAGGTCAAAGATGAAGTCATGACTTATGCCGCTGGAGCCTTGCACACAGAGAGCCTTGATGGAGTCCCAATTGCCGAGGACGGTACCCCAATTAGAGAACCACCGGATCCTCTCGTCGAAGAAGAGACCAAGCTCACCGAGGAAGACCAGAACGACGCCAATGTCGAGAGAATTAGAGAGCTCTGCAAGCTCTCTACAGTGAAGCACGAGAAGAAAGTGCCACCGGCAAACACACCTCAATCGCAGGGAAAGAAGAAAGATACCAAGAATGCGAGCTTGGAGGAGTCATCCCTTAACACCATTAGAGAGGAAGCGCACACTAGGGAGGCCAAAGAAGAACAAGTGCAACATCTAAACCCAAATGGTCTCCATGGGAAATTTGACATGTGCATCTCCTATGCACCGAACATCCTGCGCTAAATGCTAAATCTTAAGGGGTCGAGCTCAAGACCTTAAACGAGCGCTTTCAGGAGGCAACCCGATGGTTCTATCTTAGTTTTTAGTTGAATTTTACTTCCATTTTTGTTTTAGATCTTTATTAGTTTATAGAGTCAAGAGTCTAGGAAGAATCTGACGACGGGCTATATTTTTCATTGCAGGAAGAAGATGATAGGAATCCATATGAATGGAGGATAGCCATGGTGATGGAGAGCACTTCAGGGATGCGCTTAAATGCCAACTGAAGGAAGGAACTGACGGGAGAGGAGAAAACAGAAAGCGTTGCAAAACAGAGAGTCTGGAGTTGAAAAGAGCAGCCCACTCGGCCGAGTGACTTGTTCACTCGACTGAGTGAAGATTACTCGGCCAAGTCGGGTACTATACAGGGAAGTCTCAAAAACCCCCCTTCTGAAATCATATGCCACTCGACTGAGTGACTTTGTCATTCGACCGAGTGAACTTGACACATATTGCTCTAAAAATTGCTCTGTGAGGCCTGTTTACTCGGCCGAGTAGCTTAGTCCACTCGACCGAGTGACTATTCCTACTCGGCCGAGTAGGAGAATGTAACAAAATTTTTGAAAATCCATACTCTGTTTCTAATTGCCACTCGACCGAGTGGAACTTGTCACTCGCCCAAGTGACTCGAACCACTCGCCCGAGTCATCCAACCCAACTGACGCAACAAAATTCAAATTCTTTTTGGGCGACTCGACCGAGTGACGATCATCACTCGGCCGAGTGACTTAAACCGCCTCACCCTATAAAAATCTAATCGACAGCTCGGGGATTTAAAAAAAACCACAAATCACATTCCCCCCACCTCTTCCCTCCGACTTGTCCGAACGCCAATCGTCACTCGCCCTCGCTCCTCTGCCACTCACCCGTGGACATCACCACCACTCGTTGGGGACGTCCACTTCGGCATCCCCTGGAGGTCGAGCTCCGACGATCGCCGCTCCTCCCAGCCCTATTTCGATCCTTTCTCCTCCTTCCTATTTCGTAAGCCCATTTCAATCCATATCCCAAATTAACCCCTGTTTTTGCCTATTTCTCTTGATCAACCCCTTGAGTTTATGATTCTCATTGCTAATCTATTGTTTTTGTGCTTCAGGATAGCTTGGGGGAGATCCTGCACTGATTTGGAGCTGTAGGGGAGGCGTCTCTCGTTCAGGCTACTTACGAGAAGTCGCATCATGATTGGTACACTCGTTCCCTATTTCATTTTGAGCACGTTGTGATTTTCTGCACGTCTCACGGCACCACTATGCCTCCATGCACTAGATCTCGTGCGCGACAGCCTGCTTCTAAGCAGAAGAGGTCTTGGGACCCCGGCCTCTCTTCCCTTAGAGCAGACTCCCCACCTCCTAGTGATCTACCTCCTACACTCCTAGCTCCCACTTCACCCATTCCACCTCCACCACCACAGATCGCCCCTGTGATCGACACGTTTGGAATCACCTTCAAAGATGACGCACACCGCGTCAAATTTGAGAGGCTCTCCCAGCGTTCGATCGTTCCCTCTAGGTTCGTACACATTGATGACCTAGAGCGCCTAGGGGTACTACAGGGGCTACTCCAGTTGTATGACAATGTGGGGTGGTATGATTTTCTATCGGTGTCGGCGAACACCTATGTCTGATCGACCATCAAGGTCCTGAGTTCTATTCGTAGACTCCCAGGGGGTGCACCTTTCGCTTGATGGATCGAAAGTGAGAGATTACTCTCGATATGCTCTGAGCCTACTTCCATTGGCCCCCTTGTCCTTGACCCCGACCGAGCTTACGGTCCCATGCACCACACCCCATCTACCTTCAATGCCCACACCTTCTGGACCTTGATCATGGGCTCCCCACTTCACTTTGACCCCAGCCGGGCCAATGCCTCCTCTATCGTCCACCCTTGCCTATGGATTGCTCAGCACCTTTTGGCTACCACCATACTTGCGAGGTATGAGCCTGGGACGATGTCTATGCTAGAGCTCTACAAGCTCTATGCGATGACGAGAGAGAGAGCATACGAGGGCGTGGTGGACGTCTTAGTCCCTGCCATTTCCATAGATATAGCTAGCTGGTATCTTGACCGCATTGTTTCCTCTGTCACCACCAGGACGATGATTTGTTGTGGCGGTCTGATTACCTTATTAGCTCCCATGTGTGAGATCGAGCTTCATGTTAGTTTGCTTCGACCTACGGGCCCCACTACACTTTCTCTTGATGTTATGGCACATATGATGATGTTGCATCCTCACGGACAGTGCCACTAGGTTTGGTTACAGGGTCCATTTTCCACGGATTACATAGTGCTTCCTAGCCCTGCTCGGACCCACATTGGACCCGCAGGTGGGATGTGGAAACCAGAGATGGACCTCCCCATCCCAGCTGCTTACGTGCTCGAGCCCGATGGTGCCCAGCAGGAGCCCCTTCTCGGCCCTTTAGCCCCTGAGATCTCCATTCCTCAGCCAGCCCCTAATCTGATCCCCAAGCCCGGCACATCTGTCCACACCTCTGCTCGTTCCGAGAGCTCGCATGTTGCTGTTTTTGTGCCCATCACCACCACCGTGTTGCTGAATGTCGATCATATTTCCTACATTAGCCTTGAGAGCACTGCCCCTGTAGCCTTTGAGAGAGGCGAGCCTTCCTCCTTTGCGACCATTGAGACCCTATCCTCACCCAATTTTTCGACCCCTGTGGAGTCATTCTCTAATGTGTTTATGACCTCCCCAGTCGTCGACCTTTCTGTACCTGCCACCGCTGTTTTCACCGAGAGCGTCGTGACATCTGTCACAACGTATGTGTCCATGACCTCTCTACCCGTCTCATCTTCCCTCACTGCCTCATCCTCCTTTGTCGCTGCTCACACTTTTGAAAGCATACCTACATCTCAGCCTCCCACAGAGGCTGAGCGTCTTTTAGTGAGCACCGCCCCGCACCCACACCCACTAGTGGCCCCACTCGTCTACGGTGGCCGTGTGCGATAGCCCCATCCTCCACCTGTACGACCCTCTTCTCCCGCTCCTGACGCCCTTGTCCAGCAGCTCTATGTTGTCGAGGGGGTAGTGACTGGACTCGGAGTGGATTTTAGGGCTCTCGATGCCACCGTCAGCTCCCTGCAGGCCTGCGTTGCCATGATCCCTGGTATTCAGCTCACGTTGAACCAGGCCTCACCCTTCACGATCAATATCCTCAAGGCAAGGCCAATACCTCTTCCATCATCCACGCAGTATTCTGTCTCGCCCACCGCATCATATCGAGCGCTTTCTTTCCTAGGGATGAGTCCGGTACTGTGACTATCCCTGACTTATTCATTTTGTGGGTGATGGCCCACTCATTCATTCTCGGTGTTGACGGGATCGCGTTCGAGGCCTCGCACGTACGCATTAACTCCGGTGCGTGGCTAATTCAAAACTCATTGATATTAGCCGCGCAAACAAGGGTAAATTTCTTTGTGGCGGCCTCATTACTCTCATTACCTTACATCCCCGTTCAACATCGTTACCCCCCTCAGATTTTCCGCGTGCCCCGGGATCTACATATCCAGATCTTGATGTCCTGCGGCACACCCATATGATCCAGCCGCGTGGCAACGGTCGGTTCGCTTTTTTCTATGGCCACCCCCTGCACCATATACCATTCTGCCCAATCCTGGCCGCATGTCTATTCACCTTGAGGTAGATTGGTCGTTTCCTCCTGACCCTGAGTTTGTAGGGGGGGTTACATCTACAGTTTCCTCTCCCTAACGCACCACGACCACCTTCCCCTGCCGTCCACTTGGGTGAGCAGGACTTCCCTGCATCCAGAGGAGACACTGGGGCTAGACCTAGTGGCACCACCTCGGTCGCTTTCGCTGTTTCTTCTGAGGCACTCACTACAGCCCTCTTAGGCCTAGCCTTCGGTGCCAGCACGACCACTATCGTCGGCACCACCTCTACTGTTCGACAGGCCACCTCCGTTCGCCTCGCTCTCGAGACCGAGCTCGATGCTCTGCGCACTGGCGCATCTACCTCTACCTCCTCGGACCCATCCACTTCCTTTCGTACCCACGTTTCCTCGCACTCGAGCGAAACGTTGTTGCCATTCTCTGCCTTCTTACACAGCTTCACGGTCCTCCTCCAGCTACTCCACCCCCATCACCACCCCCATCACCCGCTCCAAGATCATCTCCTCCCACCACCACCGTTTCCATTCCTGCCACTTCATCTCCACCCACCACCACAGACCCACCACTTCCGCCACCCTTCACTTCTATCATCGTCTCCTACTCGCGTCGCAGGGTACCGAGCGCTATACCCGCGAGATCACTACCCACACCATCCTCATCGATCGTCGCTTCCTTTTCACCTCCCTCCACCACCGACACACCACCCATCATTCACACCACCACATCGCCCATCCATCCTCCATCACCCCCTCCTTTCCCACTTCTCCACACACCCATCACCTCTCCCGCCCACACCCCTCGCGTCTCTTCTGAGGAGGATGAAGAGACTGCCTCTCATGCTCATTGATTGTCCTTTTTCTGATTCCCCCTTGCCATTTATTCTGCATCACCATGATCACCCATTTTTGCTAGCATTGTCATGATTAGCTTGGGGAAATCAAATTTTTTGTGTGATTGTTGTCGTGTCCTGTCGTCATTGTATGCTTGTTCTGTGTGTCCGTGTGTATGTGTTTTGTACATTTCGTTTCGTTAATTATTTTCTTTATTTTTCTATCTTTCTTCTTGTGTGTTTTGTATGTGTTTCATGTTTTTCACTTTTATTTGTCGGTGCATACTTCCCTCCCATTTTCTTTGCCCTTCCATATTTACTACTATTGCATTGAGGGCAATGCAAGATTCAGCTTGGAGGAGTCGCACTTTGTGCGTCAGTTGAGTCTTTCTCATCGTTTTTGAGTCGTTTTCATTGTGTTTTTCTTTTTCTTTCCTTCTTTTTTATTCTCCCTCTCCTAGAGATGACCCCCACATGATGAACTGCCACAGAACCACACACACACACCTAGCTTAGTTACGATAATCACTTTCACTAACCCTAGGAAGCCGAGTCCTATTGTATTTCATGCTCCGTGGGTTCACTTTGCTTTTGTGTGAGTTTTTTGTTGTGACTAGCTAGTTGGTGTGCTTCTACATTGTGATTTCGTTTTATATGCCTGTCCTTGGTTAACCCCTAGACTATCATGCTTCAATTTCGAATATGCGGTATTTTGCCTCCACTGTCTACTTCTTTATGCATGAATTATATATTTAAGCTTCAATTCGCATGTGTCGGGACTCTACAAATAGGACTAGGATAACCCATTTTGCTTATGCTCTGATTCGCGAAAAAATTTTCTTTTACCCAGGTGTTTAGAATTCGATTTCTTTTTTGTTTTACTTGGTGCAAATCCCCTCGTCGTGTACTGTTCTCCCACTTGGGAGAGTACACAAAAATATAGCCCAAAATCCAAAAATCCAAAAAATGGATAAAAAATATGTATAGCCAAAGAAATCCAAAAGGATATACAAATACCCAAAACCCAAAAAATTCCCGCTGTGAATATTATTCCCATCCACCGTGAATAAAGGGAAGGCGAGAATTTGCACCAAGTGTCCTACTCCGCACCTTTTCAACCTCCTTCGTTTTCGAACACACTTGGCATAGGAATTTTCTAGCGATTATCTAGGCAATAGTGCGGTGATCTTCTAGTTCCTAGCAGTGGAGTCTCCGACACATGATACGCTTCAATTCTTATTCTATTCTCATGCATGCTTGAGCTATTATTCACCGCTAATTTGAATTGAATCGATATTTGGGTCATTCCTTGGGTATGTGTATATGGAGCTTTATTGCACAATTTAGATAGTTACACCGTCTGCTAGCTCACGACCTCACTCACTCGTGCTTCACCGTGTGGACCCACGATGCTTGTATGGACTCATATTCCTGGGTTTAGTGATGTGTTTATCGTATGCTTGCTTAGCGTGGTGAGTTAGTTTTTGTTGGCTCTGACTGGCGATCTAGGATTTTGCTCTCTTTTTCTGTTTTTTCCTTTCTATTTTTCCCTCAGAGCTCATACTCTCACTCGTCTTCCTCGAGGACAAGGAAGGGTTCAGCTTGGGGGATTTTGACATGTGTTTATATTGTATATATTTACGCACGTCTTCTCCATTATTTTGCGTTGTTTTCTCGTTGTTTCGTATCCATTCTCTTGTGATTTTTTTTGTTTTCTTTCACTTTTTGTGCCATTGCATGAGATTGCCAGCGCTGGGGACATATAAAGCAAATATCATGAGTCCCCGGAGCAACAGGAGGCGTCGCGTGAGAACCTGAGGGCCATACGTCAAAGAATACCACATATCAGCCCTCAACCGATCGGGTGGACAGACGCACCCGATCGGTTCGTGCACGCGTATCCAACCCGATCTGGAGCAGCATTGAAGAAGACCCCACCCGATCGGTACAGTGATCAGTGGATGCCGCAGTCTTCTCTGTCTTTTGGAGCTAAATTCCAACCGATCGGTTGAAATCTCACCCGATCGATTCATCTGTAGCCGAAGTTCTCCCAGCTCACGACTCGATGACTCACCCGATCGGTTCATCGATTGGGTGAAGTATCTCAAAGGCTGAAGACCGTTTCGACATTTGTCTCAATCGATCGGTTGATGCTTCAACCGATCGGTTGGATGTTTTATTATAAATACAACCCTAGGTTTTTCCAGAAAACGATCCCCATTTTTTGAGCCGTTTTTTGGTATTTTGGCGGCTGCGAATTTATTTTGTTTTGTAACTTCTCTGATTGTCTTGATACTTTGACATTGCATTCTTAATACTAATTGCTCCATTATTCTATTGCTTGATCTCGATTTTAATGGCTATAATTTGTTGTGTTCCTCTTTTGCAATGAATTGTGAGTAGTTTCCTAATCTGGGACGTTGGTGGAAACTCCTTCGTGGGTTCTCCATAGAACGACCATAGGATTAGGGCTTCTATAGGATATAGGGATTTAGATGGTTACGCGGGGCATTTTATTGTCATTGGCGGGAGAAAGACCGTCTCTGACTGTCGGGCCAAGGGAAAATAAAACTGGCGTTTGATCCCCTAGCTGCAGCTCACACCCCTAGCGTAGGCATTGATTCCTAGTGCGTGAGAACGGCAAGATGAAATGTCGGGAGTAATCGTTGCGAGCTTAGTGCTTCCGGAGTCGGTCGGTGTTAATGGACATGGGAATGCCCACCGTCCGAACCCGGGTAGACCTAGCGTATCATCCTGGGCATCGACCGAAATATCGGACCCATGGGACGCTATGTATCACTTTTAGAGGCAACGTCTCACCACTAAACCCTAGAATCCGATCATTTTCCTATCCACCGGTCGTAATAGAGAGAACACATGATAGGGTGGAAACCAAAGTCCTAGGTTACCTTTTATATCTTACATCTTTCGTAGTTTCGTTTCGTGACAACCCACCTTGCGATAGGACTAGCTCACCCACCGGGTGATCTGGTTCATGTTTGATAACAAGCACACCACACGCCTCCCTGTGTTCGACCCCAAGCCACTCTACAACACCGTGCGCTTGACGTTATAAATATTTAAATATAGTATCCTCGTTCCGACTACACATTGCTAAATCTGGGGGACGTCAATAGCCGAGTAGCCCACGAGGGCAAAGTAAGCCCATTTCTGATCGTATAGTTAGCTCGGCTTGCGAAGGTTTGGCGACCGGGATAGCATTATAAATGTGCTGCAACTGGATCTCTTAAAAACTGTATCTATGAAAACTGATTTATCTTGTATTTTAGTTCAAAATGCAGCTAGTGTTGCTTTGAATTCCTAGGTCTGTGGGTCCAAACTAAAACTTAATACCCAAAGTTTTAATTATGGGCTTATGAGGATGATGCCAATCATTCGAGAAATCTATATGCTGTTGCCGATCTCATATCTTATAATTTATCTGTTGCAGTAGGTCACACCAATTGTCAAGAAATCATTCGAGAAAATGTTTCCATTAAACAAAAATATCTCCAAGTACAACGAACAAAAAGGAGAAACAAAAAAGGGTTCGATCCACCTATGATGCAGGAGCTCGCGAAGAGGTGTCCCCAGGCGATTCGTCTTCTTTCGAACCAGTAGGCTGACCAGGGACAACCAGAGGTCGGGGAAGCATTCTTCGGACCCGCTCCTCGAACGCTATGAAACCATCCCGGAAGGACCTCTCAATCTTCGCAGCTAAAATGTCTGAGAACGCCCGGAATCCCTCACATAGAGAATCCGTGATCCTCGGAGCCAGGACATCCCCATAACCCCTCTGGACCTCAGCTACGAGCCGAGCATGGTGCACTTCCCAAATGGCGCCTATATCAACCCAAAGAGCACCTTTCACCTTTCTATGCACCTCCTAGGCGAGGGACAGTGCATCCTCGGCTTACTTGGCCGATCTCTCGACGACAACCAGAGCCTCCGTCAAACTTCCCACCTCCGAGGTGAGCTCTGCAACTCTCAGTTTGAACTGGTGGGCCTCCTTGGCTAATTGCTCAGCCGCCTTAGCCCTCAGGCGCTCCTGCGCCAAGGCCTCCTCAAGACCATCTACCATTTCTGAGAAGCGGTGCGCCTCTACAGCAACTGTGGACACCTGCGAGACCGAATGGGCGAATGTTGCCCTCAACAAAACAGAAGTATAAGAAGAAAGGGACCGACATGCTGGATATGACATACCAGAGATTCTGCCAGTTTCTCCCAATAAGGAACCCCCTCTAACAAGGAGCGGTCACTCGGTTGGACAGATCCCTGCGCCAGCAGGACCGCCACGCCAGCTGGACCACTCTCACTCTTCTTCTTCTTCCCCTCGGTACCTTCAGACCACGAGTGAGAGCGTCTCTTCCTCTCCCCCTGATTCCCAGTCAACACACGGGAACCTTGCTCAATGGCCCCCACGGCCCCCTCTCCAAGGCCAAGACCGGCGGGAGCATCAATCTGATCCGTCACGAAGAGAGAAGGTTCGGCCATGCCCAATGGCAGAGGGGGAGGAACGCCCACCTGCCTTGACACACCAATCGGTGGGTCGCCCGCAAGAATGTCCTCCCCCACAGTGCGACCAGGCCCATGGCCAGAGGAACTCTCCCGACCACCCGAATATCCTCGTCGCCGAGGGTTGAGTTGCTGAACGTCTTGACTGAAATCCTGACCCACCATCTGAGCAAAAAAGATGAAAATCATGGTAACAATCAATGGGAAAAGCAGAATTTAAAAGGCCAAAGGCTTTATACGGAAGGTCATTTCGAATCCAAGCCGTCAGAAGGGGACGCGTGTCAAAGTCTCACAGAAGGCGACATTTCGAATCCCCTTTCCTAAGGGCGGGAGAATTCCAACTTCGTGCTACTGGCCTTCGTTTAATGTGATTGCCTAAACTGAAGTGTGCGTCAAATACACACGAATCACATTCCTTTGGACCGAGCCGTCAAAACCTGAACGGCCCCGAGCGATGGCGGGCAGTTGATCCAACACACACAAAATGGGCTAAGACGAAATGGATCAATTCCCTGATCCAAGCCCATGGGCATTGTCGGAATTAGGTACCAACCCAAATTGTACCATAAAACCCCAAATTTTTATACCCGTTGTGTGCTTTGATGGCCCATTGTGCGCTGATTAGGAAGTTTTGCTCATGGGTAATTGTAGAAAGGTTCGCTCAGCATGCACAACTTTCCTTTTTGTTGCCCGTTGTGCGTGCTGAGCAATTTTGTGTGGTGAATAATTAGTGTCCAGGTGTAAAGGCAAGCTGATATAAATAAAAGTATCACTTCTACAGAATAAAGAAATGAAATTACATAGTGATACATGTGTTTTACTATATCATAATTGCAACCAACAGTACATTAAACCCCACATTTTCGGAAAAGCATGGATAAATCATAAACACTAAACTAGTATCGACAAAGAAGCTTATAAACCCTATGAAGCAAATAAACCCTATGTCTGTACCTTTTCGATCTTTTGTACGGGTTATGGATTGCAATCACGCACTGAGTAAAATAAAGAAAGTGTTAACAATTACTCAACGCGCACAACGGCTAATAAATTTACCCGTGCACATGTGAATGTGGAATGGAAAAATTTAGATGTGTGAGGTGATAAATTGTGAGTTTTGAGTGGTTGTGTACGATGAGCAATTCTGAGTTTTGAGTCGTTGTGTGCGATGAGCAATTCTACGGTTTGAGTCGTTGTGTGCGCTGAGCAATTACCCCATGCCGTTTCGGGGGGCCGTACCCATGTATCCACATTGGCCTCCATGATTCGTTCTCGAGGAATAACGCGGAACGAGGCCGAATGATGAGTACTTTCATTTAATAGGGCACTGCACTCGAAGCATCTGATTTGATTCATGCCGCCAAAACTTCTCGCCTTCAGTTGATCTCAACCGTTGTTTTTGGCAAATTTTCGACACGTGTCGATCATTTTGTACTATTCCTTTGTGTAATAAAAGAAACTGGAGTTGTAGAGCCAATGGCTTTTGCGCTCCGGTCTTTGGTTAACTCGAGTAAATCTCTTCTTCTTCTTATTGCTTCCAGCAAACAAAAATGTCGGGAAGACCATACAGAGATTTTACTTCAGAGATGGAGCAGGCCAATGAAGAAGGCTGTAAGAGGAAGAGGGCTGAGGAGGAATTGGAGGAATCGAAGGAATCGGGGCACCTTATTCTGGAGTTGGGGGAGGCTGGATGCTCCTCAAGTCAAGCTGCTGGATCTTTGAAGGCGGCTCCTTATGATTCTTGAGTTGGGGCCAAATCATCCGCCATACCGCCACACAACGGGTGGCCATACGAGGACATTGTTCCTCCGGTCCCTTCCGTCGGCCCCATATCTCCAGAGTTCGACCACCTTCTGCTGTCGAACCGCATTTCGTCTGGCCATCATGGAAAGATTCAGGGGGAGACCTATTGGCCCCCGTTCGTCATGGGGACGGACGAGTCGGCCCTCCTGGACTTTGGGACGGTGGCTCGTCTGGCGAAGAATATCACTCTGCCAAGGGATTTCGAATTCCTGAAGGGGGTCGACCTTGAGACGATCGCCAACTGCTTCATTCGCAGTGGCCTTCAGGTTCGTTCCCACTGGGCATTCCTTATTTGCTTCCCCTTCTGGTTTTGCTGATTGTCGCCATCAGCAGATGACCATTTTCGGTGCATGTCAGCGCTGCAGGACCCTTGACCTGATCGAGGGGCAGCGCCAGCTGGTGGCTGCCGAGAACCAGGCTTCTGAGCTCAGAGCTCAGGTGACGAAGCTGGAGGCAGACTTGGAGACGACCATGGCCACCAAGGCCATGTCGGATTGGGCGGCCTCGGAGGTAAAAAGTAGCTTCGCCTCTGTGTCAAGCACCAGGAAGCAGGCGGAAGCCCAGTGGGGTAAAGAGCGATCTCAACTCCGAGCTGATCTTGAGGCATCGAGGAAGGAGGTTGCTGACCTTCAGGTCAAGCTTCTCGAGAAGGGGCAAGAGGTCGATGCTTTCAAAGCTCGGGCCACCGCCAAGATGGATAGGGTGGCAAGATCGATAAAGGACCTGTTTACAGCCGACAATGCGTCGACTTCCTAAATTTTGCGAATATTACTTTTGTAAGACTGCTCTCGAGCGAGTCATATGTAATTGTCCAGAATTTAATGAAGAGAATTTTTGCAACAGACCCCGAGTGAGAGCATTACTTCCTTTCCCCCTGATTCCCGATCAACACATGGGAACCCTGCTCGACAACCGACATGGCCCCGTCACCGAGGATGAGACTGGCGGGAGAATGACCTTCCATATATGATCGCGATGAGTAATTGTGTGTAATTGTATACAGTTTTGCTCCCAGCGCACAACGAATTGTTAAATAACACTGTTGTATGCGATGAGCAAAACTTGGTAATTGTAGAAAGTGTTGCTTAGCGTGCACAACGTTCATTTCTGTTGCACGTTGAGCACGCTGAGCAATTATTTGGGGTGATTAATTAGTATCCAGGGGTAAATGGAAGCTGGTAAAAATAAAAGTATCACTTCTACTAAATAAAAGTCAACAGACGAGGTCTCGGGAATATACAGAAGAGTCATCTTGTACCTCGGGTATTTATTGTATATATTAGAAAGATGTTGTTCCCAATAATGATCAACTGACATGGTGAGCGACGAGCAAAATTTTTGGCCTCGATCAAAATTTCTACACGCGCACAACGTTCACGCCTTTTGCCCTTTGTGCGCATTATGTAAATGTAATGTATATTACTTTCAATAATTTTTCCTAAGAAATTTCAATGTTGGAATTTGATTTAAGTTAGCATCAATGTATATATCACCAATCACAATTTTGTAATGTAGTGCAATTGTACCAAATTAATTGACATTGTATTAAGGTCTGAATTCCAACATACTACAACATTTATCCATTCCAATGTACATAACACACCAAAGTAGAAACTACGTCTAAACATTTTGCAACTTCACATTTTACATGGATTCCGAATACGAGAAACTGATCAAAGTCAGTATGAACCGCTCTTGCAAAATGGCATCAATCAACAGCTCCATCTGCGCTGACCATCGTCACTTGCCACTAGTATCTTGGCCTTCTGTCCCCTGTATGCGTTGAAGAATAAGCAGTGATGAAAAGAAAAAATTCATAATTAAGTAAATATATTGTATAATGAGATAGATCAGTTAGTATCATAAAGAATATTGCAACATCACATTTTGGCAGGGGTATGAAATTTACTCATGGGTTCCTTCGTCTGAGCACAAAGAGAAATGTGTCTGCACAGGTTCTAGGCAGCTTGAGAAAAGTGAGAAAAGTAGCAAGGGACTACATATGCCAGTTTGAGCACTTCGGGATGGAAACTGGAACAGATGGCAATGTAATGAAGCATTCGATCTTCTGAAGGAGCAAAGAACATCTTCGAGGCCGTGTATATGTGATGTCTCCAATTTATGCATCACGACAATTGCAAGAATTGATTGATTGAATTCTACATGAGGTGAGAACAAAACTGGATAAATTTAAAATCGATTGGTTGATTTCTCCACAACTGCCAAATGACAGTGTATAAATACAAAAGCCTAAACAAATTTTCCAAATCCTATGGACTTCAACAACTTGTGGCAACTAATTACGAACAATAATTCAAATAAAAGAATGTAAAAGACTAGCTAACAACTTGACCTCTTCTTACTGAAAGCATGCATAAGCCACTTGCGCAGGTGAGCAGTACTTTCTTTAAGTAATGAACTTGGGATCTTCTTGGCTTATCATGCCACTACTCGATAGTATCTTGGCCTTATGTCACCTGGTGGTTGTATGCATTGAAGAAGAATCAGTGATGAACACATACAAAACATAAATAAGTAAATATATTGTTTCATAATGAATATTGCAACATTACCGTGTGGCACTGGTATGAAACTCAATAATGGCGAACGGGTATGAAATTCTTCAGAGCATAGAGCGCCAGGTGGCTAAACAGTGTCCGAGCAGCCAGGGGAAGGTGTCTGTACAGTTTGAGAGACGATCCCAACATGGAACTTTCAGGCAACTGGCAATGTAATGAAGCATTCGATAACCTCAGGTGCTTCTGAAGGAGCAAAGAACATCTTCGAGTTCAAATATAAGTGATGCATTTAATTTCTGCACCACGTCAGTTGCCTCTAGTATATTGGCCATCTTTTGTGTTGTAGAGGAAGCACTCATGAAAAACAACAAAATAGCAAGTTGAAGAAAAAATGTTTTATAAGTAGAATCAGATAGAATCAGATAATGGAACTATCATCACGAAGTGTATGTAGGAAGATATATGCCCATGAGGCAATTTATCTTGATTATACGTCTTGTTCATACCGTACATGGTACGTATTATTCTAAGTATAAAATCATTTGTATTAATATACTTAGATAATATCCATAGACTTATAGTTAGGTCCTTACATATCTAGATGAGATCTCGATTATGAGTAAGTAAGAGACCGAATAGAAACGTAAGTCTAAAACGGTTCGTGATCATAGATGTGTCGAGAACTGGATATCGAGACATCGGATAGATCACTGTGTCTTCGTCTTACCTTCGGGTAATGATGATCTCATAGTCATTCGACTTGGTGAAATCGGAGACGAGACACAGGTGCTCATTGGAGAATGAGTTCACTGAACGACCAAGTTAGAGTTATTAAATGGTTAACTTTAATGATCTGTCTTTAATAACTCTAGGGTGATGATAGGTTAGTTGATCCTTAAGACCTGAAGTCATCTGTACCAACCTGTGAGCGGACGGTGTAACTTAGACCCATGATCTAGCTTCGAGGACCAGTCCTGATGAAAGATCTTAGGTTGGGTTGCACCTGAAGCTCTCGAGGTGAGTAAATGACTAAGATGGGATTCGTCACTTCCATTAAAGGGAAGTTAGTGTTACAGGCTCAGTACGGTCTTTATGTTAATCCTCGGCCGGGGTACGTTGCAAGTAGTACAACGTGTATACAATAAAGACCGCCGTATACTGACCAATGTTGTCTAATAGGGTTGACAGAAAACCATACCCTAGGCCAACAATAAACACAGTCTTGACGAAGGGATTTTAGCTAACGGCATTCATCACTGACACAGCCAATGCAAACCCTATGATACTTTTGTCAAAGGGTCGATCACGTTATGATGACTCTGAAACAGGGACGACAGCTACTGCTCGTAGTGACCGTCGTCTAGGGGTTTCGAGCCCCAACCTGTAGTAAGGTCAGGCTGTAGGGTCTCACACCGAGTAGTGTTCGTGTCTTAGTAATAGGAATATAGAATAGAGAGAAATATCATTTCATGATATTCACAAGTTAAGTTGTGAAAGTTAGTCGCATTAGCAATAGGGACAAAACGTTGCATTAGATGCACACTTTGACTAAACGTGTTGTAAAATGGTTACGACGAATTTAGTAGGAACAAACATGTTGGAAAGGGTTACCTGGATGACGGGATCGTCCCGGTCTAAACACAGGTTCAAACCGTGTCCAAATCGGAGCTCAAACGAGTCCGGAAACGCAAAAACGGTCCAAGGAGCAGTGGGTGAGACCCACTGGGCTAAAAAGCCCATATGGAAGGGCAAACGGGCGCAGCCCGCTGCAGCAGCGGGCAGAGCCCGCTGGCTGCAGCGGGCCCGCGCCCGCTATAAGCGGGCGCGGCCCGCTGTTGCAGCGGGCCCGCGCCCGCTGCTTGCAGCGGGCGGGCGGCCCGCAGCAGCAGCGGGCGGGCGGCCCGCCCTTGCTCCCTTGGGCGGGCGCGCCCGCTAAGCCTAGCGGGCACACCCGCAACTTAAGTCAAATTAGGGTTTTTTGAAACCCCTAATGACGGTTACGAATTTTGAGAAATTGCTAAACTTTGAGCAATTGTTTGAGGGGTCAAACGAAGTCGAAATTCGTCACCATCAGTTCCTACGCGTTCACCATTCCAAGCTCTTCTGATTGATAGCTTGTTTGGTGTCTGAAGTTTAGTATGCAAGGAGAATTAATTAGTTAAAGTTTGACTTTATGAAAGGCTAACTTTAAAGTTGAAATTAAGCCAAATGGCTTAATTGATTTTCCCTCTTCATGCGGAATGTCCCACATTGCCCGCAACGAGTGAGTGAGTGCTCACTCCCTATATAAATAGGGGTGCACTCTTCTCGTTGAAAAACACACCAGTCAACGATCGAGTAGCTCCAGAATTTTAGAGCAAGCTCGATCCGCGACTAAACTCTCTCTCTATTTTCCTGTTCTCCGGAGTAGTCCTAGCACGACTACAAAGGGGGTTTGGATCTGATCCGGACGTCTAAGACGCGGGTTTCTTCTCAAGTGAAACTTTCTACCGCGTGTGATCGGCTCGGAGGCGAAAGCAGCTCGGGCGGATCGGTGCGAGGGTGCGAGGTGGCTCAGGCAGATCGAGTCAACGCGGCTCGGCTACGAGGAGCTTCTCAAGAGGGTGCGGTACATCTTGCCTGCCCCAGGGCCAAGATTCCGGGTATGTGGTTAAGCATTTTTAGTGTAGATTTTATTAGTCGCTTTAGTGTAGATCCTTCTTGGGGTGGTCAGATCCACCCCAAGTTGGCATAGATCGGGCTAGGTTCTGGCTCCCCAGAGCCTAGCTAAATAGTTTAGCTAGTGTAGAAATTTTGATTTCTGGTTTTCTGCTGCGCTTTTGTGCCTCCGTGGTCCGTCCGACTCAGGACGGATACGGATCCGAGCTCTGGGGGTCCGGCAAAACCCCAACAGTGGTATCAAAGCCACGGTTATGCTATAGATCTACTATAGCGACTTTTTAAATCTTTAAAAATGCTATTTTTAACATGTACAAACTATTTTGCTTTATGTTAAATAGTTTTTAAAAAATTGTTTCGTGTTTTAAAAATTGTTTTTGCAACACGGAAATTTTTTTTGGACTATTTACTTTATGCGATAAATTTTAAATAGGTCTCCAACTTTTAAATACTTTATAAATTTTTTTTATGAGATATGAAAATTTTTTTTTGGGGTATTTAAAGTTTATGTAAACTTTATAGAAAAATTTTATTTTTTGAAATTTAAGAATTTGTCTTTAGTTACATAAAAGTTAGAGATCTTTAAAACTTTATTTGAAAGCTTCTCAAAGGATTTCTAAAAGTTTTAAAAGAGTTTTAAAATTGTTTTAAAATATGTAAGTAATAGAAATGTTTTTATTTCATGAGATGAAACATAAATTAATTTCTTTTTATTACATAGATGTTTCTAAAATTATTATATGATATTTTAATTTTAGAAATAAGGTAAAAAAAATTTTAAAGCCTAGGTTTAAAAATTATTTGATAATTTTATACGACCTAGTTTTATGCGATGAAATTTTTTATGGAGGCTTTAAATTTTAATCTTTAATTTTAAGTGTTAAAATTTAGATTTGCATGTTTTTATTATGTAGATAATTTTAAACTTGCAAATACTCATGTATGTCACAAAATGAATATTTTATTTATGTTGATAAATTAGTTGTTTCATTTTAATGGACTTGTAAACCTTATTAGGTTAGCCATTAAATATTTAAAATTTTATGAGATGAAATTTTAATTAGTGACATGCTATGTTTGATAAAACAAAACAACATTCGAACCTAATACCAGATTAGGGTAGTCCCTTTGTTTGTAAATCATTTCATTAAAACGTTTAATTAATGATTTTCATAAAAGACAATGTTGAATTGTTTTATTAAAATCCTAATTAGATTGGGGTAGCAAGTTGAACGAAGAACCTTATAGTTGATAAGGACTTAATAAAAGCTGTTCAACCAATCTGAAAAATTTTGAATTTTAGGATCCACTAGTTGATAAGGATTAACTAGTTCTCTTAATTAAAAGCCATTTAGTTGTTTGGAAAACATAAAATTGATGACAACTCCTTCAATGGATCATGATGTCGGTCAATGTGCTTGGCTAAAGTTTTTGGACCAACCTAGCTAGACTGGGTAACAAGTGGTCCTGGCTTAGTCAATTCCCTGGCCGCGTCCGCTGGACCGCAAGGAGTCGATTCATGACTATGTAAGTCCATCGACTATACCTAAGTCAATACGATAATAATCTTGTTCAAGATAAATCGTAGCCCTCCTTGTTTTAGGAGTTGGCAACTGTAAGAAACATGTTTCGGTTGTTGAGCTACACTCAAGCCGTGACATGTCAATCTTATAGAAACCGATTTCTTGATTGACATCTTAACCTGACTGAAACCGTTGTCTCATCCCTAGAGCTTCGACGTAAGTCTAACCAAGAATGTATTCTAAGACCTGACCCAAACCGACGTGTCGTGCATACACCGAGCAAAGGGGCAAGTCATGCTAGACACGAAAACAAGGGTCCGACTAGGCTAGCCATTGTGATCCGGTTGAGCACACTCATGGTCACAAATGACTAGGGGTAAAATCGATAGGGGATCATAGATAATATGATTGACGACAAGTTCGTCTACCGACTGCAGAGTCGGACAACTTGTTGAGATACACTCAAGGTTGTCAGACTCAGGGTAGTAGGATCCCTCTCTCACAAATGTTATTTTATAATAAATTGTTTATTATTATGGCTTTAAATAAATTTAGTGGGAGAATATAGTTTTATTAAAACCATTAAAACTATACTACGGACATATACTAACTAAAGTATCTATAAAATGCAGAATGGACTCAGGTCTAAAATACATGGTAGAAAAGAACGTGCTGGATGGAACTAACTACAAAAACTGGCTTAGGAACATTAAGTTGGTCCTTTCCCTAGCTGGGATTGGATACATATTGTTCGAGGACGCTCCGGAGAAGCCCGATGAGGATTCGACCCACGAAGAGAAAGAAGCCTTTAAATTGTACCAGAGAGATGCAGAGAAGGCAAGATGCCTTACTCTAGCTTCGATGACCAACGAGCTGCAAAGGAAGCATGAACATATGGATGTTCAGAGCATACTCCTTAATGCACAAGAGTTGTATGGCAAGCGATCTAGAGCTGCCAAGTTCGAAGCTACTAGCAACCTCTGGGGCACAAAGATGACGACAGGGCCCGTACAAGATCATGTAATCAAGATGATCGGGTATGTAGAGGACGCCGCCCAGTTAGGATTTGTCCTGGACAATGAGATGTCCACGGACATTATCCTAAAGTCTTTAACTCCCGAGTTCAAGCCCTTTATAACTGGCTTTATAATGAACAGCCTTAAGACGGATCTTCCTGGTCTCCTCAATATGCTTCGGCAATTTGAGGAGATTGAGAAGAAGCCGACTGCACTGGTTGTTGGCTCTGCTACTTCCAACCAGCCGAAAGGCAAGGGAAAGAAGAGGCAGGTCCCACAACCTGCGAAGGCTAAGAATGGGAAGAAGAAGAACAAAGGGGCCCCGTCGAAATCTGAGTGCTTCCATTGCCACAAGATTGGCCACTGGAAGAGGAACTGCAAGATCTATCTTGCAGAGAAGAAGAAGGGGCATACTGATGCCTCTACCTCAGGTACAAATTAAATTCAATTAAATGCAATTATTTCCATTCATATAGTATGAGATACTTATAGACATCTGTGTAATGTATACAGGTGGCTGATATGAACCTGAGATTGGAGAAGTACGGAGATCGGTTGGCAATCAAAGCAACAGTTACTGCTGGGACCGCTCAAAGACTTCTGGAGACGATGATCGTGATGGAGATGATATTTTTCTTACTTGAATAAAATGTATCATCTTTAAGGATCGAAAACAATGAATGAGTGCTTTGCACTCAATGTTTATTTTTGATAAACAAGTTAAGGTTCTTTTCATGAACCCGTTGTTTTGGAATGGATGTCTCGTTTGTTGCAATTGAAATTGAATCGGCTTAAATTCTGTGGATGTGGCTTTTCTGTGATGGTTGCGTATATTTTCGAATAATGGTGTATAGCTTCGATAATATTGATTTTGGAGCTGACTAAATGTTAAAAGTCAATCAGTAGTTAAGTATAGGTTCCAGGGGGCGTATAAATTGTGTGCGATCACAATAATACGCATATCAAGATTAATTCTTGATTATCCGCATCTAGTTATTAAAAGTTTAATGCTAATTGTAGTTAACAGGGACGAGTACAGTATAGGACGTTTTGATTGAACGAGTCAATGTCAAGATTCCTTAAAACGATCTTGACTTGACTCATTCGACAAACCGAACCTGACACTTGTGCATTCCATCTGAGGCACTTACCAAATGGTTATTTTTTACACATAAATCTAAATATGATTTAGATATTATGTTGAAGAAATTTAACCAGGTAATTCTTAAAGTCAGTGGGAGCAAGCTCATATACTTAGTTCCGTTTTTCAGACTAAGTAAAAAGGATATTTCACTTTAATGAATCTTCTATATAAATCATTAAGTCAAAATTGTTTTGATTTAATCGTATATATATAGAGACTTAGGGTGTCAAATATGTACTTGACATATTGACACAATAAAGTGGAGTGAGCTAGAACTGACTTACGGAAATGCTAGACCCCACATCTAAATCGTATAAGCTAACTGTTAGCTATACAAAGTTAGGAAAATTGATCCAGATCATTTTTCCAAAGGATCAACCCTGTGTGATCAAAAGATGTAATTACAATCCATTAAATTCGTTGTAGACACTTGTTAGTAGAACCATTCTTAGGTTTGCCAAATCAAATGTCAAAGTGACTGATATGCTATAACAGTATGAGATACCGAGATAAATAGCCTAAGTGCAAGTGGGAGATGTAGGAAGATATATGCCCATGAGGCAATTTATCTTGATTATACGTCTTGTTCATACCGTACATGGTACGTATTATTCTAAGTATAAAATCATTTGTATTAATATACTTAGATAATATCCATAGACTTATAGTTAGGTCCTTACATATCTAGATGAGATCTCGATTATGAGTAAGTAAGAGACCGAATAGAAACGTAAGTCTAAAACGGTTCGTGATCATAGATGTGTCGAGAACTGGATATCGAGACATCGGATAGATCACTGTGTCTTCGTCTTACCTTCGGGTAATGATGATCTCATAGTCATTCGACTTGGTGAAATCGGAGACGAGACACAGGTGCTCATTGGAGAATGAGTTCACTGAACGACCAAGTTAGAGTTATTAAATGGTTAACTTTAATGATCTGTCTTTAATAACTCTAGGGTGATGATAGGTTAGTTGATCCTTAAGACCTGAAGTCATCTGTACTAACCTGTGAGCGGACGGTGTAACTTAGACCCATGATCTAGCTTCGAGGACCAGTCCTGATGAAAGATCTTAGGTTGGGTTGCACCTGAAGCTCTCGAGGTGAGTAAATGACTAAGATGGGATTCGTCACTTCCATTAAAGGGAAGTTAGTGTTACAGGCTCAGTACGGTCTTTATGTTAATCCTCAGCCGGGGTACGTTGCAAGTAGTACAACGTGTATACAATAAAGACCGCCGTATACTGACCAATGTTGTCTAATAGGGTTGACAGAAAACCATACCCTAGGCCAACAATAAACACAGTCTTGACGAAGGGATTTTAGCTAACGGCATTCATCACTGACACAGCCAATGCAAACCCTATGATACTTTTGTCAAAGGGTCGATCACGTTATGATGACTCTGAAACAGGGACGACAGCTACTGCTCGTAGTGACCGTCGTCTAGGGGTTTCGAGCCCCAACCTGTAGTAAGGTCAGGCTGTAGGGTCTCACACCGAGTAGTGTTCGTGTCTTAGTAATAGGAATATAGAATAGAGAGAAATATCATTTGATGATATTCACAAGTCAAGTTGTGAAAGTTAGTCGCATTAGCAATAGGGACAAAACGTTGCATTAGATGCAAACTTTGACTAAACGTGTTGTAAAATGGTTACGACGAATTTAGTAGGAACAAATATGTTGGAAAGGGTTACCTGGATGACGGGATCGTCCCGGTCTAAACACAGGTTCAAACCGTGTCCAAATCGGAGCTCAAACGAGTCCGGAAACGCAAAAACGGTCCAAGGAGCAGTGGGTGAGACCCACTGGGCTAAAAAGCCCATATGGAAGGGCAAACGGGCGCAGCCCGCTGCAGCAACGGGCAGAGCCCGCTGGCTGCAGCGGGCCCACGCTTGCTGGCTGCAGCGGGCCCGCGCCCGCTGCGGCAGCGGGCGGGCGGCCCGCCCTTGCTCCCTTGGGCGGGCACGCCCGCTAAGCCTAGCGGGCGCGCCCGCAACTTAAGTCAAATTAAGGTTTTTTGAAACCCCTAATGACGGCTACAAATTTTGAGAAATTGCTAAACTTTGAGCAATTGTTTAAGGGGTCAAACGAAGTCGAAATTCGTCACCGTCAGTTCCTACGCGTTCACCATTCCAAGCTCTTCTGATTGATAGCTTGTTTGGTGTCTGAAGTTTAGTATGCAAGGAGAATTAATTAGTTAAAGTTTGACTTTATGAAAGGCTAACTTTAAAGTTGAAATTAAGCCAAATGGCTTAATTGATTTTCCCTCTTCATGCGGAATGTCCCACATTGCCCGCAACGAGTGAGTGAGTGCTCACTCCCTATATAAATAGGGGTGCACTCTCCTCGTTGAAAAACACACCAGTCAACGATCGAGTAGCTCCAGAATTTTAGAGCAAGCTCGATCCGCGACTAAACTCTCTCTCTCTATTTTCCTGTTCTCCGGAGTAGTCCTAGCACGACTACAAAGGGGGTTTGGATCTGATCCGGACGTCTAAGACGCGGGTTTCTTCTCAAGTGAAACTTTCTACCGCGTGTGATCGGCTCGGAGGCGAAAGCAGCTCGGGCGGATTGGTGCGAGGGTGCGAGGCGGCTCAGGCAGATCGAGTCAACGCGGCTCGGCTACGAGGAGCTTCTCAAGACGGTGCGGTACATCTTGCCTGCCCCAGGGCCAAGATTCCGGGTATGTGGTTAAGCATTTTTAGTGTAGATTTTATTAGTCGCTTTAGTGTAGATCCTTCTTGGGGTGGTCAGATCCACCCCAAGTTGGCATAGATCGGGCTAGGTTTTGGCTCCCCAGAGCCTAGCTAAATAGTTTAGCTAGTGTAGAAATTTTGATTTCTGGTTTTCCGCTGCGCTTTTGTGCCTCCGTGGTCCGTCCGACTTAGGACGGATACGGATCCAAGCTCTGGGGGTCCGGCAAAACCCCAAAAATACATTTGGTTGGAAAATTGTTATTAGCCCCTAAAATAATTTCTCAACGCGCATAACCGGCAAAAATACATTTGGTTGGAAAACTCCTAATAAATAATATTATATGGAAAACGCAGCTCACCCTATTTTACCTCGGCCCGATGGCTCGTTTAATGCTTTTGCATGCAGTGGTCACCCTCACACATTTGCACTTAATGCAACCGAGTAGGTTCACTTGCATTTAATGCATTAGACCAATTGGGTTTGCCCAACGCGCACTACGGTCCAAATTTAAGCCCGTCATGTGCATTGAGTAAAATTGGGTATTGGGTAATTAGCATCCTGTTGTAAATGCAAGCTGCTATGTATACTTTTGCCAGTTGTGCATATTGAGTTAATGTGGTAATTTTAGATAGTTTTGATCAACACCTACAACGTTCACTAATTGGGCCAGTTGTGCACGCTGAGTAATTATGGTTACTTTTAAGTTAGCATCACGCAATTTTGTAATGTGCTGCAATAGTATCTAATTTAATGACATTGTATTAAGATATGTATTCCATCAAACTATAACATTTATGCATTCAAATGTACAAAGCACAACAAAGTAGGTACTACATCTAAACATTTTCCAACATCACATTTTGGTACTGGTATGTAATTCATGCAAGAGACTATCGTATGGATACATGGATTCCCAATAAGAAAATAATGTCAATCATGATTCCATGTATGAGCAGCTCCATCAGATCTAGCGTCACTTGCAGCAAGTATCTGGGCCATCTGTCATCTGTGTTGGCCTGTATGCGTCGAAGAAGAATCAGTGATCAACAAAAAATAGCATAAATAAGTAAATTTTTTGTATAATTAGACTTAGATAGATTTAAGATAGAACAATTGTTATCATCAAGCAGTTATGAATGCAATGAATCTGAACAGAACATATGAAGGGTCAAAGAATATCTGCAAGATGGGATGGACGAGAATGAAGCTGTTGTGGTTGCAAGAACATCTTCGCCTCCATGTGATAGGTGCAATGGGGTTGAACAGATCAGGCGAAGAGAAGCAAAGAACATCTTCGCCTCCATATAAATGTGATGTATTCAATTTCTGCATCACGGCACTTGTCGCTAGTATATTGGCCATCTTTGTGTGTTGTAGACGAAGCACTCATGAACAACAACAAAATACAAGTTTGAAGAAAAAACATTTTATAAGAAGAATCAGAGAGAATCAGATAAAGGAACTATCATCACGTAGGGTAGTGGTTGATGAGGTCTTGTGGGTATGGAAGCCATTTACAGACGAGTTGGATTGACCATGGATGAGGATGAGACCACCATAGAGTAACTGTGAGGCTACAGAAGAGAGCCCGTGAGTGCTCGTGAATATATAGCTTTTTACTCAACGCGCACAACGGGTAAAAAACATCTAGTTGCGATTAGCAAAGAGCAAAATCTATATTATCCAATAGTAATATTTCTCAAACGTATATCTTTTTGCTCACCGTGCACAACAGGTCATACTGTAACAAATCACAGTATTGTAAATATTTTAGTTTAGTGCTCACAAAGGTCACTACTTTTGCATGTAGGACGGGCTGATTAACTTTGAGTAATGGAATACAGTTTTGCTCATACGATAAGTTCTCATGTCGTGAACCTTTTCTCCACAAACATTGCAGTTATGAGCAGCTCCATTAGCGCTCACCATCGTCACTTGCCGCATGTATCTTGGCCATCTGTCCACTGTATTTGTTGAACAATAGTCAGTGATGAACAAAAAACCTAATAGAAACGAATATATTTTATAATTAGAATCATGTTAGAGAGTAATAGGACTCAAGAGAGAAAGAGACAAGATTTCTTAGCAAAAGAATAAGTCACCATAGCTAAGAGCCATGGTGCTCTATTTATATATCTCATAGTGGGGAGGCCAAAAGCCTCTAGGAGACCAAGGGTCCCCATTACTCTAAGTAATGGGGGCCTAATGAATGGGTAATGAAGGAGGGGAGGCCAAAGGCCTCCCTCATTCATAACACTCCCCCTTACACATTTATCACTTCGGTCTCAGCTACTGAGGCAAGGGGTGGATACTTCTGGATCCAGAGTAAGTGTGTTTGCCTCGTTAAAACCTTAGCTGTGGAAAACCCAGTGGGAAACCCCAACAGCTTAAGGAAAAAGAGTGCAACCCACATGTTACTCCCCCTGATCCGTACAAGCTTCAGGCTTGCAGGTCTTTCAACTGTCGCATACCAATGTTCTTTACAAGCTTTACAAAAGTACATTTAGGCAATGCCTTAGTAAAAAGATCAGCTAAGTTGTTGCATGACTGGATCTGTCGAACTTCAATCTGCTTGTCGTTCTTCTGCTCGTGCGTCCAGAAAAACTTGGGAGAAATGTGTTTTGTCCTGTCGCCTTTGATGTAGCCCTTCTGAAGCTGAGCAATGCATGCGACGTTGTCTTCGAATAGGGCAGTAGGCTCCAGATCACTGGTCTTCAGGCCAGTGGATTGGAGGATGTGTTGGACGACGGAGCGTAGCCAAAAACATTCTCTGCTCGCCTCATGGATCGTGATGAGCTCTGCATGGTTGGAAGATGTAGCAGTAGTGGTTTGTTTTACCGATCTCCAAGAGATAGCAGTACCTCCGTAGGTAAATACAAAACCTGTTTGAGATTTTGCCGTGTGCGGATCAGAGAGATAACCTGCATCAGCATAACCAAACAATTTGGGGGAGGCACCTCTCTGGTAGTAAAGTCCAAGATCAATGGAACCCTGAAGGTATCGCAGAAGATGCTTTACTCCGTTCCAGTGGCGCTTTGTGGGCGCAGCACTGTGTCTGGCTAGTAGATTAACTGTAAACGCTATATCGGGACGCGTACAGTTAGCCAGATATAGAAGTGCTCCAATGGCACTGAGGTAGGGTACTTCAGGACCCAATATCTCCTCCCCCTCTTCCAGTGGCCGGAAGGGGTCCTTATGTACATCTAGTGATCTTACGACCATAGGAGTACCTAAAGGATGACATTTATCCATATGAAACTTGCGTAGAAGTTTCTTTGTATAATTAGATTGGTGTAATAGGATTCCACCTCTTAGGTGTTCTATCTGTAAGCCAAGACAATACTTTGTTTTGCCTAGGTCTTTCATTTCAAAAGTATGTTTAAGGCTTTCAGATATCTCTTTGATCTCTGCTGGAGATCCTATGAGATTTAAGTCATCTACATATACAGCTATGATGACAAATCCGGTTCCCGTTCTTTTGATAAAGATACACGGGCAGACTTCGTTATTCGTGAATCCTTGCTGTGCAAGAAAATCACTTAGTCTGTTATACCACATCTTGCCCGATTGTTTTAGACCATATAATGATCTATGTAGCCTTACAGAGAATACGTCCCGAGGTATCTCTTTCATCTCTGGGGGTAGATTAAACCCATCAGGAAGTCTCATATAGATATTTTTATCTATATCGCCATATAGATATGCAGTCACAACGTCCATGAGCTGCATTTCTAGGCTTTCCAGAGAAGTTAGGCTGATTAAAAATCGGAAGGTGATCGAATCCATGACCGGGGAATACGTATCTTCGTAATCAATCCCCGGTCTTTGGGAAAATCCCTGGGCTACAAGGCGTGCCTTATAGCGAACGATCACATTATTTTCATCTCTTTTTCTTATGAAAACCCACTTATATCCCACAGGTTTTACACCTACTGGTGTTTGGACTACTGGTCCAAAGACTTTGCGTTTCAAGAGTGAGTCCAGCTCTACTCTTATTGCCTCGTCCCACTTTGGCCAATCATCTCTGTGTTTACATTCCGCTAGAGATCGTGGTTCGACGTCATCGTCAAATTCAGTGACGTGAACGGCAATATCGAACGCAAAATCGTCGTCGACGACTATGCTATTTCTGTCCAGTACTTCTCCAGTACGTACAAAATTTAATGATGTTTCTCCTATTGTTTCCTCTGCTGGGGAAATCAGGAGGGGAGAAGTAGCTGGTCTGAGCTCAGCATCCTGTGGAGGGATAATCTTAGTATCGCCAGGAGTCTTCCTCTTTCGAGGAACTTTATCTTTTGAACCTGGTGGGCGTCCTATTTTCATTTGAGGTACAACTAATTCTGCTGCCGGTGGGCTGCATCCATCTATGGGGATGTCAATCCTAGCTGGCGTATTGGCAGCAGGGACGTGTGAACGGACAATCTTCTGGTTGTCCGTGAATTTATCCGGTAAAAGATGTACTGTATTCTGGATGTGAAGGATCTTCAGGATCTCATCTTCACACAGATTAGTACGCGGATCATATAGGGACAAAGACTTCTGGTCCCAACTAATGGTCTCAGAAGCTTCTGGCTTCTTAGACTGTGTGCCCAGTTTTGGAAAAAATTTCTCATTAAATTCACAGTCTGCAAAACGTGCCTTGAATGCGTCACCCGTCAGGGGTTCAAGGTATCTGATAATAGAGGGCGAATCAAACCCAATATATATACCTAGACGACGCTGAGGACCCATTTTGGTCCTCTGCGGTGGTGCTATTGGGACATATACCGCACAACCAAACACTCTCAAATGAGAGATATCCGGAGGTGCGCCGTATGCTAGTTGCATCGGGGATAAAGTGTGACCTCCAGAGGGTCTTATCTTAATAAGTGATGCGGCATGTAAAATAGCATGCCCCCAAGCATCCATAGGCAACTGGGATTGCATAAGCAATGGACGTGCAATCCATTGGAGTCTCTTTATAAGGGACTCAGCTAATCCTTTTTGGGTGTGAACATGTGCTACAGGATGTTCAAATTCAATACCCGTTACCCGGCAATAGTCTTCGAAGACTTGTGAAGTAAATTCTCCCGCATTATCAAGACGTAGTTTCTTGATTTGGTTATCGGGGAAATGAGCACGCAACCTTATTATTTGTGCCAATAGCTTTGGAAAAGCTAGGTTGCGGGTGGACAAGAGGCACACATAAGACCATTTGGTTGATGCATCAATCAGTACCATGAAGTACCGAATGGGCCACTTGAGGGGTGAATAGGCCCGCAAATGTCACCATGAATTCTCTCAAGGAAGCCAGGAGACTCTAATCCCACTTTCAGGAGGGATGGTCTCGTTATAAGTTTTCCCTTGAAACAAGGGAGACATGGAAATTCACCCTTTTGAAGAATCTTCAGGTTCTTCAATTTGTGTCCACGGGATTCAGAGATGATGCGTCGCATCATTGCTGTTCCAGGGTGACCAAGTCTATTGTGCCAGAGTTCGAACTCTGGCAAGGATTGGCACGTCTGGTGCTCAGTCATATTGGCTTCTATTGGTTGAATGTATGTTTGGTAGAGACCCGACGGGAGTCCCTTGAATCGTTCGCAGATGATCTTCCGGTCATCTTTCTGACGAGTTACATACAGATATTCAACCGTATTTTCATCTCTGGTTTCTAAGTGATATCCGTTTAAACGGAAATCTTTGAAACTTACGAGATTCCTATTTGATTTAGGAGAGAATAATGCATTTTTTATTTGAAGTCTTGTGTTATTTGGGAGCAATATAATTGCTTCACCAGATCCTTCGATTATTTGGGACAGTCCTGAAATTGTGATAACAGGACCGTCATATTTATTTACGCTATTAAAATAGCAATGATCGCGAAGGATTGTGTGCGTTGAGGCACTGTCCACTAGGCACTCAGACATCATCTATATAAGCAAAAACGAAATTTTATTTGAGCGAAAATGAAAACATTCATTCGAAAATAAAAGTTCGTACTTAAGCAAATAAAAGATGAAGATACATTTAATTCTAAAAAGCATAGATAAACGATGGTGCTCAATCGAGAAGGTCGTCGTTCTCGAAGTCTTTTGCAGTAAACATTGTTGGTGGCTGAACAGCCGCCAAGTTTGTTTCAGGTAGAGACTTCTGGCTCGCCTGGCATAGATCCTGGAGGTGGCGAGGAGTGCGGCAGTTTCTGGACCAATGGCCAGTCATGCCGCATCTATGGCATTTATCCTCCCAGTTCTTCTTTGGAAGTGACACTTGCTCGGTGTTCTTTCGCTTCCAAGTGAAATTTCTTTTTCCCTTATTGTTTTTGTTTGTCTGGGGAGCTGCACCTCTTGGTTGCTTCATTATAGCTTTCCCTTTAGTGTTTTTAGCCTTCCTCTTGTTTTTCCACTTCTGGGGAGAAACGTGATGGGCTTCAGGGATAGGGGCAGTGCCAGCTGGACGTAAGTTATGAGTTGCAAGCAGTAAGTCTCGATTCTGCTCTGCCCTAAGTAGGCATGAGATCAGATCGGAGAATTTCGTGAAATTGCGTTCACGATACTGCTGCATGAGGATTGCATCTTTCTCGTGGAACGAGGTAAATGTCTTTTCCAACATGCGTTGTTCTGTCACTTCTTCACCGCACAACTTCAGGCGTGAGGTGATGTTATGAAGTGCAGAATTGTACTCAGCGACGGACTTATAGTCCTGAAGTCTGAGGTTTTCCCACTCATAACTGGCACGCGGTAATATAACATCAATTTGATGTTTATACCGAGCTTCCAGCGCTGTCCACAGGTCCTTTGGATCCTCAACCGTTAAGTATTCGGCCTTTAAGGTCCGATCTATATGTTTCCTAATGTAGATTATGGCTTTCGCCTTATCTACATCGGATACAGTGGTTGTAGGGCTGCTGCTAGTTGTAGCAGAAGCTTCGGCCGCTGCGGGGGCCGAGGAAGGAGCCAAAATGGACCCAAGGAGGGCCATCGAACGCAAGTGGAACTTCAGGTCCACTCGCCAACTCAGGTAATTTGTCCCTGCAGAGTCAAGGACTTCGAAATCGACGCTTGCCAATTTTGCCATTTATCTACGCAATTTAAAATGAGCATGAATTAATTAAAATTAAAAATTCATGCATAAAAAAATAAACAAGTAAAAATGCGGGGATCGGCCAGATACCCAAAAATAAACAGTCCAAAGTTCGTTTACAGTCCATAAAAGGAAAGAAAAATACAACTGCGGAAACCCAAACTGAACTGGGTCCCTATATCTCCGTCTTCATATGTTGTTGCATCGAGCTTTGGCTTACACAGTCATGAATCGACTCCTTGCGGTCCAGCGGACGCGGCCAGGGAATTGACTAAGCCAGGACCACTTGTTACCCAGTCAAGCTAGGTTGGTCCAGCAAACTTAGCCAAGCACATTGACCGACATCATGATCCATTGAAGGAGTTTTCATCAATTCTATGTGCTGTTGCATCGAGCTTTGGCTTTAAAATACAAATTTCCTCACTTACAAATTCTCTCAAAAGAAAATAAAAGTGCAAGGAAAGTAAATAGGTATACAATGGCCGATCCCGAAAAACACATTTTTACTGATTTAAACATTCACGCAGTTCTAAATATGCTACAGGCATAAAAATAAACAACCACGCATATATCTCAAGCATAACATATGGTAAAGGAAACTAGAAAATATAATTATCTCGTAGACCACGTGGAAACGTCATACACCGTTAGGTTAGTTGACTAACGGCAGAGCGGTCTCAGGATCTTTAAGGTAGTTATATTTTGAAAAAATAGAATCCTAGTAAACCATAGATAATAATTTGCAAGAGCGATGTTTAAATAAATTTTTCAACATGGACTATATAAACTAATTGTGTTTTTACAAAGTTTTCTCTGAGTTTAAATATGCCAATTTTATATCCCGTTATAAAAAATATAAATATTTCTCATATTTCAAATGCCGAATTTATAAATTATTTTGTGGCTTCGGGCCAAAAAATAGTTTTAATTATATGGGCTTGTGGCCCATTCCGCAGTTACGCATAATCATTTGCCTCTAAATTTTGGCTTCGGGCCAAATTAGAGTTTTAGCTGTTAAAAAAAATAAATTTGTAATTGTATGGGCATGAAGCCCAACTCACTGAAATTATAACACAATGGCCCATAGGGTTTATTTTGTGAAAACCCCTAATCTCACTAAAAACAGGAGGTTTCATTGATGTATGTGTTCCCATTGGAAGGTGAGGCACTTTTGACCTGTGGTTATTGGGCTTCTTGAGTCCCTACACCCAATATGATGTCACTTTTGTGAAGCTATGAGGCCACGTATGGCAGTCACTAAGAAAATGTGTTAATCATGCGGGAAAGGTGTAGCAAACATTGGGAAAATTCCAGGGAAACAGTTTGGTTAACTAGAAATCCATAGAGAGCTAAGGGATGAAAGTTTGCTTTGAACTGTTATGCAATTCACACATATTTTGTTGAACACCTAGTGCACTTCTTCGTATTAATCTTTCTTTAATCAATATCTAACAATTTACATATTTTCTGTAATGTTATACATGATCTCCAAATGTTGTAAAGTGACAGGACTATATCCAGAGTAACGAGAATTCATGTAAAGTGATAGGCACAAAGTGATAGGACTATATGGACTATATCAGGTTCTACAGTTAATCTCTCTTCGCATACAAGAATTTATTTTAATCGGATATAGTCCAGTCACAAGAAAAATTTATTCCAGAGTTGGAACTTCATTTCGATATAGTCCGATCATCATTTCGATATAAATGTGATTGATAACAAATTTTTCTTTCTATTATTTTAATTTTTACTTGTATGCAAACATGGTAAAAAATTTTATGTATAGTCCGTTGTAATCTACGGGAATAAGAAGTATACCTCTAGATCGATGATCTAGGGACGACCGTAGAAAAGATCCGTAGAAATAAAGATCCGAGCTTCCGAACGCTTCCGGAATGCCGCAACGCTCCAACGAATCGCCGCAGCAACCAAAGATTCCTTGCGCGTAGGGGATCAATTTGGTGGGGATTTTAGGCTTGGATTCTTGCTCAAGGAAGAACACGTGCTGATAACGTGTTAGAGAGTAATAGGACTCAAGAGAGAAAGAGACAAGATTTCTTAGCAAAAGAATAAGTCACCATAGCTAAGAGCCATGGTGCTCTATTTATATATCTCATAGTGGGGAGGCCAAAAGCCTCTAGGAGACCAAGGGTCCCCATTACTCTAAGTAATGGGGGCCTAATGAATGGGTAATGAAGGAGGGGAGGCCAAAGGCCTCCCTCATTCATAACAAATCAGAAATTATCAGATAGAGCAATTAGTATCATAAAGAATATTGCAACTTCACATTTTGGCACTGGTATGAAATTCAATAATGGCATTCGTAAGAAATTCTTCTGAGCATAGAGAGAAATGAGGCTGCACAAATTCCGAGCAGATTGCTCAGTTTGAGAGATGATTCCTTGTTGGCACCTTCAGGCTAATGACAATGTGAAACAGTCCAGAACATTGGGTGCTTCTTCGGAAGGAGTAAACAACATCTTCGATGCCATATAAATGTGATGTATTCAATTTCAGCATCACGTCAATTGCCGCAAGTATATTGGCTGGCCATCTTTGTGTGTCGTAGACGAAGCATTCATTAAGAACAAAATTAACATGTTAAAGAAAAAATATTGTATATGTAGAATCATATAGAATCATATAGAACACTATCACTCAAGAAGTGTAGTGGTTGACGATGTCTAGTGGGTAGGGAATTAATTTATATAGACGAATTGGAACGGGTATGGTCTGTATGGATGAGGCTGAGACTATAGCAGAGTTATTGTGTGCTACAGTGATGAGAGCTCGTGAATATACAGAAGATTGCTCGTGAATCTGCAGCTGGGTGATACCAGCCAGATGTTGTACCAAATAATGCTTTGCTGTTGCGATGCGCGTTGGGCAAAATTGGTAGCATATAAAAATTATCTCAACGCACAAAACGGGCAAAATTACATTTGGTTGGGATTACCAAAGAGCAGAATCTATAGTTTACATTTGTCAACTGATTTGAATTCTATGGCTGATTATGACTAGCAAAGAGTGGCGGGGATTTTTTGATTTTGGGGAATGGAGGGAGGAGATGTGGTTTTAGAGAGTATAGAGGTGGGAATACATTTGGTTGGAAACCTCTTAATAAATAATCCTGTATGGAAAAACGCAGCTGATCATCTATTAAGACTTACCTGGCTCGAAGGCACGCATTTAATGCAGAAGACATTTGCACTTAAATGCAAAAGAGTAGTTTCACTTGCGTTTAATGCATTAGACCATTTGTGTTTGCTCAACGCGCGCACCGGAACAAATAAATGCCCCTTTTGCACGTTGAGCAATTTTGGTTGGTGATTAATCAGTGACCAGTTGTAAATGCAGGCTGATATATATATATAATTACTAGAAATAACCCGATTTGACCCGTTTTCCACACGTTGCGTATGAAGTGTAATGTTGTAAATGCAGCCTAATATAAATACAGTGTAGCCTATTAGGCTGTCTTATTCTGTAAACAGTAAGCTTTGTGTTGTCTTTTCACTTATATGTCTTGGAATTTGGAATTTTGACTGGCAAACAAAAGATAATTCAAGAAATGGACGTGTATGGTAAACTTTGTATTTTTGGTTACAGCCTTTACAGTCTGTCTTGATCTTGTCTTGTGTGTCTTGGAACTGCCGAACCGAAGATATGGACAAAAGTAAGCAGATATTTTTGCCAATTGAAAACCCATCAAGAGTGACGTCACCGTCATCGCATTATATTTGCTGCAATGTTGAATTATTTATTTCGCATTTCTGGTCATTTATTTTCCCTCTGATTTGGTGTTTTTTTCTTAATTATTGTGATTTTTTATTGAACGTTGTGCGCGCTGAGTAATTATTTGTTACGACAGTTTTGCTCAACGTGCACAGCTTGGTGTAATTTGATCAGTTGTGCGCACTGAATTATATTTCCAGACGGTATACCTTTTTATATAGCATGCACAACTGGTCATATTTTAACAAATCAAAGAAATGTAGATATTTTTGCTCAGTGCTCGCACAGGTACCTACTGTTGCCTACAGGAAGGGATGATTAATTGTGGGTAATAGATTATGTAATATAGTTTTGCTCAGCACGCATAACGGTCATGGCATCTGACTGTTGTGCGCGATGATCTATTGTGTTTAATTGCATACAGTTTGGCTTCGCGCGCAAAAGGGTCATACCTACGTCCAGTTGTGTGATCTGAGTAATTGTGGATAACCAGATACAGTTTTGCTCAGCACGCACAGAGATTAAACAAATCGATGTGACCGTTGTGCATGCTAAGTAATTGTGTGCACACGTAAATAGTTTATCACAACGTATAGCATGAAGGTCACAACTTTTGCCCGTTGTGCGCGCTGGGTAATTTATAGTTCGGTGAACAGTTTTTGCTTAGTAATATCAATGTCGGACATTGATTCAAGTAAGCATCAATGTATATATCACCTATATCAATTTGGTATTGTCATGTACTTGTATCAAATTAAATGACATAGTATTAAGGTCTGAATTCTAACATACTACAACATTATGCATTATAATGTACATAATGCATAAATGTAATTTATAGTTCGGTAAACAGTTTTTGCTCAGTAATATCAATGTCGGACATATATATCACATATATCAATTTTGTATTGTCCTGCAATTGTATCAAATTAAATGACATTGTATTAGGGTCTGAATTCCAACATACTAAAACATTTATGCATTATAATGTACATAACACAACAAAGTTGAAACTACAGCTAAACATTTTGCAAGTTCACATTTTGGAACTGGTATGAAATTCAATCACGGGAATATCCTAATGGTACATTGATTCCCTATATGAAAAACTTTTCAAAGTAATGCTGAACAGCTCAAGCAAGATGGCATTTATGATCAGCTCCAATAGCGCGCACCATCATCACTTGCCGCACGTATCGTGGCCATCTTGTCACACCTCGCTGCGTGTCGGTGCGACAAGCCGCGTTATTAAATACCAAGCGTAAATGTGTACACCAAACATTTTGCAGGCCACTGCATCGCTGAGGAAACACAGGCAATAATAATATGTTCTGAAAGTAACCTCTCATGGCCCTCCCACCAGTCTCTGGCCTGATGGGTCAACTGGCGCCTCATCAACTCCACCCAGCCGTCTCGGAGAAACCGACACATCGTCATATCATCCTCAGTATGCCATAGCCACTCATCTACCTCTAGGCTACTATCCTTTCCTGAGAAATATCATAGACGCAGTGCTCTGAACTCCTTGCCCAGTCGGAAGTCCATTCCCACCCTCCATATGCAGGTGAAGAACAGAACAAATGAAATAGTACCATGTTTTGTAAAAGTACGTGTAAAATTTCACCAACAATTTTGTAAACTTGTTTTATCAGTGTAATGCTCGAGATAGCGGAATACATTGATATCACAGAGAGATCGTCCATCACCGTATAAGTAACCACTCCTTTAACGAAGTTGGCTGATCTGCATTCTTCAGTGCTTGTCCCTGTATGCGTTGAAAAAGCATCAGTTATGAACACAAAAAAAGCATAATTAAGTAAAAATTGGGTATAAAGACTTGCAACTTTACATTTAGGCACTGGTATAAAAATAAATCATGGTTACTTCTTCTCAGAAGTATCACGCTTCTGTAAAACATATGAAGGAGTAAATAACATCTTCCAGTACATATACATGCGATGGCTTCAATTTCTTCATCACGTCAATTGCCGGTAGTATATTGGACATCTTTGTATGTTGAAGACGAAGCAGTGATGAACAATAGGATAAATTTAGCATGTTGAAGAAAAAATATTGTATAAAGTAGAAACAGATAGAATCAGATAGAATACTATCATCAAGAAGTGTAGTGGTTGACAAGGTTTAGTGGGAAGGGATGCCATTTATAGACGAATTGGCCTGGCCCATTGATGAGGACGAGAGACTATAGTAGAGTTATTGTGCGTCTACCTAAAAGAACTCGTGAGTCTATAGAGGAGTGATATTGAATATACAGATGAGTGAATCTACAACATATTGTTACCAGCCACATGTTATTCCCAAGAATGTTTGACCTTTGTGGTGCGCATTGAGCAAAATTGATGGCCTATAACAAAATTGCTCAACGCGCACAATGGGAAAAATTATGGCAGTTGTGCGAGTTGAGCAAATTATTTATGTTTATACAATATTACTCATAATTCCATATAGAGGAATGTTACAAAATGGGACACCATTAAATCCAACAACGTGACACATGAGTATCATTCACATAGATATATGATGTCTTATTCTGTAAACAGTAAGATATGTGTTGTCTTTTCACTTATATGTCTTGGAAGTTGGAAGTTTCACTTATATATGCTGTCTTGATCTTGTCTCTTGTGTCTTGAAACTGCCGAAACAAAGATATGGACAAAAGTAAACAGATATTCTTGCCAACTGATAACCCATTAATCAACTAAACGTCTGTGTATTATATTTGCTGCAATGTTGATTTATTTATTTGGCATGACAGTCTGAACATTAATTCTCCCCTGTTTTGTGTTTTTTCTTAATTATTATGATTTTTTATTGAACGTTGTGCGCGCTGAGAAATTATTAGTTACGACAGTTTTGCTAAACGCGCACAGCTGGGCGAAAATTTCAGCAATTGTGTGAGCTGGATTATATTTTCGAAAGGTATACCTTTTTACACACCGTGCAGAACGGGTCATATTAAAAAATCAAAGATAAGTATTTATATTTGCTCAGTGCTCGCAACGATCACTACTGTTGGACGTAGGACGGGATGATTAATTGTGGGTAATGGATTATGTAATACAGTTTTGCTCAGCGCGCACAACGGTCATCACAACGATCATGGCATCTGAAGTTTGGTTGCGATGAATTGTTATCGTTTTAATTGCATATAGTTTGGCTCCACACGCAAAACGGTCACAATTACGTACAGTTGTGTGATCTGAGTAATTGTGGATAACCAGATACGGTTATGCTCACAGCCCGCACAACGATCAAATAAATGATGTGACCGTTGTGCGCGCTGAGTAATTATGTGTAAACGTAAATGTTTTATCACACCGTATAGCATGACGGTCACAACTTATGTCCGTTGTGCGCGCTGGGTAATTTATATCTCGATAAACAGTTTTTTACTTGGTAATTTCAATGTCGGACATTGATTCAAGTAAGCATCATTGTATATATCATATATATCAATTTCGTAATGTCATGAAATTGTATCAAATTAAATGACATTGTATTAAGGTCTGAATTCTATCATACTACAACATTTATACATTATAATGTACATAACACACCAAATTTGAAACTACATTGCGTACATTATGGCATAAAACACCAAAGAATATCTACCCACAATCACTCTTCTCTGTCAATGATCAAAAGAACATTATAAGACAAGAGAAAGGCTGGTGGAAGGCCCGTCCACCTCAAAAACCTGGCGGAGGTGGAGGTGGAGGTGGTGGTGGTGGTGGTGGTGATGGTGGGGCAACAATACGGATGTCTCTATGAGAGGGCACCAGAGTCTCCATCTTCTCTTGTACGTTCGACATTATGACCATCATAGTGTCGAAGTCGCTATGCAGAAGTGAGATCGCCAGATTGGTGTTGGAGAGATTTGTTTCAATTTCTCCTAACCTATGAATAAAGTTCACTGGCTGATGGGATGAAGATGATGGAGCAGATGCGGGACTTACATTGCCTATGAGTATATCCTTAAGCTGACGTTGTTCATCGGTAAGTACAGAGACAGAAGTAGTCAGCGTCGCGAGTTTGCTACGGAGGGTGTGAATAACAGAGTCCTGACGGTGAGACATCCCAACCATAAAGCGGAGGCTGGTACAGATGTCCTCGAGTGGAGCTTTTTCAGCCGGAGATGGAACTGATGAACCTGCCTGTGCAGGAGGAAACCCAGGAGGAGGCAACAGCACATTGTGTTCACCTTGCGTTGGACCAAGCGAAAGCACATCCTGCTGTAACAACCCGCTCTCGGGCGCCCGTTACTTATTTGATTTACTTGCAGGTCCCGCAGTTTACCAGTGAAATCAGCATAGCCACAACTCAGAGATGTACCACAACACTCAAACCAGCGTACAGACATTATTACAGTCCAAATTAAAGTACAGCAACAACCAGCACTCTCTCTCACAAATACATAAAAGGAAAATACTGAAAAGAAATGCGAAATAGAAATACATGGTACAACACACACACACACACACACACACACACACACACACACACACACACACACACACACACACACACAACAGCTAAAACTCTGCAGCCTATGGGTCAAACTCAGGCTCCTCGAACTCTGGTGCAACCTCCTCGATCAGGTCGTCGTCTGCCGGTGCCATAAATGGAACCGAAGGTAAGTCACAACAATTCTAAATAAAGAAAAGGAGTATTGTACAAGTATGACAAAGTGGAAGTAAAGTAAAGTACGGTATAGTGTCTGTACAAGTGTGGGAATTAAAGTAACTGAGCAACTGAGTGGTAAAAGTAAACAACACTGAAAAGAGAGAGCATCTGTACGTGGGAGTGCAAGTGTAACAGGCTACTGTTGTAGCTCATAGCGTGACAAGTAAAGTACGGTGCCTGTGTAAAAGTAACTACGTGACTCAAGTCGGAGAGAACAATATGTGACCGTTCAGTTCACCTCTTGCTCGGGTGCGCTTACCCAAACGAATGCCGAAACCCAGGCAGCAGGACAGGTATTTTGCCGAAACTCAGGCGGCAGGACAGGGCGCCGAAACTCAGGCGACAGGACAGGAAGATTGAACTCTAGTCACTCCCGTACTCTCACAAACTGTGAGTTATCCCAAAACCCCGGTGATGTGTCAAGTGTAAGTTCTTTACATGAAGTTCCACAGGATGTTCCACAGGATATTTCACATGATGCTAGTCACACCAGGTCAATTGATTGACTTCCTTATTGTGAAACAAAAAGTCGGAAACTCGTTCCAAGCAGACTGTGCCAAGTACAGAGGATAAAGACAAGTCCAACACAAGAAGGTGTTGCTTCCGTACTTCGAGCACGTAGTAGTGTGGTGCTACAAGTTCGTACAAGCACAGTGGACTAGATTTCTAAATTTAGAACCCGTCGTGACTTACCAAAATCAATATCGTCGTAGTATGCTGGAAGAGGATATAGGGCTTCCTCTGAAGTTGGTACACCAGAGTCTGTACCCGCAACACAAAATACTTAGTTAGAAAACACGACTTTTCCTATTTAAATAATTAGGTCGCTTTGATTTTTAAAACTCGTTAAAATGGTGTCGGAAATTATTCAAAATTTTTATATAAGCCAAAAATAAATATTTTGAGTTTATAGCAAGAGGGAAGCATTTTCAGAAGCTTCTGCAATTTTTTTATAATTTTCAGAACTCAAAATAGCTTTTAAAACCCAATTTATTTAAGTTGGAAAAATGATTCTGGGAAAAGTAGGCGTCTAATCGAGATGAGACTAGCGCCATTGGGTACGGAATATTGTTTCCGATTTTCTGGAGCTATCCTCACATTTTTCTGAGTCTTATATTTTAAGTTAGGGATTTAAAACCATAAAACCTATTAATTAATTAATTAATTAATTACGTAAATACGAAATTGCATTTCGTATTTACGAAAATGCCATTGAAATATAATACCCCCCGTTCGTTCTTTGCTCCCGATCACCGTGGGGAGGGGGGTGTTTCTCGTCGACCGGCGGCGGCGGTCGGAGGGGGCGATGGACGGCGGCGTCGGAGGCGATGGTCTGCGGCGGGAGGGAGCAACGGCGATGGTGTTGGGAGCTCGGTGTTGTGGGGGTGCTTCTGTAGGCGTTGTGTCGGGGCTGTCAGGCAGAGCGATGGCCGTGGCGGCAATAAGGGCAGACGACGGCGACGTGGGTTGAACGGCGGTGGTGATAAGGCGACAGAGGCGACAGGCAGCGGTCGGGCTCGGGGCACGTCGGCTGCTGCTGCTGGAGCTCGACGCAACGGTCGACGTGGGGGGTGTTCGTCGGACGGTGGCGTGCTCCGACAGTGGGGTCGGAGGCGGTAGTCGGCGGCCGTCAACCTCCGGTGGCGTGGGGGGAGGGAGAGAGAGCACGAGATAGAGAGGGTGAGAGACAAAACGAGGGCAGGGGAGTTCGTTGCCGCGGCATGTGTTGGGTTAAAACGAACTGAACGAAGAGAGGGAGAGAGGTACAGTGTGTGAGAGTTTGGACTGAATGTGGGTTGTTTCAAACGGGAAAAAGAAATAGCCTTGGGGTTGAACGAGAGAAGAAGTTGGGTTTGTTTGAAAATGAAGGGGGCTGAGCTTGCCTTCGAAAGTCGTAGACTGGGTTAGCTTGCGGTCTTGGGTTTCGAACCTAAGGAGGAAGAGAGAAATACACTGTGTGCGTGTATGGTTAAAGGAGAAGGGGAGTTTAAATAGGGGTTAACTAATGGCAATCTTGTAATTAGTAGGGGACAAGTTAAAGAGGGTGGATGAGTGTTGGATCTGAAATGATTCAGATCCAACCAACCAAATCGGTGGATAATTAGGACGGTTGGGGGATTATGGTAGAAGTAAGTGGGTAAGAGTTAATTAGTGAATGTAATTAGTGAAAACCGGAGGGTTACAAGCCCGTTTTCACGAACGACTCCGAAAAATTACGAAAACATACACACGGGATCGTATCGTCGCGAGGATCGTGAATACAAGATCCGTTTTGGGATTTGAGCTATGGAAATATTAGTTTTAGGCCAAAACGTTTAGAAAGCGGGTTTGCGGGTTCTAGGTTGAAATGATATTAGAAATTTACGAAATTAATGTGGAAAGCCCTAAAAGATCATAGGATGCTTCTGTAGAAGCTTGAAAATGTTTTGAAAATGTTTGGATAGAAAATAAATTCATCGACCCAAAACAGTAATTATTGAAAATGAATTTTTATCGAAACGGTTTTGAGTATTTGAGGAAATCTGAAATTGCTGAAATACAATATAATAAGTCTAGTGTTTCAAGATATTTTTATAAGAATTTTTGAAATCAGTTTTAATATACAACTCCTGACTAACCACTATAAAGAGATTTTTAAAATTGTTGAAAAATATGTTAAATACGTATTTGAAGTGTTTGAAAAATACATGCCGTTACATCCTACCCTCCTTAAAATAATTCCGTCCTCGGAATTAAGAGGATCGATAATTGCCTAAGCAATTCAAACGATCGACCGGAAGGCTTGACGAATGACCACGACATAGGACAATAAGTTGTTAATAGCATGAAATATAATGTTATATCACAGCATCAAGAAAACAATAGATGTTATATATGAATACATACTATTGACATCACCATAGTTTCCGTAACTAGTTTCGAAACCTAGTATCATCAGCATAGTTATCTCGACTTTTCAAGTAGCCAAAATATGATATAATGGTGTTACATGAAAATGAGGGCTATTATGATGATGACATCTGTTCGAACTTGGAACCTGAGGTGATAAGTCAATAGCAAGTTATTTAAACCACATAAAATGGAAGACCATAAAGTTTAAAATTTTCCACTCATGCCAATGATGACTACATGGTCTTAATCATGTAAATCATCGCCATAGCATACATAAATGTAAGGGCTAATCCATATGCATTCGTGTTGTTACAAATTAATCAGCCGAACACAAAGGACTTCATCTGCCATGCTACCAAATTACAAGCCAATATCCAGATCGACACTAACAGGCAAATATAAGGCCAATTCTCAAGGGTCAAGATCATCGCTACCACTTCTTCCAGCAATCTCCATAACATCCAACAAGAAACCAACATCCTAGCCGTCTCCCAAATCCGAGCACAAGACAGACATCCAACTTCAACGCCTAAGGCCAAAAGGAAGCCAATACTCATCCCCAATGATACTCGTTGCCAACACCATTGGTCGACATCTACGGTTATCACCATCAGCCCTAAGCAATTTAACGACCAAAAACTCACGAACCCACAAACACGAAGGAGCGGCCCTAAGAAGGAATCGAAGCGGGGCAGCTCAATGGAGAAGAACCAGAAAAAGGAGCTCCAAATAATACCAAGAACGGTGAATTCCCAAGAACTCAACCACACGGCAACAACGAGGTTGACGGCAAGGGCTGTCGCTAAGCCCAACAATCCCCAAAGTCGTTGATGGGCCATCGACGGTTGTCGATCCAAGGCGGCGAGGTGCGACGGCTGCGACTGCGTGATGTGGCGGGGGCCTCTGGGATGGGGTGGAGCTTCGGATGAGGCCGGAGGAGCTCGGGCGAGATGGGGTGGTCTCGATGGGAGAGAGGCGGGGTGGATGAGAGGGTGATGTCGGGGAGAAGGGGAAGCAGTAGGATGACTTGGTGAGGAAGAAGAGGGGAAAGGGAGTGAGGGTTTAAAGGGGGTGCCGAAAGTCATTGGTAGGGTAGGGTAGGTTAGGCGGGAACGGGGCTCGAGGCAAGGATAAGGACAAAAGGCACTAACGAAGGGGGGTGGTAGGAGGGAAAGGATTCAAACCCATGGAAAATCGGGTACAAGACGAAAGTAGGGTTAGAAAGGAAATACGAGCTCCCGAAGGATGCAAAAACACAACAGCCTACACGTGCACGTTACGTTTGACTCGTCTCAAAAATCTCCAGCACCATCCTCGAATACTTTTGAGCGTCCTTCCGATCGGCTTCTGCTGAGAAATTCTGACTTCTGATGATCGAAAATTCGAACAATATCATCCGTAGCTAGAGTTCAAGCAAACTAGAAATAGAAAGATTCTAAGAAGGTCAATCGAAAGGTCATCAAGCTAAAGGAATGTTGATATTGAAGAAGATCGATGGCGTTACATATTCATAATTCACGTCCTTGCGGTCCAGCGGACACGGCCAGGGAAGTGACCTATCGCTTTTGCATAAGGCTCATCAGGCAGACCAATCGCTTTTTCATAAGGCTAGGGGCCACTCCCCCAGCGAACAGAATGAAAACTTTGGTTTGCCATAAGTCTGGAGCTACTCCCCAGTAGGATGACCATTCGTTTTGCCGCAAAGCTGGGAGCCACTCTCCCATCGGGCAGAATGGAAATGCCGGTTTGCCGTAAGGCTAGGGGCTACTCCCCCACTAGCAAGACATTTCCACCGGTCTCTTCGTAGGGTAAAAAGACATTTTCCACGCAGTCGATCGAAGACATAAATAGGGGTGCCAACATGGTAAACATAATTTCCCGCACCTTATGCTTCCTACCTTCGATGGCAAGTCCGAGCTGTAGAAGGGGTCCATAATGGAACCAAAACCCTACTCATGCTAGTCCCAAGACTCAGAATCATACTAAAGGACCAAGGATTTTTCATAGAACAAGATATGGACGACAACAACAATGTAACGCCATGTATCTTTTAGTCGTGTTTGTTTGTTGCGTGACTGTATTTATTTCAGTCATCCGAGTGATTTTTCGTTTGTATGTTCCTTCTACGCATCGATGCGAGCGCGCCTATGTTTTTAAATTTTTTATCATGTCGTGATTAATTAACTTATGACCCTAATTAATTACTCCTAACTAAAATATTCATTAACCCTAATCCTACCAGATTGAAATCCCACCGAATTATATCGGTGAGATCCAACAATGCCTTCAATCCCCTCCCCCACACACCCCCTTCTTTCCTTTAGCAGGTAAGATCCATGTATTACGGATCTCAATTCATTTTGTTCCTCCCCCCATCCAGCTTTCTCTCTTCATGCTGCCCCCCCCCCCTCATTATTCTTATAACAACAACAGCAGGCAACATCAGCAAATTCCCATCTCCCTGCAAATATCTCCTTCTCCCTGTAATTCCAACCAAATTGGAATTCATCAAGCCCAAATCAACATTCAACCCAAATCAAACTCAAATTCAAAACCCAAATCAGAATTCAGCCTATGTCAACCCAAGTTCAAACATCCCAGATCAAAATCTCATATTGAAAGTGGAAGAATCTGAAATCAGAAATCAAGTTCAGAAATTTCAAATTGGAGGAGAGAAAGAGAGAATTGAGATCTGCAATTTCAGATTGAATCAAACCCAACACCAAATCCTCCTCTCTCATGTGCCCTCTCCTCCCTGCCCAGGCCGTGTCGCCACCCCCTGTTGGCCGCGCCGCCGCCCTCTGCAGGCGCCGCCGCCCCTTGCGCAATCTGCCGTCGTCGCCCCATAGCCCAAGCCGCGCCGCCCCCTGCTGGCCACCGCTGCCCCCTTGCGCCCTAGCTCATCCTCTTGAGCTCCCTGCAAGGAAAAGTAAGGAGAAAAGGACAGGAGAAAGAGAGGAAGAAAAAGAAAGGAGAAAGAAAGAATAGAATAGAAAGAGAAGATAGAAGAGAAGAAGAAGAAAGGTATAGCTTATTGGGGTTTTAAGTTATCTTGTTGGGTTTGGAAATATATCTTATTGGGTTTAAGCCATCTTATTGGGTTTAAAATTATTGCCATTGGGTTTTAATGGGTTTTAATGGGTTTTAATGAGTAAAGCTTAATGGGTCTTGGGTTTAAGTCATACCTAATGGATATGGGTGTTGGGTATATGCTTATTGGGTATGGTTTCAAATGGAGTTAGCTTGGGTATGGGTTTTGGGCTTAAGTTATGTTTATTGGGTATGAGTTTTATTGGGTTTTAATTAAGTTAGTATTAATGTTAATATGTTATAGCTTAGTTAAAAATCATGTTAATAGGTTAATGTATATGTTAATACTAATAAATAATTCTGTAAGTGATCCTGCAATAGATTAGTATAAATATATTAGTATGTTATAATGTAATGTTAATTAGTTCTGTTAGTCTTAATAAATGATGTTAGTATTATAAGTTGTTAGTGTAAGAATGATGTTAGTAAGTATGTAGTATATTATTTTAGATAAGTATTATATAACAATAAATCTTTATGTGTAATTAATAAAAACGGTATATTAAATGCTAAACGTATGTGGTTAAATTCGTTTAGCCTAATATGATTAACCTGATGACGCAGATCAATCACATTTCTCACCACGATCAACTGGACACCCAAAACCGTCCCAGTCAGGCAAGTGTGCGAATTATTGCAGTTTATTACATTTTAATTGCATTTCGACTTGTTAATGAAAAACACATATATGCAACATGTTCTTCAATTAACCAATTAATTTCTTGTTCTGAAATGCCTTGAATTGCTTGTACACATATATCATGCTTCACACTATACTTTGTTGGATATTGGACTCCCCGGATTTGGTTTTGGATGATGAACAAACATAAATATAATATGAACTAACACTTTGTGAGCGCAGTTATGGAGATCGTCGCCAAATTCACATGAACATCAATTACGACGCCTCAAGACTTCTCAAAGCACGTGATCATATGCCTAAAGCTTCGTTGAAGCTTATGGGCCTATTTAGAAGTCATGAAGATTCGATTGAAGCTATTGAAGACGGTATCGTCAAGTTTAATTTATAGTCTTTAAGCTTCTTTCGTAGAATGTTAAGCCTTGAGTAGGTCTTACGTTTTAATTCTTCATAACGCTCATATCTTAGCTCTAGGATCTTAGTAGAAGTCCATACAATCCTTCCCGAAGCATCGCGCTTCGTTTCGCGACTTCTTGTGCATGTTAGTTGGTTCAAGAAGAAGAACTGACTGACTAGATGGTGATCTAGTCGGTCAGCCAAGCTTCTTGGACCGACTAGTTTCAGTCAATTTTATCTGTTAGTCGGTCCACGTTGAGTAACCGACCGACTAGTTGTGAAACTAGTCGGTCAGCTACTCTTCTTAGACCGACTAGTTCCTTAGTCTGTACTTTGATCTTTTCTCAGTTTACTCATTAGTCGGTTTACGTTAATTGACCGACCGACTAGTTGATGAACTAGTCGGTCGGTGGTTGTTCTTTGACCGACTAGTTGGGTTCAGAAAAGAGCCGTTGGAGCTTTCATTGAAACGTTTTTCTCTCTCTCTCTCCTCTATCCTATATATACTTGATGGGTTGCATTCATTGCTGCCAAGGCTGATATTATTGCAAGTTTAGAGATCAAGAGAAATCATTCCAAGTTCATTCAAAGCTCATTTTTTCCATTCAATAATCTCTCCTCACTCTTACTTCCAAAGAGAGATTCATTGAGTGTGAAGCCTTCCAAGCCAAGTGCTTGATTCTAGGTCACCAACATCCCCAAAGCTCTCCATCGCTGATCTACATCTTGGAGCTAGGGTTTGGTGCCACTTCTTCTCCAAAATCATCCTTGCCCTAATTCGTAAGCAATACTCAAGGCATAGGTATTTTGTTCGGTAAGAAGTTTTCTTATTTCATTTCATATTTGATTTGTAAGTTTCACTCTCGGTTGTGAGAGTGTGGTTGTGATCCCGGGTTGTGGGAGTCACAAATTACATTTTGTATGATTTGACTTGTGGAGGATTTTCACAAGTATTTCATAGTGGAAATCTTGAGTTAGGGTTTCTAACTCAAGTATCCGGAGGGGATCCGGGTGGTTGGGACGTAGGATCACCGGGAACAAGTCGGGGAGACTTGGGTGGATCCGAACCCAGTAACATCTCTTGTTAGCCTTGTTAATTTTGTTGTTGTCATTCAATTTAAGCTTTCGCAAATTGATTTGGTAGTTGTTTGCATTATAATTAGGAATTATACTCCTTGTTATTTTTAAAGTACTATTCAACCCCCCTCTAGTACTTGTGCAGTAGCTTGTAGGGCATTACATTTGGTATCAGAGCCTTAGCTATGTCTGCCAACGACAACATGACCGTGCGTCCACCTTCCAACTATGACACCTTCAGGAACCGTGAAGGAGCATCTTCAGTGATGGAAGGACATTCCTCTACAAGGCCTCCATTCTTCAACAGTATCAACTACGGGTACTGAAAATGCCGGATGGAAACCTTTCTCCGGAGTGCATCTTTATGGAGGACCACAATGAAGGAATACATCGAGCCCGAAGAAGAAGACTTCGAGAAATGGACAACCGCGGAGGTCGCCGCGGAGGTAAGCAATGCCAAGGCAATGAACGCCTTGCAATGCGCGTTGGAGCCCGAGGACTTCAATAAGATATGCACATGTAAGAGTGCATATCAAATTTGGAATTCCCTCCTCATTCTACATGAAGGGACGAGTAGGGTAAGAGACTCTAAACTCGTAGTTGTAAACAAAGATTACGAAATGTTTCATATGCAACAGGGCGAGAAGATGAAGGAGTATTACGCTCGCTTCGTCGACATCATAAACGAGTTAGAGGCTCTCGGTAAATCCTACACCCAAAAGGAGAAGTGTTCGAAGCTTATCGAAGGACTTCCTTCTTCTTGAGAAAAGCGTACCTTCGCCATCGAGGAAGGTAATGACATGAATAAGTACACCGTAGTTCAACTAATGGGTACTTTAATGTCATACGAGGTACGCAAGGATAGCAAGCTCAAATTGCAGGAAAAGATGAAGTCCTATCTAAAGCAAGACGAGCCAAAGAAGAAGGCTATTGCTTTCAAAGCCGCTCCATCCACATCCACATCAACCGATGATGAAGACTCGGAAAACGAGTTGGACTTGGAGTCCATGGCACTCATGGCCAAGAAGTTCAACCGTTTCTTCCGAAAAGGTAACTATAAGAACAAAGCTAAATTTGGTTCTTCTAACGCCTCTTCCTCTCCTTTGTGTCTCAAGTGCAATAAGCCAGGACACATGAAAGCGGAGTGTACTCTCAACAAGCAAAAGAAGAAGTGGAAGGCGCCAAAATTCGATAAGTCCAAGAAGTACAAAAAGGGGTACAAAAAGGGACTTGTCGGAGCAACATTCACCGACTCCGAGGATTCCTCAAGCGGAGAGTCGGACGATGAGCAAGTGGAGCAAGCGCACATGTGCTTCATGGCAAGAGAGGAGCATGATCAAGGATCCTCCTCTTCCGATGATAGTGATGACGAAGGCAACGATGAGGTAACTATGGATGATCTTAGGAATGCTAACTCTCAATTATGGTCAAAATACACTAAATTAGTAAATAGATATACTAAGGTAAAAGATGACCTAGCTAGCATTCAAACCTCGCCTAAGACTATCATCACCAACAACGACACCGTTGTTGAAGAGTTAAGAAATGAGATTATTAATCTCAAATCTAAACTTGAACATGTTAGCATTGATGATCCGGAAGAACATAGGATAGCGGATTTAACTTCTCAAAACTCGACTTTGAGTATTGAGAACGAGAATCTCAAATCTCGTGTTTATGTGCTCACATCGCAGGTATCCAACTTGGATACTTCTATGCGTTCTCTCAAAGAGAAATATGAGAACACATTAGGCCGAATTAATAGATTCAATAAGGGTAAGGACCATTTGGATAAAATCCTAAGTGACTTACTTCCGGCCAATCACCACATTGGTTTGGGGTATACGATGGGATGTCCATCCAAATCGGCCACTACTTTTGTTAGGCCAACTTCCGGTGACTCTACGAGTGGTAGCAAACACTCTATTGGTAGTTCATCTACCAATGGTGCTTCTACCTCGTCCACACCCTCTTTCGGAAAGAAACCCACTTTGGGTGGACCTCCAAAGAAGGGGCATGCTTATATGTACACCAATACCATGCCACGTAGGAACACGCGTCCTACTCCACCGTCTCACACATATGATGATTTTTATGCAACACATTCTCGGGCACGTGCACACAATGTGAGACACCCTTACGCACGTGTTCCCACACATGCATATGTTCACCCACAACATCATATGAATAATTCTCGTCGTGCACCATTCCATCATGTTCCTTATGCCTATCCACAACATGCATCACGTAGAAATCAACGTCGAATGCATGCACCCAATAGGATGAGGGCTCCCAAGATTTTCACAATTTGGAGCCCAAAGGACACAAGCATGGACGAAAAACAAATGTATATGAATGCGTATTTTTCGGATGTTGTGCATAGTAGAAATTATGTGGGGAAGTCTAAGTCCAATTGGACTTGGCTTCCAAAGGTCTAATCTTTTGAACCCAATGACCTTGGGTACCATGATATGAAATTCTCTATCTTTAGGTACTCAAGGAAAAGAAAAAGAAAAGGAGCAACATATTTAAATTTAGCTCCAAGGGAAATTGGATACTCGATAGCGGGTGTTCAAAACACATGACGGGTGACGCTAGTTTGCTCTCCGGAGTGGTTCCCATAGCAAATGGAAACCGCGTCGTATTTGGAGGCAACGAGAGCGGAACCATCATAGGTGTTGGTAAAGTGGGTAACCCATCTAAACCCTTAATTAGTGATGTTTATCTTATTAATGGTTTAAATCATAATCTTATTTCAATAAGCCAACTTTGTGACAAAGGTTACAAAGTTAGCTTTGCGAAAGGATTGTGTCATATTTTAAGAAAAGATAATGATAAATTATTATTTTCTGGCACTCGTCATAAAGATATTTATATTTTGGATCTTCCTAAGTCTTATGAACAATGTCTCGTTGCCAACACAAGTGAACAACACTTATGGCATCGACGCTTTGGACATGTGAACTTTGGAACACTTTATAAGCTTTCAAAATTAAATTCCATTAAAGGTTTTCCGAAGCTTGTTTTTGAAAAGAAAAGTTTTTGTGATTGTTGTCAACGTGGCAAGCTTCCTAAATCTTCATTTAAACCTAAGAAAAGCATTTCTACTAAACGGCCACTAGAGCTATTACATCTAGACTTATTTGGGCCAACTAGAGTTGCTTCCTTAGGAAATGCAAGATATGGACTTGTCATCGTAGATGACTATTCGAGATTTACATGGGTATTTTCATTATGTAATAAAAATGAAGCTTTTGAAAACTTCACAATTTTTGTTAAGAAAGTACAAAATCTCTTAGGAACCACCATTGTCACTATTCGTAGTGATCATGGAGGTGAATTTGAGAATGAGTCTTTTGAGACATTTTGTGATGAAGTTGGTATTACTCACACCTTCTCTTTCCCTCGTGCACCTCCTCAAAATGGTGTAGTTGAGATAAAGAATAGGACGCTAGTGGAGTGTGCTCGCACTATGCTTGATGATAGCCAACTTGGCCATCAATTTTGGGCGGAAGCGGTACACACCGCTTGCTATGTGTTTAATAGAATACTTTTGAGGCCCGGCACTAAACAAACTTGTTATGAATTGTTGTTTGGTAGGTTGCCTCAAGTTAAACATTTTCGTGTTTTTGGTTCGAAATGTTTTATTAAGAACACGTATGGTAGTTTGGACAAATTCGATCCAAGATCCGATGAGGGGATTTTTGTTGGATATTCTTCGCGTAGCAAAGCCTACCGGATATTCAACAAATGAACCTCAACGATCGAGGAGTCGCTTCATGTCTCTTTTAATGAAGGATTTGTTCCAACTAAAATTTCAAATGATAATGATTCTATGGATGTTTTATGTGATTCGTTTGATAATTCTAAGTCTAATAATTCTATTGATTCTATTGAGACTAACCCAACTAATGAAGTTGTTGAGAATGTTCCTAGTGACCAAGGTATTCCCAAACGGCTTCATACCGTTCGTGACCATCCTCATGAGCAAGTCATTGGCAATATCTATGATAGTGTCAAGACGAGATCTCAAGTGAACTACTTCGCTCATTGTGCCTTTTCCTCCTCAATAGAGCCAAAGAATGTTAATGAAGCATGCGAAGATAGCGCTTGGATCTTAGCCATGGAGGAGGAGCTCATTCAATTCGAGAGGAATGAAGTTTGGGAGCTTGTTCCATTGCCATCGAAGAACCACACCGTCATATGGACAAAGTGGATCTTCAAGAACAAAACCGACGAAAACCAAGTCGTCGTCCGGAACAAAGCTCGGTTAGTTGCTCAAGGCTATCGACAAGAGGAAGGTATTGATTTCGAAGAATCCTTCGCTCCGGTAGCTAGATTAGAATCAATTAGATTATTATTGTCTTTTGCATGCCATAAGGATTTTAAATTATTTCAAATGGATGTTAAAAGTGCATTTTTAAACGGAGATGTCGTTGAGGAAGTTTACGTTTCTCAACCTCCGAGCTTCATAAATGAAAATTTTCCAAATCATGTTTTTAAACTAAAGAAAGCACTTTACGGTTTGAGACAAGCTCCTCGAGCTTGGTATGATCGCCTAAAGAATTTTCTTTTGGATTTGAATTTTAAAATGGGAGAAGCCGATTCTACACTTTTTGTTAAGCATGCGAATAATGATATAATTTTAGTTCAAATATATGTTGATGATATCATTTTCGGTGCTACTAACTTTGCTCTTTGCGAAGATTTTTCTAATGTTATGAAGGAACAATTTGAGATGAGCCACATGGGTGAGCTCAAGTATTTCTTAGATCTCCAAATTCGCCAAATGGACGATGCAATCTTCATCCACCAAATGAAGTATACGGTGGAGTTGCTTAAGCGATTTGGAATGGAGACTGCTTCCGGGAAAAAGACTCCAATGAGCACGACTACGCATCTTGACAAGGATACGGGCGGTAAGGATGTAGACATTCGTCTATATCGAGGTATGATAGGTAGTTTACTCTATCTTACCGCAAGTAGGCCCGATATTATGTTTGCCGTATGCATTTGTGCTCGTTATCAGTCTCGACCTAAGGAGTCTCACTTAGTAGCGGTAAAACGTATTTTCCGTTATCTAAGTTATACACTTGATTTTGGATTACTTTATCCAAAATCTAGCACGTATGAGTTAATCTCATATAGTGATGCCGATTATGCGGGATGCAAATCCGACAGGAAAAGTACTAGTGGCACTTGCCATTTTATAGGAAATTCTCTTGTCTCTTGGTTTTCCAAGAAGCAAAATTCTGTATCACTTTCAACCACCGAGGCGGAATATATTGCCGCCGGTGCCGCGTGTGCTCAAGTTCTTTGGATGAGACACACACTTAAAGACTTTGGTATTAATTGTGATACTTGCCCTATCATGGTTGACAACCAAAGTGCAATATGTCTTTCCAAGAACCCGGTACACCATTCCCGTTCGAAACACATAGATGTCCGACACCACTTTTTAGATGATCATGTTGCTAAAAAGGACATCATTTTAGTGTACGTTGAAACCCAAAAGCAAATCGCCGATATTTTCACGAAACCCCTAAAGGAGGACTCCTTTGTGCGGTTGCGTCGAGAATTGGGGATTATGGGTGAATCCGAGATATAGGATTCATGTTTCATTCAATAATCTTGCATGCTATTATTATATTTCGAAATATTTCGTTCATGCTAGACTTATTGGATTTTTCGGGAATTTATGTGATATTTTGAATTTTTGCTCGAATTCATGTTTTGAATGTCGTATTTAAGATTTCGATGTTTAATGTGGTAGTTTAGATGATTATTGAGAGTTTTGCGATATATCGTCCAAGCGTATTGAGGAGAGAACTTGATTATCACTTTTTGGACTCTTTTAGTCGGTTTCAGTTCAACCACCAACCGACTAGATGCTCATCTAGTCGGTTAGTAGAAGAACTTAGACCGACTAACTTAAGCTTTTTGAGTTTCCTCTCCATTTTAACTTTTTAGTCGGTTCATGTTCAGTGACCGACCGACTAGATTTAGATCTAGTTGGTCAGTAAATGAACGCAGACCGACTAAATCTTGTCAGTAAATCTTGGATTCAGCCACTGTTTGCAACTAGTCGGTTCAAGCTCATTGACCGACCGACTAGATCGTGATCTAGTCGGTCAGTGCTTGAACTGTGACCGACTAATTGTGCCAGGGACTGTTTGGTCATTTGCGATCTCGACCGACTTAAACTCACTTTAGTCGGTCTGTTTTCATTCCAGTCGATCAAAACCCTTTCTCCCTCAGATCAAACCCCCCGACCCCTCGCTGTCTCTTCGTATTCCGATCGACCTCCGGCCGTTTTCCGGCCATCTCCGTCGATCTCCTCCGTCGGCCCCTCGTTCTAGGTGATCTCCTCTCTTTCTAGGGTTAGATTTCCATTCCTAGTTCTAGGGTTAGCTCGGTTTCTAGGGCTTCTAGGGTTTCTAGGGTTTCATTCTTATTTCGGCTAGGGTTCTTTTGATTCGATCTCTTGTGTCGTGTTGTGCCGAGATTATGGCCCGAACACGTATCCCGATCACTCCGTCTAGCCCCTCGCCGATAACCGTAGAACAAAACCTTTCGGATCCCGAGCATCCAACCCCTCCGAAACGTCGAGCCAAGACCACCCAACCTTCGTCGTCTTCGCCTCCTCTCAAGAAGAAGAGGACGATGACCGCCAAGCCTAGAGGTCAACCCAAGCCCAAGCCTAAGCCCAAGGCCAAAGTTCTTGCCTCTCATTCTTCGTTCCATACTCCTACCGATTCCGATACGGAGTATAACCCCGAGACCGAGACTCATAGGGAACCCACTCCTCCTGTTCATCCCGAGTCTAGCACACACCCTCGTGCGTCTACCCGTAAGACTAAGGGAAAGGCTCCGATGCCGGTGGGCGGTGTCGATATTTCGTTGTGTCGCGACGACCCTATGTGTCTCGCGGCGTACAACCGTATCGAACATTGCCCGCTGCTTCTGGAGCATTTCGTCCAGTTTAGCGACTTCCTAGGGTTAGCTGATCTTCTCTCGTCGTCGGGTCTTCTCGATTATCTTCGTTATGACCCGAAGGCGAACCCTCACCCCTACCCTAGATTAGTAAAGCTTTTCTATGCGAATAGGATCCGGGGTCAGTATGATCAGACCCACTCTGTTGAGACGACCGTTTTGGGGACTCCTATAGTCCTCACTGCGGAAATCTTAGGAGAGATTTTGGGTATCTCTTCGTCTGGCCTCCTTCCCTCTGATATCTCTGTTGACGATATTTCTTCTCTTGATAAGACCATCCTTTCAGAGATTTTCCATCAGATCCCTCCTGCCATGATTGGCGTGCCATCAAAATCTTTTAAGCCGAATGCATGGGTCCTAAATCTGATTCTGAAGTCGTGCTTGCTTCCCAAGTACGGCTCCTCATCTCTCCCGTCCCAGCCCTTTCTGAAGCTTATCTATGCTATCTTCATGGGGAGCTCGATTAATTATGCTCGCATTATACTCGATAAGATTGATTCTTTCGAGTGTATTCGCAAGTCCTCTAAATCGGCTCATATCCCATTTCCTTGCTTATTGACCCTCGTGTTTCGTCACTTCCGTGTCACGTTGCCTCGTGACGATGAGCGTCCCCTTGGTCCTCCCCTGAACGTGACGGCCGTCAAGAAATCTCTTGCGGCGCTTCGTCACGTTCAGAGGACAACACCTTCAGCGTCTGCCCCTGCCTCTGCCAGTGCCTCTGCTACTCCCTCTGCCACCCTAGATGATGTCGTACGGTTACTTCGTCGTCACGAGTCTCGCTTGGCTCGTACCGAGGAGGTAGTCTGCCGTATGGCTCGTCTTATGGGTGTTGAGCTTCCTCCTTCCGTGTCTGAGGATGAGGAGTTAGATGAGTTGGCTGAGGAGGATGTTGAGGAGCTTTGTCGTGCTACGACTCGTGCCCCCGAGGGCCCTTCTGGTACTGCTGCTGGTGCTTCCTCTTCCGGTGCTGCTGTTGCTGCTTCGTCTGCTGGTGCCCCCGAGAGCACACCTGTTGCCGCCACTCCTGTGGTGGATACTCTGACTGGTGCTCCTGAGGCCACTACGGTTGCTGCTCCAGAGGTTGCCACTTCTGCCGTCGCTCCTGCTGATTTTTCGGACGTTCCTGCTGATCCAGTCACCTCCTCTGCTCCTGCTGAGCCTGCAGTTGCTTCTGATCCTCCAGCTGCCTCTTGAGTTTCTCCGAGGCCTCTCCTGATACTCATTGGATGATATATCTAGTTATGAGAGATGTTGGGTAGGATAGTGAGGGTGGCTATGTAGTTTGGGTCTTTTTGATGTCTTTTTGATATTGTTGTTGATGGTGTATCCTTGTTGACACTCCGATATCTTGTCATATGATGATGTATTTTTGTGCACCGATCAGTCGATCGATGTTTTGTATGTCGGTAATGTACTCTGCTTCATACTTTATATATATATATATATATATATATATATATATATATATATATATATATATATATATATATATATATATATATATAGTGATCTTCGGTTGCGAAAAAAGGGGTTTTCGCACGGTGCGAAAACATTTTTTTGATTTTTTTGAAATTTTTTTTTCAAAAATTCTTTTTTTGATGTTTAATCCATACAAATATATACCCCAGGGAAAATAATGGGTGAACCCGTTGGGCATTAGAGCACCCATCCACCCGTTACAAATTTAACGGTCTCAAAACGTGCGAATTTGATGAAATGCCTTGATCGAAGGCCAAATGACATTATTTCTCAATGATTATTTTTTGAGGGGGGTATAACAACATATAATGAGGGTGGAAAAAAGAATTTTTGAAAAAAAAAATTTCTAAAAAAAACTAAAAACATTTTCGCACGGTGCGAAATGTTCTCATTTGAAAATTTTCCTATATATATATATATATATATATATATATATATATATACATCGCAGTTGTCATCTCATTCTATTGTGCAATTTATAATTCTTTATGTCTCTGATGTCTGATTTCGTCGCTCGACGACAATAACTTGGTTTAATAGAAATTTCTTCTATGGCAACATAGAATTGTTTTCCATGCACTAAATTAACCAAGAATGTTGATATTGGAGAGTATATTCCATAACTCAATCCGTAATATTGATTTGAGTTTTGATGATTTCGTTTTACGATTTTTCGACTTTGGTTTCATTGACACGCCTTGATTCTATTCTTTTTTTTTTCTCTTTGGTGTCGCTTGAACCTTCGTCGTATTCTACGACTCCCGTGCTTTTTAATTTGAGGCCATTGTTGTTGTCGTTGTTATCCTCCCGCTCTTTTTGCTTATGCCAAAGGGGGAGAGATATAATAATAACGATGTGCCAAATGAAAATTTAAAGCATTTCTCCAAGAATCTAACTTGATGTGTTAGATTCAGGGGGAGTTAAGATATATAAATGGATTTTTCACATCCGATATTTCAATAACCTACGTTTGGTATTTCAATAATTCAATAATCGATTATCATTTAATATACTTCACTCGTCTGCTTGATGCGTATTATTTTTGTTTATATTGGAATTAACGTGTCATCAATGCAGGGGGAGTAAGTAAATTTCATTTGAATTATTATTTTTTATTATTATTTATGTTGGTTTGTCATCACCAAAAAGGGGGAGAATGTTGGATATTGGACTCCCCGGATTTGGTTTTGGATGATGAACAAACATAAATATAATATGAACTAACACTTTGTGAGCGCAGTTATGGAGATCGTCGCCAAATTCACATGAACATCAATTACGACGTCTCAAGACTTCTCAAAGCACGTGATCGTATGCCTAAAGCTTCGTTGAAGCTTATGGGCCTATTTAGAAGTCATGAAGATTCGATTGAAGCTATTGAAGACGGTATCGTCAAGTTTAATTTATAGTCTTTAAGCTTCTTTCGTAGAATGTTAAGCCTTGAGTAGGTCTTACGTTTTAATTCTTCATAACGCTCATATCGTAGCTCTAGGATCTTAGTAGAAGTCCATACAATCCTTCCCGAAGCATCGCGCTTCGTTTCGCGACTTCTTGTGCATGTTAGTTGGTTCAAGAAGAAGAACTGACCGACTAGATGGTGATCTAGTCGGTCAGCCAAGCTTCTTGGACCGACTAGTTTCAGTCAGTTTTATCTGTTAGTCGGTCCACGTTGAGTAACCGACCGACTAGTTGTGAAACTAGTCGGTCAGCTACTCTTCTTAGACCGACTAGTTCCTTTGTCTGTACTTTGATCTTTTCTCAGTTTACTCATTAGTCGGTTTACGTTAATTGACCGACCGACTAGTTGATGAACTAGTCGGTCGGTGGTTGTTCTTTGACCGACTAGTTGGGTTCAGAAAAGAGCCATTGGAGCTTTAATTGAAACGTTTTTCTCTCTCTCTCTCCTCTATCCTATATATACTTGATGGGCTGCATTCATTGCTGCCAAGGCTGATATTATTGCAAGTTTAGAGATCAAGAGAAATCATTCCAAGTTCATTCAAAGCTCATTTTTTCCATTCAATAATCTCTCCTCACTCTTACTTCCAAAGAGAGATTCATTGAGTGTGAAGCCTTCCAAGCCAAGTGCTTGATTCTAGGTCACCAACATCCCCAAAGCTCTCCATCGCTGATCTACATCTTGGAGCTAGGGTTTGGTGCCACTTCTTCCCCAAAATCATCCTTGCCCTAATTCGTAAGCAATACTCAAGGCATAGGTATTTTGTTCGGTAAGAAGTTTTCTTATTTCATTTCATATTTGATTTGTAAGTTTCACTCTCGGTTGTGAGAGTGTGGTTGTGATCCCGGGTTGTGGGAGTCACAAATTACATTTTGTTTGATTTGACTTGTGGAGGATTTTCACAAGTATTTCATAGTGGAAATCTTGAGTTAGGGTTTCTAACTCAAGTATCCGGAGGGGATCCGGGTGGTTGGGACGTAGGATCACCGGAAACAAGTCGGGGAGACTTGGGTGGATCCGAACCCAGTAACATCTCTTGTTAGCCTTGTTAATTTTGTTGTTGTCATTCAATTTAAGCTTCCGCAAATTGATTTGGTAGTTGTTTGCATTATAATTAGGAATTATACTCCTTGTTATTTTTAAAGTACTATTCACCCCCCCCCCCCCCCTCTAGTACTTGTGCAGTAGCTTGTAGGGCATTACATACTTGTACACACATTGTTAGATTGGACATTAGTGGAACATTATGAAAATACTTGAGTTCGTGAATTCGTGCGCTTCAAAGGCGAAATCTTGAATTCGTAAACTCGTGCAACTAGATTAGGCTGGCTCGTATTCTAGAAAAATATTTGGGTGGAGTTAGGATTGAGCGGCCACTAAGCGTGTGCAACGGTCACCTTCAAGAGCACCACCCGCATGCGGTGGGTAGCGTCAATCACGATTATACCCCCGTGAGAAGGACTGACTCACTCACCATGTCTTAAAGGCGAGAACCATATACAGATAGAAATCATATGCATTGAACTTGAATCGTTTATTGTCACTACACTTGCACACTAGAATTTCTATGACTATCGTCTTATACTATCTTTAGAATTGCCATGTTCATAAATGCTTTTACTTTAACTGCTTAGAATTTCCATGTTCATAACTGCATGTTGAATAAATGTATAACTGCGACTTTAGAACTATTATTATCATTTAATCTGTTTAATAATTCGCACACCTCCACTTGGGTCATCTCACCATTTACTTGCCAGACCATTGCTGATATACATTCATGTTTTTGAAATGTATGTCAGATTGCGAGACAGATTATCAGGAGGAGGAGTTGTTTGAGGTGGCTGACCCAGAGAACTAGGAGTTTGTGGACCTAGAGTTGCTCCCTACGGAGGACTAGAGGCTTGTTCTATTGTTGATTCAGATTTGCTTTTGCACCTTGTAGTAGGAGTATGTTTTTATGTTGTATTTCCTTTTGGCCATGCTGAGGCCGTGTTGCTTTTATTTCGTGTAACTTCTGGTTGTGGCTTGAAATTAATGAATGTTTTTATTGTTCTAAATGCATGCAAGAATCCTGCAAGGTTGTCATCATAGATGCTTAGTGAACTCAAGCTTCATCGCTCCAGTTCATGCGGACCTTTGTAATGTTCTCGCTTCCATCGTACTTTGGGAAGCGGGGCGTTACAGCAACAACAACAACAATAACGACAATGACATATTATACTCTCTCACAAAGAATGTTAATGTTTGTCAGAGCAAAACATATACAACCTATAGGGGTAGAACTACTGGAGCCAGAGTTTCGAGGGGAGGTTCTTCAGCCTGTTCAACCTCGTATGTACTCCCTGGCATTATCTCGAGCTCTCCAAAGTCGACCCCGGAGGAGGGGAACTTTCATATGATTTGCTTTTGACATTTGAGGAAGCCATCACGAAATAAAATCGCCATCTGGGGGCAATAGCTTTGTCATAATTCTCCATGACTTCGGTAGCAATCCTTTGGGGCTCAACCTCCTTCAGCCTCGTAATTTGGGCTCGGCTCTCGGCTCTCTCTTTCTTCCATCTCTCCCTGCCAATGGCTGGATCCTCCTCGGTCGTCCTCTTCAAAGAAGATAGGACTTTGACACTCTCTTTAGCGGTTGCCCAAGCAACATCGGCAGCTGACCGTGCTCCCTTTTCTTCGACCAACGCCCTCTCTAACTTCCCAACATGGAGCAGGACTGATTTGAAGTCCATCTTTGCCTCCTCAGCAGCCTACTCGGTGGCTGTCGTCTTTCTGCACTCCTGGTCGAGGTTCCCCTCGATGTTGGCCACCATTACCAAGTGTCGTCGTAATTTGATGGCCATCGAAGACATCTACACGGAGAATAAGTCAATGGAATACAAGGGTGAGATAGAAGAATAAAAAAGGAGGGAACCAACCTATTGACTCTGTCAGACCAAACAGCTAGCCAAACATTCAGAGTCGACCTTCCCCGCAAAAGAACTGTCCCTTGGGTGGACAGAATTCTCAGCCAGCTGGACTGCTAGACCGTTTCGCTGGCCCCAACTTCGTGAATGGGCTTGATGAATTCACCTTCATGACATTCTACGTCAGTAGGGGATGACTTAGACGCAGGCAAGATCCGAGCCTCCTCTTGCTCGAAAGAAGTCAACCCAGTCGGCTTAGAAGGGACAATACCCCCCCCCCCCCCCCAAGCCAAGAATCGATCAATTCCAAGACACCAACCGAGGCTTCGATGTTCCCCACTGGAGCCAAAGTCAGAGGCTCAACTTCGGTTACCAATCGGATCCCCATATAGCAAAATCACAGACTGCATCTATGATCATCCAATCAACTTCCTTTGCTTTCAATGATCTTTGAGTATCATCAATTGCTAATAGATCTTCATGACATGTATGTGCAATGGATTAACTGCAAATAGGAGATTAGTCACAAGTATTTATGTTTGTTCATCATTAACACCAAGTAGGGAGAAGTCCAATACTCAACATGGCCCCTAGGTGTCAATTCCGGGCTTTATCCGCAAGCGGACGGTGTCAAATTATAGTATAAAAGATGTCGAATCCCACAGGGACGGTGACAATGTATTTGGGGTCTCAGCTTATTTTTATTTCTCCGAGTGAGATACCTGTCGGTTCGGAAAGTTTGATCCCCATATAGCAAACCCCACTTCTTCGGGAAGCAATTCGTGATTCTTTGGGCATTGTCCTGAACCACCTTGGTCTCTAACAAACCCACAAGAGAGGGAGCATGCTTACGAACTCGTGCCTTAAGCTCACTCTGCCTCACAACATTATTGAGCCCACGAGTGTTCCATATGAGTAACACCATAATCAATAATTTGAGGTGGGGATCACCACTCCCCCTTTAATTCTATCACTCTTCCTAACAGCTTTCACTCCCTCTCCTTCCTCCTCTTATCAGGGATCTCAGAGCAGGTCGGCGGGTGGTCCTTCCTCTTTTGCTGACCCTTGGTAGCCACATCTGAGCCTCCCTATGGCCCAACCTAGCCCTCAACGACTAGCACCGACCCTTCAACCATGGGGGCCAATTTCACCACGGTAGTAGGGGAAGTCACAGTGACAGGGGCTGAGATATCACTAGCTCGGCTCAACCTCCTGAACGGGTGAGCCGACTCCTGTTCCCCCTCACTCACAGGACCACCAAGCAGACAACCGGACGTACTGCCTCCAGCTTTCTTGAAACCAAGACGGATGAGCTTAGTCATACTAGGAGGCTTGTTGAACTCCTGTCCAACCATCTCTGTAAAAAGACAAAAGATCAGAGAGACCAAAGGAGGGAAAGAGATCAAAAAACTGGCCTTACCCGGAGCCCATAAAACACTCTTTAACAGTTGGTCGTCCAGTAAAACTCGGATCGACTTCTTCTTAGCTAGCAAGGTTAGTAAATAATTAGCGACCTTGGACTCGGCCTAAGAAAGGTTTAACCCCGACGGTTCTGGGGTGTCGAAGCAACCCCAACGTGAGTAGTAATGCCTCACCAAGGAAGGTGACTAAAACAAAATGATCCTTCCAGTTACAGACTTCACGAGGAAGCAATATGTGATTCCTACATTTTCTAGCGGTAATAGTATATGACACACGTGAAGGGGCAAGCTTCACTTGGAAGAAGAAATGGAACAACGGCAATGTTGGAACAATTTCGTGTAGTATGCAAAGCATAATGAAGCCGATCAAAGGTGAAATGGAAGTGTGTGTTAATTGAAAGAGGGAAAGCTCCAGAAAGCTTAGGACTTCGAGAACAAAAGGATGGAGGGGAAAGCAAAGCCCGAGTTTGAACATCCTCGAATAAACACCGACTTCGCACTTCTTGGGGAAACAAATTCTCTCATCATAAAAGGGGACAAAACCCCATAAAGATAAAAGAGGTACTCCTTCCTGATCTTCTCAACCACAGAATAGAGGACAAAAAGCTACATTGCAGATCTCCAGAGGAACGGATGATCCATCCCTAAATGGATCCCCCGAGTAGCCGATGAGCAAACCTTTCCCCTTCACAAGAGCCACCCCAAGTCTTGAGGGTTGAGCGGCCCTCAGCATTTCTCCAACATCCACGTGGGTCGACACTTCCCTGATCCTCAACATGGTTAACCTACTCAATGTCGAGGAGAGATATGAATAGAAGGGGGGAGTTACCTTGCACCGTTGAAGACGAAATCACACGAAGGGTAGAATGAATGCAGGACTATTTGAATGTGAAGCAAAAACCCCATTTTTCCTTCAGCTTCCAATTCTATGCAAGTGGCTACATCAGGCCGGACCGTCCGATGAGGAACAAGTGTCAACCTCTTGTGACACCGACTCCCAGAGTTCCGTGCTAGTTTGGTGCCCAAATCCTAGGGTATGGAGTTGTGGCAGCAAACATTAAATGTGTCATCTCAACTGCCTCTCCAGTCTAATCTTTACTTGTCACGTCCCCCGACTTTGATCACCACGTCAATCAATCTCGGGCAATGTGGGCCATTGATACAACCATGATTGGCCCAAGGGAAATTGGGCCTACCGCTTAGACTAATTGGCCCTGTACGGCCCAGCATAATGGTCCAGGAACCCTCGCGTGCGGAACATACTCACTCCATTGATGATGACAATCAGACTGACCGTTGGGCTCCCTTTATTAAGAGGCCCCCTCCATGAACCGAACGGTCAATGATTGATCGTTAATCCACCATCAATACAGACAGCATGGCTGGAAAACAATAATCGCCATGAATGCACAGGTGTTGAGTAAAGGGAACGTGGACAGTGGGCTTGCCTACAAGTATCCCACAAAAGAAAAAGGTAAGGGGACGACTTTGTGAGATCTGAGACTCCGGTACTCTTACACACTCAATCCACTCCACCAAATATCTTTCTTCATCCACATAGCTCGGTTGGAGAACTAGTGAACGACCTCTCAATTGGTCGGAACAGTCTCGCCGAGGATCCTTTAGTCAATATTTGACGTAAGCATCGGATGAGATTTGATCAGAACACACCCTACCCTGACGTGCTTCTTGTCTTGCAGAACGTTGAGAAGATAACTCGGCCGAGGCTTTACTCCGCATATACTGCTTGGCTCGAAGCTTGATCTACCCCGAGTTCGTTCGGTCGGCATCCCCGAAGGTCGGTTTCGTCTGTCTTGTTAGTCGGTTTCGTCTGTCCTGTCAGCTACGTCCTTTGAGCCCTCCATCATCAATACAATGAGAAAACACCTTGAAACAGAACCAACCCGAACAGGACTCAATAAGTTCGGCTTTCGGTTCTCGTGACCGCCAGCCACGATTCTTTGCTTGCGAGCTCAGCTTCTCAAATTCCCTCCCTTTTTCTCTCTCTCTCTCTCTTTCTTTCCTACTTCTTTTTTCTTCCTTTTTGAAAATGTACGGGATCGCTCGTTGGCGTTCTCAATTCTTCTCCTCTGATAAAAACCCTAACCGTAGATGATCGCAGCGAGCGAGCGAGGAGAGGGGGAGAATCAATGGGGAACAAGATGTGCGTGAGCCGCCGGCGAGCGGTGGCCGATCGGTTCACGCGGCCGCAGCGGCTTCTCCAGCAGCCGTCGGACGTGGACTACAAGAAGCTCAGGAAGCTCATCCTCGCGCAAAAGCTCGCGCCCTGCTTCGACGCCCTCGACGACCCTCAGCTCGCCGGCGTCGGCGATGATCTGGAGGAGTGCCCCATCTGCTTCCTCGTAATTGCTCTCGACTTTTTATTAATGAAATTTATCTCGCTTGTTTGATACTTCGACATGAATCAGAGTATTCGCCCTTGATTGCTTATGCTAATCACGATTACTTGTGATATTTGGACTCAACAACTACTGTACTTGTGTCAGATTAAGATTAAGAGTACCGTTTATTGATGCAATTTATAATGCGGAATTTGCAAATAAGCATTTCGCATATCTCAAATGCAAAACATTCCTTCTAATTTACCCTCTTTTGACAAATTACTCGAAATAACCCGTGCACAAACTGGACGAAAGGATACGGTGCGCACGTGCAACAGTAAGGGAGAGAGAAGTGTAGGTGTGTGTGTGTCGGTAGCGTCGGGTTAAAAGGAACCCAAAATAAAGCCAACCTATAACCCCAAAGCCCAAAAAAAAGCCCAAAAAGGGCAAATATGTACATAAGTGACCTTGTGAGGGGTGTTTTTCGGGTTCTTGAGTGGAATGGCAACCATGTAAATAAGTTGGTTGGGAGGTCATTTTTTGGGTGTTTGGGTGTTTGTGACTGGGACAAACATGCCAACGGGGACAAGCCCAAACCCAGTTGGCATGCCCTTTTTTTGTATAATAGATTTTATTTTTGTGAAGTCTGAATTTTGAACCTTACAACATCAACTCAGTTATGAATTATCCATGAGGGAAGTCTGTGATTCAAGTTTTTATGAGTTTGTTCTAGTACTGTTAAATCTGCAAAAATGTACATGAATATGTACGTAATTACTTTGATTTTAAAAAAAATAAATGAATGAATTTTTATCCCTGTTGATTTAGATTATTGATTAATACTCTCTTTGTTGTTGAATATGCACGTATTATTATTGTTTAGTTTTGTTTTAATGTTATTTTCCCTTGGACCTTTCTTTCTATCTTCTCTCTTTTTCAAATGTCCTCATATGTTGCCTTGATTGAACTGATTATTCTTTTTCGTGTATCCTCCCTAATGTAAAATATTGTGAGCCTCTTTGCTCGATTTTGATGCACGAATTCTCGTTGGGCCCAGATCAGGCCTCGGGAACGAGCAATTCCGCAACAACGAGCCCGGGCAGATGTTTTCACTGGGTTAATGTGGAATAGTCCTTCACTATCGCCTGAAACGGACAGAAAACTTGTCAGCCTGGGTAGTCCTCCGATCATAATCCGACGCTTAAGTTAGATTCAAGCAGGAGAATGACGGGCGCTAGCCGAAAGTAGCCACCGTCAGAGGGCTGAAGTAGGAAGTGTTAGCGTTTGTGTCTCGGGGATTTTAAAGATGTTTTATCTTAGATATCCATCCTACCTCACGAAGAAGACACCAGTTGGGTTTTTATTGGATCGAGGGGAGGGGGCCGTTCTACCACATCGGACAGCCCCAATTCTCCTTGGCCACCAACCTGTCAACTACCAACAAGACACAGATATCTCAACCGCCTGCCATAAATGCATTGCTCTAACAAGCCATTAACTCAGAGTGCATGCAACCGGCATGCCTCCTGATAGGACAGTTTGTTTGGCATGCGCCGAGTCGGCATTTAATGCTGGCATTAAACGCTGACAAGGTCTTAGAGAGGACGTGGCACATCTCCATGTGCTCATGTTGCTGCTGACGTGCGGGTCGTCTGGCCCATGTCGTTGAGGGAGCTAGCCTCGAGGAGATTGTCCCTGTCAAACTACGCTGAGGCCGAATCAGACAGGCTTCCTGAGTCGACGCTGTGGAGTTCGGCTGGCCCCACGACAGGCGGGCCCTAGTTCACCAATGGTATCCCCTAGAGGGGGTCTCTTCTCTACTCACAAGATTGGGGGAGATGGCTTCATCACGTCAGTGGACATCCTCCCCCGACTCTTTGTAACAAAATTGTTAGGGTCCCATCTGGGGGCGGAGTGACCGTCGCAACTACTCCTGACAAAGGCGACTGTGCATCACCTGATAAAGCAGGTGCAGATCGTCTCTGATAAAGCTGACCGCGTGTAGTCTAACGAGACAGGTCGTGTGGTTCACCTGACAAAACCACACTGCACGTCCGTGAGGCGGGCCCACTAGCAACGGCTCAGAGAAAAAAGAGGCGGCACGTCTGCCTGAGGCCACGTTGCATGACTGCAGGGGCCGATCTCGACGGGCGGGAGAATGCTCAATTGTTGGGTTGAATAGGTCGACCCCGTAAGGTTGTCGGTGAGCTGCGCTGTTGAGGGAGCATGGTGACCGCTGTCGGGTTTGGTCGGGCTCGTCTTGGGGGATCATGCAAGCTATGAGGACGCACATGATATCCAGCATGCATCGTCTGCCCGGCTCAGCAGGTTTCCCCTTGCTAGTGGGCCTCTGCCAAAGTATCATCTACACTCAAAGTAGTCATTTACCTATGTAGTTTGATTTATTACCTGTTTTCAGTGTTGGTAGTATAATTTGAGCCAAATGTTCTTATCAATTGACGTTGGAGAAAATTTCCTTTTGTTAATCTCCCTACCTAAACTTTTGTAACATCATCCTTTCTAACTTTCTTGATCACTCTGTTTTATGATTTTATCTCTAATTGTATTCTTTTCCTTAATTTGTAGTATTATCCAAGTCTAAACCGGTCACGATGCTGCGCAAAAGGGATTTGCACTGGTAAGATTCATCATGTTTCTTCCCATGTAATTATCTCTCCTTTTGCCGACAATTACTGTTTATCAATCGTACCCTCTTTTGTGCATCGATGCCCAACTTCAGGGATATAAAGAACATGGCTGGTAGATTCTTTTGCTAATTGCATTTTACAATGCCTAACAATTGGCATATTATTTCGCATTGCTTATAAAGTCCGACCTGGCAGTGTTTAAAAGGCCATTTTACATTTTTTCCTTCTATATGCTTTCAAGGTGATATACCTTAATTCATTTGGTGCATATTTTATTGATTTCACTATCATAATTTCTCACTTTCTTCCGAAACTGAGTGTTTTCTTTTGTTTAATTTGTAGAGTGTTTTTTGCAGATGAAGCCCTCACATGCCAGCCGACCTGCACAGTATCCTTTCGTCGTCGTGCGCTCTGTTGTGCATGAAGTATGTTAATATTACATCTCATACGCGAAGTTTTTATCAGTCATCTCTGTGGTTTGATCTTGTTTAGGTTTTAACAGATTGCTGAGTGAGTGAATATTGGATGGTGAATGAAAATCATAGAACATTTGGCACCCCTACCCACCATCAACCCTAACCCCTACCCACCATCACCCCACTCATAGTACCATTTTTGATATGGTGTTAATAATTGTACATCTTATATGCTGGCTGTACTTGCAATGAACTTTGATATGATTGAAGCACTTAACTCTCAAAGATGCCCCTTCTGCAAGACTTCTTGCTATGCAGTCGAATACCATGGTGCTAGAACTGAAGAAGAGAGGGGCTTAGAACAGGCAGTAAGTCCTTAATTAACTCTGTTTTTTTTTTCGTCTTCTTAATATGCTGGTTGTCTTTAATTTTCTCCCCCCTTCCAACGTTAAAGGAGGAACAAAAGGTGATTGAGGCGCGAATAAGGTTGCAATCTGAATCCCAAACTGAGGCAACACTCGTGCCGATTAAGCAGCCTCAGACCCTCTTGGAACTCCTCCACCCTTTCCCTGGTGTTGATGGTAGCACTGGTGAGCATCCCTTTGCTTCTTTTTTTCTTCCTCGTTCAAGGAAAAATTGTTTCACCTCAAATTTGAAGGACTGCTAAGTTTGATTTATTTTGCTATAGAACAAAACGAAGAAAGAGTAGCAGCAGGACTAGAGGGCTCCGGGCTGCAAGAAACTATGGACGTGCACTTGTCCGACGAAAGGTTCCTCGAACTTGACACACAACTTTTTAATATTTATTGTTTCAGTGTTCGTAAATCTTTTTTATCACTGAAGGTTTGTTTTCATCATGCAGGCAGGAGGAAGTCCATGTCGAACCTGAAGAGATCATGCTAATGGAAGCAATATGGCAATCTCTTCAGGTGATTTTATGTTCCACTGCATTGCTTTCTTTCTTGGATTGATATTTCATTGGTATACTCTGTAAACCTGGATGGCATCTAACTGCGGTGTTTAACATTTACCTAATTTTGGAAATCGCTAGCCATATCACCCCGACACACGCTGTTATCTAAGTAATCCAGGGACCTAATCTTGCACGGGCAATACTTTTGGTAGGATTGCAGATCACATAGAAGCGAGGCAAGCCCAATTAGCAGGCGCCTGCGTACTGGAACAACTTCTCTGTATGGCGACCAAGGAGAGAACTTTTCAACCTCCACATTCTCTGAGGGTGCTTCGGCTGCCATTGCAAGATTAGCCGAACACGACATTTTGCAGCAAGAAGTTTCCCAGCTGGACGGGGAAACGAGCCAGACCAATCGAGATCCATGTGGAGATCTTGTCCACGAGTCTAGCAGCACGCAGCCAGAGCCCGGATGTTCGTCTGGTTTAGCCCGCACAAACGTAAAGCAGCCGTGCATGGTAGCTACCGAGCTGAACGCATGATGATGTTCGAGAGTTTTGAATTCTCTTCCTGCCATTAAAACATATCGCAGCCATCCTGATGTGTATAGAGATTTCTCATTGTAATTGAATTCCAGTTTGGCAGACCTCTGTTTTGCCGACAAATTAAGGAACCCTAATTCGATTGTGAATCCAATGTCGATTGCTTTCCTCTTTATTTGACTATTTGTAGATGTGCCTTGTGGATATGCAATATAGTTCCTCCATGAGACTCTGCATATCACAATCAATGAATTTGATGTAGATTTTCATTGGGTTCTTCCATTGATCGTAGGGGATGTTGTCGAACATTGGTTGTCTTAATAGATTTTCTCCATAAGACATGTCGCTTGTTGACAACATCCAAATACCAAGCTCTAGTACCAATTATTGGGATCTTGTGGATGGCAAGTAGACACTAAAGTGTGTGAATAGTGTTTATAAAAAAAAAAGTCCGAGAAATTTCTACCTAAGTTATTAATTGGAGTTACTTAATCAACAATATCTCTTGCAGACATAGAACTAAGCACATTAAAATATAAACACAAGTATGCAAGATAAAAAGATAGAGAAATGCAAACCAGAGAGACAATCTTAAACAATTGAGATTTATCCTGGTTCACCCAAACCCCGGACTACATACAGTCCCACGTTCTACTAGGATTTTCCACTATTCCCCGAATAATACAACTAGCAACTTGACGAATAATCCTCGCTCCGCTGCACAACCACAACACCTCAACCCTTGAGGATTTTACAACACCAACACCTCTACTATTGAGAGCACCACTTCACACTTGATGTTTACAACTTTGAAGCACAAATATTACAACTTTCCTCAAGCCTTGAAGATGAAGAACAAAGAAGTGTAATGTGGCTAGGGATTTGGGTTCTACTCTATAGGATTTATCTTTGAAAGAGTAGAAAGAATAGCTCAAATGAATAGAGAAAGAAATCAAGAGCTATGCATGGATTTAGGCTCGTTCGACTTCTTTTTCCTTTTCTTTTTCATCTAGAGTTCTTGCCTAATGATCTGAGATCATTCACTTATATATGAGAGAAAAACTGCTCAGGAAAACCCCCAAAAATCCCCTCCAAACTGTCAAAAAAGGACAAAAATTTGACCGTTGTAGGCTGAGCTGGCCCTGACTATTCAACTAGTGTATAATGACTAGTTGACTAGTTAGGCAACTAATCAACTAGTGGTTTGTACTATAGTCAACTATTTCGGCCTGCTCAAAAATCCGAGAATAGAAGTCGACTCTAGTTCAATGGGAAATCCACTAGTTTTCAGATACAGTGTTTTTTCGACTTATGAAACCTAGGCTTTTGATCATCAATCAAATCCATATCAATTCTAAATGATAGCACATGGTTTCATGTGTGTGTGTGTGACATCTTCAAGACATTAGAAGAAATCTAATGACAAGAACAAAGATTACTACAAATATAAAATACTCTTCAAGTTGTTGTAGCATGTCCTTCATCTTCTTGTCATTGGATTCTTCCTCTTCAATTACTTGCATTAGAGTCACACCACCATCCTTTGGCAAGCTTTGCTTTGAGATCATAATCTTTTGAGCTTAAGCAATCCTGAACAAAATCATTTGGTTTAATTTATCATGTCATAATTAATGAAATTCATTAAACCACAAAACAATGTTTGTACATCATCAAAACATGTATTGGGGTATCCAATACTCAACAGAACAAACTTTGACCGAAGACACGAAAGTTGGGATAGATCAGTGGGCAAAGGCACATGCAGGATAAGCACAATGTGCGACAGCAGATGACAGGAAGCGCAGCTTTGACACATCGGGATGATATTGACCAATGTAGGAATTTTGTATGAGGATGAAACTAAAAGATAGCTAGGGTTTATCTTGTATCAATGAGAACCACCCCTGGGGATTGGCTATAGGACATCACATTCATGGGATCAAATATGATGTTTTGAAGTTGCACATAAAGTTATTATTTTGTTATTTGGTGGTGGCTGTGAACTGACTTGAGTGTTGGAGGGTTTTAGGTCGGAACCATCCTGATCTCATCCTAATATCTATTTGTCGGTGGTCTGTGGATCAAAGGAAGGAGGCATGCTGCCAATGACAGCCATCATCTATGAAGAAATCGCCATTATCGATGCAATAGACTGTTCACTGCAAAATGTTATAGAGACCTCCTGCATAATGCATTAATCAGACATCCTCAAGTAAAACTCTCAATTCTTGATACTAATCACATGGTAGTCTCGTTTGGAGACCGACTTGAACCTAGCTGTATGACTTTTAAAAATGAATAGGGCTTGGAAGGTGCTTCGGCTCCAACCGTGCTCTAAGCCTATTTGAAATGGGTAGGGGTTCAAAGTTAGGCCCACAGCTTCTGCTCGGGCGTTATTCTATATCGAGGCCCGTTCAAGCCATATCCTTTAAATTTCAAAACAATTAATGTCCAAATCCAATAATATATGGAGCGATGATTATCCAGGCCTCCAACTAAGCCCAAATCACGTAGGCATCCAACTCAGTCCAAATCACGTGACTAGATCGGGTCTCAGATCGGATCCCAGACCTGATATCCCTGGGCATCCTTATTTTGCTATTTCTATTCTGTTGACATCATCAATGTTGCCACCACACACACCACAAACACACACAAAGCCATCATCGTGCGAGCTGCACCCTGCCTAACAACCACCTCGCCGTCCTCCCTCCCTCCATCGGAAGGGGAAGGACTCAAGCCAGAATGATGCCTTCATAAAACCTAAAGACCTCTTACTCGAACCACAAAAGGCCCTCACAATTTTCAGTTTGAGACAAACTTTCGTCCCAAAGCCAATTAGTCCAATGGATTACAACGAATCTCTACTAAGTATTAATACCTTTTATAGACAATGGATCTGAGAAATTTCGCGGTATAATAGTAGCGGACAGAATACAGATAAATAAAACGGGAACGCAAGAAAACAAACACAAAGGAATTAATTCAGATTTTTATTGTACACTTTACAACAAGGGCAACTCACAGCGAGAAACATGTTGGATGCACCAGTCAGCTTGGCACTCCCTTAATCAGGCTGGCAGTGGCTCCTCCAGAACTGCACGATTAGTATACGGTGAGACATGAACCCTAGATTGATGATGAATAGCTAATAAGTACTTGGTTGATTTCGTATGAATGTTCGAGACCTTTTCTTTTTTCAGTAGCTTTGCTGGAATTATCGTCGGTCAGGGCTGGAGTCTTGGTCGGTACATCAGGAAGATAAAGCTCCTCGTCAGCTTGAGGCACTTCCTGTACTTCCTCTTCTTTTGCAGCAGGCACAGCCGGGAGATCTTGAACAATAAGCTACAACACGCAAGAGCAAGATTAAGAGAAGGGTCAGGATAATAGATAGGAAATAGGAAATAGATTTATTCATACTTAATAATGAAAGAAAAATGAAATTGCAATCTCAAAAGAAAAAATCATCCTTAATTATGCCGGGGCAGTATAAAGAGGCATGGTCAGGGTCTGAGTTGAGCACACGCCTACTATCGAGTGCCCTAGTTCATGTCACCGTCCAAAAGGCAAACGTTTTGCCACCAAATAAATATTAGCTTTTTTTTCCCCTTCGAGAAAATATGTGGCCTAATGCAAGCAAGATTTGAATCACAGGCCTATCCCCCAGTATCAAGATGCTTACCATTGTGCTATATTGGCACTCATATTAATATAATCTACGGTGATGAAGTATGTAGAAGGATATAACTCAATAACGAATTTGAATTGAATTGCTGACAGGAAGTAGTTGAATTTTTTTTATTGCAAAGTTTCCTAACTGCACGCAGGCTTGACCACCTCTTTGATAAAATGGACCGACAGATTCCATTATCACAGTGAACGAGGCTGCATTATTTGCACATCCTCCTTACCTTATTTCACATCATTACCAGCATTAACAGTTCAAAGCAAGCAAGAGCTTTTGATGAATCTAGATGAGAGATGTGAGCAAGAAGTACTTGCCTCAATACAAACAAAAATTGCAGTTGGGGTGATAATCTAATTTCATTATACCTACAGGTTTCCTCTTGTGGCCAAATTCGCTCATGAGGCATATTTCCTCAGGCATTCAATCATTTAGGCCTCTTTGAACGTATCCATATAAATGCCAACTTAACAATTGATTATACCAAATACATGCAACTGTCAACAACCTGAAATATTCTCATATTGTAAAATGAATATCACAGGAGTAAGATAATATAAACTAGTGATAGTCATCTGTATATAACGGTAATTTTTCCACTCTCAAAAGGTTCAATTTAGTTTGATATGTTTCAATTATTTGGAAGCGAAAATGGCCATATTTATTGTATCAAATTATAAGAGCACAAAACCACATTTATTAAGAAGATGTGATACATACCTCGCTTTCCAAGTTCTCAAATTCTGCTAAAACATCTTCCTCGTCTTCAGGAGAAAGGCGCTCCCCTAGAACAGCAGTTATTTCCTTCATGCCACAAGAGAAAATATAAGCCACAGACCAGAAGATAGAATCATGAGGGAAAGAAGACAAAGGATGTCTGATCAATTTAGAACATGTAGAAATGTTCATCAAATGATCAAGTAAATTCTTACCTGATGTGATGTAAGCAACCGTTATGAAAAGTGAAAACTATAGTAAGTGAGCTTTAAGTTAATAATTGTATTAAAACACATCATGAAAAGAATTCACAAGGAACAGAACGAATAAATGAATGTTCAATCTAAAAGGGATGGTTCATAAACAAGACTATACTTCCACCATTTTTACAAACTGCCTGAAAATTTGCTAATCGAACACATCAAGTTAGTTTGGTAATATAACCACCTTGGTATCACCTGATCAGGTCAAACCATGGGAGAAAAGAATGTGAACTAGCTGATACAGAAGGTTGAGGCCAAAAGATGGACTTGTCTAGCTAAGAATTTAAAAAAGAGTAGAGAATCAAAAACCAGGGTGTCCACGAGACATCCAAGTGTATAAACCAAGGAATGACGTTTCGCTCTAAACCATTTGGTTTCACAGTTTCATTTTAGTTTTGAAAAGGGACGATAGCAGTTAAATTGCTGTTGAAACTCAATTTCGGCCAGTTTCGATCAATCTCAACCGAAACCAAATGGTTTTGGCCAAAACCTCACTCTTAACAATAAAATGTGTGTTTGAGTTTTAATTAATGAACCCATTTGAAAGATATACATAAAAAATAATTCTATAAATTCTATAAATTATATTATAAAAAATCATTAAAATTCTAATATAAATGCATTATATATATAATAAATGCATTGTATACACACACACATATATACATACATAAAAATACATGTAAATCTGAAAACCGAAACTAAAAACAAAACCTACGAAACTGGCGAAACTATTTGAAACTTAAATTTTTGAAGGATCAAAACCAAAACCAAGTTCTCAAACCTAGACTGTAGGGAAGAAGATAGAAACATCCAAAAACGCAAGGCCGAAACTTCTCCTAGAGTGCCGAAAATATGAACCAAAAAACTGCAATAACAGCACAAAGGTAGCAACTGACACTCTATCAAGGTCTCGTTAACTGGCCAAAGCTAAAAGGAAGATAGAGCATGACTTGTTATACAGCATCACATATATTTTTTCTTGCAACAGCAACGCTTATCCCGAGATACTAAGATACAGGCCAAAAAGCTGTAACACCAGCATGAACGTAATAAACTATAGCAAAGACATGTCTTGTCTGATGCGTGTTGAATACGCATGTTGGTCATCTATCCCATGTAATTTTGAAAATATGGCGATGTATCCGTGTCAGCATAGTCGTATCTATGCAGTAGAGGTAATAAACTTCCATCTCATCAAGGCTTGATTAAGCAGCAAGATGACACAGAAATAAGATGTGGGTTACAAAATAAATAGGCTTGAATAGCTGTTCCCAAGCATAATAGATGAGGTGTTGGCCAGCTTGCTTGCTCAAATTACCTTTTATGGCAATGAAGAAGTGCAAGTACTTTGTTCTGGAAGTCAAAACAAAACCACAATACAGGAGCAATACTTACATCTTGATAGGCCTTTGCTTCAGCGGTATCATCCATCAACTTCTGAACATCATCCAAGTTGATCTCACTCTGTATAGCTTTGATAGCATTATTCCCTGACTTTAAGCTTTCAAAAACCGCCTGTTGCCTACTTGACAATTCAATATCTGCCAGCTAAACCAAACAACAAATGATATCACTGTGGGTATCCATAGAACAAGAGAATTCACAAACACAGGATGGCATCCCAGCAAGAGTTGAGTGGAAGGACTATTTGCATTCCTCCAGACTTAGTACATACTTGCTGCTCAACGTTAATGAGCCAAGTATCGACTTGCTTCAATAATTCCTCCTGTGTTTTCTTCTTCTTTAGTGCAAGCAAGGCCCGGTCTTTTCTTTTCTCCCGAATCAGATCTCTTGCAGCTTGCTTCTCAGCTTCAATAACAGCTTCAAGCTGTGGAAAAAACGGAAAAGAAATCAGCATGAGATGGAAGCATACTTTAAAGAAGGCCTGCATATTGCTTACATCAAGTCCTTTATGCTACAATAATTATACGCATAACGGTTCATATGTCATAAAAGAGTGACACCGATAGCATCAGGTTCACTTCAACTACCCAGGCCAATTTTGATATGCAAAAACAAAACAAAAAGGGAACAGAAAAGTAACACTGAAAAAATAATGGACGCATGGCTCAGCAAAAAGAATGAACTGAGACAAAAATTAGAAAATTTTAACATATCAGTATTTATTACCGAAAAAGCAATTGAGATACATAACTATAATAAACATGCATGCGATAGAATTTAAAAATAAAATTGGAAAAGCAAATAGTGATAAGGAGACTGCAAGCATTTAAGAAAAAGGTGGGCAATTGTCAAAAACTGACAAGCAAACATGCATTGCAGAATTGACAAACAGACAATGTTGACGATTGTCCATTTAAGGACACGTGAATGTCTCTACTATAGTCGGTAAACAGGCATTGGAGACACTTGTCAAATACTTCCAGCCAAGTATCCTCGTGTGTACATTTGTTATTGAAGATAACCATCGGGATTTCCCAAATACACTAAGATGGAACTGATTAAGTAATCTTGGCCATAAGAAGGAAAAGATTTCCACTGCTCGAAACAAAAACAAAGAGGAAGATAGAGTTATAGCAGTGATCACAGAGTGATAGTGACAATGACAGTGATGAGCGATGTACATGAGAACAATGTTTGGTGTAATTAAATCTTACTTTCTTCTTTCTAATTCTTTTTGGTTTGGTCCACTTCACAAAAGGTTGCTGATGGGAATCCAACTTGATTCAAATTAGTCATGTTAGTATTAGTATTTAAGTATTTAAGTCAACTATGTTTTATGATCTTTACGCCCTTTTAAAATTTGTTATCTAAAGATAATCAAGACTTTTTTGAGTTTCATGTTCTAAAGAACTCTTTTATTTTATCTTAGTATATATTTGAGTATTAGAAATTTGAGAAATAGTAATAATTGGAGTATACTTCTCCAATAAATATGGGTCTGTAGTCAACTTCTATGAATGAGGAAAGATTGAATAAAGATTTCTAGTTTGTAAACTTTGTTCACATCCTATTAAATCTTTTGCATGGAGGTGCAAGATTGGGCTTGGTTGTCTGGACATGAGGTCCAAAAAATCTTCGTGTGCAAGGCATAGAAGTCGGGGACCATCAGATTTCCATGAGGAGATTCATAAAATTTATCCTTTTTATTTTCAAAACCCTAGTTAGTTCTCCCAAATTTCCCCACCACATATTTGTTTCGTATCAGATTGGTATTTGAGAAAAAATCCCGCATTCTTATCTTCTTCTTTTATTAAATTATTTTCCTTTAGTAAAAAAATCTAGCAAAATTAGAACTCCACACTGGTCATCTTCTTCTTTGTAACTCTTATATACACTTCTCATCCTCATCCATCAAATCCCTCAAAATTCATCCAAAACTCCACTTAGTTGAAATCCTCTCCAGCATCTGTCGTATCTCATCTTTAGTACCCAATTCAAACCCAGAAACCTAACCCTAAACCAAGCGCAAAAAATTAGTTACATCAAAAAAAATCAAAATCTAGATGTTCATCATCATCCTCTATCAGCCGCCATCCCCAAAACACCCAAACCAAAACCCTAATCCTATTTCACATCATCACCGAACACCAGCTCTGTCGTCGTCACCGTCAAATTCAAGCAGCCATACTGACACATTCATCAGAAAGCCCTACAACCATCAACATCTCACACACTTTCATTACTCATCACCTTCTCATGCTATTGGTATCATCATCCACATCATCCACGGCAATCTCTGTCGTAGCCAGATATCTTTATTGCCATCATCATCTCTATCATTGTCGCATGCCTTGTCACTGATGCCAAATGCCACCACAATCATTGAAAATTTTAAACTCATATCGAGCTATTTTGCTAAGTCGAGCGTTTTTGCTTAGTAGTGACACCATCGAATTGTTTTTAACTCCAAGATAAGCTACCAAGAAGGCTCTTTTTTAAACCGACACGAGCTGACTGAGCCAATCTCGAGCTGACCCAACCTAATAAGCCATTATATGTGTCAACTTTAACCAAACTATTAAATAAGCCGAGCTAACCAACTAAGCCTTGCTATAGTATGTCGTTGGAATTTTAGCAAATTGTTTTGAATTTTTCCAGCATCACAGTATAGTTTCCTAATTTCAATAGATTTTTCGGGAAAATTTCAGCTGATTTTTGCATAAGATTTACTATTTTGGTGATTTTGAAGCCATTTTCAGTTTGAAGATTTACTATTTTGGTGATTTTGAAGTCATTTTCAGTTTGATTTTCAAGCTGTTAAATCAATTGCAAGCCAGTTCGATACAATATTTTCCTTGAGATATTATAAGTTGTCTTAATGAATTTTCAAGGGTTTATATGCATTTAAATTGGCTATTACAAGATTGTTATCACCAAAGCTCTCATCGACACTCCTATCGTCGTCTGACATATTTTTTTCGAGTATAATCAATTCTAATTATGCATATTTTTCCATAACATTGTGATCGTAAAGATTATTAAAATTGGAGATTTTTATTAGAATGAGTGTTTTCTGATTTCAACTTATCAAACGAAGAAAACTGTTGGTATGTTAGACAGAAATTAACCGGTGATGCTCGTTCTTGGTGGTTCAAATTCGCTAAGATTGTCCACGATGGCCTTTAATGAAAAAGGAGCTTGGTATTGATATCATCTCAATCGTCATTCACCTCCACTGCTATCAAATTTAAGGGCTAAAACCAATTGAAAACTTGAAATTTTATGGTGAATGGAGGTTATACATTAGTTAATTAGAAATGAGAGAGAGTTAGAGTTAGAAACAAATTCAACATTGGATATAACGCTCAAATCAGATCCGAAGCCCCAGCATAACTTAGGACCATTATGTCAATTCTTGAGCATGAGTCGTAGCCTAAGCCCGAGTCATAGTCCAAGATTGAGCACAAACCCGATGTAGGACTAAAGATGTAGCTTAAGTCAAACCCGAAGCCTAGGATAAAGCTACAATTGGAAAAACAAGGAACAAAGTCTAAACCAACATCATAAGTCGAGTTTACGTATGAGCCTATATACTCAATCGACTTATTGAACTTGAGGTAAAGCATATAAACTTTATTATTCTAGCTATTTCAGTACATACGAGCTAACAGTTATTGCACCTCTTTTTATGTTTATCCTTACTGTTGTTGAAATGTTACTCGCATTATAATTGCCTAAGTTTCTGCATATTGCGCTACTTTAAAGTTCAAGAACGAGTATTCTCTAACTTCAGGAAGTTACTAATTTCAATCGGATTATGCATTCATATCACCATTCACTTTGATGAATTTTTCAAAACAAATGAGAATGATGGGAATTCAACTTGGATTCAAGTTAGTCATGGTAGTATTTTAGTGATTGAGTTAGTGTCGTTTTTAGTTTTTGAGTCCTTTTATAATGTATTATTTGAGTTGTTGAGGAGTTTCTTGTTCTAAGGAATTTAAGTCTTTTTTGATTTTTCTATTCTAATAAATTTTTTTATTTTATCTTATTAAGTATTTGAATTCTATTAGAAGTCTAAAAAAGAGTTGTAACAGGGGCATGCTTCTTCTCCAATAAATATGTCTTTAGTTAACTTTTATGAATGATGAGAGATTGGATAAAAAATCCAGGTTTATGAACTTTGTTTACATTCTCTTAAATATTTTATACAAGTGAAGAGTGGGGCTTGGTTGCCTGGCATAAGGTTTGAAAACTCTTTACGTGTGTGTTAAAATTGGCGATCGTCATATTTCCGTGATGAGATGCCTGAATTTTATCTCTTTTATTTTCAAATTCTTAGTTCGTTCTTCCTAATTTTCTCACATCTTTTACCATTCCATTTCGCGGCAGTTGCTTTAGTTGCAGAGCTTGTACTATGTGTACAAGAGATACAACATTCATTTTAGAACGGCATGGTCTAGTAATCACCATTCTTAAAAATTCAATTTAAAATTTAAATATATGTTTTTGAACAATACTGTATGTCGCGTGATGTTTTAGTTTGTCACCATGTGAATCATTGACATATTTTGAAAATATATAAATTTAATACAAATAAAATGCTACACTAGTTCATGAAAAAAAGTGTTTTGTCATATGTCCATTTATCCTTTTGCATCCTAATGAAGCAGAGACCTTAACATACAAACAACGAATGGACAAACACATTAGCATGCATGCTACACACATGTGCGTAATAAGCATGCACACAAAACAGCAAAATAGCACTTCTACACCAAGTATTCATACATACCTGAGTAGGTTGTGGGACACCAAACGCATGGAGTGATAATATAGGATAAAATAATACGAAAGAAAAGATTGCTAGTTAAATATCTTTTTAGACACATTTTAGACTACCAGCATAAGCTGGATAACTGAATAAAAAGGCATCTTAGGTCTAAAATGTCAAGCTGAGATATCTAGCTCATCAAAAGGGCACTGATAGTAACTCATGTGCAATAAGCAAATTAAGAATGCTGAAAAGTTGGATTAAAGGCTTTCTTGATTCCATATTGACTCCAAAATCTTCCTTGATTGCTTGTTCACACCTCAAGTCTGTGTGTGTTCATATCCATGCCTCAAATCTTCTAAGTTGGTCCAAAAGCATGCCTTCGTTGTTCCCTAACAGAAGAAGAATGAATAGATAAAAATACCATCTAACTGTTGACAAGGCAAAAGTTGGCCCTTAGCACTCCATTTCTCTTATATCATTCTCCATAATATCTCTTCTTCCCTGCTAAATCTTTCTACACTAAACCTAATTATAGAATATTCCCAATGTCTTCTAATATGTAAAGAGAGCAATAACTGAAGTGACGTGTTTTTGTCGCAACTTATAATATGAGTGTAAAAACATTGAGGCGTAAACCAAGAAACAAGAAAGATTTTGGATGTTGAAATAAGAAAACCTATAGACCTACAAACATGCTATAGTGCAAATAGAGCTGAGACAATTACTGAAGTTGAAACAGAATGAGACATGTGTACAATTAGTACATACATATATAATTATATGAATAACTACTAAGCTACTACATGTTCAATTATATAGGTAAGGGCATCAAACAAGTAAAATTAACAATGGAGTAAAAACTGCCACAGAAACTACGGACTTCCAGACTTTTATTGGGTGTTCATTGTTAGACCATCTGACTCTGCAATGATGCTTACATAATTAATAGCTATAAAATCCAAACACCTGCTTTTACAATTCATTTGGAACAAGGTTCAAAATCTCGGTTTTGATTTTGGCCAACAATTTATAGTTCAAACCTTAATTTTGACGGTTAAATGAGACGTTTTTGCCATTAAATGAAATAAAATAAAATTTCAAAGTTTGATAATTCAAACCTTGAATCCCCTCTTATAGTCATTGTTTTTAGTTAAAATCCGTGGTATCTGCCTTTTTTGGATGTACCATATCAGCATGTATAAAATCCGAGCGATTATCGGCCAAGATTTCAAACCTTGATATGAAATTATTTTGTTTTAGGATTTTTTTTGGTGGGGGTGGATTTATATAAGAACTACTTGAATATTACTCTTGTAGAAGAAAATTATGATATCCAGTATTAACAAGAAAAGCTGAGTCTAACTAACATCAGCAGTGACGGCCAGTGTTTTCCCATACTTTGGTTAAAACATAAGCGTGAGATAAATAAGATAATCATACAACAAGAACATAAGGAGTAAATAGTGTGATGGCGGCTACAATCTGTATTGGCATTCAGTATACACAAATTATGATCATCATCTAGAAAAGTAGCACTAATATTGAATCAAAGATATAAAATGCGATGCCAAGAAGGGATGATTGACAGGATGAAATGCACCACAATGTTGAACACAAATGAAGCAAGAGATGTTATGAATGTATGATTACTATCGAATTGAAGGTTATGTAGCCAAACTGATAGCAAACACGGATTTGAAAATTTGATGAGTCTCATACAAATCAAGGGCTAGGGACCAGAGCTGAGTATAACTTGCTAGGTCACAGCAGGGATAAAGAAACTGCTCTGAGCTCAAGCTATGTCACTTGGCTGAAACAAAGAGTCAAGAAAAAGTTTTGGAAAATACATTTTCTTGACATTCCCATGAAAGGAAGTAGTTCGTTTCTGTGAAGTTGTGCCTGCAGCAAGTTGATTGGCACTTTTAGAAAAAATGAAAATATACAGAAAGAAATGGAAGAAAATTCATTAGTATTAACATAATAAATTAAATGATTAGCAGATGGTATGTCCTCGTTTCTTTCTACCTCTTCAGTTGAAAACTAAATGACTAACTTCACTTCCCAAAAATCATAGTTTGCTTTGTCGCCATCCAATGAAAGAAAGTGGTTACTTTCTATCTGCTTTCCTACTTTCCTTTTTACCTGTCATCTGGACTATAATTTTGACTAACAGGCTCAAACTCGCAAGAAAGTTCATGGATATCCATGCAAAAGATAAATTCTGTAGATGACGACAACTCAATCTAGTGTTTAGGGTGCGAACGAATAGTCCCACATCGGCTAAGCATATGATATTCTTGGGGCTTAAATATGGATTAGTATCTCCATTGGTATGAGGCCTTGTGGGAAGACCCAAGAGCAAAACCAATTGAGTCAATGGGCCCAAGTGCACAATATCATGCCAATGTGAGGATCTAGTGGGCCATATTTAAGAAAAACAACATGGTATTAGAGCCGGACCTTACTAGACTTGCCGATACATGATACATGGGAGGAGACCTCCAGGTGCCGGACAAATTTGATGAGCTCCATGGATCAGAGTCTATGCTTGTGCTCGATTGGAAAGACGATGTGTTGCTACAGGCAAGAGTATTGGTCTAAATAGAGCTTTGGGAGTTCTCCGGTTAAGAGACCTCGCGGGTTACGTGTGTTCCATCCGTGCGGTGAGGCGGAGGACTCAATTTGGCTCTGATAAGGATTGCTGATGGGATACGTGTGTTGGACGTCCACACGATGAGGCGGAGCTTGGAGCCAAGATTTAGGCCTCCACGTAAGGCATGGGCCGCAGGGAAGTAGTGGAGAATGAATGGTTGGCTCATTTGGGCAAGATAGATGAATGATAGTTTAAGGGAAGGCTCATGTGGTCCTATGTGATCAAGGGGAAGCTTGTTAGGATGTGAATGAATAGCCCACATCGGCTAAGCATGGGATATTCTTGGGCTTAAATATGGATTAGTATCTCCGTTGGTACGAGGCCTTTAGGGGAGACTCAAGAGCAAAACCAATTGGGCTAGTAGGCCCAAGTGCAAAATATCATACCAATGTGGAGATCTAGTGGACCCTATTTAGGGAAAACAACATCTAGAACATAAGTTAATTGATGATGATCCCTCCAGTTTGGATTCGATTGAGTCCTTTTTTATTTTATTTCAGATAAAATTTGAGTCCTTTTAAGTCTTTAAGTTATTTTATTTGAGATAGAGTTTGAGTCCTTTTAAGCCTTTTAGATATTTTGAGTCTTTTAATTATTTATAAATTTTAAACTTACATCATATGTAATTTTAGAAGGTTAAGTTGTAAGCTTATATAAAGATGACAAGCTTATTTTATTTTCCAGAGTAAATAAAATTTGAGAAACTGTGTAAACTTTGTGCTTGCTAAAAATTAAATATTTCACAATAGAGTATGAGAATGAGCATGGTTACCTGGGCATAAGGTTCGAAAAATCTTCATGTGCGATTTGTGTGAGTCGGTGATTATTAGATCTATGAGATGCGAATCCGAAAAATTTATCAAATTCTTAATTTTCTTCTTCCCCAAATTTTCACCATAATTTTCCTCTTTCATATCAAAACCAACCCTACTTTTTTTCCTTTTTCTTCATCATCATCATCACCCGTTTTCTTTTTTTCTATTTAGGTTTTAAAATCAAAAAAGAGAAAAAAAAAATCAAAGTTCAAAAAATATCAAAAAGAGAAAAAATATCAAAAAGGATTAGAGAAAAGAAGGGAAAAATTTTAATATTCATCTTCCTAGCACCACATCACAAGTTTTCTCTTTCGTCCTACGTCACATTAATAATGAGGATCCACCCCGTTTGAATTCAAGATTCAGTTCTTTTTTTTAGATTTTATTTGAGATATAATTTGAGTCCTTTTGAGTCTTTTAATTAGTTTATTTGAGATTAAGTTTGAGTCCTTTTAAGGCTTTTAGCTATTTTAAGTCTTTTGGTAGTTTTGAAATTTTAATCCTACATATGATGTAATTTTTGGAAGAGAAGTTAAAACCTATATAAGGGTCACAACTTATTTTATTTTTCAGAGTTGAATAAAATTTGAGATAATTGGGTAAAACTTTACGTTTGCCAAAAATTAAATCTTTTGTATTGGAAACAAATGTGAGCTGAGCGTGAAGCTCGAAAAGTCTACATGTGCGAGATTTATGAGTCGATGATCGTCAGATTTCTGAGGTGCCATGCTCGAAATTTTATCAAATCCCTAATTTTCTTTTCCCCCAGATCCCTACCATAATTTTCCACTTCCATCATGTCACATTTGGTATCAGAGCTAAAACTTGATCTTTTTTGTTTTTCTGTGTCATCATCTCCTTTTTTCTTTTCTACTAACGGCTTTAAAATAAAAAAAGAGTTCAAAAAATCAAAAAAAAAGAAAGAATAAAATTTTCAAAAAATAAAGAATAGAATAAAAAATTGTTCAGCTTCACATCACCCAATCTCAAACCCTAGCTTTCCATCGACATCCTCATCCACTGACGCCATTACCACCCCCGATCCACGCCACCACCTATGTCAACATCTACGGGAGCCATCATCACCGTCTCAGCAGTCAAACACCACCACCACCAAAGTCACAACCGCCATCGGCATCAAGAATTTTTCAAAGACGCCATCATCTCCGATGCCGGCAACCCCCACCAACTAACCAGTAGTTGGGCCTCATCAAGGTGAGCACGCAGCATCCCGATTCAAAGAACGCTAACAAAATTGATCAATTTCTTCATCGTCACCGGAAGAGAAATTATAGTATGGATTTAAGAGAAGAAGAAAATTAAAGAGTTGATAAAATTTTAGGCCTCGCACTCCGAACATATGACGATCATCGACACATGTCTCATATGCAGATATTTTTTTCGTATTCATATCCAGGCAACCAAATCCACCTCGTACTCCAATGCAAAATATTTAATTTTTAGCAAACATAAAATTTACACCAATTTTCTCAAATTCTAATTCTATTCAACTTTGAAAAATAAAATAAAGGCTTACAACTTGACTTTCAAAAATTACATCCGGTGAGGGATTAAAACTTTAAATTAACTAAAAACTCAATTTAGTTAAAAAAACTCAAAAGAACTCAAACTTTATCTCAAATAAACTAACTAAAAAACTCTAACACTAACTCAAATAAAATCTTAAAAAGGACTCAATCTCGAAGCCAAATTGGACGGATTCGCAGCATTCTTCCTAGCTTAAGAACTTCACCACCTTATGAATGACGATAGGCATTGCACAACTAGGTAGAACAACACAACCAGCTTCATGGTGACACATGTGAAGGGCGAATAACAATTGAAGAATGTATGTCCTCAAGCTCCAGTAAAATATTCAACCCCAGTATAATTGGGATCATCACTCCATAAAGCTCATCGAGAACACGTATGATGCATGCAGAGTCTCCTCATTGGCTATACAACAAACATCTCTAGGTAAACTATATTCATCTCGTCATCTATAACTTGTAAATTATTACAAATTTCTATTTAATTTTGCAACAAACTTGTGAGAATCATTGTTAATTGTACGAATTTCATAAGTCTCGAGATTTTAGGTACTCAAATCATATGCAAAATACTGAGGAAATGCATTAAGGATAAGATCAAGGCCTAACTCTAAAGTAATCAAATTCATATAATGCGGTATTTTAAGTTAAACGCTTACTACAGATTAACATATTCATTTGATTTTCAACTATGCTCATGATATTCATTTGATTTTCAACTATGCTCATGGGTTACGAGGGGTCAACATAATTTTTTTCCCAAATATAGATGTGTGTGTATTCGCTCCTAGAATACATAAAATCTAAGTTATACAGTAGAGATTATTGAAGTTTAGATAGCTTTTTTTATAATGGAAATTTTAAATAGAGATAGAGTTGGGGTCCATTGAGTAGTTTCGTTATTTTATTTATGACCGAATTGAGTTATTTTGATTCTCTTATTTATTTTACGTCTTTTATTTATTTTAGAGTTTTTATCCGATATTTGAAGTGATTTTTTAATGTCAAATTGTAAGCATATATAACGGCCACAACTTATTTATTTTATATAAAGATGAATAAAAATAGAAATTTGATGTAAACATGTATTGTCTCCATAAAAATTAAATCATTTGCATTGGTGCGCTAGAGTGTGCTTTGTTGCATGAGTAAAAGCTCCGAAAAATCTCCATGTGCAAGGCGGCGATCATAAGATTCTCGAGATGCGAAGCCCAAAAAGTTATCAAACCCCTAATCTCCTTCTCCAAGTCCCTAACACTTCCCTTCCAGCTTCCGTCCTACGTCAAATTTGGCATCAGAACTAAAACCTTGTTTGTCTTTCTATTTTTCTCTTTCAAAAGAGTTCGGAAAAAATATCTTTTTTCTTTTAGTTAGGTTTTAGATTAAAGATTAAAAAATCCTGTTTTTTCTTCTTTTCGTTTTCATTATCATCTTCATATCTTTAGGATTTTAAATTCAAAAAACCCTAACTTCATCTTTATCTTTTTTCCTCGTCATAAAAAGATCTCATTTTTCTTTCTTCTTTATCTTTTTCTTTCTTCCAATTAGATTTGGATTTTTAAAAGTGAGATAAAAATCAAAAAAGAGGGATTAAAAGAGGGATCAAAAAATAAAAAAGAGATCAAAGAAAAAAAGAAAAAAGAGAGAACAAAACAAAAAACAAAAAAAGAGATGGATAAAAACAAAAAAAGAGGTATGTAAAAAAATTCAAGAAAAAAAGAAAAAATGGAGAGAAGAATTTTTGGAGAAAATAGAAAGAAGAAAAACCTTTTTACGGTCCATATCGCCCCCAAAACCCTAACTACGACACCGCTTACGTCTCCGTCATCCCTTGACTTGTTCATCTTCCATGTAGTACAATCTAAAGGAATGATTGACAAAGTTTATGCACCTTAAAGAACAATTGATGCTGATAAGAATTTATGTGAATTTGGTGCTCATGCAAATATCAAGATGTCTATCTCCAACACTTGAAGATGAGGTAGATTGGCAAATGATCAGTAGTTTCTATACATACATCAAGGTACGGGATAAGTCTTACAAATTAGTAATTGATGAAGATAGTTGTGTAAATATTATCGCCAAATCTGCATTAAAAGAATGAGCCTAGTAGTTGAGCCTCCCCTACATCCATATACTTTACTTGGATTGATAAGACTACTCCTTCAGTTACACATCGATGTTTAGTTAATCTCCAGCTTGCAAGCTATCATGATCACATTTGGTGTGATGTTATACCCATGTATGCAGAACATATTTTGCTAGGAAGACCTTGGTTATATGACCTAGATATATGACCTAGATATGACGAGTTTTGGAAGACCAAATGCATACATATTCATATTTAAAGGGAAGAGAATTATGTTAAAACATTTTCAACCCACGATTCAAGTTACTCAAGAGAATGTGTTCAACTACAATGAGCTGAGCATAAGGAGGCCTTTGAAGATTGAACAAGAGCCTGAGCTAAATACGGACTCCAATATCAGGTTGGAGCTTCAAATCCACATTAGAAATTAAGTTTGAGCCCAAACATGAGAAGATTCTACAATTAGAGCTGAAGTACAAGCCAAATGTTGATCATATGCCAATATTTAGCTTGGAGACCCTGCTTGAGAAAATTGAGCACATCAAGTTTGTCATCTCAGATCCTCCATATTCTACCAACTATCAGGTTCCATATGCTTTCATTTCTTTTATGAATTGGGAGAAATTTTCAGAAGATATTCATCTGCAAATCTACATCCTGCTACACTTCAAAGTACATGAACATAATTTCTCCAATTATATGGGACTGCTGATTTCTGACTGGTTGTGCTATTCGCGTCGCTAATCGCTAGGTGATGAAGTTATCAAGCTGGGTAGAATGATAATTTGAACTTCAGATTTAAAAAATTTATTTTAAAGTTTAGATAGAGTTTGAGTCCAATGAGTCTTTTACTTTATTTATAACAGAGTTTGACTTATTTTGAGTCTTTTATTTATTTAGCACTTTTAGTTAATTAAACAATTTTATCTCATATTAGATGTTATTTTTAAATGTCAAATTGTAAACCTATATAAAGGCCACAAACATATTTTTCATATAGAGATGAAAAAAGATGTAAACATCAGTTTCTTCATAAAAAATAAATCTTTTATATTAGTGTGCAAGGGTGGGCATGGTTACATAAGCGAGATGTTTGAAAAATCTCCGTGTACGAGGCGTGCGAGTCTGTGATCATGATATTTCCGTGGTAGAGTCCAAAAAGTTATCAAATCCATAATCTCTTTCTTCTCCAAATCCCCACAACATCAATTCTTGCTTCCGTCTTGTATTATATGACCCATCTAGAAGAATATGTGTGGCATCCATTGGTACGATATTACATCATATGCTATCCCAATAGCTCGAAAACTGAACAACCATTTGATAACATTTGGTAAATGTTAACATAATGTGAGTTATCAACCCATGTAACATTGTAATGGTGTAGATAAGGTTCAGCTTTTAATCTTAATCTTATTTTGTCTTAACGAATTTGGTGACTAAATTGTCATTTATCGCTACAAAAGATATATCTCCAATTTTAATGCAGATAAAGAAAATATTTATCCTTCGTTGATCTTACGTAATCCTAAGTGTGATAGCTAGACACCTACTGACATATAAGCAAGTAGTGTTTTAAAAGACGGTTTCATTATGAACGTGATACAGAAGCGCATAGTGCATATGCGAATTATGCGGCCGATTTACGGATCACGCGGTTTACGAAAATAAATATTTTAGTAAATAAATAGGCAATAAATATATATACATATATATGTGTGTGTTTGTGTATATTAAATTAAAAATCCTAAAAGAATGGAATAGGAAAAAAACATATCAACTATTAAAACATGGATTAATGCATACTAAAATATCATCATCATCAAGGTGGGTAATACATACAATAACTAAAGTCTAGAGTCTAAAGCAATCAACACACACAAAATATAAATATTTAGTTTTATATCCAAATCACAAGCATGTCTAAAACAAGTAGTTTGAAATAACAAAAAATCCATAATCTATTCTATACGTACTCGTTATCTTCATCTTCATCTAACCCTTATCAGAAGGAACATCATCAATCTCATTAAAAATATTATCACCATCGTCCAAATCTTTTCCTTCTGAATGCTCTTGAACATCATCCATTCACTGCACTAGAAGAGTCATTTGGGCTTTGGTACCAAATGTGACGCAAGACGAACGAGGAAAATGTGATGGTGATTTGGGAAAGAAGAAACTTAGAGCCTTGATAAAATTTGAGGACTCGCATCCTGGAAATCTGATAATCACCGATTCCAATATCACACTCAGGCAACGAAACCCACTCTCGTACTATAATAAAAGGATTTAATTTTTGACAAACACAAACTTTACAACAATTTTCTTAAATTATATTCAACTAGAAATAAGTTTGTGACCTTTATATAGGATTACACCTTGAATTTCAAAAATTACATTTGATGTGAGATTAAAATAACAAAATAGTTAAAAGAATCAAAATAATTAAAAGATTCAAAAAGACATTGAGAATCACCCGACGCTTAATTTTTGGATAGTCAATATATAATCTGCAGTGTTGGTAGTCATGCTAACTTTTATATTGGAAACCATGAAAATGATTTCATATAAGATTTTTTTATAATGAAGGTGATGTGTTAATATTTTAGGATAAAGACACAAAATATATGAATTTATCTATTTTACCTAGATTTGGAGTAATGTAAATTCTATTGGCTTGAGATATTGAATTCGGAACATGTTATTGTTAGACTTCTCAATCCTCTAGAGAGGATTGTTGTGTTCGGATGTCATTGACCCATGAATATTATCGTTATTTATATGATCTTGAGGCGTGACAGCTAATGATACTAGAAACGTGTTCAGCATAATCATTTGCTAACTAGAACAAAGATATTGACAATAAATGGTGAAAAAGAGGTGAACAAAGAAAAGAGGAAGATAATAGAGAATTTAGTGAAAGTGTAGAAGAATATAATAAAAGAGCCAAAAAAAGTAAATACAAGAAACTAGAAAATATAGGAAAAGAAAGGAAAAGGGAAATAGCCTAAATATATGCTTAACGCTGGAATCATTGTTCTACATATTGGATATCGATGCAGCTTGGAAGATAGGATATTGGATGGCAGATATTTGAAATATAAGTAACATTGGAGTTCATCTTGAATGCTAAAATATGTTTTCATGTAGATAGAATTTAATGTCAAAAAGGTGGGCACCTGATCAACTTGAGTCAGGTGCGGTGACGTAGCAGTCTACCATTGGCCGCCCAGAAAACAAAAAGTACGTTTTGCTTTATGATCGGTCAATGGTAGGCCGCCACATCAGCGCACATGACGCAAGTTGGTCGGGTGCCACCTGATACACATTAATCTCATATATATATACACACACATATGTAAATCACAAACTGATATAAAAGCATGTTTTGGGAATATTTACCCCGATAAGCTGCATTAAACTATAAATTTATAACCAACAAATGGTCAAAACCTCATTAATTTCCAATAAGCAAGCATGTTTCTTCTTTTTTTCCTTTCTTTTGGTAACAATATGCTCCAGTTGACATGAGTTAAAACTAAAACCTAGTTTTCTGCCTCAAATTGTAAGATCCCCAACCCAAAAGGACCAAAAGCTCATCAATTTCTAGTAGTTGATCCCTAATTTTCATCACAATGATCAATGATATAAAATACACAAATAATTAAAGATGTTATACTTATAACAAAAAAACTCCATAAAATAAAGGAATTTAGAGTGTTTTGGTTCTTTTTTTTCTTACAAGCAGCAGCTTCCATCTTAACCCCAAACACAGCTAAAACTCCCACACAGAACCAACTATGCCCAAAGAACACTGTGTTGTCCCCTACCAAAGTTGCTAAGCTCAAGAGAAGATGACAGTGGATCTGGATCGAGTCGAATTAGAGAGTAGTGATAGAGAGAGAAATAAATTAGAGTCTTGGTGATTCAAGGTAAATCTAGATCTAATCAACAACGAATTAACATTTGGAGTGGTGCTTTGACTTCGAGGCTTGTTGTGGCCGCTTGCAAGGTGAGAACAAGATAAAGGGAAGAGAGAGTGAGGGTGATGCATCATAGAAAGGAACAAAAAAGAGCGCGGTGAAAGACTGAGAAAGTATGAGCGGTTAAAGAGAGAGAAGCCTTAGCGCCCTTGATCTTTCTCTCTTTGCCCACTACCTGTTTGGGTTTTTTTAATAGGATATTTGCCGATGTCTAATATATCACCGTAATAAATCTCAAAACACATTAGGATCTAAATCTCATCTCTTATAGTGACTGGATATCCAAGCCGATATATTGGTAGATATATCCAATATAGCGATAAATGTAGAACACTTGTTGGAATAAATAAAGAAAACAAAGATGAATACAAATGAACAGAATGGAAAATGTGAAACTAGAAAAAAAATAGAAGGATATGAAATCAAAAATTAACCGCAATGAGATTTCTGTTTGATAGAGTGAAACATGAATTATGTTATCAATGGTAAGAACTATATAGGGAATGAAAACTAACATATGAAATTTAAAACAATGCATGTAAATATGCTGTAGACAGCATAATCACATGGTCAAAGCTGATGTTTTGGTAAATGGTTTAACAATAATCATTACATGTCAACCATGTCCATCAATCTAAGTTCACGTGTTTCATTATAAATTCTTCTCAACCCTTTTGTTCCTAGGTATCATGAGGAAATGTTGCATAAATGTTACGAGTATATACAACAACTTATGTATAGTTTAGAACATATACCTATCTGCATAAAAAACCTAAGTATCAAAAGAAAATTATTATCAGTCAAAAATTATTGCTAATTATATAGTAATGAAAATCATACCTTCATATATGTCATTTATGTATATGAGTTTAATTATGTTTAAATGACTGTTGTGTAATGTTAGAAATATAGGAAATATGTGAATTAGGTAATAAACATTGGTTGGCATCGTGATCGTCATATTCTTCTTTCCAATCAGAATGGGGTCCATTATGAAGTGCAACTTTGAATTAAAAACATCCATGAAAATTTGGTGACATTTAAAATCAGTTGTGAACAATCACCCTGAAATGAACTGTCCAATTTTTGGTGGCCTAGGAAAGAATGTCATAGAAATAAGGCAGTTAGGTTGGCACGTAAAGAATTCTACCATACCAATTATGTGATTTATACTCATGTAACTGATAAGCGAATTTCCGAAAAAAGAGCACATTAGCCCGGCATAAGGGGCAAAGATAATAAATTTGATGCCACTACCAGTGACACCATTCATCTCCAGTGCAACCTAAGTTAATTGTCAAAACAAACAATCGCCCAAAAGATTAACATCAGAAAAGGTAAATCATGCCATCAACCCAATGCATGCACTAGTGTTATGAAAAAATGGTGGCAAGCAGTGATATACATGCATAAGAAACTTCGATAATCAATTATGTAAATTAGAAAAAAATTAACTCAAACTATATACTGAAACTATCCAGTGTTGATGTTGAGGAACTGGATAGACTTGATTTCCAACTTATTTTGCAAAATCATCAAAGAGCTTATTTGTCGGGATTGAAGCAGATTGCTCGTGCTTTTCAGTGAAATCGAGTGAGGAGTTAACCATGCGATTGATTGAATAATCAAATCCCAGCAAATCTAGCACAAATTGAGCACAAGTGACTTAAAGGAAAGAAAATTTTTGAAGGTCAAGAAGAAAGACCTTCCGCTGGTAGTCGGCGAGCTTGCGGCGCTGAGTCTTAAGAGAGAGAATCGCCCGATCCACCTCCGTGATCTTCGGCTTCTTCACAAATATGTTCCCCATCTCGCCGATATGCACTCGAATTTCAAAACCCTGGTCCCGATTATATCTTAATTCTATTCAGCTGCGATCAAAAAATAGGATTTTTTTCCCCCCTTTTTGATTGGAGACTCGAGGGACGCAGTCGCCGGGGCTGCGTCGAGGAGTAAAAAAGGTCGGGAGTTGCTTTGCGCACCCACCGTTTTACTATGCTCACATACCACTTATTTACAAGTTTGCCAATGCTCCTGCAGTACCATTTGTTTACAAGTTTGCCACTAAAATTAATCACCACGTACTCATAGGATCAAATTTTCGTAAATGCCACTGGTTTTGCGATGTGAGTAAAACGGCCGAACGGTGGCGTCCCCCCCCTCTGCCGCCCTCGCCAACCTCCTCCCCTCCGACCACCCCAGCACCACTCTCCAATTTCCCTCGAAGGGCAAACGACAGCAACGTCCTCCAACATCCTGGGCCCCCCTCCACCGCCGTCGACCTACCCATCCCCCTCCCCCTCCCCCTCGTCCCCTCTTCCGACCTCCACCGCCCCCTCCCCCTCGTCTGACCTCCACCGCTCCCTCTCTCTTCCCCACTATCCATTTTAAACCCTAGTAAATCGTCGTCGGAGTCCTTTCAGTGAAGGGGAATAAGTGGTATGCACGAATAATGTACTTGAATAGCAAACTTGTAAATTAGTGGTATGTGCGCGTGACTAAATTGGTGGGTGCGCAAAGCAACTCTCAAAAAAGAGAGTGGGCTTTAAAACACAAGCCACCTCCATTTGGACTTTCGAGTTATTTCCCCACAGTGTGACTTCAAAGGGGCCGGTTCCATGTAGGGTCCGGTTGCATATTTAGGATGTACTAAAGTTAATGGGGGATGAAGAAAAAAAGAACAAAAAAGGTCAAATGTGTTTTAAGAGCTAGCAGGTTGTTAGTGTAGGATAGAGCTAAACGATACATGCACTATGAGGCAATACACACTAGAGTGGCACAATTAAAACTAATTAAAAGATTCTTGCAAAACGGAATTAAATGCAAGATAATTAGCAAATCCACAAGAGATAAAATGCAACCGCAAACAACATAATATATACTGGTTTGACAAAAGCTACTCCAGTCCCACACTCTTTCCACAGTCTTGTTAATTAATCATTATTAAGCCCTTTCCAAGGCAACCCAAATACAACACAAACACCTAAATACAACACATTTTTCCAAGAGCCACTCTTTTTCAAGAGCCTATCTTTTCCAAGATAACACAAACAAATCTTTTCCAACATTGCAAACCTTATTCCAAGAATATCACCTCTCTTTCTAGAGAGAACACTTTCACAACCAGGAAGCTAGGTTTCACAAATAATGAAACGAAATAGAAAAATACTATATTCACATTGCCTTGATTAAATGTACTTACTAAATATGAAGTGTAGAGGTAATGAAGATTGATGTCCAAGTGCTAGATGAAAGCTTGATTCACTAATGGACTTCCCTTGAGCTTTGGAGATCAATGCAACATTAAAGAAGCTATAAGAGAATGAGATAGATGAAGAGATGAAAGCTTTGCTATGGTTTTTTGGCTCACAAATGAAATTTTATTCCGTGTGTATTGGTGTGAAAAACTCCATCACAAAAGTGCTTAAATACTCTCTCAATCGTGCATAAAAACTAAAAAACGGATAAAAAAATTCGCAATCTAATGACTATAAAAGAGTAGAATTCCCAGTCACCAGACGTCTGAAGAAGGGTTTTCAGATGGTTGACGAACTTTTCAGTCGTCTAGTCCTCCTTCTTCAGATGGCTGATAATGAGTTGGTCATGAACAAACTAAAGACCAATCTACAGGCGTTCAGACATCTGAAGAACACGTGTTAACGGCTGATGCATTATTCAGCCGTTTGGCAAGTCTTCTTCAGATGGTTGGACAGAGTGGGTGAAAAAAACAGAAAGCTCATGAAAACTAAATCACCATGTTTAATCTGTAATGCCCTACAAGCTACTGCACAAGTACTAGAGGGGGGGTGAATAGTACTTTAAAAATAATAAGGAGTATAATTCCTAATTATCGTGCAAACAACTACCAAATCAATTTGCGGAAGCTTAAATTGATGACAACAACAAAATAAACAATGCTAACAATTGAATATTACTGGGTTCGGATCCACCCAAGTCTCCCCGACTTGTTCCCGGTGATCCTACGTCCCAACCACCCGGATCCCCTCCGGATACTTAGGTTAGAAACCCTAACCCAAGATTTCCACTATGATATCTTGTGAAAAACCTTCACAAGATCAAATCATACATGCAATGGCAATAGTGAATCCCACAACCCGGGATCACAACCTTCTCTCACAACCGAGAGAACCAATAAGCAATATAAATGAGTTTATAATGAAAATAAACAATCTTACCACAAATCCTATACCTTGAGTTTTCTTACCAAATAGGTGCAAGGAGGGATTTGAGGAAGATGAAGTCACCAAGACCTAGCACCACTGAAATGAGCAGCAATGGGTGCCTAGGAGTGATTTGGAGACTTGAATCAAGCTAGAGCTTGAAAGGCTCACCAAGAACAAACCTCTCTCAAGATGGATTCTAGATCTAGAAATGAGATAGAATGGATTTCTTGTGAGGGAGAGAGCTTTGGAAAATGAGTGAGAATCTCTAACTCTTTCAATCTTAATGAATCTCTTAATGGCAGCTCTAACCTAGAGAGAAATGACCAAGCTTCGTATTTATAGGGTCCCATAAAAACGAGTTAGGTCAAATCCCAACGGTTGGAAATCTGAAGCAACTAGTCGGTCAAAGAACAACCACTGACCGACTAGTTCATCAACTAGTCGGTCGGTGAAACAACATGAACCGACTAAGTGATGAACAGTGAGCAGATTGAATTTCAGACCTAGAAATCTAGTCTGTCCAAGAAGACTGTCTGACCAACTAGTTTCACAACTAGTCGGTCGGTCAGTGAACTTAGACCGACTAAGAGTCAAAAACAAATAGTCTGAATACAAATAGATTTAGTCAGTCCAAGAACAAATGTTGACCGACTAGATTATCAACTAGTCGGTCACTAAACGTTCTTAGACCGACTAACGATAAACAGTAGTCGGTCCAAGAGAAAATTGGCATGTACAGTAAAGCTCAACTAGTCGGTCAAAGAGGCATCACTGACCGACTAGTTCACAAACTAGTCGGTCGGTGAGTCAACGTGGACCGACTAAGTATGAACAGTAAAGAGCATGAAGTTTAGAAAGCAAACTAGTCGGTCCAAGAAGCTTTGCCGACCGACTAGATCACCATCTAGTCGGTTGGTTCTTCTTCTTGAACCAACTAACATGCACAAGAAGTCCCGAATCGAAGCGCGATGCTTCGAGAAAGATTGTATGGACTTCTACTAAGATCCTAGAGCTAAGATAGGAGCGATATGAAGATAGAAATGTAAGAATTACTCAAGGCTTAACATTCTATAGATCGAAGCTAAAAGACTATAAATAAAACCTTAAGGAACGGTCTTCGAGAGCTTCGATCAAATCTTCATGACTTCCAAAATGGTCCAAAAGCTTCAACGAAGCTTTAGGCAATGAATACGAGCTTTGAGAAGTCTTGAGATGTCGCTTTGAGTGTTCTCGTGAATTTGGCGACGATCTCCATAACTGCGCTCACAAATTGTTAGTTCATAATTTATTTATGTTTGCTCATCATCCAAAACCAAATCCGGGGAGTCCAATACTCAACATTCTCCCCCTTTTTGGTGATGACAAACCAACATAAATAATAATAAAAAATAATGATTCAAATGTAAAATACTTATCCCCCCTGCATCGATGACACGTTAATTCCAAATAGAATAAATATAAATTGCATCAAGCAGACGAGTGAGATATATAATGAGAATCGATTATTGAAATATCGGATTTGAAAAATCCTTATATATATCTTAACTCCCCCTGAGTCTAACATATCAAATTAGATTCTTGGAAATTGAGTTAAATTTTCATTTGCCCTATTCATTATCATTATCTCTCCACCTTTGGCATTATCCCAAAAATGGGGGGCATACAACGACAACAACAAGGATAAAGAAAATCCAACATCGGGAGTCGTAGAATATGACGATGGACCAAATTGACACCAAGGGAAAAGAGATGAAATCAAATCAATGTGTGCCAAATTGTCCATTTTCAAAAAACAAAAATTAAAATCATCAAAATACCAAATATAAATTCACTTCTTGAATAAAGAAACATACTCTTCAATACTCAATATTCTTGGTTAAATTTGTGCATGGAAAACAATTCTATGCAAACATAGAAATATAATCTATTTAACCAAGTTTATAATCGTCGAGCGAATAAAATCGAATATCATAGACATTGAATGAATATTAAATGTGCACAATGAAGCAAAAGAGATCAACGATGTATATATATATATATAGAAGCATGAGTACATCCAAAAATACATCGACACCATACGAACCAAAAAGGTGCAACATCTATATCACCAACAAAAAGATACAACAACATCATCGACACACTATCATCGAACATCCAAAATACATCAAATACACTGACATCCAAATTCCAAAATACATCAAAAATATCAAAACACCACCCAACTCTATCCTAACCCAAAACACTCTCAAGAAGATGTATCATTCAATGATCACCGGAGAGTCCTCCAAACTGACGCTCAGGAGGAAGTGGCAGGATCAGCAGTCTCCGTGGGTCCAGTCGAGGGAGTGGACTCAGGCTCTGCTGCAAGGAGTGGTGTGTCAACTGAAGGGATCGTCGGGGCTGGAGTGGAGACAGTGACAGGCTCAACGGTAGGTGTATCAGCAGGAACGTCAGCAGGCTCAATAGAAGCAGTGACGTCAGCAGGAGCAGCAGCAGCATCAACAGGAGTCTGAACCACTGGAGCAGAAGACTCTGGAGCACCAGAAGAAGTGGCAGCTCCAGCAGTGGAAGTAGTACCAGTAGCAGCAGTGGCCACAGCGCCACGAGCTAAAGAGTCAACGAGCTCATCGAGCTCCTCGTCATCCATCTCCTCATCCTCAGAAACAGAAGGAGGGAGGTCAATACCCATCATCCTGGCCATACGACACACAACCTCCTCGGTACGAGCCAAACGAGACTCGTGACGACGAAGTAAGCGTGCAATATCATCTAGTGTGGTGGCAGGAGGTGGGACAGAAGCAGCTGAAGGTGTGGCCTGGGAAGCAGAAGGAGTCGACCGCTGTACGTGACGAAGTGCCGCAAGAGATTTCTTTACGGCCGTCGCGTTCAGGGGTGGACCGAGGGGACGCTCATCATCCAGAGGCAAAGGAACACCAAAACGACGGAAAACCAAGGTCAGAAGACAAGGATATGGGATGTGCGCAGATTTAGTGGTCTTGCGAATACACTCAAAAGAGTCCATCTTGTCGAGTATAATGCGAGCCCAATTAATCTCGCTACCCATAAAAAGAGCGTAAATCAGCTTCAAGAAGGGCTGCGAAGGAAGTGAGGAAGATCCATACTTGGGCAACAGACATGATTTCAAGATAAGATTAATCACCCAAGCATTCGGCTTGAATGATTTGGAGGGAACACCTATGAATGCAGGGGGGATAACCTGAAAGATATCAGCGAGGGTCGGCTGATCGAGAGTGGAAATATCGTCTACAGAAATGTCAGACGGGAGGAGGCCACACGATGAGCATCCTATCAACTCCCCCAAGATCTCTGCCGTGAGGACTATCGGAGTCCCCAAAACAGAAGTCTCGATGGAGTGGGTCTCATCGTACTGACCCCGGGAACGATTGGCATAGAAAAGCTTGACCAGGCAAGGATAGGGTCGTGGGTTCGCCTTAGGGTCAAATCTAAGATAGTCCAAAAGTCCACTATAGGATAAAAGATCCGCAAGGCCAAGAAAGTCAGAGAACTGAACGTAATGCTCCAATAGCAGTGGGCAGTGCTCTATACGGTTGTAAGCCGCTAGACACTGAGGGTCGTCGCGACACAACGATAGATCTACACCGCCTACCAGCATCTGGGCTTTACCCTTAGCCTTACGGGTCTTAGGAGGAGGTGGAGGAGGGGGTGGAGTAGGTGCCTTCTCGGGATGCTCAGGAGTGTACTCTTCCTCGGAATCATCCTCAGAGTCACTACCTGAACGCTCACCGGGAGGGGTAGGTGCACGGAACTTTTTGGGTTAAGATTTGGGCTTGGAAGATTGGCCTTTGGCTTTGGGCTTGAAAGTCCTCTTCCTCTTCAACGGTGTTGAAGACGACGAGGGGGGACGAGTAGTCTTGGCCCGATGCTTAGGTGGGGTCGAAGCAGTCGCGGCCTCTATGGTCATGGGGGAGGCACCGGAGGGAGTAATTGGGATCCTCGTTCTTGCCATGATCGCGGCACAACGAGTTCAAGGAATCGATACAACCCTAATCAACGAAACTCTAACAGCTGAAGAATTCGAAAAGAACTTAAAGATCAAACCCTAGAATAGAGTTCAAAACCCTAGAATGAAATCGACCTAGATCAAACCCTAGAGCTGGAATCGAGACCTAGGAGGAGGAGATATACCTAGGAGGAGTGATCGACGTCGGCAGATGGTCGGAAGAACGCCGGAGATCGACGGAATACGAAGGGACTCGAGCTGGGTTCGGGGAATTTTCGAGCAGAAGAACAAAAAACAACCGACTAGAATGAGTAAAAATCGATTAGAATAGGTTTAAGTCGGTTGAAATCACGAAAAGACAAAACAGTCCCTGAGCACTTAGTCGGTCATAGTTCAAGCACTGACCGACTAGATTACGATCTAGTCGGTCGGTAAATGAGCTTGAACAGACTAAGTCGAAACAGAGGCTAGTCGAAGTTTTTAGGGCTAGAGTTAGTCGGTCACAGTTCTTTTACTAACCGACTAGATACGAATCTAGTCGGTTGGTGATTGAACTGATACCGACTAAAGGAGTTCAAAAATTTAGAGAATGAGCTAGTCGGTCTGAGTTCATTAGCTGACCGACTAGATGCAAATCTAGTCGGTTGGTTGATGAACTGAGACCGACTAGATGAGTCCAGAAATTGACAATTAAGTTCTCTCCTTAATACACATGGACGAAACATCTTAATCCTCTCAAAAATCATCTTAACTACCCCATTAAACATCGAAATCTCAAATACGACATCCAAATATGAATTCAAGCAAAAATTCAAACATATCACATAAAATCCGAAAAATCCAATAAATCTAGCATGAATGAAATATTGCGAAATATAATAGCATGCAAGATTATTGAATGAAACATGAATCCTATATCTCGGATTCACCCATAATCCCCAATTCTCGACACAACCGCACAAAGGAGTCCTCCTTTAGAGGTTTCGTGAAAATATCGACGATTTGCTTTTGGGTTTCAACGTACACTAATATGATGTCCTTTTTAGCAACATGATCATCTAAAAAGTGGTGTCGGACATCTATGTGTTTAGAACGGGAATGGTGCACCGGATTCTTTGAAAGACAAATAGCACTTTGGTTATCCACCATGATAGGGCTAGTATCACAATGAATACCAAAATCCTTTAGTGTGTGTCTCATCCAAAGAACCTGGGCACAAGCGGCACCGGCGGCAATGTATTCCGCCTCGGTGGTTGAAAGTGATACCGAATTTTGCTTCTTGGAAAACCAAGAGACAAGGGAATTTCCTATAAAATGGCAAGTGCCACTAGTACTCTTCCTGTCGGATTTGCATCCCACATAATCAGCGTCACTATATGAGACTAACTCATATGTGCTAGATTTCGGATAAAGTAATCCAAAATCTAAAGTGTAACTTAGATAGCAAAAAATACGTTTTACCGCTACTAAGTGAGAATCCTTGGGTTGAGACTGATAACGAGCACAAATACAAACGGCAAACATAATATCGGGCCTACTAGCGGTAAGATAAAGTAAACTACCTATCATACCTCGATATAGACGAATGTCTACATCTTTTCCGCCCGTATCTTTATCAAGATGCGTTGTAGTGCTCATAGGAGTCTTTTTCCCGGAGGCATTCTCCATTCCAAATCGCTTTAGCAACTCCACCGTGTATTTTGTTTGGTGGATGAAGATTGCATCGTTCAATTGGCGAATTTGGAGACCTAAGAAATATTTGAGTTCGCCCATGTGGCTCATCTCAAATTGTTCCTTCATCACATTAGAAAACTCTTCGCAAAGAGTGAAGTTAGTAGCACCGAAAATGATATCATCAACATAAATTTGAACTAATAAAATATCATTATTCGCATGCTAAACAAAAAGTGTAGAATCGGCTTCGCCCATTTTAAAATTCAAATCCAAAAGAAAATTCTTTAGGCGATCATACCAAGCTCAAGGAGCTTGTCTCAAACCGTAAATAGCTTTCTTTAGTTTTAAAACATGATTTGGAAATTTTTCATTTATGAAGCCCGGAGGTTGAGAAACGTAAACTTCCTCAACGACATCTCCGTTTAAAAATGCACTTTTAACATCCATTTGAAATAATTTAAAATTTTTATGGCATGCAAAAGACAATAATAGTCTAATTGATTCTAATCTAGCTACCGGAGCGAAGGATTCTTCGAAATCGATACCTTCCTCTTGTCGATAGCCTTGAGCTACTAACCGAGCTTTGTTCCGGACGACGACTTGGTTTTCGTCGGTTTTGTTCTTGAAGATCCACTTTGTCCCTATGACGGTGTGGTTCTTCGATGGCAAAGGAACAAGCTCCCATACCACATTCCTCTCGAATTGAATGAGTTCCTCCTCCATGGCAAGGATCCAAGCACTATCTTCGCACGCTTCAACTATATTCTTTGGCTCTATCGATGAGGCAAAGGCACAATTGGCGAAGTGGTGAACTTGCGATCTTGTCTTGACTCTATCATGAATATTGCCAATAACTTGCTCATGGGGGTGGTCACGAACCGTATGAAGCTGTTTGGGAATTCCCTGATCACTAGGAACATTCTCAACAACCTCATTAGTTGGGTTAGTATCAATAGAATCAATTGAATCAATAGACTTAGAATTTTCAAACGAATCACATAAAACATCCATAGAATCATCATCATTTGAAATTCTAGAAGTAGTAAAATTCTCATTAAAAGAAACATGTAGTGATTCCTCGATCATAGAGGATCTTTTGTTGTATATCCGGTAGGCTTTGCTACGTGAGGAATACCCAACAAATATCCCCTCATCCGATCTCGGATCAAACTTGTCCAAATTTTCATAAGTGTTTTTAATAAAACATTTTGCACCGAAAACACGAAAATGTTTAACTTGAGGCAATCTACCAAACAACAATTCATAACAAGTTTGTTTGGTGCCGGGCCTCAAGAGTATTCTATTAAACACATAACAAGCGGTGTGTACCGCTTCCGCCCAAAATTGATAACCAAGTTGGCTATCTTCGAGCATAGTGCGAGCACACTCCACAAGCGTTCTATTCTTCCTCTCAACAACACCATTTTGAGGGGGTGCACGAGGGAAAGAAAACGTGTGAGTAATTCCAAGATCATCACAAAAATTTGAGAAAGACTCATTCTCAAATTCACCCCCATGATCACTACAAATAGTGACAATGGTGGTTCCGATGAGATTTTGTACTTTCTTCACAAATATTGTGAAGTTTTCAAAAGCCTCATTTTTATTACATAAGAAAAATACCCATGTAAATCTAGAATAATCATCTACGATGACAAGTCCATATCTTGCATTTCCTAAGGAAGCAACTCTAGTTGGCCCAAATAAATCTAGATGTAATAGCTCTAGTGGTCGTTTAGTAGAAATGCTTTTCTTAGGTTTAAATGAAGATTTAGGAAGCTTGCCACGTTGACAAGAATCACAAAAAATTTTCTTTTCAAAAACGAGCTTCGGAAAACCTTTAATGGAATTTAATTTTGAAAGCTTATAAAGTGTTCCAAAGTTCACATGTCCAAAGCGTCGATGCCATAAGTGTTGTTCATTTGTGTTGGCAACGAGACATTGTTCATAAGACTTAGGAAGATCCAAAATATAAATATATTTATGGCGTGTGCCGGAAAATAATAAATTATTATTATCATTCAAAATATGACACAATCCTTTCGCAAAGCTAACTTTGTAACCTTTGTCACAAAGTTGGCTTATTGAAATAAGATTATGATTTAAACCATTAACTAGATAAACATCACTAATTAAGGGTTTAGACGGGTTACCCACTTTACCAACACAGACGATGGTTTCGCTCTCGTTGCCTCCAAAGACTACCCGGTTCCCATTAGCAATGGGCACCACTCCGGAAAGCAATTGAGCATCGCCCGTCATGTGTTTTGAACACCCGCTATCGAGTATCCACCCATCCTTGGAGCCAAATTTAACTTTGTTGCTCCGCTTATTTTTCTTGAGTACCTAAAGATAATCATATCATTTCATGGTACCCAAGGTCATTGGGTCCTCAAAGGTTAGACCTTTGGAAGCCAAGTCCAATTGGACTTAGACTTCCCAATATAATTAATATTATCCACTACATTAATAAAGTAGGCATTCATGTAAACTTGTTTTTCATTCATGGAAGTGTCATTTGGGCTCCAAATTGAGAATATTTTGGGAGCCTTCATCCTATTGGGAGCATGCATGCGTTGTTGATTTCTACGTGATGCATGTCGTGGATAGCCATAAGGAACATGATGAAATGGTGCATATGGATAATTATTCATATGATGTTGTGGGTGAACATATGCATGTGAGGGAACACGTGCGTGAGGGTGTCTCACATGGTGTGCACGTGCCCGTGAACGTGTAGCATAGAAATCATCATATGTGTGAGCCGGTGGAGTAGGACGTGTGTTCCTACGTGGCATGGTATTTGTGTACATGTAGGCATGACCCTTCTTTGGAGGTCCACCCAAAGTGGGTTTCTTTCCGAAAGAGGGTGTGGACGAGGTGGAAGCACCATTGGTAGATGAACTACCAATAGAGTGTTTGCTCCCACTCGGTGAGGCATCGGAAGTAGGCTTAACAAAAGTAGTGGCCGATTTGGATGAACTTCCCATCTTATACCCCAAGCCAATGTGGTGATTGCCCGGAAGTAATTCATTTAGGATGTTATCCAAATGGTCTTTACCCTTATTGAATTTATTAATTCGGCCTATCGTGCACTCATATTTCTCTGTAAGAGATTGCATCGAAGCACCCAAAGTGGATATTTGCGATGTGAGCACATAAACACGAGACTTGAGATTTTCATTTTCAATACTCAAAGTTGAGTTTTGAGAAGTCAAATCCGCTATCCTATGTTCTTCCGAATCCTCAATGCTAACATGTTCAAGTTTAGATTTGAGATCAATAATCTCATTTCTTAACCCTTCAACAACGATGTCGTTGTTGGTGATGATATTCTTAGGTGAGGTTTGAATGCTAACTAGCTCATCTTTAGTCTTAGTGTATCGTTCAACTAATTTAGCATATTTATTCCATATTTGCTCATTAGCTAGTCTAAGATCATCCATAGTTACCTCATCGCTATCATCCTCGCTATCATCGGAGGCGGGTTCTTGAGCATTTTCCTCGTTAGCCATGAAACATGCGTGTGCTTGCTCCACCTTCTCATCATCCGACTCCCCGCTTGAAGAGTCCTCTTCGGAGTCGGTGAAGCCGACAAATCCTTTCTTATCGCCTTTCTTGTACTTCTTTGATTTGTCGTACTTTGGCGCCTTCCACTTCCCCTTTTGCTTGTTTTGAGGACAATCCGCTTTGATGTGTCCTGGCTTATTGCATTTAAAGCACAAAGGTGGAGAGGCATTAGTAGAAGTAAATTTAGATTTTTGTTTGAAGTTACCCTTTGGGAAGAAGCGATTGAACTTCTTTGCCATGAGTGCAATGGATTCCATGTCTATTTCTTCTTCCGAGTCCTCATCATCGGTAGAGGTGGATGAAGCCGCCTTGAACGCAATCGCCTTTTTCTTAGGCACGTCTTGGTTCAAATAGAACTTCATCTTTTCTTGTAACTTCACCTTGCTATCTTTGCGTACCTCGTATGACATCAAAGTACCCATCAATTGAACTACGGTATACTTATTCATGTCATTACCTTCCTCGATGGCGAAGGTACGTTTCTCCCAAGAAGAAGGAAGTCCTTCGATAAGCTTCGAACACTTCTCCTTTTGGGTGTAGGTTTTACCGAGAGCTTCCAACTCGTTCATTATGTCGACGAAGCGAGCATAATACTCCTTCATCTTTTCTCCCTGTTCCATATGAAACAATTCGTAATCTCTATTGACTACTACGAGTTTAGAATCTCTTACCCGACTCGTTCCTTCATGCAAAATGAGGAGCGAATTCCAAATTTGATATGCACTCTTACATGTGCATATCTTATTAAAATCTTCGGGTTCCAATGCACATTGTAAAGCATTCATTGCTTTGGCATTTGCAATCTCCGCGGCGACCTCCGCGGTAGTCCACTTGTCGAAATCTTCTTCGGTAGGCACAATGTACTCCGACATGGTAATTCTCCACAATGAGGCGCTCCGGAGGAACGTTTCCATCCGGCATTTCCAATATCCATAATTGACGCCGTTGAAGAATGGAGGCCTAGTCGAGGAATGTCCTTCCATGACCGAAGACGCTCCTTCACGGTTCCTGAAGGATCCATAATCCGCAGGTGGACGAAGGGTCTTGTTGTCGTTGGCAGACATAGCTAAGTATCTGGCTCCGATACCAAATGTAATGCCCTACAAGCTACTGCACAAATACTAGAGGGGGGGAATAGTACTTTAAAAATAACAAGGAGTATAATTCCTAATTATCGTGCAAACAACTACCAAATCAATTTGCGAAAGCTTAAATTGATGACAACAACAAAATAAACAATGCTATCAATTGAATATTACTGGGTTCGGATCCACCCAAGTCTCCCCGACTTGTTCCCGGTGATCCTACGTCCCAACCACCCGGATCCCCTCCGGATACTTAGGTTAGAAACCCTAACCCAAGATTTCCACTATGATATCTTGTGAAAAACCTTCACAAGATCAAATCATACATGCAATGGCAATAGTGAATCCCACAACCCGGGATCACAACCTTCTCTCACAACCGAGAGAACCAATAAGCAATATAAATGAGTTTATAATGAAAATAAACAATCTTACCACAAATCCTATACCTTGAGTTTTCTTACCAAATAGGTGCAAGGAGGGATTTGAGGAAGATGAAGTCACCAAGACCTAGCACCACTGAAATGAGCAGCAATGGGTGCCTAGGAGTGATTTGGAGACTTGAATCAAGCTAGAGCTTGAAAGGCTCACCAAGAACAAACCTCTCTTAAGATGGATTCTAGATCTAGAAATGAGATAGAATGGATTTCTTGTGAGGGAGAGAGCTTTGGAAAATGAGTGAGAATCTCTAACTCTTTCAATCTTAATGAATCTCTTAATGGCAGCTCTAACCGTTGGGATTTGACCTAACTCGTTTTTATGGGACCCTATAAATACGAAGCTTGGTCATTTCTCTCTAGGTTAGAGCTGCCATTAATAGATTCATTAAGATTGAAAGAGTTAGAGATTCTCACTCATTTTCCAAAGCTCTCTCCCTCACAAGAAATCCATTCTATCTCATTTCTAGATCTAGAATCCATCTTGAGAGAGGTTTGTTCTTGGTGAGCCTTTCAAGCTCTAGCTTGATTCAAGTCTCCAAATCACTCCTAGGCACCCATTGCTGCTCATTTCAGTGGTGCTAGGTCTTGGTGACTTCATCTTCCTCAAATCCCTCCTTGCACCTATTTGGTAAGAAAACTCAAGGTATAGGATTTGTGGTAAGATTGTTTATTTTCATTATAAACTCATTTATATTGCTTATTGGTTCTCTCGGTTGTGAGAGAAGGTTGTGATCCCCGGTTGTGGGATTCACTATTGCCATTGCATGTATGATTTGATCTTGTGAAGGTTTTTCACAAGATATCATAGTGGAAATCTTGGGTTAGGGTTTCTAACCTAAGTATCCGGAGGGGATCCGGGTGGTTGGGACGTAGGATCACCGGGAACAAGTCGGGGAGACTTGGGTGGATCCGAACCCAGTAATATTCAATTGTTAGCATTGTTTATTTTGTTGTTGTCATCAATTTAAGCTTCCGCAAATTGATTTGGTAGTTGTTTGCACGATAATTAGGAATTATACTCCTTGTTATTTTTAAAGTACTATTCACCCCCCTCTAGTACTTGTGCAGTAGCTTGTAGGGCATTACATAATCGTCGGGTGTTCATTTTCCAGATGTCTGAGAAACTGTTCAACTTCTAGGCTTTGAACGTCAGATGGTTGATCAACCCTAAGTTTTGACCAATTAAAAATGGATACACCATACGTTTAGTGAAAGGGTTGCAGACGTCTGAACCTGGCATAAAAACACAATCAAGAGCGTTTTGGCAAACAAACCAATTGGGATGGGTTCTAGGATATTTCTATGGATCACTAAGATGGAAAAATGAAAGGAATATGTGTTTGCGTGTCACACCCCGCTTTCCATTATACTTAGGAGCGAGGACGCAAGCGGGTCCGCATGGGCTGAAGCGGTGAAGCTCAAGCCCAATAAGCGTTTGTGAATAAACCATACGCATGAACTTGCATGTATTTCAGAAACAACAAAAATACTTATGAATTCAAAGCCAACATCCAGACCAGAACACAAAGTAATAAGGCCCTAAGCATGGCCAATAACAACAGAGTTCTACAAAAAGGGTACACACCCTACAAAAGTGCAATAAAAAAATTCTAAGCAGCAGCAGAAGATAGTGTTCAGCAACTAGTTCTTCTGGATCAGCGTATTCCTAGTCCAGTGGGTCAGTTCCCACAATCAGCTCGTCCTCAATGTAACATGTCTCGTGTCCTGACATACATTCCAAACAACATAGAAATGTATGTCAGCAAGTTCGTTGGGAAGCAATAATATGATTAGGACCCTTGGCAAGGTTTTCGAAAGTAGTTTTCATGGCAGTTAAAGAATTAAGAATAAACGAACAATTATAATTTCTAAGCAGTATGAACAGAAATTATACTAGCATGTCAGTTCTACTACAAGTGAAAACATGGCAGTTCTATTTTAAGTGGAAACAGTTTCGGTATAGCATTTTTCGAGATGTTCAGAGTGTATTCAATTTAGTGACTAAGGTTCACGTTGTTAGGCGGCTAGTAAGTGAATATACCTTCTCGTGCCCTCGAAGGTGACCCGTAGTGCCCGTGAAACCAACCCCACCCACGTCTACTTTCTGGACCACGAGCCAGAATCTGCCAAACCGGTCCACATGTTTATAATACTGGAACACGAGCCAGACTAGCCAAACCGGTCCACGGGAATAGCCAAATCTTGGCATGCAATATCTATGATTAGCCATACCGGCCCACATGTCTGTGGTTTTCAAGGAGTTCAAGTAATTCACGTACATTTGGCAATGTTCTGCATTTCATGTCATTGTAAGGCATTGTCAATTTACTTAACAAATGTCCACACATACGCGCACGCATGGTTTTGATCTCGTCAATCGACTTAATGAAATGTCAACACACACGCACACACACAGATTTTTATCTCATAATACACAGCAGATAAACACGTGAAGTTTGATGTCGCGTTAAGTGAAACAGTATTTAAAACATAAAGAAAATGCACACTTGCCTGTTTGGTGATTTTGGTGTCGTTGTGTCGTCTCGTTAAACGTGATATTATGGTGAGGTCGGTTTTTCTGTTTTTGTTCAACATGATAAATGGTTAATAAGAAATTATACAACTACTACCTCGTATAACTAGTTGATCATTTATATATAACTTAAAGTATAAACATATACTTAAAAATATTATTAACATTTTATAACTTAATTGACTTAATTAACCATATAACTTAAATAATTTATAAAACTTAAAAACTTACATAACTTAATAATTTACTTTAAACATTTTTAAAAACTTTAATAACTTTGAAACTTAATTAACTTTATAACTTTATAACTTAATAATCTTAATAACTCAATCTTAATTCAAATCAAATAACTTACTAACATTAATAACCCAATTAACTTACTAACCCATACCCAATAAGTCATTAGCCAATAACCAATAACTTACCCAATTAAACCCAATACCCAATAAAACTCATTTAAACCAAAAAAACCCAATAAATTCTCCCATTTTCTTACTTGGCTTCTTCTTCTTCCTCTTCTTTCTCTTCTCTCCTTCTTTCTTTGTTTTCGTACCTTCTTCTTTTTCTTTTGCAGAAGAGGAGAGGACAGCTCGCATGCTGATCGGAGGAGGGAGGGCAGTGTGCGGGGGCAGCGGCGGCGGCAGGCGGCGACAGCTGCGCAGACGCGCGCGGGCTGCGACGGGGGCGGCGCGGCCAGAGCACAGGCGAGCGAGAGGGTGCGGGTCAGCGATGGCACGCGCAGGCTGGCAGCAGCTGCGGCAACGGGTCAGGTGGGGGAGGGGGCACGCCAAGTGGAGCAAGGGGTTACGCGCATGCAGATCTGGAGGAGGGTGAGGGGTGAGGAAGGGGAGGAAGATCTGATTTCAGATTAAGATCTGAACTCAGCTCTTCCTGATTCGATTCTTCTTCTCTAAATCTCTGATTTGGATTGATTTTGGGTTGATTTGAGGGTGGCTGAATGTTGATTTTGGGTTTATATTTTTGGTTGAGATTTCATTTGGCTGAATGTTGATTTGTTGCACTTGTTGTTGTTGTTGATTGAAAGAGAATTGAGGTGTTGATTTTTGGTATGGGAAGATCGGCATGGAGAATAGAGGTATTGTTTGCTGAGAATGTTGTTGTTGCTGCTGCTGTTGTTGTTGTCTTTAAACAATGAAATGAGGGTTACGATTGATGAGGATGAGTTGGGTGTGGGGGAAGAATAATGTTGTATGTTTGATCTCACCAATATATTTCTGTGTGATGTAATGGGTAGGGTTAGAAATTGATTAGGGTAGGTTGGTACGGTTAGGGTTAAAAAGTAATTAATTAAGGATAAAAGATAATTAATTACGCTACTGTGAAAATTCTAAAAGCAGATGTGCGCTCGCGTCGACGACACTCGTGCGACCGAAGAAAAATACAGGCACGCACGAACTCAAACACGTCTAAAAAATACATGCCGTTACATTCTATCCACCTTAAGAAAAATTCCGTCCTCGGAATTCTTATCAACTAAGGAGCAGGGAACAAATGTGGATAACGCTCTCGCATTTCATCTTCCCGCTCCCAGGTGGATTCTTCTGACGAGTCATGACGCCACATCACTCTCACGAGCTCAACGACCTTGTTTCTGAGCGCCTTCTGATGTCGGTTCAAGATATGCACCGGCTGTTATCATATATCAGGTCCGGTCGAACCGTAATCTCCGAGTAATCGACGGCATAAGAAGGGTCGCTGATGTAACGACGCAGCTGAGATACATGAAAAACATCATGTACTCCCTCTAATGAAGGCAACAGTGCTAGACGATAAGCCACCTCTCCAACTCGCTCTAGCACGTTGAAAGGTCCAATTAATCTCGGACTAAGCTATCCTTGCCTCCCAAAACGAATCACTCCTCTGTTCGGGGATATCTTCAGGAACACATGATCTCTTGCCTTGAACTCCAAAGGACGGCGTTTAGCATCAGCCCAATGCTTGACCGATCCTGTGTGATACGAAGCTTGTCCCTGATATTACGCACTACATCCACAGACTCGACTATCATCTCTGGTCCACACAGCTCTCTATCACCAATGTCATCCCAACTCAGCGGAGATCGACATTTCCTTCCATAAAGTGCAGCAGATGGCACAATTCCAATGCTGACTTGGTAGCTGTTGGTGTAGGCGAACTCCACTAAATGCAAGTGATCCTCCCACGAACCCTTAAGATCCAACATGCAACCTCGCAACATGTCCTCCAATATCTGGATAGTATGCTCCGACTGTCCATCAGTCTGCAGGTAATACACAGTGCTAAAGCTTAGACTGGTACCCAGATTTGTCTCCAGACTCTTTCAGAATTGAAACGCAAATCTCGTGTCTCGGTCAGATACGATACTCACGTGAACTCCATGTAATCGCACAATCTCATGTACGATTATCGTTCACATCACGACATATACTTGAAAGAAGTTATAAAGGTATGAGAAAGATAATTATATACATATACTTCTTCACAAGTGTCTCCGTAGATTATCCTACTAGGAAGGGTATGAAATGCACAGACTTGGTTAATCGGTCAACGATAACCCAAATCACGTCATTTTGCTTGATGCTCCGAGGTAGTCCAGTCATGAAGTCCATTGTGATGTGCTGCCACTTCCACTCCGAAATCGGTAGAGGTTGACGTAATCCAGCAATGCGATGATGTGCAGCCTTCACTTGTTGACATACAAGGCACTTAGAGACACTTCGAGCTGCGCTCCTCTTCATACCATGCCACCAAAATTCAGACGAATGTCCTGGTACATCTTGGTACCGCCAGGATGAATGGAATAGGGAAGAGCTCCGAGCTTTATTCATCAGCTCCTTTCTGATATCACCTGAAGGTACACAGATCCTACTATCGTATCTCAGGGAACCATCCTCATGAATAAGAAAATCCATCCGAAATCCAACTTCAACTTGCTCTCTGATCTTCTGCAGCTTTACATTTCCAGACTACGCAGCTTTGATCCGATCCACAATCGTTGACTGAATCTGCATATTCATCAACGATGATGTGACTCCAGGTAAACCAACTTCTATACCTATCATCTGCAAATCTTATTGTACCCTCTATTGAACTGTAAGAGTCATGACTGCTGAAAGTCTACTCAAAGCATCGGGTACAACATTAACCTTTACTGGATGATATTGGAGGTCGATGTCATAATCGGCCATCAGCTCTAACCATCTGCGCTGCCTCATATTCAACTCCTTCTTGGTGAAAATGTATTTCAAACTTTTGTGATCGGTGAAGATTTTGACTTTCTCACTCAATAAGAAATGTCTCCAAATCTTCAGGACAAAGATGATGACGGCTAACTCTAAGTCATGAGTCGGATAATTATTCTCATGAAGCTTCAACTACTGAGAAGCATATGCGATCACATGACCATGCTAGTGCAGGACACATCCAAGGCCTTTGCCTGATGCATCACAAAAGATCTCAAATCCTCCAGTCCTATCTGGTATAGCCAGAACTGGTGCAGTCGTCAGCCTTGCTTTCAATATTCCAAATGCATACTCGCAAGAGTCTGACCATACAAACATGACATCCTTCCTTGTTAATCGAGTTATGGGCTCAAGAAATCCTTGATGAATCGATGGTAGTAACCCGCCAATCCTAGGAAACTCCTGATGTCTGATGCTGACCGAGTGATAGGCCAATTGCTGATTGATGCAACATTCTCGTGGTCGACAGAGATACCGTCGCCCGATACCACATGTCCAAGAAATGCAATTCGGTCCAGCCAGAATTCGCACTTGCTGTACTTGGCATATAATTGATGACGACGAAGCGTCTCCAAAACAATCTATAGATGCTCGACATACTCCTCCTCGCTTTTCGAATAGACCAATATATTGTCAATGAATATCACTACGAATTTATCCAGAAACTCGTAGAATATGATATTCATGAATACTGCATGGGCGATGGTCACACCGAATGGCATGACAACGAACTCGTAGTGTCCATACTTAGTCCGGAAAGCCGTCTTGTAGATGTCTTCATTCTTGAACTTCACCTGTGGTATCCATTCCTGAGATACAATTTCGAGAAAACTCGTGATCCACCGAGTTGATTGAAGATGTCATAGATGCAAGGTAACGGGTACTTATTCTTCACAGTGAATTTGTTCAGCTCCCGATAGTCCACGCACATCCTTCTCGATCCGTCCTTCTTCTTGACCAACATAGCAGGTGCAACCCAGGAAGACCCGCTGGGATGGATGAATCCTTTCTGTAGCAGGTCGTCCAATTGCTTCCGTAGCTCTTCAAGTTCTGCATGAGCCATACGGTAAGGCTCCTTCGAGATCGTTGGAGTATTTGGCATAAAATTGATGCTGAATTCCAGAGCTCAGTCAAGCAATAATCCAGATATATCCTCCGAAAATACATCCTCAAAATCTCGAACCACTGCATGCTTCTCGGGTTCGACTTGCATAGATGTGCCGATCACTTCGTTCGGCTGGGCCCGAAATTGGATAGGTCCGAGCGAATAACTTTCACTGATGAATATTCGAACAACGGATGGTCGGGAATTTCAAATACTACTTTCTTCTTGTGACAGTCGATAGTAGCATAGAATGTTCCTAACCAATCTATGCCGAGAATAGCATAAAAGTTAGGCGTGTCCAGGACCATGAAATCTGGATAGAGCTCATGTCCGAAAATCACTAGAGGACATGATTTGCATCTCAAGGAAACACTCACCACGCCACTCCCAGTAGGGATATTCCAACTTTTGGGAAGTGGGTAGGTGGGAATCGAGTGTTTGAGCATGAATCTTTGGATACAATACATAATGAAGCTCTGGAATCAAATAAGGTATAAACATATACTACGGGTGGAAAGCCATTATGATGACACCTAAGATGATAATAACTAATTTTAGCAATGGTGTCTACTAACACGCATGAATATAAAAGCAATACTAGATCTAGATGTTAACTGTAATCACTTCATCCTCATCTTCAGCTTCTGCTGCTGTCATAATGTATGCCTGGCGCTTCAGCTGATTGGCCTGTTGATATGCTCGGTTCTGCAGAATCAGGGGCGGTCCACGCTGAGCAGGTCCAGGATCACCTCGCTGAACAGGTCCAGGTACTCCTCACTGAACAGGTCCAGGTGCTCTAGCAGGTGCTTGACGATCCTTACAGTGAGGCAATCTCTCGCAGCATGATCAGTGCTCTGCAGATCAGACATTGATTCAGCATCCTCTTACAATCCTTCTTCTGATGTCCGGTCTTGCCACAAAAGAAACAGGTCAGCTGAGCTCGGCGACATTAGCAGCTGGCCTCTTGAACTGTGTGGTCTGGGGAGGCCGAAAATTTTCTCTTGGCACCATCCTAGGTGGCTCCATGGGACGCTTGTTTCCTCCAGTGTGAAATCCCACTGGAGTCTTGCCACAACTTCATGGCTTCGTGCAGCATCCAAAACATCCTGGAGGGTTGTTAGTTTCGTCGAGGTCATTGAGGCTTGAATTTTACGATTTAGGCCTTAGCGAAACTGAAATGTACAGTCTTCAGGGTCCTCGACCATATGGGGTATGAAGCGGCTGAGCATTGCAAACCTGGTCTCATACTCGTCAACAGTCCTATCTCCTTGGACCAGATTGGTGAAGCGTTGCTGAAGTTCTCTTTTCGCTATTTTGGGAAAATACTTGGCATCGGACCTCTCCCGAAACATGCCCCAAGAGATGGGTCTGATCAAACGCCTTTCTTCCAGTTGCCACCAGCTCCTAGCACTGCGAGCCAGTTGGAGCTTTGCGACATCGACCCATCCGGCCTGAGGGATATGAGCAGCATTCAGCTTGTCCTCGGTCCCTTGGGCCCATTCTTCAGCATTCAGATGTCCTTCTTTTCCAGAGAAGCTCTTGGGTTGCAGCTCATGGAACTGCCTAACTCCTGGTTCAGCTCAAAGGGGTGGTGGTGCTATCCGAGTAGGTTGTTTTCCCTGCTGAATCAGCTGTTGTTGGATCTCCAACATCCCCTTCATGACTCCGAGGAGTTCATTCATGTCGGCACCTCCGTTAGCTGCAGTTCCATTCACATTTCCATTCCTGGTGTTGTGTCCGCCTGCCATGCCGAGAAAGAAACACGGTTAAATCTTGTGTACGAGATAAATCTAGACGTTTTTGGCTAATGATAGTATTTCTATTGTCCTTAAGTTTTGCATAATGCAGGACCTGCATGGGCCACCACAAAAACCTGTCACGCCCCGCTTTCCATTATACTTGGGAGCGAGGATGCGAGCGGTCTGTATGGGCTGAAGCGGTGAAGCTAAAACCCAATAAGCGTCCGTGATTAAACCATACGCATGAACTTGCATGCATTTCAGAAACAACAAAAATAACTATGAATTCAAAGCCAACATGCAGACAAGAGTATACAAAGTAATAAGGCCCCAAAGCATGGCCAATAACAACAGAGTTCTACAAAGAGCGTACACACCCTACAAAAGTGCAATGAATGAAATTCTAAGCAGCAGCAGATAGTGTTCATTAACTAGTTCTCACTGGGGAGAACTTCTGGATCAGCGTACTCCTGGTCCAGTGGGTCAGTTTCCACAATCAGCTCGTCCTCAATGTAACATGTCTCGTGTCCTGACATACATTCCAAACAACATAGAAATGTATGTCAAAAAGGTCCTAGGCAAGCAATAATATGATTAGGACCCCTGGCAAGGTTTTCGAGAGTAGTTTTCATGGCAGTTAAAGAATTATGAATAAGCGAACAAGTATAATTTCTCGGCAGTATGAACAGAAATTATACTAGCATGTCAGTTCTACTATAAGTGAAAACATGGCAGTAAAAAAATGGCAGTTCTATTTTAAGTGGAAGCAGAAGCAATTCTATATCTCGTACATTTTCGGTATAGCATTTTTCAAGATGTTCAAGAGTGTATTCAATTTAGTGACTAAGGTTCACGTCGTTAGGCGGCTAGTCAGTGAATCCACCTTCTCGTGTCCTCGAAGGTGACTCGTATACTACCGACTAGTGCCCGCAAACCCAACCCCACCCATGTGTACTTTCTGGAACACGAGCCAGAATCAGCCAAACCGGCCCGCATGTTTATAATACTGGAACACGAGCCAGACTAGCCAAACCGGCGCACAGGAATAGCCAAATCTTGGCATGCAATATCTATGATTAGCCATACCAGCCCGCATGTCTATGGTTTTCAAGAGTTCAAGCAATCCATGTACGTTTAGCAATGTTCTGCATTTCATGTCGTTACAAGTCATTATCAATTTACTTAATAAATGTCCACACACGCACGTGGGGTTTTGATCTTGTCAATCGACTTAATGAAATGTCCACACACACGCACACACAGATTTTTATCTCGCAATACACAACAGATAAACACGTGAAGTTTGATGTCGCATTAAATGAAACAGTATTTAAAACATAGAGAGAATGCACACTTGTCTGTTTGGTGATTTTGGTGTCGTTGTGTTTGTCTCGTCAAACGTGATATTATGGTGAGGTCAGTTTTTTTGTTTTTGATCAACATGATAAATGGTTAAAAAGAAATTATACAACTACTAACTCGTATAACTAATTGATCATTTATATATAACTTAAAGTATAAACTTATACTTGAAAATATTATTAACATTTTATAATTTAATTGACTTAATTAACCCTATAACTTAAATAATTTATAAAACTTAAAAACTTGCATAACTTAATAATTTACTTTAAATCATTTTTAAAAACTTTAAAAACTTTGAAACTTAATTAACTTTAAAACTTTATAACTTGATAATCTTAATAACTCAATCTTAATTCAAATAATTCAAATAACTTACTAACATTAATAACCCAATTAACCAATAACTTACTAACCCATACCCATTAAGTCAATACCCAATAAGTCAATACCCAATAACCAATAACTTACCCAATTAAACCCAATACCCAATAAAACTCATTTAAACCCAAAACCCAATAACTTCTCCCCTTTTCTTACATGGCTTCTTCTTCCTCCTCTTCTTTCTCTTCTCTCCTTCTTTCTATGTTTTCTTCCCTTCTTCTTTTTCTTTTGCAGGGGAGGAGAGGAGGGCTCGCAGGCTGATCGAAGGATGGAGTGCAGCGTGTGGGGGCAGTGGCTGCGGTAAGCGACTGGCGACGGCAGCTGCGCAGGTGTGCGCGGGCTGTTGCGCCGGGGGGGGGGGGGGGGGGGGCAGGGCACAAGCGTGCACGGGGTGTGGGTCAACGACGGCGCGTGCGGGCTGGTAGCGGCTGCGGCAGTAGGTTAGGTGGGGAGGGGGCACGACAAGTGGAGCAGAGGGTTGCGCGCGTGTGGATTTGGAGGAGGGTGAGGGCTGAGGGAGGGGGAGGAAGATCTGATTTCAGATTCAGATCTGAACAACTATTCTTGATTCGATTCTTCCTCTCTAAATCTCTGATTTGGATTAATTTTGGGTTGATTTGAGGGTGTCTGAATGTTAATTTTCGGGTTTGATTTTTGGTTGAGATTTCATTTGGCTGAATGTTGATTTGTTGCACTTGTTGTTGTTGTTGTTGATTGAAAGAGCATTGGGGTATTGATTTTTGGTATGTGAAGATCAGCAGGGAGAATGGAGGTACTGTTTGTTGAGAATGTTGTTGTTGCTGTCGTTGTTGTTGTTGTTGTCGTTAAACAATAAAATGAGGGTTACAGTTGATGAGGACTGTTGGGATTTCATAATCCCATGTTCACTTTCCTATTCTATTCAATATGATTTTGATGTGACAATTATTATTATTGCTATTCACTCTATCTATGCAGATGTGCAGTTTCCCAATATATCCACGCTTGGACAATAATCACTTGACAAGGAATCCCCGCACAAAGGCATCTCAAATACTCACATGAAGCTCAACATACATATCTACGGAAATCTACGGACTGATGTATTTTTATACTTTATAGATTTCAGAGCCTTGAATATGAAATCCATCTAAGTCCTAGGTTCCTAATAACATATCCTAAACAACTCTTTCTCAGATAAGTCAAAATTCACATTTTTCTGTCCTGGTCGACTAAGTCAACCATTAGTCGACTAAAAACTTTTTATTCAAATTTTGACCTGAAAATTTCTGAGTAGTCCTCAGTCTACTTTAGAAACCTACCGTTAAAATTTCAGTCAAAAATTCCAACTTTTGACTTTTAGTCGACTAACACTACTTTAGTCGACTAATGCAGTTTTTATGACCGTTTGCTTTGAAATTTTCCAGACCGTTTTCGAACGTTGGAAAACTCCTTTCCCCCCATTTTCATCCGTTTGTAACTGTCCAAAAATCCTATAAATAGGAGGGCATACCCTTCATTCTTTCACACAACTTTCGTCTTTCATTCTTTTCTAGAATTGTTGATTCTAAGCAATCTTGCCTTAGTTGTTCTCATTCTCATTTGCAAGAAGAAATCGATTGATCTCTCTCTTCTTATGAGAACGGAATAACTTCAAGATTCTTATTCATAGATCTTTTGAGAATTGAAGTTTTCTTCCTTAAAGCAATTTTGCCCTTTTCAACATCATTTTGAAAGTTATTTGTGTTCATAATTGCAAGAAGAAATCGATTGATCTCTCTCTTCTTTTATGAACCAGAGAACTTCAAGTATTGTTCTTCATTACATATCATATACATCTTGAAGTCTCCTTTTAAACACCATCCTTGAATTTCATTCTAAATTCATAACAATGTTATAGGTGTTTTTCTATTTCATTATTTAACAGGTTTGGATATCTGTTTAGAGATTGTACAAAGTTTGGGACACGGGGAGTGTCGCCATTTTTGTAAGTTGGTGCTTGCGGGGCAAGTGATTATAGTGGATTGAAAATCTCTACTGGGAGTAGAGGACTGGAGTAGGATCAAGAGGATCCGAACTAGGATAAATCTCTGTGTTTGTGTTTGATTTACATTTTCTACGTACTTTATTTTCTGCACATCTTAAGCAATTAGAAGTAACTCTTTAATTGCAACAGTTAATTTTTTTAATAAACACTATTCATCCCCTAGTGTATTGATCCATACAGGCTAAAATTATATTTGGTATCAAAGCAAGGCTAAGATGGCAGGAAGTTCCTCAGCATCAAACATGAACGATGTTCAACACAACTACAGCACAAATCAAGATCCTGAAGGGCACTCTCAAGATCGTCCTCCTCTATTTGATGGTTCTAATTACTCATATTGGAAAATACGAATAGAGATTCATCTCCAAAGTATGCATTATGAGATTTGGGACATCATAAAGACAGGATACATAAAGCCAACAACACCTGTTGCTGATTGGACTTCTAACGACAAAGCTGCAAAGACCAACAACTCAAAGGCCATGAATGCTTTATTCTGTGTCATGGAGAAACATGAGTTTAATCGAGTATCTCAGGCCAAAAGTGCAAAGGAGATTTGGCACATACTCGAGGTAACTCATGAAGGAACTAATAAAGTAAAGGAAACTAAGATTGCCTCATTGGTTCATAAGTATGAGTTGTTCAAGATGCAAGACAAAGAGACGATTGGAGAAATGAACACCAGGTTCACTAATATTATAAATTCTATTAATGCTCTTGGAAAAGTTTACTCTTCTCTTGATCAGGTACGCAAGATTCTTAAGGTACTCTCTCCGGAATGGCGTCCAAAGATCACTGCTATTGAGGAAGCCAATGAGCTTTCCACATTATCCATGGAAGATCTAATTGGTAACCTAATGGCCCATGAAGTTACTTTACAAGATCAAAAAGAAGAATCAGATCAAAGGAAGAAAGTACTCGCCTTCAACACAACATCAGAAAATGAAGATTCAGATGATGACATGGCATTCTTTGCCAAGAACTTCAGAAAATTCTTTCAAAAAGGTAAGTATAATAAATCTAAAAATACCGATTCTTCTCTTTGCTTCAATTATAATAGGCCAGGACATATGAAGAAAGATTGTCCACTTCGCAAAGCAAAGTTCAATACTTCCAACAACAATGATCAATCAAGAAGAGAAAGGAAGTTTGACAAAATGAAGAAAGCATTTGCAGCAACGTGGGATGAGTCTTCAGATGATGAAGATGACCATGTTGAAAGTGCTAACATGTGCTTTATGGCACAAGATGATGAAGATGAGGTAAGTTCTTTTAATAACAAAGAATTACTAGGTGCATTAAAAGATCTCTATTCTCGTTTCAAAAAATTAAATGGTCAACATAAATCTTTGAAACATAATAATGATGATCTTCTTCTTAAATATCAAGAATTGTCATCTTCTAAAAACACTACACCAAATTCCATACATATTGAGAATACATCTTCTCAAAATTTGGATCTTAGTAAAGAGAATGATATTCTCAAAACTAAGAATCTAGAATTACACACACAAATATCTGAAATGGATAAAAGTATCTCATCACTAAAGATGAAATACGATGAGATGTCTTCCAATGTTAATACATTTAACCAAGGAAAGACAAATCTCGATGATTTGCTAAAAATTCAATATCCAGCAAATCATAGACAATGATTGGGATATTCTCATAAGGATGCACCCAAGTCTTGTAACACTTCTTCCTCTTATGGAAAAACAACTTTTGTTAAACCACAAAAGAAGAATCACGCATTCATCTACACGAAGAAAGTAAACATTCCTACTACTTCTTCACAAAGAAATGTTACTAACATTTCAAAACCATCTCCTAGGAAACCTACTACAATTAGTATATGGGTTCCTAAGGATTTATGTTTAAAAGATAGAAATGATTATATATTTCATTATATACATTCTATAGTACATTCTAATGACTATATTAGAAAGCCAAATTCCACTTGGGTTTGGCTTCCAAAAATCTAATCCCAAGGACCCTCAAAAAGGGGTACCAATGCTTAATGTTTTATCTTTCAGGTACCAAAGAAAGAAAAATGGATATTGGATAGTGGATGTTCAAAACACATGACAGGAAATGTCAAACTGCTTTCAACCGTTATATATAAAGATGGAGCCACAGTTACCTTTGGTGACAACAACAAAGGCAAAATCATAGGCATGGGAACAGTTGGTAATACAAATCAGCCTATCTTCGAGAATGTTCTCCTGGTTGACGGTTTGAAACACAACTTACTTTCCATTAGCCAATTATGTGATAAAAATTATAAAATAGTATTTGAACAAAATGATTGCATCATTTACAGTTCTGATATGTCATCTATTTTATTTCGTGGTAAGCGTAAGAATAACATTTATATCTTATGCATGTCTATTACCACTCACAATCATTGTTTAATGATTACATTAGATGAAACACTATTATGGCATAAACGTTTTGGACACACTAATTTCAAAAACCTTGCACATATTTCAAAACACAAGTTAGTAAATGGAATGCCAAATATTTCTTTCAAAAACAAACATTTCTGTAATGCTTGTCAGCAAGGAAAAATGCACAATCTTCTTTTAAATCAAAGGACATTATCTCAACAAAGAGACCATTAGAACTCTTACACTTGGATTTGTTTGGTCCTTCAAGAGTAGCCTCTTTGAATAGAAGTAGATATGCGTTTGTCATTGTTGATGATTATTCTAGATATACTTGGGTTATATTCTTACAAAACAAGAATGATGCTTTTGAAGAATTTTCAATATTTTGTAAAAAGATACAAAAGACCAAATCCTCTAACATTGTCTCTATTCGTGGTGATCATGGGGGAGAACTTGAAAATGAATCTTTTACCAAGTTTTGTAATGAAAATGGCATTACACACAATTTTTATTTTCCTCGTGCTCCTCCACAAAATGGAGTAGTAGAAACGAAAAAATAGAACTTTACAAGAATGTGCTAGAACAATGCTTTGTGATAGTAATCTACCAAAATATTTTTGGGCAGAAGCTGTAGCAACTGCTTGTTAGATTATGAATAAAGTTCTTATAAGAACATTGCTTAATAAAACTTGTTTTGAATTATTCTTTAATCGCATTCCTCGTGTATCATACTTTAAAGTGTTTGGATGTAAATGTTTTATTCTTAATACTAAAGATGCACTTGATAAATTTGATTCAAAATCTGATGAAGGCATTTTTGTTGGATACTCAACATGTAGCAAAGCCTACAGGGTACATAACAAAAGAACTTCAATAGTTGAAGAATCACTACATGTCACAGTTGATGAGAACCCCTCATCCAATTCTCCTATCATCATTGATGATGAAGAGAATATATTACCATCATCTAATTCTTTAGATAATATTAAACTTGATGAAATTGATGCTACTAAACCCTCTGTTGAGTCTATTTCAGATAATGCAGATCTTCCTAAGGCATGTGCACAAGTTCCAAGTCATCCATCAGAATTAATCATTAGAGATATTACAGATGGAGTAAGAACTCGTCGTCAAATAGAACAAATGGCGCATTGTGCTTTCCTCTCAACCATTGAACCAAAGAACATCAATGAAGCATGCAAAGACAGTTCTTGGATCATTGCTATGCAGGAAGAACTCAATCAATTTCAGAAAAATGATGTTTGGGAATTAGTTTCCAGACCATCAGATCATTCAATTATTGGTACCAAGTGGGTATTCAAAAATAAATTGAATGAATCTGGTCAGGTAATTAGAAATAAGGCACGATTGGTTGCACAAGGTTATAATCAAGAAGAAGAAATTGATTATGAATAAACCTATGCACCAGTTGCACGTCTTGAATCTATTAGAATGATTTTATCATTTGCATGTTTTAAAGATTTTAAGTTATTTCAAATGGATGTCAAAAGTGCTTTTCTAAATGGTTTTCTTAAAGAAGAGGTTTCTGTTGAACAACCACCGGGTTTTTGTCATGAAACTCTTAATAATCATGTTTTTAAACTAAAGAAAGCTTTATATGGTCTTAAACAAGCACCTCATGCTTGGTATGAAAGATTGAAAAGTTATCTTTTAAATTCTGGTTATAAAATTGGTAAAATTGATTCAACTTTGTTTATTAAAAATATAAAATCTGACATCATTATTATTCAAATATACGTTGACGATATTATATTTGGTTCTACTAATGAAACTCTTTGTTTAGATTTTTCTAAGATTATGCAGAAGGAATTTGAAATGAGTTATATGGGTGAACTCAACTACTTCCTTGGACTTCAAATCAAACAAATGAAGGAAGGTATCATCATCCATCAATCAAAGTATGCCAAAGAACTCATCAAGCACTTTGGTTTAGAGACTTCTGCTGAGAAACATACTCCAATGAGTACATCTACATCATTAGACAAAGATTTAAATGGTAAGAGTGTTGATCAACATCTTTATAGAGGTATGATTGGCTCTCTACTTTATCTTACTGCTAGTAGACCAGATATTATGTTTTCAGTTTGTTTATGTGCACGTTTTCAAGTAGATCCTAAGATGTCACATCTTACTGCTGTAAAAAGGATAATTAGATATGTTAAACATACTTCTGATTTTGGATTATTTTATCCTAAAACTAGCACATATGATTTATTATCATATAGTGACGTAGATTTTGCTGGTTGCAAATCAGACCGAAAAATTACAAGTGGTACATGCCATTTTCTGGGACATGCTTTGGTCTCATGGTTTAGCAAAAAGCAAAATTCTATTTCATTATCTACCACAGAGGCAGAATATATTGCCGCTGGGTTAGCATGTGCACAAATTTTATGGATGAAACAAACTATCTCAGATTATGGCATTGAGTGTTCCACATGTCCTATAATGTGTGATAATACTAGTGCAATTTATTTATCTAAAAATCCAGTTCATCATTCACGCACTAAACATATTGATGTCCGTCATCACTTTTTAGATGATCATGTTCAAAAAGGGGATATAGTTTTGAAGTTCATTTCCACTGAACATCAGATTGCCGACATCTTAACTAAGACTTTGAAAGAGGAATCTTTCATCAAACTTAGAAGAGATCTGGGCATCATCAGTGAATCTGAATTTGTCATATAATGTTTTCCAATTTTTGTGAATTTCTGGAATTTTCTTATGATTTTATGATAATTATTTTTTTAGTCGACTAATGTCTTATTTAATCGACCAATATATCCGGATTTATTTTAATATTTTTTTATCCGTTCCTACCTATTAGGAATGTTCAATAATTCGGTTTAAATCTCTACCAACCATCTGACATTGTCTTTTCCTATGAGAATTTGGTTAGGTCAAATTTTTCATTTGGTTTGTCTTTTTCCTCTAAGCCTTTATTTAAAACTCTTAATTTTTTACCTACTTTCCTTGACTCACGCACCCTGACATGGGCTCTTTGGCTTCTTGCGTCGGCCGCATCATCTACCTTGGAACCCACACTTATCCTTCATCATTTCACCTTGGAAAGAGGAATGCACCTAACCCCTATTCAATGCTTTGACCATTTTTTTGAGATTCAATTATTTATCACCCATCACTGTCCTTTCTCTACTATTTTTTAATATGTTCAATTTTTTTATTTTAAAATTCCGAACGGACGCACTCTAGTTTTTTTTTCCGTTGACCACTTCCTATCTTAGTCGACTAACCAACCTATTAGCCGATTAACTTGGGTTTTTAACCGTTTTCGATCTAACTTATGTCTTTTCGCGTTTTCGTATCTTCTTCCTCCCGCCCCTTCACATATTTTTTGAACACTTTTCAGTTCTTTCTAACCCATTCAGTTTCTAAAACTTCTCTTAAACTGATCATGGCACCCGTTCGCATGGATAACTGCCTCACTTTTTGCCTATTTATTTTCGGTCTTTTCTTTCTTGTTCTTTTAGCTTATACCTTCTTCTCCAACACAACCTTTCCTACTCTCCCATGGCTCTCCCTCAATTCCGAGATCTCGCGGCCAAAAATCGTTTCAAGGCCTCGGCAAGTGCCAAATTTCATCCCGAGTGCTTTATCGACTACTCTGCCCTTGCCTCTTTCAACATCCTCACCATCTTGTCGGCCGCCGGGCTCGAGAAAATCTGGGCTCTTGGCAACAAGGAACCATACTACCCGCTCCTTGTACGAGAGTTCTATGCCAACTTAGAACCCTGCGTCGTCGACCGAGACACCCATCTCCTCACCCGTGTCAAAGGTTCCCCTATTTGTCTTACCCTCCGTGCGATTTGTGATCTCCTTGGCCTTCCTTCTCACTACACGGGTTCTCTTAATTTCACCATGACTGATCCTCGCATAATCGCCAAAATTGCCACTCCTTGGGTTCACAAACTTTCGGCCGTCCATTTCCATCCTCCCACTCGGATCATTCTCAAAGTGATCGTTTCCAACCTCATGCATAAAGGTGGTTCTTTTAATTATCTTTCCAATGAGTTGGAGCACTGATTATATGCGGTCATGGGTGGGTTGTCGATCAATTGGGGCTTTGTGATTTTACAGTCACTTCTTCGTCCAGTCCAGACTCACATCTATCATCCCTCCTTCATTACGTTGGTTCTGAAAATATTCAGCATCCCTCTTGACGGAGAACTTGAGATCGCCAACCCCTACAATCTCAACATCATCATCCTTCATAACATGCATCTCGATATTCCTGATCCTGAGGAATCCGATGCTGCTAATAGTGATGATGATGATGATGAAGACCCCGAAGAGGATCCTGCCGTAGAACCCAATTCCGCCGACCCTGACTACACACCAGTTCCACCCACTTTCGGCCACTCTGCTTCTCACACTCCGGGTTCATCCCGTAGCTTTCCCCGCTTTGTTCGAAAATTTTGTGTTCACAAATGTTTTCCCGAATGTCGCACTAATCCTCGTTCTTGTCCCCTGAAAACACCTCGCACTGCCTCCACTCCACGCGAAACCACCATGTCTGTTCTTCATGGTCTTAGAGATGATGTTAGATCCCTTTGAGAGATAACGACTGATGGATTTAAAGATTTTTGTATGACTTTGACTGAACAAGCCCATGTGATCGATCAAGTTCAACTCAATCAGAGTAAACTTGTTTCCTCTCTCGAAGCCCTGAATGTCGTTGCTCCTGAAGAAACTCCACGTCGCAAAAGCAAGCACACCTCTCAGGACTTTGGATCTCCCTCTGGCCGTTAGACCTAGATCGACTGTTGTCGCCATTTATCATCCGCTGTTTAAAATGTTTTGGTCCCTGCATGTTGTTGCTCCCTGAATGTTTTGATTTTCGGTTTTTTGTTTTCTGGATGTAGGTCATAGGGCCTTAGTGATGGTCTCTGAAAAAGTCTGTTCCATATGTTGGTTGTTAGATATGCTGGTTATTAGTCGTATGATAGTGGTTGCCTTGTATGTTTCATCAATCATCTGTTTAATAAAACTATGTTCTGTTTTGTGATTTCCTATCTTAATCGACTAACTTGTTCTTTAATCGACTAACGTCATTATTTTTTTACACCCCTCTTTTTGTCAATGACAAAGGGGGAGAATATTTTAGATATTTTAGGCATAATCTCAGGGGGAGTATAGTATATGATATCTGTATATAACTAAATATAGCATTTAATATCTGCATATAACTGAGTATAGCATATGATATCTGCATATAACTGAGTATGGACCTTCATTTGCATAAATATTTGTCATCATCAAAAAGGGGGAGAATGTTGGGATTTCATAATCCCATGTTCACTTTCCTATTCTATTCAATATGATTTTGATGTGACAATTATTATTATTGCTACTCACTCTATCTATGCAGATGTGCAGTTTCCCAATATATCCACGCTTGGACAATAATCACTTGATAAGGAATCCTTGCACAAGGGCATCTCAAATACTCACATGAAGCTCAACATACATATCTATGGATATCTACGGACTGATGTATTTTTATACTTTATAGATTTCAGAGCCTTGAATATGAAATCCATCTAAGTTCTATGTTCCTAATAACATATCCTAAACAACTCTTTCTCAGATAAGTCAAAATTCACATTTTTCTGTCCTGGTCGACTAAGTCAACCATTAGTCGACTAAAAACTTTTTATTCGAATTTTGACCTGAAAATTTCTGAGTTGTCCTCAGTCTATTTCAGAAACCTACCGTTAAAATTTCAGACAAAAATTCCAACTTTTGACTTTTAGTCGACTAACACTACTTTAGTCGACTAATGCAGTTTTTATGACCGTTTGCTTTGAAATTTTCCAGACCATTTCTGAACATTGGACAACTCCTTTTCCCCCCATTTTCATCCGTTCGTAACTGTCCAAAAATCCTATAAATAGGAGGGCATACCCTTCATTCTTTCACACAACTTTCCTCTTTCATTCTTTTCTATAATTGTTGATTCTAAGCAATCTTGCCTTAGTTGTTCTCATTCTCATTTGCAAGAAGAAATCGATTGATCTCTCTCTTCTTATGAGAATAGAAGAACTTCAAGATTCTTATTCATAGATCTTTTGAGAATTGAAGTTTTCTTCCGTAAAGCAATTTTGCCCTTTTCAACATCATTTTGAAAGTTGTTTATGTTCATAATTGCAAGAAGAAATCGATTGATCTCTCTCTTCTTTTATGAACCAGAGAACTTCAAGTATTGTTCTCCATTACATATCATATACATCTTGAAGTCTCCTTTTAAACACCATCCTTGAATTTCATTCTAAATTCATAACAAGGCTATATGTGTTTTTCTATTTCATTATTTAACAGGTTTGAATATCTGTTTAGAGATTATACAAAGTTTGGGACACGGGGAGTGTCGCCATTTTTGTAAGTTGGTGCTTGCGGGGCAAGTGATTATAGTGGATTGAAAATCTCTACTGGGAGTAGAGGACTGGAGTAGGATCAAGAGGATCCGAACCAGGATAAATCTCTGTGTTTGCGTTTCATTTACATTTTCTACGTACTTTACTTTCTGCACATCTTAAGCAATTAGAAGTAACTCTCTAATTGCAACAGTTAATTTTTTTAATACACACTATTCATCCCCCTCTAGTGTATTGATCCAGACAGGCTAAAATTACACGGATGAGTTGGATGTGGGGAAAGAATAATGTTGTATGTTGGATCTCACCGATATATTTCGATGGGATGTAATGGTTAGGGTTAGAAATTGATTGGGTAGGTGGGTATGGTTAGGGTTAAAAAGAAATTAATTAGGGATAAAAGTTAATTAATTATGCTACTGTGAAAATTCTAAAAGTAAAGGCGCGCTCGCGTCGACGGGTAGAAAAAGGACGTGCGGACGAAAGATAATACTCGGGCGACCGAAGAAAAAAACAGGCACACACGAACTCAAACACGCATAAAAAATATAGGCCGTTACAATGGGTATGTTCATCTAATCAAGGCATACAAATATTCAACTAAACGAAGAGCAAAATAGATAAAGAATCAAAAATGGTTTACAATATTCTCCAGGATTATTTATGGCTTCAATGTTCCATTGCTCCATGCCTTGAGTCCATCAACCCATCACCAATTGTTTTGTCTTCCCCTTGATATGATCGACATTAATTATCTGAGACTAAAGCACTTTGATACATTAATTAACACATAATGTGCTGATCATCATCAAAATTATATTGGGCTTAAAGGCCAATATCTAACAATCTCACCCTTTTTGATGATGACACCCATTATATAAAAATAGACATTAAAATCATACTAATGCTGCCCTTACTTAAATGAATACCAATAATAAACAATTGAAATACCAATTGTAGATCAACATAGAAAACATAATGCATATAATTGGTCATATGTAAAAACAATACTCAAGATACCAATTGTAAGGATTGCAACGAGGCAATTAGAATTTACCAATGCAAACATATTTTTACATAATCACTTCTCTCTTCTCATTGTCATTGGTAAAAAGGTGGACATGAAAGTCTCTCTTACATAGACATAAAGGTCTCTCCTTCATAGACATGAAAGTAAAAAAGGTGGACACTTCTCTCTCCCCTTATATATATGACAATAGACACGTGAGATGGAGATGTATGTTACCTAAATGATAAGTTTAAGTGTGTATCAATTCACTATGCCATGCTCCCCCAGATCATAGAATTGGTCAAAATTTTAACTCTATGAACCAACATACAAATATGGAGACATTAGCCTAAATGTATCAATGCGTTGATAAAACATCAAGCTTATACATCGATACATGACATTGTTGTATAAAAATAATCATACCAAATATCAACAATGCCAGATAAAATTGAAACAATATCCAACAATGTTTGGAAATATTTCAAAATCATCACAAAGATGAGAGTATGCATCAAATTAATTTTGAAAACTATATATAGCGTAAAATCTCCCCTTATGTCATATATATATATATATATATATATATATATATATATATATATATATATATATATATATATATATATGAAAAAAGTGCATATATGACTTATAAATCACCTTAGATCTCATTTTCATGAAGATGTTTGAAAAGATATTTTCAAAAGTATGAAAAAACACACAACAATGATGGGTATGCAATAAATAATCATACATGCACAATACTCATGCAATCAAGCACATTTGTTGGAAGAAACCAAACCCAAGAGGAGTTTGATTTCCTAACATAATCACATGCGGTGATTACATCCCTAACTAAAGCGTTGATGTAAATATCCTTATCTTGTACACTAATATTAGTGGAAATCCAAAGACTCATGAATTTCTTATGTAAGGGTTTTGCCTCAGCAAAATGGGTGGATGTGGCATGCATATATGTAGAAAGAATTTTCTTGGCATGCGAAAAATGTGGGGCTTGCCTCCTGACATAAAATGAAGCATTATCAATTTTTCCCTCATCACCTTGTGTTGTACATGCTTCTTATTGATGTTATTGCTGTATAAGAAAGCATGTAGGTTCTTCTTTAGTGTGTTAGCAATAAGTCTTGATTTTACACCAAAAGAAGGTGAAGAACTTTGTTTTGATACCACATTAGGCTCAAACCCCAAACCCTTCATATGATTTGCTGGAAGTTGTTTTCCAAGTAAATCGTGGAGTGAATCCTTAGAATAAACGAAACTTTTGAGCTTACAAATTCCTCTTTGCATTTCAACACAAATTGTTGATTGCGAGATTCATATGTAAGAATTTGAAATTTTAATTCGTCATTTAATTTGTTGTGTGTCTCTCTCACTAGTGCCACATACATGCATGGCATTATCATTTACACTAGAAGATGTAGTAGCAATAACACTAGATGCCTCAGAATCATGCAATTTAATAACAACGTCGTCATATTTAGATTGCAATGAAGAGTTATCTAGCATGAGTTTATTTATACTATGGGCTAACTCGTCATTGCAAAAATTAAGCTCCTCTTTTGATAGCTCGGGCTCTTCCTCTTGTTCTTCATCGCTTAAGCTTGAGTATGTTTCATCGTCCTCAAATGCCATGAAGCACAAGTTACCTTCTCATTCTTCTTACCATGCTTATCGTCATTATTACTTAAGCTATCAGATGATGATGAATCATCCCAAGTGCCAATCAAGGCTGGGTTCTTCTTTGGCTTGTACTTGGCCTTGTAGTATTTCTTACCTTTTGCCCTATATTTTATCTCTCTTTTGTTGGGACAGTCGGTAGAGATATGACCTATTCCCTGACACTTATAGCAAGTAACAGATTTGTTAGAATTTTTTTGTAAACTTTGAAAAATATTTACCTTGAGCTTTCTTCATGAATTTCATGAGTTGTTGGGCAAGCTCTGCTATATCTCTGTTTACCTTGCTCTTCTCATCGTCTCTTTCATCTTCACTTGAGACATGTTTGAATTTCTTTCTCCACTCAATTGTATCCTCCGTGACCTTGAATGCGATCCCTTCGGTTTTGGCTTCTCAATAAGTATATGAATTTGAGGTTGCACACATTCTTTCTTATGTTGAATCCTTATTTCATACGCCATAAGATTCCTAAAGCAATGCTCAATAATATATGTGCTCAAATCATTTGATTCCTCGATACTGATAGCCTTGGACTCCCATTCCAGTGTAATAGATGATTAAATTTTTGTCACTCTATCCTCCATCAAATTTACCTTTCCTAGGTCTTCAAGCGCGTTTACAATCTTCGTGAACTGAGTGAACATCCCTTTAATGGCATCACCTTCATGCATCTTAAAAAGCTCATATTTAGAACAGATAACACTAAATTTTGATTGTTTTATCTTTGATGTTCCTTTGTGAGTGATTTGGATCATATGCCAAATTTCATTCGCCGATTTGCACGTTGAGATGCGATTGAATTCATTGGCATCCACGACGTAATAGAAAGCAGTCATCACCTTAGCATTGTACTTGATAGCATTATTCTCCGCCTTTGTTCTCTCCTTCGTGGGCTTTGTGATCTCCATATATTCGTCTTTAGTGACATCCCAAAGATCTTCACCTCTTAACCAAATCATCATCTTCTACTTCTAATAGGGATATTTCGTTCTGTTGAGGGGGGCTTGCAATGGATTGGCCTTCTTCATGGAAGCTAAATGAGGGACCCGATGCCATTGTTGCTAGAGTGCTTCAACCAAGCTCTGATACCAACTGTAGGATCGACCTAACCGATCCTTGCACTACCAGGCAACACACACTATAGGGTGGTGAATAGCGTAATGGCACAATTAAAGCTAATTAGAAGATTCTTACAAATGCGGAATTAAAACGCAAGATAATTAGCAAATCCACAAGAGATAAAATGCAATTTCAAATAACATGATATATCCTGCTAGGGCAAAAGCCTACTACAGTCACACACTCTTTCCAGAGTCTTATGAATTTTCTAATATCAAGCCTTTTCTAAATACAACACACACTTTTCCAAGTGTCACACTCCTTTCCAAGAGCCTTCTTTTCCAAGATAACACAAACAAATAGTTTCAAGATTGCAAACCCTATTCCAATGGTATCACATCTCTTTCTAAAGCGAACACTTTCACAACTCAAAAGCTAGGTTTCACAAACAATCAAACGAAATAGAAAAATACAATCTCCTTATTGCCTTGATTAAATGTACTTACTAAATATGAAGTGTAGAGGCAATGAAGATTGGTGTCCAAGTGTTGGTTATAAGATTGATGCACTAGTAGACTTCACTTGTGCTTTGGAGTTTAATGCAACATCAAAGAAGCTCTAAAGGAATGAAAGAGATGAAGAGCGAAAAGCTTTGCTATAGTTTTTGGCTCACAAATGAATCTCTATTCGGTGTGTATTGGTGCCAAAAAATCTCCCACAATAGTGCTTAAATACTCTCTCAATCGTGCATAAAACTAAGAAAACGACCACAAAAATTCGCAGTTTAACGACTATAAACAGACAGAATTCCTAAACAGTAGACGTCTGAAGAAGGGTCCCTAAACGACTGATAAACTGTTCAATCGTCTGGTCCTCCTTCTTCAGATGGCTGACAATGAGTTGGTCATGAACAAACTAAAGACCAATCTCTAAGCGATCAAATGTCTGAAGAACACGTGTTAGATGGCTGCTGCACTGTTCAGTCGTCTGGCAAGTCTTTTTCAGACAGCTAGATAGAGTGGGTGAAAAAACAGAGAGCTCATGAAAACTAACCATATTCAATCATCTAATGTTCATTTTCCAAAGAAACTGTTCAGACTTCTGGTCTTTGAACTTCAGACAGCCGGTCAACCCTTGGTTTTGGCCAACTAAAAATGGATACACCAGACATCTGGTGAAAGGGTTACAGACATCTGGTCCTGGCATAAAAACACAATCAAGAGTGTTTTGGCCAAAGAACCTATTGGGATAGGTTCTAGTATATTTTTGTGGATCACTAGGATGGAAAATGACATGAATGTGTATCCATTTAATCAAGGCATATAAATATTTTACTAAACAAAGATCAAAATATATAAAGAATCAATAATGATTTACAATATTCTTCATGATTCTTTATGTCTTCAATGTTCCATCGCTTCATGCATTGAGTAACCCATCACCAATTGTTTTGTCTCTATTAATTATCCAAGACTAAAACACTTTGAGACATTAGTTAACACATAATGTAGTGATCAAAATCATCAAATCCATATTGGACTTAAAGGTCAATATCCAATAGTTAGGCTTTATTTTTAAGTTTACCTTCTTATGTGAACTCTATATTACAAATAAGGGCATTTGTCCTACTAGGACAAACACAATAGGACAAAGGATTTGCCTAGGTTTGCAACCTCATCGAGGTGTGGGCCACTTGGGGGGTGGGTGGTGGTTTGGGCTTGCTTTGCGTGTGGCTTTGGGGAGTTGGGTTAAATGCCCCTCATATTCTCTTGAATTGCAAGCTTGTCATTGGAATTGGTGCACTTTGCACCCCCAAGGGTTTTATGCAATTCAACACTTGCTTTTCCACCTTTTACCCACTAATTCACATGAATTACAAGTTTCCCATTGGGAATCTCGTGCTTTGACCCCAAAAATTTTTTTGCAATTAAAACCCTAAAAGTCCCCCTTTTATCCTCGACGATCCCCACACACATCCACACCTCTCCCTCCATTTCGATTTTGTGCATGCATCACATCCTTTTCATAGGGTTTTTTGCTCCATGCACTATGTGCACATGTTATTTCTAGTGTATTATACAAATGAGGGGATTGATGTGACATTTGCCCCAGTGTGGCAATGTCACATCAACCCCCAAAAACACAAAAAACACCCACAAACGAAAAACCAAAACCCCCCAACACCCAAAAAACCCCAAAAAAAACCAAAAACTCACTTCCAATCAAAAAACCCGAAAAACCCCAAAAAACACAAAAAAAACCTAAGACAATACGCACACTCATACCCACTCTTCCCATTTCATCCGGTGTTGCACCCACCGAAGCACTTGTGTGGGTCCTGCATCATGAGTATGTGGGTTGGTTTTTTGGGTCTTGTGCACTTTGTGCACGTGTTATTTCTAGTATTCATTTGTATTTGTATAAATATAACAATTTATTTATGGATGAATTTTTGAAAAGGCTAAAAATAAAACTAATCATAAAAATCAACCAATTTTAAAAATATTTACCAAACTGACCAACTTTTCCACACCAGCAATTCTAGGGAAATTTTTCGTTGAAGTGACCAATGTGGAAAATGACTAGGGTTGCCAACCCTAGTCATTTAAAATTGTCTTTGACTCTTATTTCATATTTTCATATTAAATTTGTATTACAATTGTATTGGATCTCTACACTTTTGATTAAATAGAGATATGTTTGGATGTTATTTAAAATTGCATTAGATATTTACATTTTTTATTAAAGATACGTATTAGATTATATTTTGTGTTTGATTTGAATTGTAGTTGAAGGAGGAAAATTAATATAAAGATACGTATTGAAACTGCACCAATCAAACTGCATTAGGTATTTACCCGGCCATTTTGTTTTCTCTTTATTCACCAGACAACAGCCATTCCACTAGACACTTTCTATTATGGAACAAAGAGCATAACAAAGATCCGGGGTGCTAACACCGTTCAATTAACGTTTTGGCCTAAAACTAGTATTTCCGTAACTCATATCCCAAAACGGATCTCGTATTTGCGATCCTCGCAACGATACGATCCCGTGGGTACGTTTTCGTAATTTTTCGGACACGTTTTATATCAGGGGCAGAACCGTAATTTCAAACCTATTGTATTTTACTATTTACATTTCACTAATGACTTTTCACCTTGCTAATCACTTTTACTAGGTTACCTTTACCCCCCTAATCATTTCTCTAACCACCCACATTAACCAAGTAGCTCAGATCCGACATGTTGGATATCCATTTAATAACACAATTTATTATTATTATTATTATTATTATTATTATGTTACCTCTATTATCAATTTATTTCTACTCCTTCTGACCCTATTTAACACGGACTCCTTCCCCTTCGTTTTCAAACCCAGACAACCCAAGGAACCCAGCTCTCCCAAAACCATTCCCCTACCTTTCGAAAACACCACCTTCTCTCTTCCCAGATTCAAAAACTCCTCCCACAGCTTCTCATTCAACCCCCCTCTCCTTCGTTTTCCTTCCCCTAGGCTCACAACAAACCCACCACAGTGCACAACGTACGAGAGCCCTCTCTCTCTTCCCCGTTCTCTTCAACATATTCCAAGGCCGTACCCCATCATCCGTTGCCTCGTTCCGTCGTGAGCACCTCCGGAGCGCCATCACCGCCCCCGAAGTCATCAACGTCCACCTCGCCCCTGCGTCCCCTCAGCGACGCTCGCCATCAACACCGCCTTCTACGGCGACGCATCCCCGAGCAGAACCCTCCCTCTCTCGACGCCTCCCCCCAGCGATCGTCGAGCTCCGACTGGGCTTCGTCTGCAGCTTCAGAGCACATCGCCCCGCCGGCGACACGCACACCCCGCCTCCCGCTCCTTGGCACCTTCGAACGCCCTCCCTGAGCCATCGAATACCTGCCACCCTCGTCGATGCCTCGGCAGCGAGCTGAGCTCGTTGATCTCCGCTCCACTGCTCCAATCAGCGACGCCGTACGGCCACCGTCTCTGTCGTGACCTCTCGTCGTGAGGCACCCTCGCTCAGCCTCTCTCAGCTCGACATCACCATGCTCCGACTCACCGCCCCGGAGCTCGCCTCCGCCTCCTCCGGCGATGAGACGCCACCAGCATTCGCTCCCCGCCTCCGGTGAACGAGCACCTCCGACGTGCTCTGCCATACCCCAACGAGCTCTGACCACCTCGACACCATCCGCCGCCCGCTCCGACGCTGAGCGAACCCACGGCCTTCTCTCCGATACACGCCCTCTCTCTCGCATGAGGGGAGAAGCGAACATGAGTTTCAATGTATTTCGTAATATACGAATACGTATTTCTGTATTTACGATTTTTAAATAATTATAATTGGGTGTTTATGGTTTTAAATTCATAACTTGAAATATAGGCCTCAGAAAAATGGGAGGCTAGCTCCAGAAAATCAGAGACAATATTTCGGATCCAATGACACTGGTCTCATCTCGATCAGACGCTTACTTTTTCTAGAATCATTTTTACCTAAAAATTAAATACGTATAATTCATTCTAAAATTCGTAACTCTCTGTTTTCACGTACACTGATACGTGATAAAATTATATGTGATAGTAATCTTCGAGACGGTCGTTTTGACTGCTCATTCGAGCTTTTCCGACTTGTATTTCTCCCGGAATAAATTACGGAAGTAATACATTACTTAAGTAAATCGAGTTTTCAAAATGATTTTCAAGCTTCTGAAAATTATAAAAATTACTATAAGCTTCAGAAAAATATTCTCTCTTGCAGTAAAATTATTTTTATCATATATAGTCTATACAAAAATTTAGAACACTTTTCATCACCGTTTTAATCAGTTGTAAAATCAAAACGAGCAAGTTAAATAAATAGGAAATATTATATTCTTTAACTAATTGTTTCTTGTGTTTACATGTATCAAACCTCGTGCACCAGCACTAAATCCAGTCCCGTCTTACTACCATCACCTCGATATCCATAAGACATGCCTTACACTCCAATCACTTAGACACCCGTCTCCTCCTCAGATCTACACATCATATAGTAGGTTACCCACCCCTCTTTCATCTAAACAAATTAATATGTCTTAAAGCAAGCATGCAGCTATTTTATGTTTTTGTTCTATCTGATGTTGTGCACTAAATTGCTGACACGACACTAAGACACATTTTTTTGAAATGTTAATCTTAATCTCGTGTGCGTGTGTGTGGACCCCTTAATAACCAGAATGAACGCACTTTGTGAATGGCAACATTTCTAGACATGTATGGATACTTTGGAACTGTTGAAACTCATAGTTGTTACATGCCGTTGGCTACCAGTTGCCATTGGCTACCAGTTGTTACACGCCGTTGGCTACCGTTGGCTATTCTCGTCGGTCACACATGACTAGCCTGGCTCGTGTTCCAGTATATGACGGTTTAGCATCCTGGCTCGTGGTCTAGGAAGTACACGCGGGTGGGGTTGGGTTCTCGGGTACTAGCCGGTAGTAAACAGGTCTCCTTCGGGGGCACTTGAAGGTGGATTCACTTACTATTTGTCTAACGACGGGGGCCTTAGTCATGGACTTGCACACACAGTTAAACAATTGGAAAGGAAAGTTAACTTATAGAACTGTTGTTGTTCCTTTTAAATAATCTTCCATGTTTCATCTGTTAAAAAGAATAACCATGTTTTCACTTCCACTAGAACTGCCATGTTCATAATTGTACTACTAATTGCTATCATCAATTATGTAATCAGCTAGCTTCTCTCTCATCATGCTTATGTATAATTTCCATGCTCACCATGCTTTACTTGTGCACTACACGTTCTTGTCCTATTAGTAAACAATGTCATCACATGCTATATTCTTTTAATTGTTTAAATGAGACTAATGCTTGGGAACCTACATGAGTAATCCTCACTGACGGGCATTGATTTGTGTTTTAATGCAATGTCTGTCAGGTTCTGAGGACATTTTTGCAGATCCTAGTTCCAGCTAGCGTGATCCCCTAGATGCAGGACTCTTCCAGGAAGTTACTCTTGTTGGGAATTGGCGGTCCCTTAGGGCACAAAAATTCTAGTCCCGTCCTAAGTCGGACGGAACATAGACACAAAAATCATAGCAGCGGAAGAAAAACCTATGTTAACTAATTAACATGCAGTTAAAAACAATTTTTAACTTAGCCCTAAGGTCCAAGACCCTATGCCAAGATCTATGCCGACTTGGGATGGATCTGACCATCCCAAGAAGGATCTAGCCTACTGCGATTAAACTAAACTAATGCTAATAAAATACTTTAACCACATACCCGAAATCTCAGCCCTGGAGCAGGCGAGATGTTCCGCGCCGTCTTCCGAGCTGCTCCCGTCCCACGCCGAGCCGCTCCTTGAACCGCTCCCCGAACCGCTCCTCGAACCGCTCCGCATCCCGAGGCGATCAATCCCCGTGCCGCCGAGCCAACCACGCGCCGAAGAAAGTTTCACGCGAGTGAAACCTCCGCCAAGATTTCAGATTCAGAATCCGAACTCCTTTGTGGCTTTGCTAGAGCCCGCAGGAGTAAGGCAGAAATTTAGGGAGAAGAGAAATATTAATTTAAGCTTAGATCCGAGCTTGCTCCAACATTTACGAGAGCCGCTCAGATCTAGAGCTTGGGACGAGTTTTGAGAAAGGGGGGAGACCCATATTTATATAGGCAGCGGACTCTCCCCTTTTCTCAAAATCCGATGTGGGACTAAACAATGAGTTAATTTAAAATCAAGTTAGTTTGCACTTCACAAAGTGCAAACTTCCGTGAATTTTAACTCACTCACCGTTGAGCTTCAGGATCGATACAACCTATCAATACGACAAGCGTTCAACGGTGAACGCATAGGAAAAAACCGTTCGTCAATCGGAGGTCGTTTGACCCTCCAATTGAGTGTCCAAAGATCAGCCCAAGAGTCAAATTTCGCAAAACAGCAGCCGTCACGAGACACGCTGCCCTAGGCAGCGCGCTGGGCCCGCCTGCGCCAGCCGCGTGCAGCGCATGCGCCTCGAGGCGCGTGCGCTGCACGCGCCTCGCCTGGGCGCGTGCGGCGCACGCGCCCAGCGGGCGCACGGCACCCGCGCCCGCTGTTAAGCGGGCGCGGGCCGGCGCCCGTTTCTGGCGGGCGCCCGCGCCCGCTGGAGCGGGCAAGGGCCTGCGCCCGCTCCCAGCGGGCGCCCGCGCCCGTTTCCAGGCAGGGTTCAGCCCAACCTTCTTGGGCTGACCCGTTTGGGCTTCTTTTGGCTGTTTTGGCTCTAACTTGAGCATTTGGCGTCCGATTTGGACGCCGTTCGAACCTGGGTCTAGACAGGGACATTCCCGTCTTACCCGTGAACTTTTCCTTGCGTTTATATTATTAAATATTGTATTAAACAATTTAATACACATTTAATCGCTTTTGCATCAAATGCAAAATAGCCCCTATCTAAGCTTAAATTACCATATTGCATCAAATGCAATTATCTTTTCTTTTGCATCAAATACAAATATTCTCCCTAACTATTTTCTACCTATTACTAGACGAAGCGTTGCACTCTGTGTGAGACCCTACAGCCTGACCCTTACAACAGGTTGGGCTCGAAGCCCTATACGGCAGTGACCACGAGCAGTGGTTGCCGTCCCTGCTTCAGGAATCATCATTATGTGGTTAACTCATTGACATGAGTATTGTCGGGACCACCTGACTGTTTCCGTGATGAATTCCGCAGTTATAGTCTCTTCGTCTTAAATATGTCGTGTAGATCAAGTCTGGGGTACGGTCAAACTGTCAACCCCAATAACTTGACTCCGGTTAGTTTCTATCGATCTTTAGTCAATAAATGTTGGACTTCTTCCAACATACTCTGCGCAGAGTTTTTACTAAAGACCGAACTAACTCTACGACACTAACTCCCATTGACCGGGAGAGACGAATCCTCTCTTGGTCATTACTCGCCTCGTACGTTTCAAGTGACACTTAATCAAAAGACCTTTCGACAGGCATTGCCTCGAAGCTAGGTCAGTTGATATAAGTGGCACCGTTCACGCACAGGTTTGTCAAAATGACCTCAAGTCAAAAGACCAAGTATCCTATCATCACTCAGAGTTATCACTGACAGATTGGTCAATATAACCATATGATAACTCTAGTGGATCGTTCAGTGAACTCATTCTAATGAGCACCTGTGTCTCGTCTTCGACTTCGCCAAGTCAAGCGATCATGAGATCATCGCCACCGCTAAACGGTGAAGACTAAGACACAATGGTCTATCCGATGTTTCGATATCCTTGTCTCGGAACATCTACGACCACGAACCATTTTAGACTTATGCTACAGACGGTCAAACGTTTCTCCATGATCGAGATACTCATCTCGATACCCGTTTGACCTTGCATAAAGTCTCAGGACTTTACCTAAGTTGATATCTAATGTTAACTACATTACAATATAACTTAGATAAATTATTACCAAACAGCTTACTATTATTTCGAACAAGATGTTTGTGCTATTCACACAGGAATAAATGGCCTCGAGGGCACCATATTCCTACAACTCTTAGGCTGCTTTTGCTTGTAGATTCATTGTATAGGCTTTAAGTATCATGTGTTGTAAGGGCCACAAGGTCTCTTTTCTTTTCCTTATTATTGTATTTCATTTCTACGACGATTGAGATTGTAATAATTAATAACTATCTGCGTTGTTTTTGAGTATGCATGCAAGAACCTGCAAGTTTTCACACAGACGCTTATGTGTTAAGTCAAGGAGGGAAGAAAAGCAAAAGTACCCCCTTCTCGCTTGCACATGCGGACCCGCTCGCATCCTTGCTCTCAAGATTAATGGGAAGCGGGGTGTGACAGGTTTTAGTTATGGCCCATGTAGGTCAGCTCGTGCAAAATACTCTAAAACAACATGGATAAAAATTACAATCTTGATCCTCAAGGACACCCTTCCTTTGATACTCTATCCCAGCCTTGTTCATTGGAAAATCCTAGCCTTAAAGCTCCCAACCCTTAGTCGGCCCAGTAATCATACACTTGACTTCCTTAACATACATTCATATATCGATAACCATAGAAATCCCTCCTAGCAGATTCACAATTCTTTCCTTGATCATTATTACATTCTATTAGAGATCCACAACGACCACCACCACCTGCTCAGTAACAACAACCACTCCCTCCTCAACAGCGAGTATTCCAGTAGACTCGACAACGGGTCACATTACCGAGACGCCAAGCTTATACAATGACATTGGAAGAAGCCGAGGCTGCGGACCAAGTAATCACAAGTACGAGACACTTCCATTATTTAGAAATCGTAAGCTTAGACATGATTCTCATAACCGTAGGTACCGTCTTAGTAGCCGGTAAACATGCACTCACATTATTTGACTTTGGAGCTGCACATTGCTTCTTGGCAAGTCGATTCGTCCAAACACATGCCATCTCTGTTGAACCTCTGCTTCCCGTTGGAAGGTCAACACTGCTGGTGGTTCCCTACCGATAACCAGCGAATGCCTTCACTGCTCTGTAGTGATTTGTGGACGGGATCTCTTTACCAACTTCATGATGATAGAGATGCCAACTTTTGATGCTATTCTTAGGATGGTTTGGTTGAGAACATTTCATGCCACCATTGACTGTCGTCAAAGGAGGGTAGAATTTGAAATACCCGACCATTCTAAGTTCGAATTCCTCAGCAAAAGCAGATCGAAGGACGCTCTGAAGTATTCGAGGATGGTGCTGGAGATTTTGAGACGAGTCAACGTGACGTGCAAGTGTAGGTTGTTGAGTCTTTTCATCTTCTTGAGCTCGTATTTCTGTTCTAACCCTACTTTCATCTTGTACCCAGTTTTTCCATGGGTTTGAATTCTTTTCCCACCTACCACCTCTCTCTGATTATTGCTTTTGTCCTCACCCTCGCCTCGAGTCCCGTTCCCGCCTAACCTAACCTAACCTAACCTACCCTATCATCTACTTTCGGCGCCCCTTTTCAAACCTCACCCCCTTCTTTTTAAAACCCCTACTCTTCTTCCTCACCAAGCCATTCTGTGGCTTCCCCTTCGCCCTGACATCACCCTCTCCCTCACCCTGCCTCTCTCCCAACAAGACCCCCCATCTCGCTTCGAGTTCCTCTGGCCTCACCCAGAGCTCCATCCCCTTTCTGGTGGCCCCCGCCACGTCGAGCAGTCGTAGCAGTCTAGCCGTTGTAGGCCATGGATTGACAGCCGACGACCAAACAACGAGTTTGGGGATTGTTTAGCTTAGCGACAACCCTCGCCGCCACCCTCGCTGTTTTCGTGTGGTTGAGATCTTGGGAAGTCGCCGTTCTTGTCATTCTTTCAAGCTCCTTGCCCTGGTTCTTACCCCTTAAGGTGCCCCGCTTCGTTTCCTTCTTGGGCCCACTCCTTTGTGTATGTTGGACCGTGAGCTTTTGGTCGGTATATTTTTTAGGGTTGATGGTGATAACCGTGGATGTCGACCAATGGTTTTGGCAAGGAGTATCATTGGGGATGAGTATTGGCTTGCTTTTGGCCTTAGGTGTTGAAGTTGGATGTCAGTGTTGTGCTCAGATTTGGGAGACGTCTAAGATGTTGGCTTCTTGTTGGATGTTATGGAGGATGCTGGAAGAAGTGGTAGCGACGATCTTGACCCTTGAGAATTGGCCTTATATTTACCGAGTGGGCTGCTGTTTTCAGCTCCAACTCTCTGTTTTTTTGCGACACTTTCTGATTTCCTTTCTCCCGTCAGTTCTTCCTCCCCTTGGCATTTGTGCGCATCCCTGGAGTGTTCCCCATCGCTATGGTCATCCTACGTTCATATGATCTCCTATTGTCCTTTTACTGGAAAGAAAAGCGTAGCCCGTTGTCAGGTTTTTTTTCTTAGACTCTTGACTCTATACACTAATAAAGGTCTAAAACAAAAATGAAAGGAAAAATCAACTAAAAAACTGAGATAGAACAGTCGGGTTGCCTCCCGAAAAGCGCTCGTTTAAGGTCTTGAGCTCGACCCCTTAAGATTCGTGATTAATGCTCGATGTTTGACACATGGGATATGCGCACGTCAAACTTGCCGGGAAGGCCACTTGGGTTCACTTGTTGATTTTTGTCGGCCTTCCTCGGCTGCCCCTCATCATGGGTAATAGTGGGGATGACTCCCCCAAGCTCGAGCATTTGGCTTCCTTCTTCCTGACCGGCGGTGAGAATTTGTTCGTCGGTGGTGTTTCCTTCATGTGCCTTGCTGTAGAGAGCTTGCATAGCTCTCTAATCCTAACGACATCAGCGTCGTTCTTTTCCTCATTCGTAAGCAGATCCGATGGGTCTCCCATCATTTTGCCATCTTCGACAATTTGGGTCTCTTCAAGATCGTCATCGTGTGTGGCTCCAATGGCGAATGGCATGGAATCGTCTATAACCTTGTTGAGGAGATCCACATAGTCCACTTCCTCTGAACAGTGCATGCACTTCATCGTCCTTGGGATGTGGAGCTCAACCGTTACATCGCCAATGTTGAGGGACAAGGTTCCTTCCCTCACATCTACAATTACTCCGGCGGTGGCTAGGAAAGGGCGCCCAAGTATCAGCGACGTATCACCTTCTTCCTTAATGTCCATCACCACGAAGTCGCATGACAAGCAAAGTCCACTCGGTACTTGCAGTGGTACGTTCTCAGTAATCCCCACCGGCCGAGTGATTCGCCCATCAGCGAGTTGGATCTTCATGTCTGTGGCCTGAGGTCGGTCTCCATATTCAGTTTTTTGACCATCGCGAGGGGCATGAGGCTCACGCTTGCTCCCAAATCTACTAAGGCTTTTTGTAGAGGGACTCCTCCAAGCGTGCAAGGAATTCGGAAGCTATTGGGATCTTTCAACTTGGTCGGCATCTTCTCCTTATTGGTGAACCACGTACCTTGCTCGGCTAACATGACCCTTTCCTTTCGCCTCTTTCCCGTGATCAAATCCTTAAGAAACTTTGCATAGGACGGGATTTCGACGATAGCATCTAAGAACGGGATGTTCAATCTCACTCCGCGCAAGTACTCCAGAAATTTAGCAAGCCTCTTCTCAATCCTTGCTTTCGCCAACCGTTGCAAAAATGGCACCGGTGGCATATAAGTTCGCTCCTCTCGCAGCTTCTTCATTTCATATGTTTCATCATTGCTTGCCGCTTTTGGGTCCTCCTCTTCATTGACCGGTTCCTTCTCAAACAAAATTTCCTCCCTCGATTCCTTAGCATGAATCATGGCAGGAGCAGTGTCCTTCCCGCCTCTTGTAGTTACCGCTACAACCGCATTAATGTGGCCGGCGTTGCTTCGTGGGTTTTGTTCTTGTTGAGCCGGTAATTGTTGATTGGTCTTGTTGAGCAATGTGAGTTGCTCCGCCAACGGTGCAGGGAATCTTGTTGAGCCGTCAATCTTGCGTTAATCTTCTTCTGTTCCTCAATGAATTCTTCAACCCTTACTTCGTGCTCCGACCTTGGTGACGCTTGAGGGGGGTTGGGTCCCTCCATCCTTGATTGTATCCCAAAGGTCTATATGGCCTCTCTTGTTGCCTAGTGGATAGTTTTGTTGTTGGGGTGGCCTCTGTTGATAATGTGGTTGTTGTGGAGGCCAGGCTTGTGGTCTTTGCAGCTGTGGTTACTGCTGTGGTGGAGTCAAGGCTCTATCATTTTTTATGAAAATCTGGGGTGACCTCTTATAGCTGGGTTCACCCAATAACCATTACTGTCGGCAACATATTGAGCTTGCTCCATAGCTCCGTCTCCTTGCTTCCCTCCAACGAACATAACCTGGCTTTGATCCTGCAAGTCGCTCATGCTTTCTCCATATGTAGATGCGTTGGAAGCTCCATGTGGTTCGATCATCAACTTTTCTATCCTCTATACGGCTTTATGAAGGGAATCCAACTTGGTAGACAGTTCCGCCACCGCTTTTGACTCATAAATGCTAGCCGGCTTTAAAGACGATGAAGAATGTCCCCTTTCGTCGGCCAACTGTTGATTATTTGAGGCCATCTCCTCAAGTAAGGCAGTAGCGTCATCCGGTGTATTTGCAAAAATGGCTCCATTGGCGGCAGCGTCAATTATTTGCTTGGTACTCGGTTGCAATCTATTATAGAAGTTGTGCACTAGCTCCCACGGTTTAATACTATGGTGGGGACATTGGTGTTGGAGATCCTTGAAGTGCTCACACGCCTCATATAAAGACTTCTGAGGGCCTTGTCTAAAGGACATTAAGGCTCTTCGTATCTTCACAGTCTTGGATGGCGGATAGAACTTGTTGACAAATGTGCTCGCTAACTCATCCCAAGTGTTGAAGATTACCTCGGCTTGCGTCCTTAGCCAATACAAAGCCTTATCACAGAGAGTGAATGGGAAAAGACGCAGTCGAATAGCATCCGCTGGCACGCCTGGCATCTGGAAGGTAACACACTTCGCCAAGAACATTTGCAAATGGTAGTGTGGGTTCTCTTGAGCATTCCCATGGAATGGGTCTTGTTGCATCAACACCACTAGTCATGTCTTCAATCAAAGTTCTTGTCGGCCGCCAACTCTGGCATGGCTATAGAAGAGGTGGTAGACGTGTTCTTGGGCCGTAGCTTATCTTGGATGGAGATAATCCTAGTCATTCGTTGTGCCAGGTCCTCTGGTGTTTCCGGCGCGACCATTTGATTTTCCTCTATAGTAGATCTCCTCTCAGCTCTAAGCCTTCTTGTCGTACGCTCGATCTCAGGGTCAAATAATATGTCTCCTTGGGGAGCCTTTGATCTCGTGTACATACACAGAAAAAGAGAGTCTAAATAGAATTGTTAGCACAATAGAAGAATAAAAGAGTGAAACTAATAATAAAATAAAAAAAGGAAATAACTAAGTAAAGAAAATAAAATACAGTCGCCTCTCCAGCAACGGCGCCTAAAACTTGATCGGCCCCTGGATACGCACCCGGGAGACAGTCGTAGTTTTACCGTAAGCGCACCGTGTAGTGACGAGCAGGTATCGAACACAAGGAGGGACTAATGACTGTACTCTATCTTGATCACCAAGCTATCGGTGGAAAGATGGTTTATAATATTTTGTTGTCACGGTCATTCAATTAACAATTCAAATTCAATATAATAAAAGCGTTTAGGGCTAGGAAATCCCCACTACGGATCATCATTTATCTTTGTGAATTATGGATCTCAATGTTGCAAGACTTGTGTTGAGGTGAACTAGTCGTAACTAAATAGAGAATCAAGCTCACGCTCTCGCACTATTGTCGGTCTATATCGACCTAGGTTAGGGCCCACTCACGTGCAAACCTTAACCTAAACCACTAGCATTAAGATCGACATCATCGTTCAATCGTCCCTCGAGCTGTAACGGCCGCTTTCCGATCGTACATTTTTAGTACGTATCTCGTTATCGTATGGGAATTTCTCATGTTTGATTTTAATTATTGCTTTTCGTAGCTCAGATGCGTGATCGGACCCCGTTTTTGCAATCCTCTCGAAGGCACGTTCGCCCCGATATTTTCTTTATAATTTTTGGATGCCGAGGGACGAAGTTGTAAATTTTGGTTATTATTATTATTATTTTTAAAATCTAAACTTTTAATTAGTTTAACTAATGTTATTTTTCAAAAGTTGAGATTATTAACTAAACGTATCTTCTACCTTAACCTAATTCAAAACTAAATGTTTAAACGAAACCTTCTGGTTTTAAACAAGGGTAAATGACTGTAAAATACCCTAACGTTTCAGCGTTTCTCACAAATATACCCTATCGTTCATTTTGGGACACATTGGTCCAAACGTTTGGTAAAAATTGACAACGGTGTACCCTTTTTGAGTTTGCCGTCAGAAAAAGTCTTCAAAATACCCTAACGTTTCAGATTTTCTCACAAAAATACCCGAACGTTTCAGCGTTTCTCACAAAAATACCCTAACGTTTCAGCGTTTCTCATAACAATACCCTAACGTTAGGGTATTTTTGTGAGAAACGCTGAAACGTTCGGGTATTTTTGTGAGAAAATATGAAACGTTCGGGTATTTTGAAGACCTTTTTTGGCAAACTCAAAAAGGTTACAACGTTGTCAATTTTTGCCAAACGTTTGGTCCAATGTGTCCCAAAATGAACGATAGGGTATATTTGTGAGAACGCTGAAACGTTAGGGTATTTTCCAGTCATTTACCCTAGCGATTAGTTAAACTAGTATCCTAACTTATTATTGCCTCTAACTAACTAATTAATTATTAATTAATCTAATTCTTAATAAATCCTAACTGCCCAGGCCACTCCCCTCGTTCTACCTTTTTCCATGCAACAGCATGCATGAACCCACACCCGCACTCGCCGCAACACCCACCCACGTTCGACGCTTCCATCTCCTCTCCTCTCGTTATCCTCTTTAAAACCCAGGCAAGCCAGATGCGCATCTCATACCCTTCTCCTTTCATCAACAGCCCACAGACTTCCCTTTTCATCTCCTCAAATACCGACCTCAGCGCCCAACCCCCTTGCAACCTCGACTTCGTGCAGTACCTCGCAACACATCGCCGTTCCCTTCAGCCCTCCGTCTGGTCTCAAGCCCGACTCCCGCCTTCGACCATGCTGAACCACCTCGCCTTCGACCCAAAGCCCCTCTCTCAACGAGCCTCCGGTGACCTGACATCCCTTCGTTAGCCCACCACGCTGCCGAACCCGACCTCGCCACTCCCAGTCATCTCCGCCTTCTCGTCGACCCACCACCTCGCCACCGCACAGCCCCAACCTACCTGGCCTCACAGCCCTTCGTTGCATCCACCCTCTCTCCGAATGCCCTCATCCCTGTTCGACACGCGCACCTCCAGCCCGCTGTGAACCCCTCAAACCCTCCTCTGTTTTCAGGCAAACACAACACCGAGGCCAAGCCACACTCCTCTGCCTCACGGCGGCCTCGACTCTCCAACCGCTGCCATCTTCCACCCTGATCGCTGCCCAAAGCCGCCTCGCCATCGCCACACCCCCCAGCAGCGTCAACCCTCAGCCTGTGTCCCCTTCCTCCAAGTACCCCGCACCAGCTTGCAGCTTCTCTCCCTTCCAGCCTCCTTTCCGACGATGGCGACACCCTCGAAGCCTCCTCGCCCTTCCCATCCACAGACCGCCCGTTGCGCCTCGAAGCCGCCACGCCTCGCCGTGAATGACAACAGCCGCATGCTCTGCTTCACAAGAACTGTGAGTATTTGATTATAGGGGTTTTCTCATATTAGTCCCCTAAATTATGCATAATTTGATATTAGTCCCTTAATTCTTCGTATTTTGAGTTTAATCCCTCAAATCTTAAGCCGTTAACCTAAATAGTCCCTCCACCCTATATTCTGTTAAATAGTTAGATTGATTAACGATTAATTAACAATTAGTGTTAATTAACTAAGAATTAATCCGTAATGAGGGAGGGAGACGGGGGAGGGGGACCTACTACCCGCCGCCCCCTCCTCCCCGCCGCCGCTCTCCCCCTCCTCTTCCTCCTTCATCCCCTCCTCTCCCTCATCCCCTTCCTCCCCGCCGTCGCTCCCCCCTCCTCATCCCCCTTCATGCCCCACCTCCCCCTCCCCCTCCCCCTCATTCCCCTCCTCCCTGCCATTGCTCTCCCCCTCCTCCTCCTCATCCCCGTTGCCGATAACCCCTCAAATCTCCCTCATCCTCGCCGCCGATCCCCCCCTCCGCCCCCTCATCCCACCTCCTTTCTGCCGTCGATCACCCCTCCCCTCCTCCTCCCCATCATCACCCCTCCTCCCCGCCGTTCTCCCTCTCCTCCTCCCCCTTCATCCCCCTCCTCCCCACCGCCGCTCTCCCCCTCCTCCTCCCCCTTCATCCCCCTCCTCCCCCCTCCTCCCCGCCACCGGGAGAGCACTCCCCCGCCGCCTCATCTCTGCTGTCGATCCCCACTGCTCCCCATAACCCCCCGTCGATCTCCCCCCTCCTCCCCGACGCTGATCCCCCCTCCCCCCTCATCCCCTCTCCTCACCGTCGCCGCCCCTCCTCCTCCTCCCCCTCATCACCGTCGCCGCCGCCGCGAACAAACTCGACACGTCAGTACTAACAGTCACGTCAACATTAACGGAGGTTTTTAACGGAAAATTAGAGTGGGGGACTATTTTGGTTATGGTTAATGATTTGAGGGATTAAACTCAAAATTCGAAGATTTAAGGGACTAATATCAAATTATGCAAAATTTAAGGGACTAATATGAGAAAAACCCTTGATTATATGAACTTTTAGTTAATTATATTATAAAGTGACATTACAGTGTGACATCATCGAATAGTGTACCCTATGTATTGAGTAAACTTTATAAGTTACTGATTTAAACATTTGAGTCGTAAACGTGCTTTCCTTACAATGCATGTATTTATTTAAAAGCCTAGTAAGGATTAAATTAGTGTAGATAATAATAATGAGAAGTTATAAGTTAGATTAACTTATATATAATTAGAATGTTAAAGAAATACCTATGTGAGTTAGCATAACCTAATGCATGTCAATAAGATAATTTATAACTATGTCCGTAGTTGTAATAGTGGTCATATTAATATTGTAAGCTAAGAGTAAGTAATTTAATATAACTTTTGTTAGGAGTACCTTATATAGCTGTCCTTATAATATTTAGTACTCTTTAATGGATGAACAGTATCAAACTATTAGGAACAGTACAATACTTTGGCATAATAAAATTACATAAAAGGCTAGCTTAATGCATGAGATGTTAGTTCTAAGAAAAACAGTATTAACAAATTAGACCTAATAATAATTCTAATTGAGTTAATAGCTTCTAACTTGATGTTATGAACCTAACGACGCAGATATTGCATACGCCTCATTGCTATCTCTGGACACCCAAATCGCGTCGTTTCAGGCAAGTGCGCATTCTCTAACTTTTAAATATCGTTACATTTAACTGCTATGTCAAGAATTGCTAGTTTTGCTTTATGTCATGTTGCACATCATACTTGTACACTCTTGATTGAATGGTTATTGATGGAATACGTATTGATGGAACATATTGACGGAATGGAATACCTAAAAATCGTGAAATTGTGAATTCGTGCGCCTAAGAGGTGAAATCATGAAATCGTGATGTCGTGTGAGTCGACTAGGCTGGATCGTGTTCCAGCACAAATCTGTGGTGGGGTTAGGGTTGAACAGCCACTAAGCGTATGTAGGGGTCATGTCTTCAAGAATACCATCTATACGGTGGGTTAGTATCAATCACGATTATACCCCCGTGAGAAGAATGACTTACTCATCACGTCTTAAAGGCGGGAACCCTAGGAGTGAATAGAAAACACGGACATGAAATTACAAATTCCCATGCCAATAAAATAAATGTCATTACTTTACTTCAACCTGCTTAGAACTGCCATGCTATCTGATGTACACACTACACTTGCCATGCTATCTGTTGTACACACTACTCTTGTTATGCTATCTGCTGTACACACTACTCTTGCCATGCTATCTGCTGTACACACTACACTTGCCACGCTATTTACCGTACACACTACACTTGCTATGCTTATTGTTGTACACACTACACTTACTACGCTATTTGCTGTACACACTACACTTGCCATGCCATTGCTTGTGCACTACGTTTGACATGCTCACACTTTCCTTACGCTGCCATATTTTAACTATTGAAATCATATCTTGCCACTCACCTTGCTTTGTTAATGATTTTGAAAACCTTGCCGAGGGTCAATTATCTTAACCTTCTAAATCTTGCCGAGCGACCCTCGCTGACATATATTTCATTGTCTTGTGAAATATACGTTAGGTATTAGCTCAGGTTTGCAGAGGAGTTTGCTTAGAGACTGAGCAGGTTGATTCGGAGTGCCTTGCCGCTGAGTTTCCCCGCTGAGAGGCTTCGTACCTTCGCAGCATCATTGTACTTGTTACTCTTTCCAAAATTTGTATAGGCTTTAGACCCTCTATTCATTTCAAATACTGTTGCAACTATTATGAGACTTGAGATTGTAATAAAATATCTGTGTTATTTGAGTTGTAAGCAAGAACCTGCAAGTGTTATCACAGACGCTTATTGTGCTTAAACCTAGGAGGAAGAAAAGAAAAATCACATCCTTCTTGTTTTAAGCACATGCGGACCCGCTCGCATCCTCGCTTCCAAGCATAATGGGAAGCGGGGCGTGACAGACTCTCGTGCAAACCCGAGATACAATCTAGATTGTGATAGCTCGTATTCGTCCAATCTCTTGCAAACGAATACGTGTATAGATTTATAATAAAAACGCTAGCTTTGGTCCAATCTATTGCAAACCAGGTCTAGTGAATTTCGATTATAAACCTAACTCGAATATCTAGGCCTTTCCATCGATAGGAATCCAATCTCCTGCAAACCCTGTATCGATAGAAATTCCTAGCTATCTGTAATAAATCAATCACAACCTAACCTTCTATCAATTCTAGCAACAAAGAAATCAATTCATCACAATTCTAAAATTGGATCCATATGGTTCATCCCCATGCCCTAGAACAGCGAAACTACTCGCAATTCATCATAGCAATAGCAAAATCAATGAATAAAAACATATAGCAATTCAGATTTAGAGAAAAGCAATTCATAAAAATATGAAATTTCGATAAGAATAACAAACCATATCTGAGTTCTTCAATCTCCAAGAGGGAATTACAATTAGAAATAATCTAAAATCTAATTTCTGGTCTCTCCCTAAACTAGGATGAAAATTGGCCTTAAATACATGCCTAAAACGGCCAAAAAACGCTGACAGATTTGCCCCTGGCGCAGCCCAGAACCCTAGTTTTCGACACAGGCTGGCTGCGCTAATTGACCGAGCGGAAATCTCACTCGGCCGAGTGACAGATCCAAGTAAAAACAGAGAAGATATGGATTTGGGGGCTCTGGCGCAATGCGTCACTCGGCCGAGTGACGTTCTGTCACGCCCCGCTACCCCCAAATAGGGAGGATGGGCGTGACAAGCCGCGGTATTAGGAATACCCAGCGCTAATGTGTATACTAAATGAATCGTAGGCCACTGCAACCGCTGAGGAAACACATGTAATAAAGTACGAACTGGAAAATAACAGAACAGTACAGCTCCAACAGCAGAAAGATAGTACACGGTACTACAACACAGGCAGCAGAGTAAAGTACTGCAATCAGAACACCTAGACATCACAGAGCACCATAGCTATGCAACTAATACCGTACAAGTCCACCATACAACCCCCAAAAAGCAAACGTTCCCACAAAAGTACGACTCGACCCTATGGGGTACAAAGGGAACAGGGGCACAACACTACCATCATCACACACACACAACCCAAGACTACACCACGTGACCCACACTAACCACGAACACTACGGACCCTGCTGAGACGAGCTGCCCTCCGGGGTCTCCACTCCCGGAACCGTCGCCTAAGAACCAATACATGTACCTGTGGGGGAAAGGGATACGTCACAACGTGCCCAGTAAGAACTCCACAACTCTACTACTCTAATCATAATGCACAACAGAAAAAGTACAACAAGAAAAAGGTATCACATTTCAGGGTTACTGATTTTTTCTTTATAGGTTAGTTTTCATGCATGAATTCGAAACCTCAGTAATGGGTCAGACATCGAGGACTGGACCCCACCCGGTAAGATGGGTGGAATGCTACGACTTTCCGAAACAAGCTCTTACGAAAGAAGCCGTTCACCAACACAACCAGCTCAACTACAACCGCACCAACTCCCCGTCGCTGAGGGCTCGTCGGGAGTGGCCCACAACTCAGCTGTCCATCCCCGCATGCTCACTCGTTACCTTAGTTTCCCCCAAACCCTCCTAGGGCACTCACCCAATTCGAGTGGAACGAGACAACCCTAGGTTATTTTTTAGCTAATCATTAATCCTAGAGTATGAATCATGTAAAATGAGATCCAAACGCATTCTTTTCATCGGGATGTTCACAACAACTTGCATGCTCCACAAGCCATGAACATAAACATCCATTTCAAAACTTGCAACATAAAATAGCATACCCATAGACAGTACTTTGTTACTGAAGAATCCACATTAGTGATATGTTCAGAAGTAAACCAAAACAATAGTCTAGTCATTAGCAAACAATGCAATTTACTGAACTTTCGCCAACAGTCACAAACATCAATGGTTATCAGCCATTTCTAGTGAGAATTTAACAAAACTTCCTGAATGAAAGTTGTAGATATGGCAGTTTTGAGTTCACATATAACATTTCATGCAAAACTATGAAGTATATGATTTATGGTGAATTATTTTATGAAGGCTGCCAGTTCTGTTTTTCAGACAGATTACATGGTCTGTCTTGGTTGCTGATTTTGGGCCTAATATAGTCAGAATTTCAAAAGATAAGAAGTCACATGAAGTTGGAGAAAAACTTGTTCACTTTCCAACGAGACTAAGAACATACAATTCCAGTATGTGTGCAGGTAATTAGCTTCATTTTGCTAAACTGTGTACAGATTGTCAGAACTGCAGACATGTTGTAGAGAATGAATTTTTACCCTAACATCCGGTTCAAATTGGGAAAAGTTGTGAGCATGAAAGTTGTTCATAACTACGAATTACGCAACATATAAAATTTCCAAAGCATTCCTAATAGCCACTTAAGCCCAGATCGTAGACAAAGCTTCAGCTTTCCAAGTGTTTGATTTTTTTCTAGGAATTTCAAGAAAACTTGGTTCTTTGTTAAACAACGTGGCATTTTTTATCAACAACCAAACTCAAAATGTTAACTTTCCTACAAAACTACCATATTACTTGAATATTATCTACTAAAAACATAAGCTTGAATTAATTCTCGTCATTACTTTAAATAAATAGTCAAGCATGCAACAATCACCCTAATCCTACAACACACATCCCAAATTTTTAAAATTCAAACAACTAGAACTAGAGGGAGAGAGAGTTGAAGAGCTCCTACCCCCCAAGAGTTGAAGAGCTCCTCCCCCCCCAAGAGTTGAAGAGCTCCTATCCCCCAAGAGCCCCAAGAATGGTTGATGGTTTGAGTAGTAGCCCTCTCCTAGCTTAGATCCTTCTCCTTCTCCTTCTCCTTTTCTTATTCTTCTTATTCTTCTTCTTTTTCTTCTTCTCTCTTTCTTTCTCATCTTTATTTCTCTCTCTCCTTTTTCCTTTTGAAAGCTTCGGCCAGCATGCAACAAGATAGGGGGAGGAAAAATACAAAAGAGAATTAAAATCAAAAGAGAAGAAGAGAGAGAGAGGTGTAGAATTGTGTAGAAACTTGGGGAAAGTTGTTAAGTAGGAGTTATCTCTTAATATTATCATTATTAACAAGTTTGCCATGGCTTATCATAATTTCACATTTGCCCTCCACTTTGGTGCTTTATTCACAAGTTTGACATTGCACAAGTCTTTGTAGGAAAAGCCCTCCATCTTGGTGTTTTAATTACTAATTTGACATGACACACTACCTATTTCATTATCATTTCTATTATTATGGGCATAATTGAAAAATTGATAGGGGCATAACTGCAAAATCCTCCATTCTAGTAAACTAGCATGCACAAATACAAAGAGCCTCATGCTAATTTAGTATTTGCACACTAGGGTTGTTACACCCTACCCTCCTTAGAAAGATTTCCGTCCTCGAAAATTCAGCAAAATTAGGAGAGCAGATATTTACATACAGCAACCAACAACTGCTGATAATATGAGATACGACAGTTATTGCTCAAACAGGTATGGGTACTTCTCGCGTATCTCATCTTCTCGCTCCCAAGTTGACTCCCCCGGAGACTCTTGTTGCCATATGACTCGCACCAAGTCAATGGTCTTCTTCTTCAGTGTCTTCTGTCTCTGGTCCAAAATAGCCACTGGCTGCTGCTCGTAAGTGAGGTCTGGTCGTACTTCTATCTCTGATAAATCTACGACATGATTGGGATCTCCTACATATCCTCTAAGTTGAGACACGTGGAACACATTATGCACACCTTCGAGTGACGGCGGCAATACCAGCCGATATGCAACCTCACCGACCTTGGCGGAGATCTCGAACGGACCAATGTATCTAGGACTCAGCTTCCCGCGCTTGCCAAATCGGATATTTCCACGAATCGGTGAGATCTTTAGGAACACATATTCTCCTGGCTGAAATTCCAAGGGTCGCCGCTTTGTATCAGCCCAATGCTTATATCGGTCCTGCGCGATGCGCAGATTCTCTCTGACGGTCCGTACCACATCTGTCGTTGCTGCCACCAAGTCAGGTCCCAAAAACTCTCTATCTCCAACATCATCCCAACTTAAGGAGACCTACAGAGTTGCGAAGGGAGCCATACTGATACTTACTTGATAACTGTTATTGTATGCAAACTCAACTAAAAGCAGGTGGTCCTCCCACGAACCCTTAAAATCAAGCATACATGCTCGCAACATGTCTTCAAGAATCTGAATGGTCCTTTTCGACTGTCCATCAGTCCGAGGATGATACGCAGTACTGAAATTCAGACGCGTCCCCAGGCTAGCCTGTAAGCTCTTCCAAAAATGAGAAGTGAATCTGCTATCTCTGTCGGATACTATACTCATAAGGACTCCATGCAGTCTCACAATCTCTTACATGTACCTCTTAGCCAGAATTTCTGTGGACTGTCCAACTCGAAACGGAATAAAATGTGCCGACTTGGTCAATTGATCAATAATGATCCAAATCGCATCATTACCTCTAGGGGTCCGAGGTAGACCGGTCACAAAGTCCATGGTCACATGTTCCCACTTCCATTCTGGAATAGGGAGAGGCTGTAACAATCCCGCAGTTCTATGGTGTTCAGCCTTCACCTGCTGGCAGACCAAACAGGATGCCACACTCTTGGCTACACTCTTCTTCATTCCAGACCACCAATAGTATTGCTTCAGATCACGGTACATCTTGGTTCCTCCAGGATAGATAGAATATGAGGAACTGTGCGCCTCCTTCAATAATTCTTCCCGAATATCTCCACTCGACACACAAACCCAGCTCCCAAATCTCAATGATCCATCTTCGTGAACACGGAAATCGGTCCGAAGTCCTGCTTCCACCTGCTCTCGAATCCTCTTCAACTTAGCATCTCCTGACTGAGCTGCCTTGATCCTGTTCACCAAATCAGATTGAATCTGCAGTCCCATCATAACAGTCTTCTCTCCCGGGAGCACAACTTCTATTCCCATCTGTCGGATTGCCCACTGAAGCTGCGGCTGAAAAGTTAACCTCATCACGGCAGGCAATCGGTTAAGAGCATCTGGCACCACGTTCACCTTCCCAGGATGGTATTGCAGATCGATGTCATATTCGGCCATTAATTCCAACCATCGATGTTGCCTCATATTAAGCTCCTTCTGAGTGAACACATACTTCAGACTCTTATGGTCGGTGTATATCTTCACATGCTCACCTAGCAGGAAATGTCTCCACAATTTCAAGGCCAAAATCACTGCTGCCAATTCCAGGTCATGAGTGGGATAGTTCAGCTCATGCTCCTTCAATAGTCTAGAAGCATATGCTACAACTAGTCCATGCTGATGAAGGATACAACCTAGCCCTCTCCCAGATGCATCATAGAAAACTTCAAAACCACCTGAACGATCAGGGATGGTTAAAATAGGAGCAGTGGTCAAACGATGCTTCATCTCATCAAACACACACTGGTAATCCTCCGACCAAACATACGCAACATCCTTCTTCGTCAGATGAGTCAAAGGTGAGGCAATCTTCGAGAAATCCTTAATGAACTTCCGATAGTATCCAGCCAACCCCAAAAAGCTTCGAATCTCCGTGACTGTCCGAGGTATAGGCCAACTTTCGACTGCGGTAACCTTCTCAGGATCAACAGACACTCCATCCCCGGAGATTATGTGCCCAAGAAACGCAATCTTGGTCAACCAAAATTGGCACTTGCTGAACTTTGCATAGAAACGGTGTTGCCTGAGAGTATTCAAAACTATCCGTAGATGCTCAACATGTTCATCCTCATTTTTCGAGTAAACCAGGATGTCATCAATAAATATCACCACAAACTTATCTAAATACTCGAAGAAGACCTGATTCATCAGCCTCATAAAAGTAGCTGGGGCATTCGTCACTCCAAAAGGCATCACCAAAAACTCGTAGTGACCATACCGAGTCCGGGATGCGGTCTTCGGAACATCTAATTCCCACTTCTCAAGTCTAGTTTCGAATACACCCAGGATCCACCGAGCCGATCAAAGATATCATCGATTCGGGGAAGGGGATACTTATCCTTCACCGTTACCTTATTCAATTCCTGATAATCAATGCACATCCTCTGTGATCCATCCTTCTTGTTTACAAGCAACACTGGCACTCTCCACGGTGACACACTTGGGCGAAGCTCCGCTAACTCTGGTGGGGCCATTCGGTATGGAGCCTTCGCTATCGGTTGGGTGCATGGAATCAGATCAATAGTAAACTCCAGGGACCTATCTAGGGGTAACCCAAAGATATCATCTGGAAAGATGTCAGGAAATTCTTCAACAACTCTTGGTAACACTGGCTCTGCTTCCATGTCCAAATACTCCACGACCGTCGCTCAGAACTTCAAAGGCTCAAGCTCACTACTACCATCCCAAAACTCAAACTCTGGATGGTCAGGGATCTGGAAAACTACCCTCCTTAGTCTACAGTCTATATTAGCATAGAACATTCATAACCAATCCATACCAAACAATGTGTCATAGTCGGGCAACTCAATCACTAAAAAGTCTGCATACAACTCTCATCCCCCGATCTCAACTGGACAGTTCAATATCCCAGAAACACTACAAATGACCCCATTCCTAGTGTGGATATTCCAACTAGCAGCAAAGGTGTCAACTACTATGGAGTGTTGTGTCACAAACTTCTTAGACAGAAAACAATGTGACGCTCCAGAGTCAAATAGAGACAAGGCAGAGTTGGAGGCTACTCTAACAATACCTAAGTATTACAATAATAAAACTCAGCCAACTAGCTAAATAAAACAACTGAGGCTATAGACAAATAGACTGCAGATGGGCAAGATTCATACCAGTGATCACCCGACTAGCACCCTCTGATGTCCCTACTGGGGTCATAGTATACTGTTGTCACCTCGGTTGAGGAGCTGCCCCCTGATACTCTCGCCGTTGCTGAGGAGGTGGAGGGGGTCCTCTCGGCGCAGTCGGTCTCGGTCCTGGCGGTGCCGGAAGGGCAAGCCGCTGCGGCGGTGGTAGGAGAGGTCTCTGTAGTGCGAGCCGGGCTGCTGCCGATGCTGGTGGTTCTGGAGAATGACCCGACCGTGGGAAAAATCTGCTGATGTGTCCAGGCTCTCCACACGTGTAACACCTAGCACTCGTAACTCGGCAGTCACTCTGCACATGCCCTGGCTTCCCGCATCTGTAGCATGAAGGCCCCTTCTGTGCTGAAGGTGGAGCCCCCGATCACTTGAATATCACCTGTTGAACTGGGCCAGGGGGAGTCCTCTACTGAGTGGCTGGTCGTCTGTCACTAGCTGGTGGCCTCCCCAGACTCCGTAGGTGGGTCTCATGTTGTCTAGTTGCCCGTAGCATGGCCTCCTGGGTCAACAACTCCTGAGTAGACATGGCCGTCCGAAACTCCACGTCTAGTCCCATGTGAAAGCGCCTGGCTCTGGTGACGTCTGTCGCTACAAGCTCTGGCGCATACTTGCTCAGCAATGAGAACTCTGCGTCGTACTCATCCACCGTCCTCCTATTCTGCGTCAAGTGGTCGAATCTCTGTCTCAACTCATCCTTCGCCGCCTTCGGAAGGAACTTGGCCTCAAACAACTCCCAAAAGGTCTCCCAAGCAATGTTCCCCTTCAGTCCCCTCTCCTGGGCCTCCCACCAGCCTCTGGCCTGATGGGTCAACTGGCACCTCACCAACTCCACCCAACCATCTCGGGGAAATCGGCACATCGTCAGATCATCCTCTATATGCCGTAGCCACTCATCCACCTCGAGGCTACTCTCCCTGTCTGAGAAATATCGTGGACGCAATGTCCTGAACTCCTTATAGCACGGCGGCTTCGACGCTACTGCTCTCTCCTCCATCTGACCCATGTGCTCTAAAATACCCATCAGAACCTTAGCCATCAGGGCCGACTCTGAGGTCCTATCATCTAAAGAATGCACATCGCCAACTGGACCAATCCTGCCGTCAGAAGCTCCGGTCCTGCCTGAAGTCCCGTTCCCACCTTCCATCTGCAGGTGAGAAACAGAACAAATGAATTAGTACCATGTACTGAAATATTGGAGCCTTACCTGTATTCCCTTTACACGTATCGCAGTGTGCACTGACCTGCATGGGCCACCACAAAACCTATCACGCCCCGCTACCCCAAATCGGGAGGATCGGCGTGACAAGCCGTGGTATTAGGAATACCCAGCGCTAATGTGTATACTAAATGAATCACTGGCCACTGCAACCGCTGAGGAAACACATGTAATAAAGTACGAACTGGAAAATAACAGAACAGTACAGCTCCAATAGCAAACAGATAGTAGAAGGTACTACAACACAGGCAGCAGAGTAAAGTACTGCAATCAGAACACCTAGACATCACAGAGCACCATAGCTATGCAACTAGTACCGTACAAGTCCACTATACAACCCCCAAAAAGAAAAAGTTCCCACAAAAGTACAACTCAACCCTATGGGGTACAAAGGGAACAGGGGCACAACACTACCATCATAACACACACACACACACACACACACACACACAACCCAAGACTACACCACGCGACCCACACTAACCACGAACACTATGGACCCCGCTGAGACGAGCTGCCCTCCAGGGTCTCCACCCCCGGACCCGCCGCCTGAGAACCAATACCTGTACCTGTGGGAGAAAGGGACACGTCACAGCGTGCCCAATAGGAACTTCACTACTCTACTACTCTAATCATAGTGCACAACAGAAGAAGTACAACAAGAAAAAGGTACCACATTTCAGGGTTACTGTTTTTTCTTTATATGTTAGTTTTCATGCATGAATTCGAAACCCTAGTAATCGGTCAGACATCGGGGACTGGACCTCACCCGGTAAGGTGGGTGGAATGCTACGACTTCCCGAAACAAGCTCTTACGAAAGAAGCCGTTCACCACCACAACCGCACCAACTCCCCGCCGCTGAGGGCTCGTCGAGAGTGTCCCACAACTCAGCAGTCCATCCCCGCATGCTCACTCGTTACATTGGTTTCCCCCAAACCCTCCTAGGGCACTCACCCAATTCGAGTGGAACGAGACAACCCTATGTTATCTTTTAGCTAATCATTAATCCTAAAGTATGAAGCATGTAAAATGAGATCCAAATGCATTCTTTTCATCGTGATGTTCACAACAACTTGCATGCTCCACAAGTCATGAACATAAACATCCATTTCGAAACTTGCAACATAAAATATCATACACATAGACAACACTTTGTTACTGAAGAATCCACAAAGAATCCACATTAGCGATATGTTCAGAAGTAAACCAAAACAATAGTCTAGTCATTAGCAAACAATGCAATTTACTGAACTTTCGCCAACAGTCACAAACATCAATGATTATCAGCCATTTCTAGTGATAATTTAACAAAACTTCCTGAATAAAAGTTGTAGATATGGAAGTTTTGAGTTCACATGTAACATTTCATACAAAACTATGAAGTATATGATTTATGGTGAATTATTTTATGAAGGCTACCAGTTCTGTTTTTCAGACAGATTACGGGGTCTGTCTTGGTTGCTGATTTTGGGCCTATTATAGTCAGCATTTCGAAAGATAAGCAGTCACATGAAGTTGGAGAAAAACTTGTTAAATTTCCAACGAGACTAAGAACATACAATTCCAGTATGTGCGCAGGTAATTAGCTTCATTTTTCTAAACTGTGTACAGATTGTCAGAACTGCAGACATGTTGTAGAGAATGAATTTTTAACCTAACATCCAGTTCGAATTGGGAAAAGTTGTGAGCATGAAAGTTGTTCATAACTACGAATTACGCAACATATAAAATTTCCAAAGCATTCCTAATAGCCACTTAAACCCAGATCGTAGACAAAGTTTCAGCTTTCCAAGTGTTTGATTTTTTTGCTAAGAATTTCAAGAAAACTTGGTTCTTTGTTAAACAAAGTGGCATTTTTTTATTAACAACCGAACTAAAAATGTTAACTTTCCTACAAAACTACCATCTTACTTGAATATTATCTACTAAAAACATAAGCTTGAATTAATTCTCATCATTACTTTAAATAAATAGTCAAGCATGCAACAATCACTCTAATCCTGCAACACACATCCCAAATTTTTAAAATTCAAACAACTACAACTAGAGGAAGAGAGAGTTGAAGAGCTCCTACCCCCCCAAGAGCCCCAAGAATGTTTGATGGTTTGAGTAGTAGCCCTCTCCTAGCTTAGATCATTCTCCTTCTCCTTCTCCTTCTCCTTTTCTTCTTCTTCTTCTTCTTCTTCTTCTTCTTCTTCTTCTCTTTTTCTTTCTCCTCTTTCTTTCTCTCTCTCTCTCTTTTCCTTTTGAAAGGTTCGGCCAGCATGCAACAAAATGGGGGGAGGAAAAATACGAAAGAGAATTAAAATCAAAAGAGAAGAAGAGAGAGAGGTGTAGAATTGTGTAGAAACTTGGGGAAAGTTGTTAAGTATGAGATATCTCTTAATATTATCATTATTAACAAGTTTGCCATGGCTTATCATGATTTCACATTTGCCCTCCACTTTGGTGCTTTATTCACAAGTTTGACATTGCACAAGTCTTTGTAGGAAAAGCCCTCCATCTTGGTGTTTTAATTACTAATTTGCCATGACACACTACCTATTTCATTATCATTTCTATTATTATGGGTATAACTGAAAAATTGATCGGGGCATAACTGCAAATTCCTCCATTCTAGTAAACTAGCATGCACAAATACAAAGAGCCTCAGGCTAATTTAGTATTTTCACACTAGGGTTGTTACACGTTCTTCACTCCGTCGAGTGGAATTCCTCACTCGATCGAGTGGGTTTCCTCACTCGATCGAGTGGGTCTTCTTCTGTGCTCCTCAAAATTCCAGAGAGTCGGCTTCATTCTCCTTTAGAAGTTCTGACTCACTCGGTCGAGTGAAGATCTCTACTCGGCCGAGTGAAAGTAATCACTCGGCCGAGTGCATTGCGGTGCAAGTCACCCTGGTATCAGTCGTACTCGGACGAGTACGCTTCTTCACTCGGTCGAGTGAACTGCGCACTCGGCTGAGTGGCATGTTTCTGGAGTCATATCTTCTCCTCCTCGCCTCTTTGTCGATTCTATCGATCTTCTTCTTCTTCTGCTCATCATCTAGCGTTGCTAGCTCCTCGATAGGGTCATGGGTGACGCTTCGGTATGCGTGCAAGTCCCCTAATCTCATTTATGCTCCTGATCGCTCCATATTTCCTGAAATCTGACAAAAACAAGAAATAGTGAAAAACAACCTGATATCGTCGAATAATCGTGAAAAACGCGATATGGGCGATCAAAATGATATGCATACATGTAGAAAAAAGGTGTAAAATATGGATCGATCAGTTGTCTATTCAACGGCTACGAAATTCCCAACGTCTATAATCTGAGCAAGGACAATCGACTGTAGAAGACTACACATGCGCCTGTAAATGAGCATGCACCTATATAACCTTCAGCATGTGACTGTCACTTTGATGGAAACAGAGCTGGAAATGCAACTTTCGCACTAGCTCCTTCAGACGATAAATGATCATTTCACATGCACATGTATTTTGACAAGCGACTGTATATACTTCATCAGTCGACTTACTTGCAAAGTGAGATGAAGCCCAGAAAGTGCAAGTTACGCACAGATGACTGTAGCGTTGGATTTAGATCTAAGCCAATATGGGGGTGAATAGGCTAATAAAAATATTCGTGCAACCTGTCACGGTCGCTTTTCGATCGTACATTTTTCGTGCGCGTACTTTTATTCGTACGCGCATTTATTTTGACCTCTTCTTGTATCCAAACCGTATGATATGATATGCTGTTGTGACCCTCTGGAAGAGTATTTATTTGTGGAATTATTTAGGAACGTCATTTCACGGGTCGTTCTCCCACAAAATAACTTTGTTTGAAGAGGCGTCGTAGCTTCCACCTTTCGTCATTGGACCTTTCTATTTTTAGTTCCATTCTCCATTGCTATAGCCCGTGACCTATCTTCTTAGTTTCGGTTCTCTCATCAACACGGTGGTCCCGGTATTTTTATTATATTTTTCGGACACCGATTAGTTGGCCTTTCGCACTAATCACTTTCAATCTGTAATTAACCCAAGCTTATCCCTAATTTGAAACCCTAATCAATTCTTGAAACAAACCACTTTAGGGTGTCATGCGTAACTCATGAAATAATTCACTAGCTAAGTGTCACACTATTTCCACCCCCTCCTACTATCTCTCTTTTCCCAATCTCCTTAAATACACTCCTTTACTAACTTATATAGCAAACAACCCATCAACTTATAGCTAACGCATGAGCTCCTCTAAGGGTTTCTCTTGGTAGCCGCCGTCATCTCGTTTCCCCCTTACCCTCAAAACTCATGGCCAAGTCCGTGCCCTTGCCCTCCGGCTGTCCCTCCGGCCAAGCTACCGCCGATCACCATGCTACACCGCCTTACATCACCCAACATCCGCCCGGAACCCATCAGCCATCGGCAACAATGAACCCACGCATCCCCGCCTCCGGCCTCATCTCTCTCCTTCTCCGACGATCTACTCCGACCTACACCGCCGAAAACCCCCCAGCTGCCGCGCAAACACCACACAACCACCTCAAGACTTGTCGAGCTCTCCTCCTCCACACTAACGTACAGCAGCCGGCCTCCCTCACATCTCCCCGATGCTGGCCACCAGCAGCAGGCCGCGGGACCCAGCCACCGCCTGGGCAGCCCCTATCTCCCTTTCGACCTCCTTGCGCAAATCCACCTCGCACGAACAACAGCCTTCATCACTGTTCTGAGCTTTACCTCCATCATCCTGGCTTCCTTCATCAACCCGACGGCCATCCTCCATCGCCGACTCCTCCACGCCAACCACCCATCCTCCACGACACACAACTGAACTACCCCATCTCCTCTACAAATTCTGACATCTTCACCCATAGACTGCCGATCACCATTAATAGTCTGCAACCCCAAAGCAGATCCGTACTGCCGCTCCCCTCCTAGCCACCCACACTGGCCTCTCTCCGGCAAACCCCCTACCTGCTGTCAGCCCTAGGCTGCTTTCCCTCTTCCTCCATCTTGACGCAAGCCCTAAACAACTTTTCCCCTCTCAAATCTGTCGAACAGCCCCTTCATCCACTTCCCGTGTTCCCCTTTGTGTCGTTGCCATGCACAACTCGATAGCAGGCCGTAGAACGGCATACGGCTGTCCTCCCCCTTCGCGTCACTGTTTGGTGATCCTGCCGCTACCCGGATGATCGTTGTTTGTTGTCGCTATTGTCAGCTGTTGACGCTGATCGCTGCCATGCAATGGACCATCACACGCTTCTGTTAATTCAACCCCTGACATCGCTACCCGACGTCAGTATAGCTCTCGCGTCGTGTTAAGGTATACCTGAACTGTAGGAACCCACACCTGCATGTTAACAAGATAAAACTGTGTTTTCATTGCTTTGGTAACTCACTGATTGAAGATTATAATACGGGACTGTAGGTTGGTGTGATGATTGGTGATTGGGCATGTAGGGAGAACTGGACTCCTTGATCGTGTGACTATCATCACGTCCCTTTTCAGGCAAGTGATACTTGCCAGAGTTTTGTTTAGGCCACATCTTAGGTCATTTTGTACATTAGCGTAAAAGAGACTGGGCGATGAAATGATAGTCGCCTAGATGACCCCTTCTAGATCTAGCTTGACAACGAAGCTAGATCCGACACTTTTACATGCTTTCATTCATGCTGCCATGTCACGTTTAATTTCAATTAACGGTACGGAATTTAACTGTTCATTGCTATGTCATGTCATGCATCAAAATGTTTCATCGTGATTGCGTAGCACACGCTACACTTATTGTAACTATTGAGGCTAGGCACCTGCTTTACAGACACAACCCAATGCCAAACCCAAAAACACTTCCTGGCTCGTGATCTAGAAGCGAGCTCATGTAATTGGGAAACCAATGCTCGATACACGTGGAGGGGTAGGGTTAAGCTGTCACGCAGCATAGAAGGATGCCTGATCCGCTCCTTCAGCTGTAAGGAGTAAACCCTGTGCACAATGTGAATGCATGTTTTCATCGTGAAATCGTGATATCTTATTTTATAGCTTATTTCTACAACGTGTCGTGCGAATGTTACCTTTCAAGTTCATCTTAAACTGCTACATTCCTGCTCATGTTTAAACTGCTACATTCATGTCATGTCATCTCCATTATTTTAGAACTGCTAGTTGTAAACTTTTGTTCTTATGTTTCCTTGCACAAAAGTCCTCCGTTTTCCCTTGGGAGACTTTTGCTGACATGTGCCCTTTTCTCTTTGGGTGTCACATGTCATGTTCTGAGCCTGAATTAGTTGCTGAGGACACAGTTTGCTGACGTCCAGTTCGAGGACCTGGAGGTCTACCCTTAGTCTCAGCTGGTGACTCTCTTTTAGTCGTTGTTTACCTTTTAGTAGCCGCTGTTAGGTTGTTCGGTGCGTAGCACCATTTCTTGTTGTAGTTTTTGCCATGCTTAGCCCTTTTTGCTTTCAGACTCTGTACTTTACTTTATGACTATCTCTGTGATGTTTGGAATAAAATCTGGGGATGTTGAATGTTGGATAATTTTATTGTCTATCCCTCATTATTATTGTTGTTTCGTCGTAATGCAAAGAACCTGCTAATGTAATAAGTTACAAGACGCTTATCAGACTGTAGCTTCACAGTTCCAAGCCCGAACAGACCTTCTCACGTCTCGCCTTCCATACTTGGGAAGCGGGTCGTGACAGGTTTTAATGGTGGCCCATGCAGGTCCATTTGCACATGCGAAATAACGGAACAACAATAATGATAACAACATCCATTTAAATGTTCAGAACATTCAAGTCATAAATTGAGTCTAACCTGAAGGCTTTCCATGTTTTAGATGGTAGGAGGACTTAGATAGATGTCCAGGTTTGATAATCAGTGTGCCTTCATCAAGATTTAGTTGTATCCGTCTTAGGTTGCCTTAGTAGCCTCTCACCCAGCCCTGACCATATTAGATTTCTAGAGCTTTTCCTTTAGTCATTCATTGAGTCCTTAAATTTCGGGCCCAGCAGAACGTAATCTGAACCTCTTAGGACCCTTCCCTGAGATCTCTCTTACAGCCTAGTTCACTAGAAAGTCTTAGCGCTAAGTTTCTCCTAATCTTTAGTCGGCCCTGTAATTGGAACCCCTGATTTCTATCATATTCCTAATCAACACTTTTGTGTTATCGACCGTAGATTTCCATCGTAGCTTTTCTTGAATCATTTCCTAGGCGTATTCTTCGTGCGATTATATTCCTTGCTCTCGATTCACGTGATCGCCTCATAACGATTATCGTTAATCTTTCGAATCTTCTCCGTTGCAAATCCTGATTCTTCCAAAGGAATTTTCGATTTTCCTTATTAAATTCTTCGCTCAGTTTAACTTCTTTGAAAACCCCTTCTTACATATTTAAATTCCTTGCTTTTCGGTTGAGTTAAAATTCTTTCTTAGATTTTGAAGTCTTCTTGGTCAATTTTTAATTACTATCTCGTAATCATTTTCTAACCTATATCTTTCGTATTTCGGTTTTAAAACTTTATTACCATTTTGATAATTCAATATATTATTCCTTCCTTTCTATACTACTAAGTTTATTATTTTTAACCACTTACCGTACATACTTTAAGAATATTTTTCTAAGCTAAATAGAACTTCAATGTTTATATATATCAGTTCTAAGTTCATCGCCCTCATACTTCAAAAATCTTTGTATAAATCTATTTTCTTTTGCAAACCAATCACTGCCTCACCCTACACATTATTTTCTTCGTCTAAACCTTTTTCCGTGTCTTCAAATTTTACAGTCTGCTCGCTATTTCTACATATTTTTATAAGAATGGATATATACGAAACCATATTTTACACATGTCCCTCTTTCGTCTATTTAATTATTTAGAGCAATATTTTGTTCCACCCTACCAGCTGTCTCCTTATCAACGCCTTATCTGACCTCGTTCTTTCCCATCTTTGCTTCGTTACACTTTGGTTCGGTTTCCTTTCTACTGTTTAGCCATTAATGCTTATCGTTGCCTGTGTCAACTCTAGTTTTGAAGTGGGCCCACTGATTTTTGTGGTGTCGTTGGGGTGCATGTATATAGGTAGAGTGTGTGGACGTGTATGAGTGTGCTGCCCTTAGAATATTAATGATGGTCTCTTATGTTATGTAGGTATACTCAATGCTATTCATGATATATGTGTGAAGTTGTAAGAATGATATTAGTTATATAAGTGTGGATAGCTATACCACTTTAGGAATGTCAGTATATATATTGGAATTTGTATTAGAATATATACTAGTGGTGAATGTGGTTTGAAGATACTTGTAAATGATTGAAATAATATACTAGTGAGTCATGTGTAGGTTAAGTGTAATGATAATAGGTGTACTTATAGTTAAGTGTGTAGGCCTATTATATGACCTATATGTTAGTACGTGTGGGCGTGTGCTCGTACGTAAATATGTATGTGCTTTGTCTTGGATAAATATATATACATACTGTGTGTATATGTGTGATATACGTATGGAAATATGGTTATAATTTTGTTTGGTATCACTTGCTTTTACGGGATGTTGTGTGTGTATGTGTATACCATGAGGTATACACGATTATTGTATGTCGTAACTATGCATGGATATGTATATGTAGTAGTGTATTGATTATATTTAATAGTGCTATGGCGTGAATATATTACATGTATGTGACTATACGATGAATGCATGTGTTAGACATTGTATTATAATTATATGTGTGCTGATATTTGTAATATAATTATAAGGTGTAAAGTGATTGCATTACGTGGGCTTTACTTGACTAAATATAGCGATTGATATTATGGTTTGTATAGTGATTGCATTATGTGGTATAGGTATAAATATCGTGCTATGTATATAGAGTACTCTGATATAGGTTTTGAGTCTCACTCAAGCTTGAGTGGGTACACTCTAAGTGTATCGATTTATCTGTGATTGGTGTATAGTGATATAGATATAGTAATGGACGATGTATGTATAGTGATAGGATTGGTTGTGTCTGATTGTGTTACGCACATGACTGTGGGTGGCTATACCATTATATAGTATGGGTGTTGGTTTTGTAGTATAGTTATTTACTAAGGACTTATATGTTTGAATGTATAAGTACTAGCTAAGCCAGGTGTGTAGTTGTGCTAAGTATATAGTAGTATGAGTGGTATGTTAGAGAGTGTGTGTGTGCACCATACACGGGTAAGTATGTTCTTAGCTATAGGTATTTGTGACTGTGGTATGTGTGGTGTGCCTTAAATATAGTTATGGGATTGAATGTGATGTGAATATATGGTGAAGTATCTGCGTGCATTTGAATAACTATATATTTGTGAATTTATATTAGTGGTGAAGGTATATTGAATATAGCAAACTTGATTTAATAATGGTATGGCGTGATTACATGCGTTGATGTGTTTGGTGTTGGATGTATACTAGGAGATATTAGGGAGTAGTATATCCATGTTTGTTTGTGCATAGGTAGTTATCTATATGTGAAGAACTACGATGGTATTTGCTAGTGTGAAACTATTTTTATGTAAGTATGTGTAACTTGGTTATGTGGTAGTGAGTGATAGTTATATAAGGATGTACGTGACTATATGAATGATTGACGTACGTGTATGATTTTGACTGTCTATAATAGGTATAAGTATAGAGTGCATATGTATACATGTATGTAGTATTAATGTTTGACTATCTAGTGCATATATAAGCATTTGTAGTGACTATACTTGGTTGAGCTATAGTGTGATGTGATTGGGTTAGTTACTAAATTGGCTAGTATTTATGTCATTTATAGTTAGAAAGTCTGAGGACAGACTTTATTCTAAGGTGGGTAGGATGGCACGGTCGCTTTTCGATTGTACATTTTTCGTGCGCGTACTTTTGTTCCTACGCGTATTAATTTTGACCTCTTCTTGTATCCGAACCGTATGATGTGATATGCCGTTGTGACCCTCTGAAAGAGTATTTATTTGTGGAATTATTTAGGAATGTCATTTCACGGGTCGTTCTCCCACAAAATAACTTTGTTTGAAGAGGCATTGTAGCTTCCACTTTTCGTCGTTAGACCTTTCTATTTTTAGTTCTGTTCTCCATTGCCCTAGCTCGTGACCTATCTTCTTAGTCTCGGTTCTCTCGTCGACATGGTCGTCCCGGTATTTTTATTATATTTTTCGGACACCGATTAGTTGGCCTTTCGCACTAATCACTTTCAATCTGTAATTAACCTAAGCTTATCCCTAATTTGAAATCCTAATCAATTATTGAAACAAACCAATTTAGGGTGTCATGCGTAACTCATGAAATAATTCACTAGCTAAGTGTCACACTATTTCCACCCCCTCCTACTATCTCTTTCTCTTCCCAATCTCCTTAAATACACTCCTTTACTAACATATATAGCAAACAACCCATCAACTTATAGCTAACGCATGAGCTCCTCTAGGGTTTTCTCATGGCAACCGCCGTCATCTCCTTTCCCCCTTACCCTTAACAACTCATGGCCAAGTCCGTGTCCTTGCCCTCCGGCTGTCCATCCGGCTAAGCTGCCATCGGCCACCATGCTACACCGCCCTACATAACCCAACATCCGCCCGGAACCCATTAGCCGCCGGCAATAATGAACCCACGCATCCCCGCCTCCGGCCTCATCTCCCTCCTTCTCCGGTGATCTACTCCGGCCTACACCACCGGAAACCCCCCAGCTACCGCGCAAACACCACGCAAACACCCCGAGACCTGTCGAGATCTCCTCCTGCACACTAACGTACAGCAGCCGGCCTCCCTCACATCTCCCCAGCGCCGGCCACCGGCAGCAGGCCGCAGGACCCAGCCACCGCCTGGGCCGCCCCTATCTCCCTTCCGACCTCCTTGCGCATCTCCACGTCGCACGAACAGCGGCCTTCATCACTGTTCCGAGCTCTCTGTCCATCATCCCGGCTTCATTCATCAACGCCGCGGCCATCCTCCATCACCGGCTCCTCCACGCCAACCACCCATCCTCCACGACACACAACTGAACTACCCCATCTCCTCTATAAAGTCTGACATCTTCACCCATGGACTGCCGATCACCATTGATAGTCTGCAACCCCAAAGCAGATCCGTACTGCTACTCCCCTCCTAGCCACCAACACCGGCCTCTCTCCGGCAAACCCCCTACCTGCTGTCAGCCTTAGGCCGCTTTCCCTCTTCCTCCATCATGCCGCAAGCCCTAAACAACTTTTTCCCCTCTCAAATCTGTCGAACAGCCCCTTCATCCACTTGCTGTATTCCCCTTTGTGCCGTTGTCGCGCACAACTCGACAGCAGGCCATAGAACGTCGTACGGCTGTCCTCCCCCTCTGCATCGTTGTTCGGTGATCGTGCCGCTACCCGGCTGATTATCGTTCGTTGTCGCTATCGTCTGCCATTGACGCTGATCGCTGCCGTGCAATAGACCGTCGCACACTTCTGTTAATTCAACCCCTGACGTCGCTACCCGTCGTCAGTGTAGCTCTCGCGTCGTGTTAAGGTATACCTGAACTGTAGGAACCCACACCTGCATGTTAACAAGATAAAACTGTGTTTTCATTGCCTTGGTAACTCACTAATTGAAGATTAATAATATGGGACTGTAGGTTGGTGTGATGATTGGTGGTTGGGTACGTAGGAAAAATTGGACTCCTTGATCGTGTGACTAGCATGACGTCCCTTTTCAGGCAAATGATACTTGCCAGAGTTTTGTTTAGGCCACGTCTTAGGCCATTTTGTACAGAAGCGTAAAAGAGACTGGGCAATGAAATGATAGTCGCCTAGACGACCCCTTCTAGATCTAGCTTGACAACGAAGCTAGATCCGACACTTTTACATGCTTTCATTCATGCTTCCATGTCACGTTTAATTTCAATTAGCGGTACGCACTTTAACTGCCCATTGCCATGTCATGTCATGCATCAAAATGTTTCATCGTGATTGCGTAGCATATGCTACACTTATTGTAACTATTGAGGCTAGGCACCTACTTTACGGGCACAACCCAATGCCAAACCCAAAAACACTTCCTGGCTCGTGATCCAGAAGCGAGCTCATGTAATTGGAAAACCAACGCTCGATACACGTGGAGGGATAGGGTTAAGCTGTCACGTAGGTAGAAGGATGTCTGATCCACTCCTTCAGCTGTAAGGAGTAAACCATGTGCACAATGTGAATGCATGTTTTCATCGTGAAATCGTGATATCTTGTTTTATAGCTTATTGCTACAACGTATCGTGCGAATGTTGCCTTTCAAGTTCATCTTAAACTGCTACATTCCTGCTCATGTTTAAACTGATGCATTCATGTCATGTCATCTCCATTATTTTAGAACTGCTAATTGTAAACTTTTGTTCTTATGTTTCCTTGCACAAAAGTCCTCCGTTTTCCCTTGGGAGACTTTTGCTGACATGTGCCCTTTTCTATTTGGGTGTCACAAGTCAGGTTCTGAGCCTGAATTGGCTGCTGAGGACACAGTTTGCTGACGTCCAGTTTGAGGACCTGGAGGTCTACCCTTAGTCTCAGCTGGTGACTCTCTTTTAGTCATTGTTTACCTTTTAGTAGCTGTTGTTAGGTTGTTTGATGAGTAGCACCATTTCTTGTTGTAGTTTCAGCCATGCTTAGCCCTTTTTGCTTTCAGACTCTGTACTTTACTTTATGACTATCTCTGTGATGTTTGGAATAAAATCTGGGGATGTTGAATGTTGGATAATTTTATTGTCTATCCCTCATTATTATTATTGTTTCGTCGTAATGCAAAGAACCTGCTAATGTAATAAGTTACCAGACGCTTATCAGACTGTAGCTTCACAGCTCCAAGTCCGAGCGGACCTTCTCACGTCTCGTCTTCCATACTTGGGAAGCGAGGCGTGACACAACCCACGAACAATCACACGCAGTTATAAGCACTTGCAGAGTAAATAGTATGCAATTATAGAGTACGCGCAGATTTACCCTAGTTCGGTCGTCCCCACGACCTACGTCCAGCCCCGAAAGAAAATATTAGATTAATATGGTATCAAGGTACAACTAGCACGAGTCAAGAGCCCCAACTCAACTCTTAACTAGTTTGTCCGCACTCCCTCGTGCTCAACACTATCAACCTAATCAGATGCTCTCACCCATGATGAGCCCCAACTTGTCAAGTCCCCAAAAACACAATAATGGTAAAGTTTTCCTTACAGATATCACTACTACTATACAAATATGATAATAAAGAGTTTAGAGAATCTCAGTTTGTGTAGAGGCAGTCATCTCTGTCAATCAGCTCAGGTCAGATCGTATCTAACAGGATGTAGTCACCAACGTCACATCCTCCTCTGAAACTTACGGCTTAGATGGAGTATCCCCTCAAGATGTTGCGGCCTTGGTGTGTCCTCCCTTGAAGAAGCTTGCACAATGATGAATGGCTTCTCCTTTGTATGTTGCACAATGATGGATGGCTACTCCTTTGTATGTTGCGCAAGTTGCATGAATGATGGACTTTGGAACTTTCGACAAGGGTGATCTTGGAGAGGGAAGTTGCGGCCTTGGCAAGGAGTTGGAGAGGATGTTGTGCAAGTGTGGCTTTGGCAAGGGATCTTAGAGTCTTTGGCCTTGTAGATGGAGTTTGCGCAAGGGAAGCTTGTAGCTAATGGATTATCATGAGAGCTTATACAAGTTGTGGCCTAAAGGAATGGGCAATGGAGCTTTAAGGATGCTTGCAATGGAGAGGTCTTGGATGCTTTGGTAATGGAGTTATGACGATGCTTGCAATGGAGCTATGGCCTTGGAGTTTGCAAGTTGCGCATGGAAGAGGATGTTGCATGAAAATTGCAGCTATATGATGGTTAATTTGGCTTTTGCGCACGGTAGGATGGGTATGGCCGAATTCCACTTGTTGCATGTCTCTCAAAGTCTCTCTCTTAGAATATGGGTTTATATAGGAGATGATGTGATATGAAAGAATCAATTAGAATCCCATATTTGATGGAGATTGGAAGGAATCCTAATTTGATTAGGATTTGAATGAATCTCTTTGGATATGTAGTTTGAATATGGATGTCTATGGAATTGAATTTGAGTAGATATATGATTTGATTTAGATCTCATTTTATCAGCTTTAATTTGCATGAGATTCTCTATATCTCTCCATCTTTGACCAAGTCTTCAATTTGCAAGGCATTATGATTTGAATGTTGCACCAATTGATTTGAAATGAATCAATTCAAATATATATTTGAATTGATTTCTTCCTTATCTTTCTCTCTTTGACTTAGTCCAATTTTTGTAGCCATTATCTCCATCTTTGACTTAGTCCACTTGGCTAATGCATGTCACATTCTCCATCACTTTTACTTAGTCTCTTTTTGAATATTTGCGAGAGTGTCATTCCTAAAAAACACTTAGCACACATATTAAATCGTTTACACATGTTTGTTATCATCAAACATAAATTCATTGATCGTTGTATCCAACTACATGTTGTCTACAACAATCTCTCCCTTTTAATGATGACAAACTAATATAAGATTTGTAATAACGATTCATATAATATCATCGTGACATGTTTGAGAGGTGTGGCAATGGAGGATGTATGCAATATCCAACAAGTATGGTAATGATGTGCAAACATACAAGCATGCTACAATGATGTTCAAGCATTCAAACATGTATGCATGCTCCCCCTTTATTCATGCTCCCCATTGAACCAATGTTCTTATATTCAATAAGCACAATTTCATTATTCATTAATGCTCTCCCTTAAACCAATAATTATATATGCACATAATCATTAATGTTCACACCAAATCTTCATTAATTCTTTCTCCCCCTTTTGTTATCATCAAAAGTGTATATATGAAGTCAAAATTTCATACCACATGCAAACTAAAGATTATTATAAATAAGACAAGCACTTACACGTAGACATTCATAGAATAAGCATTTCAAGTTCAATGAAAATTATAACAACGACTTCAACACCTTCGTGTAAGTGTGATGATTAAACATTGAATTGCATGAGGAGAACTTTTAAGAAAATTCAACCGAAACCAATCCACATTTTCCAGTAAACATGAAATCACCTAGGAGTGATTTTCTCCACCTCATTAAAAATGAGTTCAAGGTACTACACCCCAAAAACAAAACCTATAAGGACTCTTAGATGTGTGGTTGGCATTTCTTGACGAGTATAACATCAACGCTAAAGATTACCTTCAAAGCATATGTTGGATACTCGTGGGTAGTGTCATTGCCACGGATTGTATCCATTTTTCATACGGAGCTATATTTATGTATTTTTTCATTATCAATTCTTTTGTGCTCAATTTTATCCATGGCAAGACACATCATATCCCTTAGATTTTCAGTTATTTTTCACCTTACATTCACTTTCCAATATTTCATTAAAAGGTTCTACAAAAGTACAACAACATTTAATGCACGTGGAAGTGAAAGTGTAGGTGTAGAAATCAAATTATTCTAATTATTGAACATGTCATGGCTATTTAGAAAATCAAACATGCGCATGTAGCCATAACTATAATACATCAATCTCTATATGGATATGATTATTATTCATTAATATCACTCGAATGATTCAAAAGAGAAGATAAACATTAAGCACCATTTTTTGGTTTTTATCCGTTTCATTTTTTGATTTTTGTTTTATAATGACCTAAAAACAAACTAGAAATCAAGCAAACTAGCACACAAATAAAAATAAGTCAAGCACACAAAAAATGCTATGAAGGTATGCATTAAGTGCAAAGTAGAAAAATATACCTTCGCGTCGTCATTTGGCTAAGGAACTAAATAATGAAACGTTCAATTCATAGCTCCTTGCCATCTCCATCTTACCTACACGGTAGATGTTATGTGTGACCTTGGAATCCAATAAGGTCCACTCATGTTAGTCATCGAAGATTTAGGAACCCATATTTGCTTAAATTTAATATTGGTGTTCCTATATTTGCAATGATATGAAGTATAACCAACACTATCACACGTAAAGCACTTTGCATAAACATTTTTAGCCACGCTTAGCATATTGTGAAATTTCTTATACTTAGGCTTTTCAACATTTTTAGAACCAAATCCAAGTCCACGTCCATTATTGCCATATAATTGATTTCCAAGAATAATATCCAAATTTTGTTTTCCTATGTAAAATCTCTTTAATGACAATTCTAGATTGGTGACTTTGGATTGTAATATAGCATTTTCTTTTTCCAACATGGTGATGGTAGATTTTCATGCAATAAGTTCTTCTTTAAGATTATCAATTTCTTTAGACATGTCATAATTTTCTTGTTGCAATTCAAAACTATCATTTCTATAGTCATCTACGGAAGATTCTAGCTCATCTATTTTATCTTGCATTCCTTTACAGATATTCAAAAGTTCAGTTGTAGAGCAAGATTGTACCTCACCGTGTCTTCCCATCAAGCAGAGGGAAGTGTGGGTTTCATTCTCATCATCTTCACTATCCATGTCACACGTTTGCAACACAACTTGTTCGTTCTTCTCCGCAACATTAGCTGTTTCTTGTGGGAAATTTCTCATGAAGTGTCCCTTCCTCCTGCATTTAAAACATTCATTTTTATTAATAGCTTTCTGTTCAGAGGAAGTTCTATCAGAATTAAAATTATTATAGCGATTGAACCTTTTCGTCTTCTCAGCTCTTCCTTGGTCAGACTGAATATATCTTCTGAGGTTTCTGACCAACAGTGCTTCTTGCTCCTCATCAATATCGTCGTCGTCGTTAGCTTGAAGAGCTAATGGTGTGGGAGCTTTGAATTTTTCCTCAAGTTTCTCTCTAGCTTCTATACTTTGCAGCTTAAGCTCGTGGGACATTAAGTTGCCTATTAAGTCATCCACTCTCATTGTTGATAGATCTTTGGCTTCTTGAATTGCAGTAACTTTAGGCTGGAACGAGCTTGACAACGCTCTTAAAATCTTTATCACCTGCTCAAGACTAGAGTATGGCTTACCGAGGGAGCTGGATTTGTATACGATGTCCGTGAATCTCGAAAGCATCTCCTTGATAGATTCAGATGGCAGCAAGCAGAAACTCTCATATTCTGAACTCAGTAGTGCAAGTCCAGATTCCTTCACTTGCGACTTTCCCCTCGTGCATCACCTCCATCGTATGCCATATTTCCTGTGCAGATACGATTAAACTCAGGTTTATCAAGAGAGCATATAACTGCATTCATAGCTTTACCATTTAAAGAATAAAGTTTCTTATCAAAGGCATCCCATTTATCTTTAGGCTTAATGATTTCAGTGTCTTCAATTTTAATAGTGGGTGGACTATAACCGTTTTCAACAATATCCCACACATCATAATCTACAGACACTAAATAAATTTTCATCCTAGACTTTCAATATGCAAAGTCTACTCCATTAAATTTAGGAGGGCGTGCTATAGACCGACCTTCAGCAAATGCAGAATCAGATGTATTCATGGTCATCTAAATAAATCTAGACTAGATCCTCTAAACTGGCTCTGATACCACTTGTTGGATCTGGATCTATTCCTAATGGGGTGAATAGGCTAATAAAAATATTCGTGCAACCCACGAATAATCACACACAGTTATAAGCATATGTAGAGTAAATATTATGCAATCACAGAGTACGCGTAGATTTACACTGGTTCGGTCATCCCCACGACCTACGTCCAGCCTCAAAAGCAAATATTAGATTAATATGTTATCAAGGTACAACTAGCATGAGTCAAGAGCCCCTACTCAACTCTCACCTAGTTCGTGCGCACTCTCGCGTGCTCAACACTATCAACCTAAGCAGATGCTCTCACCCTTGACGAGCCCCAACTCGTCAAGTCCCCAAAAACATAATAATGGTAAATTTTTCCCTACAAATATCGCTACTGTTACACAAATATAATAATAAAGATTTTAGAGAATCTCAGTTTGTGTAGCGGCAATCGTCTCTGTCAATCAGCTCAGGTCGGATCGTATCTGACAGGATGTAGTCACCAACGTCACGTCATCTTCTGAAACTTGCGGCCTAGATGGAGTATCCCCTCAAGAAGTTATGAGCTTGGTGTTTCCTCCCTTGAAGAATCTTGCACAATGATGAATGGCTTCTCCTTTGTGTGTTGCGCAATGATGGATGGCTACTCCTTTGTGTGTTGCGCAAGTTGCATGGATGATGGACTTTGAAACTTGCGGCAAGGGTGATCTTGGAGAGGGAAGTTGCGGCCTTGGCAAGGAGTTGTAGAGAATGTTGCACAAGCGTGGCTTTGGCAAGGGATCTTAGAGTCTTTGGCCTTGTAGATGGACTTTGCACAAGGGAAGCTTGTAACTAATGGATTGTCATGAGAGCTTATACAAGTTACGGCATAAAGGAATGGGAAATGGAGCTTTGAGGATGCTTGCAATGGAGAGGTCTTGGATGCTTTGGTAATGGAGTTATGAAGATGCTTGCAATGGAGCTATGGCCTTGGAGTTTGCAAGTTGCGCATGGAAGACGATGTAGCATGAAATTTGCGGGTATATGATGGCTAATTAGGCTTTTGCGCAAGGTAGGAGGGGTATGGCCGAATTCCTCTTGTTTCCACTCTCTCAAAGTCTCTCTCTTGGAATATGGGTTTATATAGGAGATGAAGGGATATGAAAGAATTAATTAGAATCCCATATTTGATGGAGATGGAAAGGAATCCTAATTTGATTAGGATTTGAATGAATTTCTTTGGATATGGAGTTTGAATATGGATGACTATGGAATTGAATTTGAGTAGCTATAGGATTTGAATTGGATCTCAGTTGGTCTCCTTTGATTTGCATGAGATTCTTCATATCTCTACATCTTTGACCAAGTCTTCAATTTGCAAGGTATTAGGATTTGAATGTATCACCAATCGATTTGAATCAATTCAACTATAGATTTGAATTGATTTCTTCCTTATTTTCACATCTTAGACTTAGTCCAAATTTTGTAGCCATTATTTCCATCTTTGACTTAGTCCACCTGGTAATGCATAGCACATTCTCCATCACTTTGCTTAGTCTCTCTTTGAATATTTACGAGAGTGCCATTCCTAAAAAACACTTAGCACACATATTAAATTGTTTACACATATTTGTTATCATCAAACACGAATTCATCGATCGTTGTATCCAACTACACGTTGTATGCAACATGTAGAACAATTAGTGGTGGAAAATAGACCCGACCCGACCCGAACTAGGCCTCTTGGGTCGGTTATGGGTAGGGGCCAATCCGGGTCGGGTCGAATTGGAGTCAACCCGACCGACCCGGATAAAAATCCGGGTCGGGTACGGGTTTGACCCCTCAACCCGGTTGACCCGAATTCGACCCGTATTTTCACTCTTTTCACCACGAACCCGACTCGGACCCGACTTGAACCCGACCCGAACCCAACCTTTTTTGCAAAATAATCATTCTTTCACACCAAACCTGACCCAAACCCGACCCGTACCCGACCCGTAAGACAAATCGGGTCGGGTACGGGTCACCCAGGTTATGGCTGGGTCGGGTACGGGTATCCGAACCCTGACCCGAATTTAATTCGGGTTGGGTTCGGGTTTACCCTTATTCGGGTTGGGTCAAACCTGACCCGACCCGAACCCGACCCGCCCGTTTGCCACCCTAGGAACAATTCACAGGTGCCTTTTGGAAGACAGACGACTGTAAATTGAACTTCAGTCGACCGTTCCAAAAGCTCAAGTAAGAGTCAATAAAAAAGTTGACTTGAGTTGTGCATACCAGTCGGCTGTAGAAGGCTGGGCAGGCGCCTGGAATCACCCAGTCGCCTGTCATGCCTTCATCAGTCGACTGTGGGAGAGCTACAAACTCTAGTAAGAGTTTAAGGCATGGTAAACCTAATGAGATGATATCTAATCCTAAGGCTCACAAAGATGGTTATATGCATATGCATGAATGAGTAGACTATCTAATAAGACATTACATTAATCCTAGACTTAAAAAGAGAAAAGCTATAAAAGAAATATTAAATGGATTACATTGCTTCCCTTAGAGTCTAAGCTTCAATCCTTGATGCCTCGATGCCTTGATGCTTCCTATCATCTCTAAGCATTGGCACCCCTTGAGTCCAAGCTTTGACATTGCTTCCATTGATGTCCATTGCGCCAAGCTATTAGTCTCCAAATCATGCTATTTTCCATGTGATAAACATAAGACTGAAACAAGAGAGACATTAGCAACAATATAGTGTTGTGATTATCATCAAAAAATATTGGTATGAAACACCAATACCTAATATTTTGGCACCCATATCACATCATCATTAAGTCTAACATATTTCCTATCATGATGCACAAATTGTTTTTGTGAAGCATAATGAACATTGTGATCAACATATTTGTGTGAGTCGTGATGTGCATTGTGTCTACCTTTGTGAGCATGAAATCTATCATTCCTAACATACTTCCCATAAATAATGGCATGATGCTTTCTAACATGGTTAACATGCATATGTGTTGGTCTATCATTCTTAACAACATTGTGTGTTGTGAAAACATGCATGTGTGTGAGAGTGGCTTTAGCACTTGGATTGTTCTTAACGTTTTCAAGTTTTTGAACAAGTTCTTCGTGCTTGAGCTTCCTTGTGCATAAATCATTTGCTAGTATATCTATTCTATTATTTATACTAGAGACATAAATGACATGCTCATTCTTTAAAGAGTCATGATCACATACTAAAGTATCATATTTAGCCTTCAAACAATCATAATCATGCACTAATGTACGACCATCATCATGAACTAAAATATTACAATCATTCTTCAAGATTCATGATCATTGAATAAAACATTCATGATCATGCAATAAAATATTATGTCTGACCTTAATCTTTTCCTGATCAATATTCAAAGTATTGTGGTTACTCTTTAATTTTTTATACTTTTTCTTTAACTTTTAAAATCCTTTATACAATTGTTTATAAGCACTCTATAAATTAAATTCATCATCGTAGTTAGAATTATATACCTTATCACCGTCGTCTTGATGTGCCATCAAGCAAACTTCGTTTGTGAAGCTCTCTTCATCAATTTCCTTGATCGGTGGTGTCTCCATGGGTTGTGACTCAATAATACGTTCTCTATACTTTCTAACATCCTCAAAATTTGTTGTACATTGTTGGCCTCTGAAATTTCACTGAATATAATGTCAAATAAATAAATGTAAATTGTATGCATTACCTTTAAGTTCATTGAGTACGTCTACTTTTGATCGTTTGTCCATGTCACGCTATGAGTGGTTGGAACATCATCTGAGCTTTGTAGGAATGTTCCATACTCAAAATCCTTGGCCTCAAGATGTATCTCCATCATTCTTCTCCAAATCGAAAAATTTGTACCATCAAATACGGGAGTAGAGATCAAACTTTGATCGGATCTCATCATTATTGGTGCCATATAATCAACCGTAGCTCTGATAACATGTGTTCGGATCATGTAGATGGCAGACATACACTAGAGGGGGTGGGGTGATTAGTGTTTTCAAAAATATAGCTTAATCAAAACCATTAACTCTCTAGCAATGCCTAAGTATCCTAAGAGAGTTACCTCCTTATGTACTTAATCAACACAATTACTTGCAATAAAGGCGATGTGTACTGCGAAAATTAAAACACAAATGCAAGTAAAGAAATTAGAGACAATAGATCACAATGCAAACACAAGGATTTATCCTGTTTCACCCTTCCATGGGCTACGTCCAGTCCCCAACATCGTTGGAATTTTTTCCACTAACCAACTCTCCAACAAGAGAGCCAAATGCCTCAAACTTGAGGGCTTTTACAACCACATAGTTTTGTTTGCTAGGAATTTCAAATACAACCAAAAAACCAAAAACCAACCTCACCAAGAGGGACCTCAACACTTGAGGCTTTTCACAACCAACATTTACAACCAATAAATCTTACCACCACACTTTGTATGGATTTACAACACTTTCTTGACGAAGAATTATTACACTCTCCATATAACCAGATAATTGAAGCTTTTTGTTAAATGAATGTGAAATCCCTTTGATATCAAGAATAAATAAGATTAAAAGACTTAGAGGTCAAAAGAAAAATCAATTGTGATCTCAAAATAATCAAGATGAAGCTTGAAGAGATTCACTATTAGTAAATGCCAAGATGCTTAAAAGCTTTAAGAGATTTTAAAACAAAGGCCTTGAAAACTCGTAGAGAGCTTGAGAGAGTTTAGAGAGCTTGATAATATTAATTCAATGCTCATTAAGTGTTGCAAAACTTCCAGCACTCTCATTATAAATATGGAAGAGAAACTCGTTGAAAACAGTTCCCTATAATGCCCTCCCAACAGAAAAAACAACGGCTTTCCGTAAAATACGGAACTGTGTTTTTTTCAGTCCGGTGGGCCAAAGTATTTGAATCCTTTATGGTCGTTAGTCGACTATCCATATAACGGTAGTCGACTCCATTGACTACTGTAGTCGACTGTTTTTAGGGACAGAACAAATACCATGTTTTCCAAAGAAAAGTAGTCGAATCCTCATCAAGTAGTCTACTATTATTCTGATATATGGAAAAACATCTAGAAATAGTTCCAAAAACCATTCTAATCTTTTCGAAATATTTTCAAAATAATTTAAGAAGTTTAAAGCATTATTTAAGTGCATGTTCAACTAATAGCTTTAACATTCTAAGACAAGTTACATAAAAATACAAAATACTCCACTCATACAACTAGGCGTCTTGATGCATTTTCCTTGGCTCTTGACTTGTATTGAGAAGCTTTGCACTCCACAAATTCTTGGATGAGCTTCAAATTTTTCAGGGTTGAGCTCCAATCCATAGGTTCACCAAACTTCAAGCTTTTGATTCCATATCTGCATTGTCATTAAGCTTGAGTTGACCGTTGTTTACTCGGATTCCTATATTCACAAATCATCTCACAAAACATCAGTAGCAACACTAATTGTTTGCTTATCATCAAAACTAGCTCAGGGTGATGCAATAACCAACAACTTGTTCTCTCCACTGCCTAACTCATGCAAGAGGATTGGAGTTGCCTTCACTTCGTGTGGACCCGGATCTGACCCGTTAGCCCTTAAATCCAACAATGTGAATGATGAAGACCAAATGTCATGGAAAAAGAACATAATGCAAACAAAATATGGAATTCAATTGAGCTCTTTTAAATTTGGATCTGTTGGCCCCACCAAGTGTTATCCCAAAGTCCAATAATTTTGCTAGATGCCCATGCCTTATGGCATCTTTCTCCTTTTGTTTTGAAAAAAATGCATGCAGTCTGATGCCTTTAAAAAAAGAAATTCTCGAAACATTGTCAATTATGTAAAATGGTATTTCTCAATTACTATATCGATGAATTTCTTAACCGGTAAACATATGTTTGGGTTGAGAGAAATTGAGGGAAAGAAAAATGAAATGAAAATGAAATAGAAATAAAAGAAAAAGGAAAAAGAAATCAAATTTATTTTCTTGTTTGGTTGTTAAGAAAATTGTAAAGAAAATTAAAAAAAATCCAACGTTGAATTCGAATATCCGATCAAAAAAGCAGCCAGACTCCCAATGGTAGGACGTAAGTCCGATCAAAAAAATCCAGATATAATCAAATAAGAAGTCACGCTTGGAATTGGATTGCCTGGAAAAATTGTCACGCCTAGCATCAAATAAGATCAAAGCAAATTTACGATTGCAAAGAAATATTGGATTAAAACCCTAGAACGAGATTAATTCTTCAAATAATATCAGACCAAAGATAGGTATCATCTGCTAAAATTGTTGCACCGACCAAAAAAATGAATCATAGCCTTTATGCTCTTTTCCCTCCCAACTTCCATCCTCCTCATCGCCGACGACTGCCCCCGGCCTCAGCCTCATTTGCCTTGCAATACCGTTTCCCCATCCAACACCGACGACCCGTAAGCCCATTTCGAACCACATCAATATCCTTGCCATTCAAGAGCTACACGTCAACAACAACACAGCTGTTAGTGATGATCATGGAGACGAGCAAGGCATCGAAGTCATCGACAACTGAGAGGACATCAGCATCAGAGAGGGCGCCAGAGTGGAACTTGGTGGCGAGGTCGTGGTGCGGGCCAAGAAGCTGATGCCGCGGAGCAAGAGGGAGAGGCGGAGGACAGAGGAGGGGACGCTGGGGGCCGTCGCTGCCGTGGTGGGAACCTTTCTTCCGTTTTCCTCTGGGTTTTGGAAAGAAAGGGGTGATAGAATTTTTATTGGTTTTTTTCCTCCATTTTCCACCTAGTTTTTCTTCTTTTTGCGTTTCTTTCCGTAACACAGCTGTTTTCTTCCTCTTTCTTTCATTTTCTACGCAACCAAACAGACTTTTAAGGACTTTTACGAAAATTAGGCCCATCACAATCTTTATTTATTTAGCTAAAATGAAGTCCAATTAGCCCAAAGCTTTGAAGCATAGTCATATTGGGCCTGAATGTTCGGCCCGAGCCTTAGAAGTCAGATTATGACCAAACAAACCCAATTAACTAAAGAATTGCTCTGAACCCTCGGCCGTTAAAAGGCTCGTTTGCGCTTCCCCCGCAATCTTAAACCCTAAACCCCTCCCTCAATCTCCCTAAAATCTCAGTCGAGATTTCTCCCTCAATTCCGTAGCTAATGGCGAAGACGAAGACCGAGGCCGATCCATCAAAGAAGAAGAGCAAGAAGAAGAAAACGAAGAATCTGTTGTCAGCCCCAGCGGCTGTCGCTGATCACTCCGTATTTTACACCTTTTTTCTGCATGTTTGCATGCCATTTAGATCGCTCATATCGTGTTTTTCATGTTTATTCGACAATATTGCGATGCTTTTCACGATTTGTTGTTTTTGTCGTATTTCAGGAGATTTGGAGCGATTTGGAGTGATTTTAAGATGCACCCACTCCGGAGTGTCACCGACGACTCTCTTAAGGGGTATTTTGCGATTGGAGAGGAGTGGAAGAAGAAAGAACGTCGTAGGAGCGACGAGGAGGCAAAAACATGAAGAATGGGCATTTTCAGCATGCCACTCGGCCGAGTGAAGGAGTCACTCGGCCAAGCATAGATAGCCCGCTCGGCCGGCCAGATCGGACACACAACAGAGCTAATATCAGCGTGCACTTGGTCGAGCATCGCCAGACCACTCGGCCGAGCAACGAGTCATCCCTCGCCCGAGTGGAGCCAAGACGACGGCATCAAAAATGTTGAACTCTCTGGAATCCGTCAGTCAGCCCCAAAGACCGACTCGGTCGAGTGCCGAACGCCGTCCGCCCGAGTGAAGAACGCCCATTGGCCGAGTGAAGAAAAGTCACTCGGCCGAGTGACCCCCGAGGAGACGACCCCCAAGACCCCCAACTCTCTGGAATCTGTCAGGGTCGCCGCGCTGCCTGTAACGTAAACTGCGATTTTGAGGCTGCGCAGGGGCATTTTCGTCAGGATTTTTTGGGCGATTTTGGGGGGTATTTAACCCCAATTTTTAACCTAGTTTAGAGAGCTTTTTCAGAACTTTTGCGGCCCCTTTTTGATTTAATTTTTAGGAATTAGATTTAGCTTTTAGGGAGGAGAGAAAAGTGATATTTTGTTGGAGGCTATCCTTCATTGGGTTGTCTCTCTCTCTCTCCCTCAAAAACTCCATTTTTATTGATTTATTGAATATAGCTATGAATTCCATTCATTTTACTTGTGAATTTCTATTGGATTTGATTATGAATTGTGAATAGTTTCATCGTCTTAGGGCGTAGGGATGAACCCTACGAGCCCAATTTCAAATTTGTGATGAATTGGTGAAATAATTGCTAGGATTGATTAGGGTTAGTTTGTGATTGATTTAATACGAATAGCTAAGGATTCATACCGATTGGGATTTGCAAGAGATTGGATCCCAACTCGATAGGAAGCCCTAGAAATTTGAATTGGGTTGCAATTGGATTTCTCCGGAATCGGTTTGCAAGAGATTGGACCGAAACTAGGGTTTTCGATTGTAATTCTATACCAATACCCGTTTGCAAGAGATTGGACGGGTAGGAACTATCCCAACCTAGGTCTTGGCTCGAGTTTGCATGAGAGTGGGCTCGAGATACGATTGAACGATGATGTTGTTCTTCACGCTAGTTAGCCTAGGTTAGGGTTTGCAAGAGATTGGACCCTACCCTAGGTTCGCTATAGACCGGCAATAGCGTGAGAGCGTGAGCATGGTTCTACATCTAGTTGCAACTAGTTCACCCGAATTTCAAGTCTAGAAATTGTGAAACCTACGAATCACGATGATGAGATACGGCAAGTAGCGGGGATTCCCTATCCCTAGGCGTCTTTATTAATTTGTTATTCCTTTTATACATTTGAACGATTGTGACCGCGTTTCTGCGAACATTCCTCGACTTTTCCTATAGCCAGGTGATTGAAGAAGACACTGTTATTAGGCCTCCTTGTGTTCAATACCCGCTCGCTGCTACACTGTGCGCTTGCGGTAAGACTACAGTGTCGCCGCTCCGGGACGTGTATCCGGGGCACGATCAAGTTTTTGGCACCGTTGCCAGGAAGGTGTTTCCCGTTGGGTGCCAATTTGTCACAATTAGGTTGATTAGACCACGAAGAAAAAAAATTAACAAAAAGAAATTTTCACCCTTGCCACCGTTATTATCATTTCTATATTCTCTTGTGCCACTGATATTTTTCTTCGGGTATTTGTCTTTGTTGATCAGGTTATCCAGAAAGTGCAATGATGAGTACAGACTCTGACCTGCAACACGATGAAACTTTTGCATCCCTACTGGAGGAACTCGTGGATGAAGATCAGACCACAGGACTTATTGCCATCAATATAGAGGACCACATTGAACAACTATTTGCCACCTACATTGATCAACTCTCCCCAGAAGGAACAATCAAAGGCAGCATTAGGGTCGATATTAGAAATGATAAGCTGTATCTGGAAGTTGACAGAGTCCCTCAGTCGCCAATGAATGAAGTCATCGAAACATGCACCGAAGAGATCAACGCTCAAGAGGAGCTACCTTGGGATACCCACGTTCAGGGAAGTATACTTGATGAATCCTTTTGTGACACCTGTTTATACACTGACTTATCCTTTGATGGCAGGTGCAAACAAGAGGAGAGCGGTAGTTCAATTGATTCGGGAGCAGAGTTACCTGAGCAGCTGAGAGAGGATACCATGGAGACAGCTATCACAACACATGAGGAATTTGGATTATTTCCAGGGAAGTATCGTCCACCATTATTTATTCCATATATTTCTATAGACGATCCTCTTTGGGATACTTTTATTATGAGGGTGAATTTTTTGCTGCGAACTGATGCATCCTATTCTCTGCAGGGTACAGGTGGAGTCCTTGTGGGAATGCTGGAGGATGCATTGTTGGAGTTCGTTGGAGTCCGTGGACATACGCATCTGGCAGAGCCACGGAAGGAGCAGTTGGAGCAGTTGCCTGCACCGGCAAAGATACTGGATCCGCCTTTTGCTATAGGTGATATCAATCCAGTAGTGTAGAAATTTTTATGCTTTCAATAAACCCGAATCCTCTCGATAGCGAGGGGACCGTATAGATTTGATTGAATAAATATCACCTCATATGACGGCCACAAAAATCTTTGACACCCCAAACCCATTATATATATTAATTCCCCTCTCCATATTTTGATACGACACATCCTTTTGCTCACCACCATCGATCATTTCTTTCAAGTGAATACTCACTTTCTTATTCATTTGACTTGATCACGCTTTGCAAAGCCATGACATTTTTGGTCAAGTCATTTGAATAGGATTGTTTGGTATAAGCTTGGGGGAAGGCGCTCTCATGCATCATTGTATGTGCATGTAGTTGCATTAGGATTTCATGTCATTCATTTCATCATTTTTCATTCACCCCCCTTATTATTACGTTGTTCCTCATATTCTTTCATTATGATCACATTGAGGACAATGTGAAGTTTAAGCTTGGGAGAGTGCATTTCCATGCCATTTAGATGCATTAGTTGCATTTTTACTTTATTTTAGGGTTTTTAAAAAATTTAAAAATTTTGCATCATTTTTTTTTGAATTTTCCATCTTATTTTCCTTTTATGTGTGTTCATGCATCATGTTGTGTGCTTGTTTTTCTTTTCTTTCCTCTCTTTTATTTTTATATCTTTGTTTTCTTTTCCTTCTTTTGCTAGATTTGTTCCTTATGATGATATATCTTATTGCTTTAGTAGCCATCACGATGCTTATTATTCCATGCCATGCTACTTAAAGTATTCCATAGTCTTGCTATTCGCATGTGCTTGCAAATCTATATCTTTTGATGATTCCTCTAAATGAATGCATGATATTAATTGAAGCTGAATGTATGGATTAGTGTTTAGTATGCTTTTGTTGGAAGTGCACCAAGATTCACGCATCAATTGTATAACGGAAGCATCTGCCTTATTGTCTTATTCACCTTCTGTTGCATGCCTGATATGATTGTAAACTTTACTGCTTGACTTCACTATTTATTGAAATGATTGAGAATATCCATGCTTACATATAAGTTTAGTTGATGTATTATCTTATTGAACCATTTGTGCACATCTTAGAGTGAACCGAGTGCTACATTATTTCTTTCTCCACATATATCTTTTTATTCTCTACATGTCACTTGAGTTCACCTCCTAAAGCTACTTATATCGCATTTATTTCCCAAAAATCACTACAAAAGAAAAAGTTAGCTCCAAAAAGTCCAAAAAGCCAAAAAGGAGCCAAAAGCCAAAAATACAAATCATATAGCTCCTACAAAAATCCAAAAAGAAAAATGAGAAACAAAAAGTTCAAAACGAAAAAAAAGAAAAAAATGTTTCTCTATCTCATTATTAGAGCCACAAAATACTTGGGAAAACCAAGGCAAAAATCACATTTTCCACTATCATATTCCTTTAGATGTGATGCCTCAAGCTAAGCTTGGGTGAGGTGAATTCATTTGACCATATGAGTGAGTGCGACATTAGAGTGGAGAGGTGCACGAATGGGGAAGTTTGATAATGCTGAAACTTAGCAAAATACTTTAGTTATGGAGATTTCTTATGAATCGATGTAAATATGTGAATGTCATGTCTCTTATTCCATTCTCTATTGCATGTTTGGTGTGATTCTTATATGCTTCTGTTATAACTCTTGATTGAAAAGTGCATCGTCAACATTTGTATATTAAATTCTATGAAATGCGTGATGTGGATATGAATTGATTGTATGAATTTAGAGAGTCCCTTTTGTTGTTCTTAAAAGCTTGCAAGTACCATGTTTAAGTAAGATATGAAATCTTTATAACATGTGATTCGTGTTTTCCAAGTTATCGTGATGTGTAGCTTATGGCTTGAGACCTGAGAGAAGAATCTAGCGACCCCTTCCACTTCGTATTCTTTTATTTCATTTCCCTTATTTTTCATCTCCCGAGTTCGTCTCTTTACTCATCTTCCTCGAGGACGAGTAAGAGGTAAGCTTGGGGAATTTTGATCACTCCATATTTTACACCTTTTTTCTGCATATTTGCATGCCATTTCGGTTGCTCATATTGCGATTTTCACGATTATTCGATGATATTGTGTTACTTTTCACTATTTCTTGTTTTTGTCGGATTTCAGGAAATATGAGCAATTGGGAGCAAAAATGAGCTTAAAGGACTTGCACGCATAACGGAGCATCGCTCATGGACTTATTGAGGACCTATCAGCGATAGAAGACGGGTGGAAGAAGAAAGAACGTCGTAGGAGCGACGGGGAAGCGAAAAGATGAAGTTTGGGCATTTTCAGCATGCCACTCGGCCGAGTGAAGGACTCACTCGGTCGAGGAAAGAAGCCCACTCGGCCGGCCAGATCAGACACGCAATTACTTGAAGTTAGCGTGCACTCGACCGAGTGACGACATCCCACTCGGCCAAGTATAGAGACACCACTCGCCCGAGTGGCACACGAACGACGGCATCCAAAAGACCAGACTTACCGTAATCCGTCAGTCGACTACGAGCTCCGACTCGGCCGAGTACCAAAAGCCCCTCGGCCGAGTGACATTTGCCACTCGGCCGAGTGATGCCGAGGACACACAACGCCCAGAATTTCAGACTGCCTCTTACTCTTTTAAAATCTGCTATTATTGCAGCCATCAAAGTATTTTTCTCATATTTTTTATGGATAGTATACTTCATGACGATTCCAACGCCACTAAGAACGCGCAAATCGGAGGTCGGATGAAATCTGGGGAATTTCTGCAAGTCGACGCTGCAGTGCTGGAATTCTCACTCGGCCGAGTGAGCTTTCCCCACTCGGCCGAGTCGTAACTTGCCCAGAATCCAAGTTGTACGCAGACTGTGTTTCGGGCGCGGGTTTCAGAGGTTTTTTGGGGGAGTTTTGCTAGGGTTTTTGGGGGCTATTTAAGGGGGTTTGTAGCCGTCATTGAGGGAGGTTCCCATATGTTTTCTTAGGAATTATTTTAGAGGTTAGGTCATGCCCTAAACCCCCTCTTGGATCAAAAGGCTTGTATTTGGATTGGAATTCTTCATCAAAGCTAAGTATCTTTGTTCTTATTATTTGAATCTTTGATTTGATATCTTTATATATGCAAGCAATGTTTTTTATCGATTTCTCCATCGTTATTGCTATGCTTGAGTAGATTTGTTGTTCTAGGGCATGGGGATGAACCCTATGGATCTAATTTCAGATTTGTGATGAATGAATTTCTAAATTGCTAGAATTGCTAGGAGGTTAGGTTGTGATCGATTTATTACGGATAGCTAAGGATTTCCATCGATTGGGGTTTGCAAGAGATTGGATTCTAATCGATGGGAAGGCTTAGATATTCGATTTAGGTTTATAATCGAGATTCTCTAGACTTGGTTTGCAAGAGATTGGACCAAAGCTAGGATTTTTATTATAAATCTATACACATATTCGTTTGCAAGAGATTGGACGAATACGAACTATCACAACCTAGATCGTAACTCGAGTTTGCACGAGAGTGGGCTCGAGGGGCGATTGAACAATGATGTTGATCCTAATGCTAGCGGCTTAGGCTAGGGTTTGCAAGAGATTGGGCCCTATCCTAGGGTTGCTATAGACCGGCAATAGCGCGAGAGCGTGAGCTTGGTTCTATATTCAGTTACGACTAGTTCACCTCAACGCAAGTCTAGTAATATTGAGATTCACTATTCACAATGATGCATGACGATCCGTAGTGGGGATTCCCTAGCTCTAGACACTTCTATTATATTATATTTGAATCGAAATTTTACCCAACATCTTTATCACCGACACCGACACCGACATCCACCACCATTTCCATTACACCATTCCATAACCATCTCCACCAATAAAACATTCGTAGTCGAGCCAACCTAGGATAGATTGGAACCAACACCACCTCCTCGTGTTCGATACCCGCTCGCCACTTGACCGTGCGCTTGCAGTAAAACTACAATCGTTCTCCGGGTGCATATCCGGGTCCGATCAAGTTTTTAGGCTATCTTGTTCTTCATTGGTTTGTCTCTCTCTCCCTCAAAAACTCCATTTTTATTGATTTATTGAATATAGCTATGAATTCTATTCATTTTACTTGTGAATTTCTATTGGATTTGATTATGAATTGTGAGTAGTTTCATCGTCTTAGGGCGTAGGGATGAACCCTACGAGCCCAATTTCAAATTTGTGATGAATTGGTAGGAGCTATATGATTTGTATTTTTGGCTTTTGGCTCCTTTTTGGCCTTTTGGACTTTTTGGAGCTAACTTTTTCTTTTGTAGTGATTTTTGGGAAAAAATGCGATGTAGAATTTCTGCAAGTCGACGCTGCAGTGCTGGAATTCTCACTCGGCCGAGTGAGCTTTCCCCACTCGGCTGAGTTGTAACTTGCCCAGAATCCAAGTTGTACGCAGACTGTGTTTCGGGCGCGGGTTTCAGAGGTTTTTTGGGGGAGTTTTGCTAGGGGTTTTGGGGGCTATTTAAGGGGGTTTGTAGCCGTCATTGAGGGAGGTTCCCATATGTTTTCTTAGGGATTATTTTAGAGGTTAGGTCATGCCCTAGGCTCCCTCTTGAATTCTTCATCAAAGCTAAGTATCTTTGTTCTTATTATTTGAATCTTTGATTTGATATCTTTATATATGCAAGCAATGTTTTTTATCGATTTCTCCATCGTTATTGCTATGCTTGAGTAGATTTGTCGTTCTAGGGCATGGGGATGAACCCTATGGATCTAATTTCAGATTTGTGATGAATGAATTTCTAAATTGCTAGAACTGCTAGGAGGTTAGGTTGTGATCGATTTATTACGGATAGCTAGGGGTTTCCATCGATTGAGGTTTGCAAGAGATTGGATTCTAATCGATGGGAAGGCTTAGATATTCGATTTAGGTTTATAATCAAGATTCTCTAGACTTGGTTTGCAAGAGATTGGACCAAAGCTAGGATTTTTAATATAAATCTATACCCATATTCGTTTGCAAGAGATTGGACGAATACGAACTATCACAACCTAGATCGTAACTCGAGTTTGCACGAGAGTGGGCTCGAGGGGCGATTGAACGATGATGTTGATCTTAATGCTAGCGGCTTAGGCTAGGGTTTGCAAGAGATTGGGCCCTATCCTAGGGTTGCTATAGACCGGCAATAGCGCGAGAGCGTGAGCTTGGTTCTATATTCAGTTACGACTAGTTCACCTCAACGCAAGTCTAGTAATATTGAGATTCACTATTCACAATGATGCATGACGATCCGTAGTGGGGATTCCCTAGCTCTAGACACTTCTATTATATTATATTTGAATCGATATTTTACCCAACATCTTTATCACCGACACCGACATCCACCACCATTTCCATTACACCATTCCATAACCATCTCCACCAATAAAACATTCGTAGTCGAGCCAACCTAGGATAGATTGGAACCAACACCACCTCCTCGTGTTCGATACCCGCTCTTCACTTGATCGTGCGCTTGCGGTAAAACTACAATCGTTCTCCGGGTGCATATCCGGGTCCGATCAAGTTTTTATCCCCGTTCACGTCGTCCCCAAGAAAGGGGAATGACCGTTATAAAAAATGAAAAGGGGGAGCCCATTTCTACACGCACTGTCACGGGATGGCGGATGTGCATTGATTATCGAAAACTAAATAAAGCCACCCGAAAAGACCATTACCCACTACCCTTCATAGATCAAATGCTTGAACGGCTTGCTAAACATAAATACTTTTATTACTTGGATGGGTATTCGGGGTTTTTCCAAATCCCTTTGCATGAAGACGACCAAGAAAAGACCACATTTACTTGTCCTTATGGCACTTACGCCTATCGTAGAATGCCCTTTGGTCTTTGTAATGCACCCGCCACCTTTCAGAGGTGCATGACCTCCATCTTTTCCGACTATATTGAAAATATTATGGAAGTTTTCATGGATGATTTCTCAGTTTATGGAAGTGAGTTTGATTCTTGTTTGGCTAATCTTACCAAAGTTCTTAAAAGATGTCAACAAAATAATCTTACTCTTAATTGGGAGAAGTGTCACTTCATGGTCACGGAAGGGATAGTGCTTGGGCACCTTGTCTCCTCGAGAGGGATTGAGGTTGATAAGGCAAAGATTGAGGTAATCGAGAAACTCCCACCTCGTATTAATGTTAAGGGCATTAGGGGATTTCTTGGTCATGCGGGGTTTTACCGCCACTTCATCAAGGATTTCGCCTTGATTGCCCGGCCCCTTACCTCCTTGCTAGCTAAAGATGCTCCGTTTGTTTTTTCAGGAGAATGTTTGCGGGCGTTCAACACATTGAAGGAAGCACTAATTTCTGTGCCCATCATACAACCACCGGATTGGAGCCTTCCCTTTGAGCTCATGTGTAATGCAAGTGACCAAGCCATTGGTGCGGTATTAGGGCAAAGGAAAGATAGAAAGCTTCATGCAATATTCTATGCAAGCAAAACGTTGGATGACACACAGAAAAATTACACAACTATGGAGAAAGAGCTTCTAGCGGTCGTGTATTCCATTGAAAAGTTCCGCTCATATCTCCTTGGATCCAAGGTGATTGTCCACACCGACCATGCGTCATTGAAGTGTCTCCTAAACAAGAAAGAGGCCAAACCTAGGTTGATATGGTGGATACTTCTATTGCAAGAGTTTGACTTGGAAATCAGAGATAAGAAGGGTATGGACAACGTTGTGGCGGATCATTTATCTAGGCTTATTCGCGACAAGGAGGACGAAAGCTTGCCCATCGATGACTCCTTTGTTGATGAGAGGCTATACGCCATGAGGCCCGGGGAAGTTCCTTGGTATGCGGACTATGTCAATTACTTGGCTTGTGGGATTAAACCATGCGGGATGCCCACACCGCAAAAGAGGAGATTTATGCATGAGGTCCGTAGCTATTTCTGGGAAGATCAGTATCTCTTTAAGATATGCAAGGATGGGGTTATCCGGAGATGTATTTCTAAGGAGGAGGCCACCTCCATCATCTTGCATTGCCATGGTATGCCATGCGGGGGACATCACGCCGCTTCTAAGACTACCGCTAAGATATTACAGAGTGGATTCTTTTGGCCAACCATGTTCAGAGACAAGCACGACTTCGTCAAGGCGTGCGATAGATGCCAATGGACCGGGAATATTTCCAGACGAAATGAGATGCCAATGAAGCCCATTCTAGAGATCGAGCTCTTTGATTGTTGGGGAGTGGACTTCATGGGACCATTTCCGTCAAGCAAGGGAAACAAGTATATCTTATTGGCCGTGGACTACGTCTCCAAATGGGTAGAAGCCATCGCCACCCCCACCAATGATGCGAGGGTTGTCTCCAAGTTTTTCAAGCAGAATATTTTCCCGCGCTTTGGGGTGCCCCGTACTTTGATAAGCGACGGGGGAAGTCACTTTATAGAAAACAAATTTGAAGCCATGTTGAAGAAGTACGTGGTAAACCATTGGATTGGCATGGCCTACCACCCTCAAACGAGCGGACAAGTGGAGGTTTCAAATAGAGAAATCAAGCAAATTCTTGAAAAAACCGTAGATCGATCTAGAAAAGATTGGTTCATGAAGTTAAACGATGCTCTATGGGCATATCGTACGGCCTTTCGCACTCCGATTGGCACCACACCGTTCCGACTTATTTATGGGAAAGCTTGTCACCTACCGGTAGAGTTGGAGCACCACGCGTATTGGTCCATCAAGACCCTCAATTATGATTATAAGAGTGCGGCGGTGAGGCGACTCTTGGACATCAACGAGCTTGACGAAATTAGAAGAGATGCCTACGAGAGCTCAAGAATTTACAAAGAAAGGAATAAGATTCTCCACGACGCACGCATAACTGTCACTGACTTCAAGGTCGGAGAAAAAGTTTTGCTATATAATTCCCGACTCCGACTATTCCCCGGAAAGTTGAGGTCACGGTGGTTTGGGCCTTTCACCATCAAGCGAATACAACCGGGAGGAGCGTTTGAATTGGAAGGAAAAGACGGAGCCGCTTTTAAGGTGAATGGGCAACAGCTAAAGCATTATTCTGAAGGAGTCCCTATGGGTGAGGTAAATAGAATATATCTACTCAAAGGACGGCCGGATGACCTTTCATACCTCCTTGATGAGGTCATTGAAGAGGCGATCCCTACTCCATCGGCGCACCCCACGAAGATAGCTTCGAAGAAGGCCTAGATTTGGCCGAGGAAGAGAAGATGGAGCACTCCCCCGATATCTCCATGGCGATTGATGATGGCGACGCTGATGTCACAAGAATACGGGAGCTCTGTAAGCTCTCGAAGTTGAGGACTCCGAAGAAAGCTCCGCCGATACGACGATCGGTGTCACCGGTAAAGTCGAAGCCCGGAACAAGCTCTAGCTTGGGGGAGCCACCCCCAACATTACCCATGATGAAGGGGCACTGAGGAAGACCATACACCACCATGATCCAAATCCGAGCGGTCTTCCCGGTAAATTCGACGGGTGCATCTCATATGCACCCAACATCCCGCGCTAAATTGAAAATTTAAAGGGGTCGAGCTCAAGACCTTAAACGAGCGTTTGTCGGGAGGAAACCCGACGGTTATCGCATTTTTTCTATTTTAGTTTTTATTTTTGTTTTAGACTTTATTAGTGTTTTTGAGTCGTTTGCCCGAAAAATTGTGACAACGGGTCCTATTTTTGACAGGAGGAGGAGAAAAGGATATCTACTATATGGAGGATGATCGAGGCGAAGAAGAGCGCTCTAGGAATGCGCTCGAGGCTTAGGGGGAGGAAGAAACCACCTGGAGGAAGAAAAACAGAGAGTAGAGCCAAAACGGAGCACTAAAGCAGAAAACAGAGCCTCACTCGGCCGAGTACCATAGTCACTCGGCTGAGCAAAGAAAGCCGTCCGCCCGAGTGGCACACCAACGAGAGAAGTCTGCTGCACCCAACTCTCTGTCTTTTTTCTGATTTCAGTATAAAATGCCACTCGGCCGAGTAAATTTCTTCACTCGGCCGAGTGAAACTGATACCCCCTAGGGCAAGTGTCTGCCGAGTAGCTTGTGCCACTCGGCCGAATGGACTTTTTCCACTCGGCCGAGGGTTGCAAAGCCACTCGGCCGAGTCGTAAGCGGAGGGAGAAATTTAAAAAACTTTTTCGTTACGATCACTCGGCCGAGTGACATAGTCACTCGGCCGAGTCGTAACTTCACTTATATAATGCGAACGGGCTCGGCGTGAGATTCGAAGCGACATAAACCCCCAAATCGCCCGAACCCGCGTCTGTTGCTCTCCCGCCCGCTGCGATCACCATCCCCTCGCCCGATTCACCTCGCCGCCGCCACCGCTCGCCGCGCCACCACCGGCGACCGCTCCGACGACCATCCCCCGCCGCCGGCAACCTCCCTCGCCGCCGGCCGACCGTCAGTAACCCCTATTTCGCGTAAAATCCTATTTTCTCCCCATTTTTGACGATCCGAGTACCCATTGAGCCCCTAACTCAAATCGATTTCTTTATTTATCTCTTATACCCCATCTCCCCCATGTATTTCGAATTTTATACGCTGATATCATTGTTTGATGCGCAGGCTATCTTGGGGGAGCTTAGGGGAGCTCTCGGACGCGCTATTGGCTTCGTGGAGGCGGCGTCTTCGCACCTACCCGCTGTTTTGCTCTCGCGGCGTGTTCAGGTACCTTCGTTCCATCTTTTAGCACGCCGCATTTTATATTAGTTGGGTGAGCACTCGGGGCACACATGCCGTGTAACGGCCTGTATTTTTCCAATACATTCAAATTAAGTATTTAAAGAAAATTCAATTTTAATTGTATTTTATAATGGTTTGTTAGGAGTCTTAAACTGATTTCAAAAATTTCCTATAAAAATATTTTGGAGTACCAGACTAGTTATGGAGTACTTTAGTAAAATCGGATTTCATCAGATACCTCTAAAAGATCTGATAAAAATTCATTTTCAGATATTGCAGTTTTGGGTCAATGAATTTATTTTCTATACAAACGTCTTCAAAACGTTTTCAAACTTCTGCAGTAGCATCCTATCATCATTTGGGGATTCCCACATTAATTTCGTAATTTTCTGATATCATTTCAATAGAGAACCCGCAAACCCGCTTTCTAAACGTTTTGGCCAAAAACTAGTATTTCCGTAGCTCAAACCCTGGAACGGTCTTCGTATTCGCCATCCTCGTGACGATACGATCCCGTGGGTATGTTTTCGTAATTTTTCGGACACGTTTACTAGTAGGGGCATTTTCGTAATTTTCGCTTTTTGTATTTTCACTAATGACCTTTCGTTAATTGGGTTTTATCTTGCTAATTACCTACTTAATCCCATTACCTAACCCAGCCCGTATCTACCCTACCCACTCTCTCTCAGCTAACCCACACACCCCCCTCATCTACCCTCTCATCTACCCCCTCTCAATCTTTCTCTCACCCTATATAATTAAAACCCTCCCCTAGGCTAACACACACAGACCCTCTCAATATCTCTCTCCCCCCACCGTAACTCTCTCTCCCGCTCAACCCTCTCTCCCGCTCAAACCTCTCTCCCTCTCCCTATCTCTTCTTCCACGGTGGACCCACGTCGGAGCTCCGACCACGCAGAGCCCCGAACCCCGCCGTACGTCGACGTCGCCATGAAACCCCGCCTCCGAGCTCCGCCCAGCGCTCTCAACGTCACCGTCGCCACACCCCGCCATGCCACCGAGAGGCCCCCCTCCGAGCATCGCCGCAGCAGCAGCCGCCTCCGACGAGGCCTCCAACGAACGCCTCGCCTCGCCGGAGCTCCGCCCTCACTCCGGAGCTCGCCCCGCCGTCCGCCGCAACGCTCGGAGCACCCACAGTGCCTCACGCCTCCTCCTCCGCCTGTTCACTCCCCAACCGCCTTCACACCGCCGCCTGAGCTTCGCCGACGTCCTCCGCCACCGCCTCCGTGCCGCCGTCGAGCCCACGCCGTCGTATCGCCGTCGCCGACACGAGGTCGCCGCCCCCTCCGACGTCGAAGTCGAACCCCCCATGCAGCGCTCGAACGAAGCAGCGTAAGGTATAATATTCGAATGGCAAACTTGTAAATATGCCGAAAAGTCGTATTTTCGTATTTTTAATTAATTAATAAATAGGGTTTATTGGTTTTAAATTGATAAGTAATTATATAAGCCCTAGAAAAATGTGAGACTAGCTCTGAAAAATCTGAAATGACATTCTGGACCCAATGGCGCTAGTTTCGTCTCAATCCGACGCTTAGTTTTTCCAGAATTAATTTTTAAGCCTATAAGTTAAATCCGTTATTTTCGTTCAAAAATCAATATCTTCTTATTTTTACGTAAACTAATAGTTGAGAAAAATATATGTTAAAGAACTATCCGAGACGGTCATTTTGACACCTCATTTGCAACTTTCCGATGTAGATTGCACCCAGAATAAATTCCTGAATAAATACGTTACTAAATGAAAAATAGTTTTTAAATAGTTTTTGATCTTTTAAAAATTCTTAAAAAATTACTATAAGCTTCGGAAAAATATTTCCTCCTGCAGTAAAACTATTTTTTTACCATATATAGTCTATATAAAATTTTAGAACAGTTTTCGACACCGTCTTAATCAGTTTAAGTCGTTAACAAATTCCGTTAAATAGGTTAGTTAGTTAATAATGTTTTGATAGGTTGATTTGATGTCTTATAATTAGTTAATAACCATGGAACTGATATCGCCAATCTATTGACGCAGAAAAACGTGCATCACGTTACCATCGCCTGGACACTCACACCCACGTCAAGGCAAGTATTTTTAGTAATGAATTACAAATCTGGTCGTTCCAACTTAGTGCTAAATCTGATGTACTTGTCAATTTCCGGTAGCCCATTTAACTTGTTCTCAATTTTGTTGCTTTCTAATTTAAATGGACTAGTCATATCAATGTTGATCATTTGGAACAAATTTCCACATGCTTGTAACTAAATTGGACTGCTTTTACAGTTTTACTATCTGCATGTTAACAAGATAAATCAATTGGGAAAAACGGGTATGTTACAAACACACATGTGATAACCATCGATTACAGATGGGGTAAAGCCATCGAATACAGATGGGGTGAAACTTGGTCAATGACTAAACAGGACACTTGGGTGGGGTTGGTTCTTGTAGTAGAGTCTGTAAATGTTGCTTGAACACCTTACGGCTACCTCCAAAACCACACTAACGGAGGCAAGCAGCTTGACCATATTCCAGGTTGGAATGGCAAGAAGCGTCACGGTAAGCCCCCGATGATAGGGTGTATCGAGAACATTACTTTCTCAGACATGGACTTATCACGTGCACAAACAATCAAATACTCAACATACAACTGTTTTACTTTACTTATAACTTCTTTACTTTTAACTGCAAAAATATCCATGCATGCTCATACTTTACTTTTCTGCACTTATTATTCATAACTGTGTACTAACGCTCTTTTGTCCTCTTATAGTTGTTCCTCGTTTCATTACTTTAAATATCTTGCCGAGCTTATCGCTGACATATATTTCAATGTTTTATGAAATATATGTTAGGTTTAGAGACAGAGTACCTTGAGGACCCTACTTTTGAGGATCCCATCTTAGAGGTGAACACCACTGATCAGATTTACGAAGACATTGAGATCCTCCCCGCGGAAGGCTAAAGCGGAACGTTTATATTTCAGTTTATTATTTGTATTGTTATTTTTAGGTGTGTTTGCTTTCAGCAGATTGTACGGCCATGCTAGGCCTTAACTGTTTGTGTATTTGCTTTGGACGCTGGTAATGTAATGTAATAAATATTTGTGCTGTTTCTGAGAAACTCGCGTGCAGGGACCTGCCTTCGCTAATTAAACGCTTAGTGTGCTTAAGTCAAAGAAGAGAGAAAAAAAATAATCACCCCTTCTTTGCTTTAAGCACATGCGGACCCGCTCGCGTCCTCGCCCCCAAGTATACTGGGAAGCGGGGCGTGACATGCCGCCCCGTACACGGCCACGAACTCGGGGAGCTTCCGCCAAGCGGAAGCGGACGGATGAGCCCGGCCCCTCCCACACTAGGGAGGACTCCCCTCCACCTTCACCACCTCACCCCACACAGCCATTACCAGCCGACCCCATCCACCCGCAGCCACTTCCAGCCGATCCCGTTCACGCACAGCCACCACCGGCTCCGGTTGTCGGGCCGCTGAGGATTACGTTCAGAGACGACGCACAGCGCGTCTGATTTGAGCGTATCACCCAGCGCCCGATAGTACCCTCCAGGTTCGTCCATTTAGCTGACCTAGACCACCTGGGGGAACTTGAGGGGATGCTCACGTTGTACGACAACGTGGGTTGGCGAGATTTTCTGTCTGTATCGGTGGACACCAACGTCCGTCCGACACTCGAGGTACTTAGCTCGATCGCCCAGACCGATGAGGGATCCTCCTTTAGACTCATGGATCGGGAGTGTCGGATCACTCTCGATATGCTTAGAGCATTCTTTCAGTGGCCCGCAGTCCCCGTGCCCGACCGAGCCTACGCCCCCACACACATCCCTCCCCCATCTTTCGATTCCCACGCCTTTTGGGCCAGGATCACGGGTTTACCACAGGCCTTTGACCCTGGTAGGGCCAAGGCCTCGGCCATAGTCCACCCCTGCCTCCGCATAGCACATCGCCTTATGGCGACCACCTTTCTAGCGAGGTACGAGCCTGGGACGATGTCGACGCCTGAGTCCTATATGCTCTACGTGATGACTCGCCCCAGAGTTCTGGATAGGGATGGTGTTACGATGGTCCCCGCCGTTGAGATTGACGTTGCTAGCTGGTTTTTGGACCGCATCATCATATCGGTAGGCGCTCGCTCCCCGATATGTTACGGTGGCCTGATCACCCTGCTAGCCCTGATGACCGGCGAGGACCTTCCGGCCGACCTGCGTCGACATTCGGGCCCCACTTCACTTTCGATAGACGTCATGGCCCAGATGAAGATGCTTCGTCCCCACGGCCAGCGGCACTAGGTATGGTTGCACGGTCCCTTCGGTGCTGACTACATGATCCTCCTGAGCCCCGCTCGGACACACATAGGACCAGCACACGAGGACTGGCTTCCGGTGATGGATCTCCTGATCCCCGCCGCCTACGTGCTTGAGGCCGAGGAGGCTGAGCAGGCACACCCTGCACATGTTGACCCTTTGATCCCTCAGCCTGAGCCTGCACTTTCTGCCGCTCCCGACACCTTTGTCCACACTTCTGCCGGTGTCGGGAGTACACTTGTTGAGCCGTCCTCCACGCCCACCACGTCCACCACCACCACCACTGCTGTTCCCCTGTCGATTGAGCCCCTCACCTCTCTGCTACCCGAGCGTCCACCCACCATACTTGAGAGCGGCGATTCTTCCTTCGCTTCCGTCGTGGAGACCCTATCCACTTTGATCTCTGCTGGGGTTTCACCTTTTGGACCCCACACTTCCTCCCCAGCGGTCGACCCTTCTGTCTCCACCGTAGCTGTCCTATCTGAGAGTGTCGTGACGTCTGTCCCTTCTTCTGTGTCACTGACCTCTCTAGCTGCCTCGTCACCGATTTTGTCTTCCACTTCCACTGCTGCTGCTTCCACCTCACACCAGCCTGCGTCCCAGCCTCGTACTGAGGCTGGGCATCCACTAGTGAGCACAGCCCCCATTCCACCCATGCCTGCTGTCCCGATCACCTACACTGCTCGTATCAGACAGCCCTGACCTGCTCAGCCTAGACATGTCCGTCCCTCCGTACCACCACCCTCTGACGCCTTAGTTCAGAGCGTTCGTGCTCTTGAGGGGGGATGAGCGGACTCAGGGGCGATTTTATGGCTCTGTCTTCCACAGTCACCGCCATGCAGCACCGCCTCGAGCTACTTCCCGGCATTCACTTTTGCCTGACCCAGATTCTCGAGCGACTGCCACGACCACCCCCACCCATCAGACCGTCATCCACGCCCACCACCCCCACCACCAACCACCTAGCAGACTGTGACCCAGCCACCACCACCTCCACCTCTGCCTCAGGACGGAGATGGCGCAGCACCACCAGCTTAGCACACCATTGATGCCATTGATATTTTTTGCCGTCATGCTGCCCATTCTCTACTTGGTTCTGATGATTTTTGCCCACCCCCTCCTCCCCTCACTATTTTTGTCCACATTTTGATCATATCATTCTATATCCTTTTTCGGGAGTGAGTGAGAGTATTTTTGGTGACACACACATATCTGCATCACTCTTATCCTTGCATGCATCACATTCGCATCATATTTTTCATTTTGTTATTTTTATTTCTTTTTATCATGCATGCATCACCACCCCCCACCCATTACACGTCTCTCGGTGTGCCACACTTTGCACATTGAGGACACTGTGCACTTTAGCTTGGGGGAGTGAGTTCTCACACTTTTTGCTTTTATCACTTTTATTTTTAGTTTTTTTTCACGTTTTTCCACTTTTGCACCCATTTTTCATCACGTTTTTTCTTTTTTACCATGCATCACGATTTTTCTTATGTTCTTTGTGTGCTGCATTGTAAATAGTTTTTATTTTTCTTTTGTCTTTATTTCTTTCATCTCCTTCTAGAGATGACTTTTTGTGATGATGATGACGTGGTGTTAGCTTTTCTCTTTATGCATGCTATATTTGTCATGTCATAGCTTTTTATTTCTGATATCATATGCTATGTTCTGCTTTGCATTTAGAAATAGTAACCCGCTCTCTTTTGCTGTATGAAAATGGGTGAAATTCTATTATTAGCTGATGTCTGATGATTCATATGTATGCTATCGTAGAAAACACACCAAGATTCACGCATTGATGCTTATATCTGGAGTACTGATTTCTTTTCTCATATCACTTCTTATTGCATGATTTGTACGCTTCACTTCAGGTTGATTGAATGTTTGCTAGCTTTGATAAATCTGGATTAGTTTACTTTTTGAGGTTAAACTGAGTAGATTATATTACCCTGCTGAAGTTGTCATGCACGTCCTATAGAGTGAACTGAGAGATACATTTATTTCTTTCTCCACATATCTTGAACATTATTTCTCTGTTTTATATTCATTGGTGAATCTCCCCTTAGCAATTCTATTATTGGCATCCCCCGTTATTAAATCACATTACTCCAAATTCCCCAAAACCCAAAGAAAAAAATACGTGTATATCCTTCTCTTTGATTTGGGATCATTTGTGTAAATTTCTATTTAAAAAAGGGAGAAAAAGAAAAAAAAAAGAGAGAGAAAAAGAGAAAAAGAAAAAGAAAAAGAAAAAGATTTGAGAATAAGTGAAGAAAAGAGAAAAGAAGTTCGAAAACGATCCCATCTCATATCCTTTCTCTCTTTCTTCCTTCTTTTGCTTCTATTTTTGTTTTCTTTGATTTTTGGAGCTTCATAAGAAACGGGGATGTAAATATTGTTTGTGTATGCCACCATGCTTATAGATAAGCTTGGGGGAGAGAATCCAATGATGTGTGAGAGAGTGACTACCTGACGGTGCATGACAACCTAGGCTAAGTAATATTTTATACTCGGTGAGATTGCTAAAGTTTTACGAAATCCAGAAATCTACGCTTAGCATTCATTTCATGAAAACCACACTTTTTCTATTCTTACTACTCTATCGTGTGATATCTCTTATACTCCTTGTAGAAAGCATTCAATTGAAAAGTGTGTGATCTACGATATTGTATACCTCTTTAGATGCTTCAGACGATGTTAATCTTAGAATTATTCCATTTTTCATGCTATATTGATATTCTTGGGTTTTCTATTTCAAATGCACCATTATACTATGATATCAAAATAAAAGTCTTTGAAATGTGGTTTATATTCGATGCATGCTATATAAGTAAGCAAACCCCACGTCCTGAGAATAATGATCTAGCAACTTCACTCTTCGTTTTCTATTTTGTTTTTCGTTTTTCGTTTTCCGCCTTTCCACCATTTTCTTTATCTTTATCCGCCGGGTTCGCTTTTTACTCATCTTCCTCGAGGACGAGTAAGAGGTAAGCTTGGGGGATTTTGATCACTCTGTATTTTACACCTTTTTTCTGCATGTTTGCATGCCATTTAGATCGCTCAAATCGTGTTTTTAACGTTTATTCGACAATATTGCGATGCTTTTCACGATTTGTTGTTTTTGTCGTATTTCAGGAGATTTGGAGCGATTTGGAGTGATTTTGAGATGCACCCACTCCGGAGTGTCACCGACGACTCTCTTAAGGGGTATTTTGCGTTTGGAGAGGAGTGAAAGAAGAAAGAACGTCGTAGGAGCGACTAGGAGGCAAAAACATGAAGAATGGGCATTTTCAGCATGCCACTCGGCCGAGTGAAGGAGTCACTTGGCCGAGCATAGACAGCCCGCTCGGCTGGCCAGATCGGACACGCAACAGAGCTAATATCAGCGTGCACTCGGTTGAGCATCGCCAGAACACTCGACCGAGCACCGAGTCATCCCTCGCCCGAGTGGAGCCAAGACGACGGCATCAAAAATGTTGAACTCTCTGGAATCCGTCAGTCAGCCCCAAAGACCGACTCGGCCGAGTGCCGAACGCCGTCCGCCCGAGTGAAGAACACCCATCGGCCGAGTGAAGAAAAGTCACTCGGCCGAGTGACCCCCGAGGAAACGACCCCCAAGACCCCCAACTCTCTGGAATCTGTCAGGGTCTCTCACTCGGCCGAGTGACATTTGTCACTCAGCCGAGTGAGCCGCGCTGCCTGTAGCGTAAACTGCGATTTTGAGGCTGCGCAGGGGCATTTTCGTCAGGATTTTTTGGGCGATTTTGGGGGGTATTTAACCCCAGTTTTTAACCTAGTTTAGAGAGCTTTTTCAGAACTTTTGCAGCCCCTTTTTGATTTACTTTTTAGGAATTAGATTTAGCTTTTAGGGAGGAGAGAAAAGTGATATTTTGTTGGAGGCTATCTTGTTCTTCATTGGTTTGTCTCTCTCTCCCTCAAAAACTCCATTTTTATTGATTTATTGAATATAGCTATGAATTCCATTCATTTTACTTGTGAATTTCTATTGGATTTGATTATGAATTGTGAGTAGTTTCATCGTCTTAGGGCGTAGGGATGAACCCTACGAGCCTAATTTCAAATTTGTGATGAATTGGTGAAATAATTGATGGGATTGATTAGGGTTAGTTTGTGATTGATTTAATACGAATAGCTAGGGATTCATACCGATTGGGATTTGCAAGAGATTGGATCCCAACTCGATAGGAAGCCCTAGAAATTCGAATTGGTTTGCAATTGGATTTCTCCGGAATCGGTTTGCAAGAGATTGGACCGAAACTAGGGTTTTCGATTGTAATTCTATACCAATACCCGTTTGCAAGAGATTGGATGGGTAGGAACTATCCCAACCTAGGTCGTGGCTCGAGTTTGCACGAGAGTGGGCTCGAGATACGATTGAACGATGATGTTGTTCTTCACGCTAGTTAGCCTAGATTAGGGTTTGTAAGAGATTGGACCCTACCCTAGGTTCGCTATAGACCGGCAATAGAGCGAGATCGTGAGCTTGGTTCTACATCTAGTTGCCACTAGTTCACCCGAATTTCAAGTCTAGCAATTGTGAAACCTACGAATCACGATGATGAGATACGGCAAGTAGCGGGGATTCCCTATCCCTAGGCGTCTTTATTAATTTGTTATTCCTTTTATACATTTGAACGATTGTGACCGCGTTTCTGCGAACAATCCTCGACTTTTCCTATAGCCAGGTGATTGAAGAAGACATTGTTATTAGGCCTCCCTGTGTTCGATACTCGCTCGCCGCTACACCGTGCGCTTGCGGCAAGACTACGGTGTCACCGCTCCGGGACGTGTATCCGGGGCGGATCAGTCGCCAGGAAATCCTCCAAGCAGCAGGAGCAGGCAGGCAAAGGCCAATCCTTTCGAGATTATTTGGTCTCGAAAGAAGTTTGATGTCCTAGGAAAGAAGCGGAAGGGCGAAGAACGCCGCGTCGGCCGCGCCAGATCTCTTGCCATCGAAAACGTGAGACCTTTTTCATATTTGTTAGGTTACGGTTTTGTATAGGATTGAGCAGATGAATGATTCGTGGTTGGCTTTGCAGAGGAAGAAAACTCTGCATCTGGAGTACGAGCAAAGTTCCAAGTCGTCGGTGTTTGTTGACAAGCGAATTGGGGAGAAGGATGATACGTTGGAAGAGTTTGATAAGGATGTCTTACGTCTGTAGCGAGAGCGGCAGGTAACGGATTTTATATTATTAATTCCATTTTTTTCGATTGCCCAATTGTTTAGCTTGGCATTGGCTGACAGTTAAGAATCGTGTAACATGGTTTTTATTTTTAAAACAAATGTTATGGTTCCTCCAATTTATCATCAATATCTTAATATTCATAACCAAAATGTCTGATTTCTGACACTTGTGCTGTTGAGTTTGCAAAGCACGCAAGCGCAAGCGTCAAGGGTAACATACTTACATTGCATGTGGGGCAAAGTTTTAGATCACAAAGAGACCTCAACTTAGAAAGTGCATACCTTTGGAGTACAAATATCTTTGGATTTTCCTAGTGAAAAAAACTACAATACTCCTTTAATTTGAACCCTTGGATAATATGAGTTAATAGTGCATGTTCTATCTCTATAACTTATTAATCACAATGTTTTAACAATTAATTTTTACAGCCACGGTTGTAGCTGGAACATTAACTCATACTGTTTTAATCACAATGTTTTAACAATTAACGTTTTAACAATTAATTTTTACAGCCACAGCCTTTTAAGGACTTTTACGAAAATTAGGCCCATCACAATCTTTATTTATTTAGCTAAAAAGAAGTCCAATTAGCCCAAAGACTTGAAGCATAGTCATATTGGGCCTGAATGTTCGGCCCGAGCCTTAGAAGTCAGATTATGACCAAACAAAACCAATTAACTAAAGAATTGCTCTGAACCCTCGGTCGTTAAAAGGCTCGTTTGCGCTTCCCCCGCAATCTTAAACCCTAAACCCCTACCTCAATCTCCCTGAAATCTCTGTCGAGATTTCTCCCTCAATTCCGTAGCTAATGGCGAAGACGAAGACCGAGGCCGATCCTTCGAAGAAGAAGAGCAAGAAGAAGAAAACGAAGAATCTGCTGTCAGCCCCAGCGGCCGCCGCCAGGAAATCCTCCAAGCAGCAGCAGCAGCAGGCAAAGGCCAATCCTTTCGAGATTATTTGGTCTCGAAAGAAGTTTGATGTCCTAGGAAAGAAGCGGAAGGGCGAAGAACGCCGCGTCGGCCGCGCCAGATCACTCGCCATCGAAAACGTGAGACCTTTTTTCATATTTGTTAGGTTACGGTTTTGTTTAGGATTGAGCAGATGAATGGTTCGTGGTTGGTTTTGCAGAGGAAGAAAACTCTGCAGCTGGAGCAAGAGCAAAGTTCCAAGTCGTTGGTGTTTGTTGACAAGCGAATTGGGGAGAAGGATGATACCTTGGAAGAGTTCGATAAGGATGTCTTACGTCTGCAGCGAGAGCGGTAGGTAACGGCTTTTATATTATTAATTCCATTTTTTCCGATTGCCCAATTGTTTAGCTTGGCATTGGCTGACAGTTAAGAATCGTGTAACATGGTTTTTATTTTTAGAACAAATGTTATGGTTCCTCCAATTTATCATCAATATCTTAATATTCATCACCAAAATGTCTAATTTCTGACACTTGTGCTGTTGAGTTTACAAAGCATGCAAGCGCAGGCGTCAAGGGCAACATACATACATTGCATGTGGGGCAAAGTTTTAGATCACAAAGAGACTTCAACTTAGAAAGTGCAGACCTTTGGAGTACAAATATCTTTGGATTTTCCCAGTGAAAAAAACTACAATACTCCTTTAATTTGAACCATTGGATAATATGAGTTAATAGTGCCTGTTCTATCTCTATAAATTATTAATCAAAATGTTTTAACAATTAATTTTTACAGCCACGGTTGTAGCTGGAACATTAACTCATATTGTTTTAATCACAATGTTTTAACAATTAATTTTTACAGCCACAGCCTTTTAAGGACTTTTACGAAAATTAGGCACATCACAATCTTTATTTATTTAGCTAAAATGAAGTCCAATTAGCCCAAAGCCTTGAAGCATAGTCATATTGGGCCTGAATGTTCGGCCCGAGCCTTAGAAGTCAGATTATGACCAAACAAAACCAATTAACTAAAGAATTGCTCTGAACCCTCGGCCGTTAAAAGGCTCGTTTGCGCTTCCCCGCAATCTTAAACCCTAAACCCCTCCCTCAATCTCCCTGAAATCTCTGTCGAGATTTCTCCCTCAATTCCGTAGCTAATGGCGAAGACGAAGACCGAGGCCGATCCTTCGAAGAAGAAGAGCAAGAAGAAGAAAACGAAGAATCTGCTGTCAGCCCCAGCGGCCGCCGCCAGGAAATCCTCCAAGCAGCAGCAGCAGCAGGCAAAGGCCAATCCTTTCGAGATTATTTGGTCTCGAAAGAAGTTTAATGTTTTAGGAAAGAAGCGGAAGGGCGAAGAACGTCGCGTCAGTCGCGCCAGATCACTCGCCATCGAAAACGTGAGACCTTTTGTCATATTTGTTAGGTTACGGTTTTATATAGGATTGAGCAGATGAATGATTTGTGGTTGGTTTTGCAGAGGTAGAAAACTCTGCAGCTGGAGTAAGAGCAAAGTTCCAAGTCGTCGGTGTTTGTTGACAAGCGAATTGGGGAGAAGGATGATACGTTGGAAGAGTTTGATAAGGCTGTCTTACGTTTGCAGCGAGAGCGGCAGGTAACAGCTTTTATATTATTAATTCCATTTTTTCCGATTGCCCAATTGTTTAGCTTGGCATTGGCTGAAAGTTAAGAATCGTGTAACATGGTTTTTATTTTTAGAACAAATGTTATGGTTCCTCCAATTTATCATCAATATCTTAATATTCATCACCAAAATGTCTGATTTCTGACACTTGTGCTGTTGAGTTTGCAAAGCACGCAAGCGCAAGCGTCAAGGGTAACATACTTACATTGCATGTGGGGCAAAGTTTTAGGTCACAAAGAGACCTCAACTTAGAAAGTGCATACCTTTGGAGTACAAATATCTTTGGATTTTCCCAGTGAAAAAAACTACAATACTCCTTTAATTTGAACCCTTGGAAAATATGAGTTAATAGTGCCTGTTCTATCTCTATAACTTATTAATCACAATGTTTTAACAATTAATTTTTACAGCCACGGTTGTAGCTGGAACATTAACTTATATTGTTTTAATCACAATGTTTTAACAATTAATGCTTTAACAATTAATTTTTACAGCCACAGCCTTCTAAGGACTTTTACGAAAATTAGGCCCATCACAATCTTTATTTATTTAGCTAAAATGAAGTCCAATTAGCCCAAAGCCTTGAAGCATAGTCATATTGGGCCTGAATGTTCGGCCTGAGCCTTAGAAGTAAGATTATGACCAAACAAAACCAATTAACTAAAGAATTGCTCTGAACCCTCGGCCGTTAAAAGGCTCGTTTGCGCTTCCCCGCAATCTTAAACCCTAAACCCCTCCCTCAATCTCCCTGAAATCTCTGTCGAGATTTCTCCCTCAATTCCGTCGCTAATGGCGAAGACGAAGACCGAGGCCGATCCTTCGAAGAAGAAGAGCAAGAAGAAGAAAACGAAGAATCTGCTGTCAGCCCCTGCGGCCGCCGCCAAGAAATCCTCCAAGCAGCAGCAGCAGCAGGCAAAGGCCAATCCTTTCGAGATTATTTGGTCTCGAAAGAAGTTTGATGTCCTAGGAAAGAAACGGAAGGGCGAAGAACGCCGCGTCGGCCGCGCCAGATCACTCGCCATCGAAAACGTGAGACCATTTTTCATATTTGTTAGGTTACGGTTTTATATAGGATTGAGCAGATGAATGATTCGTGGTTGGTTTTGCAGAGGAAGAAAACTCTGCAGCTGGTGTAAGAGCAAAGTTCCAAGTCGTCGGTGTTTGTTGACAAGCGAATTGGGGAGAAGGATGATACGTTGGAAGAGTTTGATAAGGCTGTCTTACGTTTGCAGCGAGAGCGGCAGGTAACGGCTTTTATATTATTAATTCCATTTTTTCCAATTGCCCAATTTTTTAGCTTGGCATTGGCTGACAGTTAAGAATCGTGTAACATGGTTTTTATTTTTAGAACAAATGTTATGGTTCCTCCAATTTATCATCAAGATCTTAATATTCATCACCAAAATGTCTGATTTCTGACACTTGTGCTGTTGAGTTTGCAAAGCACGCAAGCGCAAGCGTCAAGGGTAACATACTTACATTGCATGTGGGGCAAAGTTTTAGATCACAAAGAGACCTCAACTTAGAAAGTGCATACCTTTGGAGTACAAATATCTTTGGATTTTCCCAGTGAAAAAAACTACAATACTCCTTTAATTTGAACCCTTGGATAATATGAGTTAATAGTGCATGTTCTATCTCTTTAACTTATTAATCACAATGTTTTAACAATTAATTTTTACAGCCATGGTTGTAGCTGGAACATTAACTCATATTGTTTTAATCACAATGTTTTAACAATTAACGTTTTAACAATTAATTTTTACAGCCACAGCCTTTAACGGACTTTTACGGAAATTAGGCCCATCACAATCTTTATTTATTTAGCTAAAATGCAGTCCAATTAGCCCAAAGCCTTGAAGCATAGTCATATTGCGCCTAAATGTTCGGCCCGAGCCTTAGAAGTCAGATTATGACCAAACAAAACCAATTAACTAAAGAATTGCTCTGAACCATCGGCCGTTAAAAGGCTCATTTGCGCTTCCCCCGCAATCTTAAACCCTAAACCCCTCCCTCAATCTCCCTGAAATCTCTGTCGAGATTTCTCCCTCAATTCCGTAGCTAATGGCGAAGACGAAGACCGAGGCCGATCCTTCGAAGAAGAAGAGCAAGAAGAAGAAAACGAAGAATCTGGTGTCAGCCCCAGCGGCCGCCGCCAGGAAATCCTTCAAGCAGCAGCAGCAAGCAAGCAAAGGCCAATCATTTCGAGATTATTTGGTCTCAAAAGAAGTTTGATGTCCTAGGAAAGAAGCGGAAGGGCGAAGAACGCCGCGTCGGCCGCGCCAGATCACTCGCCATCGAAAACGTGAGACCTTTTTTCATATTTGTTAGGTTACGGTTTTGTATAGGATTGAGCAGATGAATGATTCGTGGTTGGTTTTGCAGAGGAAGAAAACTCTGCAGCTGGAGTACGAGCAAAGTTCCTCGTCGTCGGTGTTTGTTGACAAGCGAATTGGGGAGAAGGATGATACGTTGGAAGAGTTCGATAAGGCTGTCTTACGTCTGTAGCGAGAGCGACAGGTAACGACTTTTATATTATTAATTCCATTTTTTCCGATTGCCCAATTGTTTAGCTTGGCATTGGCTGAAAGTTAAGAATCGTGTAACATGGTTTTTATTTTTAGAACAAATGTTATGGTTCCTCTAATTTATCATCAATATCTTAATATTCATCACCAAAATGTCTGATTTCTGACACTTGTGTTGTTGAGTTTGCAAAGCACGCAAGCGCAAGCGTCAAGGGTAACATAATTACATTGCATGTAGGGCAAAGTTTTAGATCACAAAGAGACCTCAACTTAGAAAGTGCATACCTTTGGAGTTCAAATATCTTTGGATTTTCCCAGTGAAAAAAACTACAATACTCCTTTAATTTGAACCCTTGGATAATATGAGTTAATAGTGCATGTTCTTTCTCTATAACTTATTAATCACAATGTTTTAACAATTAATTTTTACAGCCACGATTGTCGCTGGAACATTAACTCATATTGTTTTAATCACAATGTTTTAACAATTAACGTTTTAACAATTAATTTTTACAGCCACAGCCTTTTAAGGACTTTTACGAAAATTAGGCCCATCACAATCTTTATTTATTTAGCTAAAATGAAGTCCAATTAGCCCAAAGCCTTGAAGCATAGTCATATTGGGCCTGAATGTTCGGCCCGAGCCTTAGAAGTCAGATTATGACCAAACAAAACCAATTAACTAAAGAATTGATCTTAACCCTCGGTCGTTAAAAGGCTCGTTTGCGCATCCCCCGCAATCTTAAACCCTAAACCCCTCCCTCAATCTCCCGGAAATCTCTGTCGAGATTTCTCCCTCAATTCCGTAGCTAATGGCGAAGTCGAAGACCGAGGCCGTTCCTTCGAAGAAGAAGAGCAAGAAGAAAACGAAGAATCTGCTGTCAGCCCCAGCGGCCGCCGCCAGGAAATCCTCCAAGCAGCAGCAGCAGCAGGCAAAGGCCAATCCTTTCGAGATTATTTGGTCTCGAAAGAAGGTTGATGTCCTAGGAAAGAAGCGGAAGGGCGAAGAACGCCGCGTCGGCCGAGCCAGATCACTCGCCATCGAAAACATGAGACCTTTTTTCATATTTGTTAGGTTACGGTTTTGTTTAGGATTGTGCAGATGAATGATTCGTGGTAGGTTTTGCAGAGGAAGAAAACTCTGCAGCTGGAGTAAGGGCAAAGTTCCAAGTCATCGGTGTTTGTTGACAAGCGAATTGGGGAGAAGGATGATACGTTGGAAGAGTTCGATAAGGCTGTCTTACGTCTGCAGCGAGAGCGGCCGGTAACGGCTTTTATATTATTAATTCCATTTTTTCCGATTGCCCAATTGTTTAGCTTGGCATTGGCTGACAGTTAAGAATCGTGTAACATGGTTTTTATTTTTAGAACAAATGTTATGGTTCCTCCAATTTATCATCAATATGTTAATATTCATCACCAAAATGTCTGATTTCTGACACTTGTGCTGTTGAGTTTGCAGAGGACGCAAGCGCAAGCGTCAAGGGTAACATACATACATTGCATGTGGGGCAAAGTTTTAGATCACAAAGAGACCTCAACTTAGAAAGTGCATACCTTTGGAGTACAAATATCTTTGGATTTTCCCAGTGAAAAAAACTACAATACTCCTTTAATTTGAACCCTTGGATAATATGAGTTAATAGTGCATGTTCTATCTCTATAACTTATTAATCACAATCTTTTAACAATTAATTTTTACAGCCACAGTTATAGCTGGAACATTAACTCATATTGTTTTAATCACAATATTTTAACAATTAATGTTTTAACAATTAATTTTTACAGCCACAGCCTTTTAAGGACTTTTACGAAAATTAGGCCCATCACAATCTTTATTTATTTAGCTAAAATGAAGTCCAATTAGCCCAAAGCCTTGAAGCATAGTCATATTGGGCCTGAATGTTCGGCCCGAGCCTTAGAAGTCAGATTATGACCAAACAAAACCAATTAACTAAAGAATTGCTCTGAACCCTCGGCCGTTAAAAGGCTCGTTTGCGCTTCCCCGTAATCTTAAACCCTAAACCCCTCCCTCAATCTCCATGAAATCTCTGTCGAGATTTCTCCCTCAATTCCGTAGCTAATGGCGAAGATGAAGACCGAGGCCGATCCTTCGAAGAAGAAGAGCAAGAAGAAGAAAACGAAGAATCTGCTGTCAGCCCCAGCGGCCGCCGCCAGGAAATCCTCCAAGCAGCAACAGCAGCAGCAGGCAAAGGCCAATCCTTTCGAGATTATTTGGTCTCGAAAGAAGTTTGATGTCCTAGGAAAGAAGCGGAAGGGCGAAGAACGCCGCGTCGGCCGCGCCAGATCACTCGCCATCGAAAACGTGAGACCTTTTTTCATATTTGTTAGGTTACGGTTTTGTATAGGATTGAGCAGATGAATGATTCGTGGTTGGTTTTGCAGAGGAAGAAAACTCTGCAGCTGGAGTACGGGCAAAGTTCCAAGTCGTCGGTGTTTGTTGACAAGCGAATCGGGGAGAAGGATGATACGTTGGAAGAGTTCGATAAGGATGTCTTACGTCTGCAGCAAGAGCGTCAGGTAACGGCTTTTATATTATTAATTCCATTTTTTCCGATTGCCCAATTGTTTAGCTTGGCATTGGCTGACAGTTAAGAATCGTGTAACATGGTTTTTATTTTTAGAACAAATGTTATGGTTCCTCTAATTTATCATCAATATCTTAATATTCATCACCAAAATGTCTGATTTCTGACACTTGTGTTGTTGAGTTTGCAAAGCACGCAAGCGCAAGCGTCAAAGGTAACATAATTACATTGCATGTAGGGCAAAGTTTTAGATCACAAAGAGACCTCAACTTAGAAAGTGCATACCTTTGGAGTTCAAATATCTTTGGATTTTCCCAGTGAAGAAAACTACAATACTCCTTTAATTTGAACCCTTGGATAATATGAGTTAATAGTGCATGTTCTTTCTCTATAACTTATTAATCACAATGTTTTAACAATTAATTTTTACAGCCACGATTGTCGCTGGAACATTAACTCATATTGTTTTAATCACAATGTTTTAACAATTAACGTTTTAACAATTAATTTTTACAGCCACAGCCTTTTAAGGACTTTTACGAAAATTAGGCCCATCACAATCTTTATTTATTTAGCTAAAATGAAGTCCAATTAGCCCAAAGCCTTGAAGCATAGTCATATTGGGCCTGAATTTCGGCCCGAGCCTTAGAAGTCAGATTATGACCAAACAAAACCAATTAACTAAAGAATTGCTCTGAACCCTCGGCCGTTAAAAGGCTCGTTTGCGCTTCCCCGCAATCTTAAACCCTAAACCCCTCCCTCAATCTCCCTGAAATCTCTGTCGAGATTTCTCCCTCAATTCCGTTGCTAATGGCGAAGACGAAGACCGAGGCCGATCCTTCGAAGAAGAAGAGCAAGAAGAAGAAAACAAAGAATCTGCTGTCAGCCCCAGCGGCCGCCGCCAGGAAATCCTCCAAGCTGCAGCAGCAGCAGGCAAAGGCCAATCCTTTCGAGATTATTTGGTCTCGAAAGAAGTTTGATGTCCTAGGAAAGAAGCGGAAGGGCGAAGAACGCCGCGTCGGCCGCGCCAGATCACTCGCCATCGAAAACGTGAGACCTTTTTTCATATTTGTTAGGTTACGGTTTTGTATAGGATTGAGCAGATGAATGATTCGTGGTGGTTTTGCAGAGGAAGAAAACTCTGCAGCTGGGGTATGACCAAAGTTCCAAGTCGTCGGTGTTTGTTGACAAGCGAATTGGGGAGAAGGATGATACGTTGGAAGAGTTCGATAAGGCTGTCTTACGTCTACAGTGAGAGCGACATGTAACGGCTTTTATATTATTAATTTCATTTTTTCCGATTGCCCAATTGTTTAGCTTGGCATTGGATGACAGTTACGAATCGTGTAACATGGTTTTTATTTTTAGAACAAATGTTATGGTTCCTCCAATTTATCATCAATATCTTAATATTCATCACCAAAATGTCTGATTTCTGACACTTGTGATGTTGAGTTTGCAAAGTACGCAAGCGCAAGTGTCAAGGGTAACATACTTACATTGCATGTGGGGCAAAGTTTTAGATCACAAAGAGGCCTCAACTTAGAAAGTACAAACCTTTGGAGTACAAATATCTTTGGATTTTCCCAGTGAAAAAAACTACAATACTCCTTTAATTTGAACCCTTGGATAATATGAGTGAATAGTGCCTGTTCTATCTCTATAACTTATTAAACACAATGTTTTAACAATTAATTTTTACCGCCACGGTTGTAGCTGGAACATTAACTCATATTGTTTTAATCACAATGTTTTAACAATTAATTTTTACAGCCACAGCCTTTTAAGGACATTTACGAAAATTAGGCCCATCACAATCTTTATTTATTTAGCTAAAATGAAGTCCAATTAGCCCAAAGCCTTGAAGCATAGTCATATTTGGCCTGAATGTTCGGCCCGAGCCTTAGAAGTCAGATTATGACCAAACAAAACCAATTAACTAAAGAATTGCTCTGAACCCTCGGCCGTTAAAAGGCTCGTTTGCGCTTCCCCCGCAATCTTAAACCCTAAACCCCTCCCTCAATCTCCCTGAAATCTCTGTCGAGATTTCTCCCTCAATTCCGTAGCTAATGGCGAAGACGAAGACCGAGGCCGATCCTTCGAAGAAGAAGAGCAAGAAGAAGAAAACGAAGAATCTGTTGTCAGCCCCAGCGGCCGCCACCAGTAAATCCTCCAAGCAGCAGCAGCAGCAGGCAAAGGCCAATCCTTTCGAGATTATTTGGTCTTGAAAGAAGTTTGATGTCCTAGGAAAGAAGCGGAAGGGCGAAGAACGTCGTGTCGGCCGTGCCAGATCACTCGCCATCGAAAACGTGAGAACTTTTTTCTTATTTGTTAGGTTACGGTTTTGTATAGGATTGAGCAGATGAATGATTCGTGGTTGGTTTTGCAGAGGAAGAAAACTCTGCAGCTGGAGTACGAGCAAAGTTCCACGTCGTCGGTGTTTGTTGACAAGCGAATTGGGGAGAAGGATACGTTGGAAGAGTTCGATAAGGCTGTCTGACGACTGTAGCGAGAGCGGCATGTAGCGTCTTTTATATTATTAATTCCATTTTTTCCGATTGCCCAATTGTTTAGCTTGGCATTGGCTGATAGTTAAGAATCGTGTAACATGGTTTTTATTTTTAGAACAAATGTTATGGTTCCTCTAATTTATCATCAATATCTTAATATTCATCACCAAAATGTCTGATTTCTGACACTTGTGTTGTTGAGTTTGCAAAGCACGCAAGCGCATGCGTCAAGGGTAACATAATTACATTGCATGTGGGGCAAAGTTTTAGATCACAAAGAGACCTCAACTTAGAAAGTGCATACCTTTGGAGTTCAAATATCTTTGGATTTTCCCAGTGAAAAAAACTACAATACTCCATTAATTTGAACCCTTGGATAATATGAGTTAATAGTGCATGTTCTTTCTCTATAACTTATTAATCACAATGTTTTAACAATTAATTTTTACAGCCACGATTGTCGCTGGAACATTAACTCATATTGTTTTAATCACAATGTTTTAACAATTAACGTTTTAACAATTAATTTTTACAGCCACAGCCTTTTAAGGACTTTTACGAAAATTAGGCCCATCACAATCTTTATTTATTTAGCTAAAATGAAGTCCAATTAGCCCAAAGCCTTGAAGCATAGTCATATTGGGCCTGAATTTCGGCCCGAGCCTTAGAAGTCAGATTATGACCAAACAAAACCAATTAACTAAAGAATTGCTCTGAACCCTCGGCCGTTAAAAGGCTCGTTTGCGCTTCCCCGCAATCTTAAACCCTAAACCCCTCCCTCAATCTCCCTGAAATATCTGTCGAGATTTCTCCCTCAATTCCGTTGCTAATGGCGAAGACGAAGACCGAGGCCGATCCTTCGAAGAAGAAGAGCAAGAAGAAGAAAACAAAGAATCTGCTGTCAGCCCCAGCGGCCGCCGCCAGGAAATCCTCCAAGCTGCAGCAGCAGCAGGCAAAGGCCAATCCTTTCGAGATTATTTGGTCTCGAAAGAAGTTTGATGTCCTAGGAAAGAAGCGGAAGGGCGAAGAACGCCGCGTCGGCCGCGCCAGATCACTCACCATCGAAAACGTGAGACCTTTTTTCATATTTGTTAGGTTACGGTTTTGTATAGGATTGAGCAGATGAATGATTCGTGGTTGGTTTTGCAGAGGAAGAAAACTCTGCAGCTGGAGTACGAGCAAAGTTCCACGTCGTCGGTGTTTGTTGACAAGCTAATTGGGGAGAAGGATGATACGTTGGAAGAGTTCGATAAGGCTGTCTGACGTCTGCAGCGAGAGCGGCAGGTAACGGCTTTTATATTATTAATTCCATTTTTTCCGATTGCCCAATTGTTTAGCTTGGCATTGGCTGACAGTTAAGAATCGTGTAACATGGTTTTTATTTTTAGAACAAATGTTATGGTTCCTCTAATTTATCATCAATATCTTAATATTCATCACCAAAATGTCTGATTTCTGACACTTGTGCTGTTGAGTTTGCAGAGCACGCAAGCGCAAGCGTCAAGGGTAACATACTTAAATTGCATGTGGGGCAAAGTTTTAGATCACAAAGAGACCTCAACTTAGAAAGTGCATACCATTGGTGTACACATATCTTTGGATTTTCCCTGTGAAAAAAACTACAATACTAACCCTTGGATAATATGAGTTAATAGTGCATGTTCTATCTCTATAACTTATTAATCATAATGTTTTAACAATTAATTTTAACAGCCATGGTTGTAGCTGGAACATTAACTCATATTGTTTTAATCACAATGTTTTAACAATTAATGTTTTAACAATTAATTTTTACAACCACAGCCTTTTAAGGAATTTTACGAAAATTAGGCCCATCACAATCTTTATTTATTTAGCTAAAATGAAGTCCAATTAGCCCAAAGCCTTGAAGCATAGTCATATTGGGCCTGAATGTTCGGCCCGAGCCTTAGAAGTCAGATTATGACCAAACAAAACCAATTAACTAAAGAATTGCTTTGAACCCTCGGCCGTTAAAATGCTCATTTACGCTTCCCCCGCAATCTTAAACCCTAAACCCCTCCCTCAATCTCCCTGAAATTTCTGTCGAGATTTCTCCCTCAATTCCGTAGCTAATGGCGAAGACGAAGACCGAGGCCGATCCTTCAAAGAAGAAGACCAAGAAGAATAAAACAAAGAATCTGCTGTCAGCCACAGCGGCCGCCGCCAGGAAATCCTCCAAGCAGCAGCAGCAGCAGGCAAAGGCCAATCCTTTCGAGATTATTTGGTCTCGAAAGAAGTTTGATGTCCTAGGAAAGAAGCGGAAGGGCGAAGAACGCCGTGTCGGTCGCGCCAGATCACTCGCCATCGAAAACGTGAGACCTTTTTTCATATTTGTTAGGTTACGGTTTTGTATAGGATTGAGCAGATGAATGATTCGTGGTTGGTTTTGCAGAGGAAGAAAACTCTGCAGCTGGAGTACGACCAAAGTTCCAAGTCGTCGGTGTTTGTTGATAAGCGAATTGGGGAGAAGGATGATACGTTGGAAGAGTTCGATAAGGCTGTCTTACGTCTGCAGCGAGAGCGGCAGGTAACGGCTTTTATATTATTAATTCCATTTTTTCCGATTGCCCAATTGTTTAGCTTGGCATTGGCTGACAGTTAAGATTCGTGTGACATGGTTTTTATTTTTAGAACAAATGTTATGGTTCCTCCAATTTATCATCAATATCTTAATATTCATCACCAAAATGTCTGATTTCTGACACTTGTGCTGTTGAGTTTGCATAGCACGCAAGCGCAAGCGTCAAGGGTAACATACTTACATTGCATGTGGGGCAAAGTTTTAGATCACAAAGAGACCTCAACTTAGAAAGTGCATACCTTTGGTGTACACATATCTTTGGATTTTCCCAGTAAAAAAAACTACAATACTAACCCTTGGATAATATGAGTTAATAGTGCCGGCTCTATCTCTATAACTTACTAATCACAATGTTTTAACAATTAATTTTAACAGCCATGGTTGTAGCTGGAACATTAACTCATATTGTTTTAATCACAATGTTTTAACAATTAATGTTTTAACAATTAATTTTTACAGCCACAGCCTTTTAAGGACTTTTACGAAAATTAGGCCCGTCACAATCTTTATTTATTTAGCTAAAATGAAGTCCAATTAGCCCAAAGCCTTGAAGCATAGTCATATTGGGCCTGAATGTTCGGCCCGAGCCTTAGAAGTCAGATTATGACCAACTAAAACTAATTAACTAAAGAATTGCTCTGAACCCCCGTCCGTTAAAAGGCTCGTTTACGCTTCCCCCGTAATCTTAAACCCTAAGCCCCTCCCTCAATCTCCCTGAAATCTCTGTCGAGATTTCTCCCTCAATTCTGTGGCTAATGGCGAAGACGAAGACTGAGGCCGATCCTTCGAAGAAGAAGAGAAAGAAGAATAAAACAAAGAATCTGCTGCCAGCCCCAGCGGCCGCCGCCAGGAAATCCTCCAAGCAGCAGCAGCAACAGGCAAAGGCCAATCCTTTCGACATTATTTGGTCTCGAAAGAAGTTTGATGTCCTAGGAAAGAAGCGGAAGGGCGAAGAACGCCGCGTCAGCCGCGCCAGATCACTCGCCATCGAAAACGTGAGACCTTTTTTCATATTTGTTATATTGCGATTTTGTATAGGATTTAGCAGATGAATGATTCGTGGTTGGTTTTGCAGAGGAAGAAAACTCTGCAGCTGGAGTACGAGCAAAGTTCCACGTCGTCGGTGTTTGTTGACAAGCTAATTGGGGAGAAGGATGATACGTTGGAAGAGTTCGATAAGGCTGTCTGACGTCTGCAGCGAGAGCGGCAGGTAACGGCTTTTATATTATTAATTCCATTTTTTCCGATTGCCCAATTGTTTAGCTTGGCATTGGCTGACAGTTAAGAATCGTGTAACATGGTTTTTATTTTTAGAACAAATGTTATGGTTCCTCGAATTTATCATCAATATCTTAATATTCATCACCAAAATGTCTGATTTCTGACACTTGTGCTGTTGAGATTGTAAAGCATGCAAGCGCAAGCGTCAAGGGTAACATACTTACATTGCATGTGGGGCAAAGTTTTAGATCACAAAGAGACCTCAACTTAGAAAGTGCATACCTTTGGAGTACAAATATCTTTGGATTTTCCCAGTGAAAAAAACTACAATACTCCTTTAATTTGAACCCTTGGATAATATGAGTTAATAGTGCTTGTTCTATCTCTATAACTTATTAATCACAATGTTTTAACAATTAATTTTTACAGCCACGGTTGTAGCTGGAACATTAACTCATATTGTTTTAATCACAATGTTTTAACAATTAATTTTTACAGCCACAGCCTTTTAAGGACTTTTACGAAAATTAGGCACATCACAATCTTTATTTATTTAGCTAAAATGAAGTCCAATTAGCCCAAAGCCTTGAAGCATAGTCATATTGGGCCTGAATGTTCGGCCCGAGCCTTAGAAGTCAGATTATGACCAAACAAAACCAATTAACTAAAGAATTGCTCTGAACCCTCGGTCGTTAAAAGGCTCGTTTACGCTTCCCCCGCAATCTTAAACCCTAAACCCCTACCTCAATCTCCCTGAAATATCTGTCGAGATTTCTCCCTCAATTCCGTAGCTAATGGCGAAGACGAAGACCGAGGCCGATCGTTCGAAGAAGAAGAGCAAGAAGAAGAAAACGAAGAATCTGTTGTCAGCCCCAGCGGCCGCCGCCAGGAAATCCTCCAAGCAGCAGCAGCAGCAGGCAAAGGCCAATCCTTTCGAGATTATTTGGTCTCGAAAGAAGTTTGATGTCCTAGGAAAGAAGTGGAAGGGCGAAGAACGTCGCGTCGACCGCGCCCGATCACTCTCCATCGAAAACGTGAGACCTTTTTTCATATTTGTTAGGTTACGGTTTTGTATAGGATTGAGCAGATGAATGATTCGTGGTTGGTTTTGCAGAGGAAGAAAACTCTGCAGCTGGAGTACGAGCAAAGTTCCAAGTCGTCGGTGTTTGTTGACAAGCGAATTGGGGAGAAGGATGATACGTTGGAAGAGTTCGATAAGGTTTTTGTAATGCCCTACAAGCTACTGCACAAGTACTAGAGGGGGGGTGAATAGTACTTTAAAAATAACAAGGAGTATAATTCCTAATTATAGTGCAAACAACCACCAAATCAATTTGTGGAAGCTTAAATTGAAGACAACAACAAAATTAACAATGCTAACAATAGAATGTTACTGGGTTCGGATCCACCCAAGTCTCCCCGACTTGTACCCGGTGATCCTACGTCCCAACCACCCGGATCCCCTCCGGATACTTGAGTTAGAAACCCTAACTCAAGATTTCCACTATGAAATACTTGTGAAAAACCTCCACAAGTCAAATCATACAAAATGTAATTTGTGACTCCCACAACCCGGGATCACAACCACACTCTCACAACCGAGAGTGAAACTTACAATTCAAATATGAAATGAAATAAGAAAACTTCTTACCGAACAAAATACCTATGCCTTGAGTATTACTTACGAATTAGGGCAAGGATGATTTTGAGGAAGAAGTGGCAACAAACCCTAGCTCCAAGATGTAGATCAGCGATGGAGAGCTTTGGGGATGTTGGTGACCTAGAATCAAGCACTTGGCTTGAAAGGCTTCACACTCAATGAATCTCTCTTTGGAAGTAAGAGTGAGGAGAGATTATTGAATGTAATGAATGAGCTTTGAATGAGCTTGGAATGATTTCTCTTGATCTCTAAACTTGCAATAATATCAGCCTTGGCAGCAATGAATACAGCCCATCAAGTATATATAGGATAGAGGAGAGAGAGAAAGAAATTCGAGTCATTAAATGCTCCAACGGCTCTTTTCTGAACCCAACTAGTCGGTCAAAGAACAACCACCGACCGACTAGTTCATCAACTAGTCGGTCGGTCAATTAACGCAAACCGACTAATGAGTGAACAGAGAAAAGATCAAAGCACAGACATAAGGAACTAGTCGGTCCAAGAAGAGTAGCTGACCGACTAGTTTCACAACTAGTCGGTCGGTTACTCAACTGAGACCGACTAATAGATAAAACTGAAGTCTGAGCTAGGAATAGACTTAGTCGGTCCAAGAACAAATGTTGACCGACTAATTCACCAACTAGTCGGTCACCAAATGAACATAGACCGACTAACCATAAACAGTAAGTATGGTGAAAAATTTGGTATGTACAGTAAACTAAACTAGTCGGTCCAAGAAGGAAAGTTGACCGACTAGTTCATCAACTAGTCGGTCGATCAATGAACACAGACCGACTAATGATAAACAGTAGCTTAGGTTCAAAAGTGCATGTACAGAGAAAGCTCAACTAGTCGGTCACAGAAGCATCACTGACCGAATAGTTCACAAACTAGTCGGTCGGTGAGTCAACTTAGACCGACTAACTGTAAACAGTAAAGAGCTAAGAATTAACTGACTGAAACTACTCGGTCCAAGAAGCTTTGCCGACCGACTAGATCACCATCTAGTCGGTCAGTTCTTCTTTTTGAACCAACTAACATGTACAAGAAGTCCCGAATCGAAGCGCAAAGCTTCGGGAAGAATTGTATGGACTTCTACTAAGATCCTAGAGCTAAGATATGAGCGTTATGAAGATTTAAACCGTAAGACCTACTCAAGGCTTAACATTCTACGAAAGAAGCTTAAAGACTATAAATAAAACTTGACGATACCGTCTTCAATAGCTTCAATCGAATCTTCATGACTTCTAAATTGGTCCATAAGCTTCAACGAAGCTTTAGGCATACGATCACGTGCTTTGAGAAGTCTTGAGACGTCGTAACTGATATTCTTATGAATTTGGCGACGATCTCCATAACTGCGCTCACAAAGTGTTAGTTCACGTTATATTTATATTTGTTCATCATCCAAAACCAAATCCGGGGAGTCCAATATCCAACAGTTGTCTTACGTCTGCAGCGAGAGCGGCAGGTAACGGCTTTTATATTATTAATTCCATTTTTTTCGATTGCCCAATTGTTTAGCTTGGCATTGGCTGACAGTTAAGAATCGTGTAACATTGGATTTATTTTTAGAACAAATGTTATGGTTCCTCCAATTAATCATCAATATCTTAATATTAATCACCAAAATGTCTGATTTCTGACACTTGTGCTGTTGAGTTTGCAGAGCACGCAAGCGCAAGCGTCAAGGGTAACATACTTACATTGCATGTGGGGCAAAGTTTTAGATCACAAAGAGACCTCAACTTAGAAAGTGCATACCTTTGGTGTACACATATCTTTGGATTTTCCCAGTGAAAAAAACTACAATACTAACCCTGGGATAATATGAGTTAATAGTGCCTGTTCTATCTCTATAACTAATTAATCACAATGTTTTAACAATTAATTTTTACAGCCATGGTTGTAGCTGGAACATTAACTCATATTGTTTTAATCACAATGTTTTAACAATTAATGTTTTAACAATTAATTTTTACAGCCACAGCCTTTTAAGGACTTTTACGAAAATTAGGCCCATCACAATCTTTATTTATTTAGCTAAAATGAAGTCCAATTAGCCCAAAGCCTTGAAGGATAGTCATATTGGGCCTGAATGTTCGGCCCGAGCCTTAGAAGTCAGATTATGACCAAACAAAACCAATTAACTAAAGAATTGCTCTGAACCCTCGGTCGTTAAAAGGCTCGTTTGCGCTTCCCCGCAATCTTAAACCCTAAACCCCTCCCTCAATCTCCCTGAAATCTCCGTCGAGATTTCTCCATCAATTCCGTAGCTAATGGCAAAGATGAAGACCGAGGCCGATCCTTCGAAGAAGAAGAGCAAGAAGAAGAAAATGAAGAATCTGCTGTCAGCCCCAGCGGCCGCCGCCAGGAAATCCTCCAAGCAGCAGCAGCAGCAGGCAAAGGCCAATCCTTTCGAGATTATTTGGTCTCGAAAGAAGTTTGATGTCCAAGGAAAGAAGCAGAAGGGCGAAGAATGCCGCGTCGGCCGCGCCAGATCACTCGCCATCGAAAACGTTAGACCTTTTTTCATATTTGTTAGGTTACGGTTTTGTATAGGATTGAGCAGATGAATGATTCGTGGTTGGTTTTGCATAGGAAGAAAACTCTGCAGCTGGAGTACGAGCAAAGTTCCACGTCGTCGGTGTTTGTTGGCAAGCGAATTGGGGAGAAGGATGATACGTTGGAAGAGTTCGATAAGGCTGTCTTACGTCTGTAGCGAGAGCTGCAGGTAACGACTTTTATATTATTAATTCCATTTTTTCGATTGCCCAATTGTTTAGCTTGGCATTGGCTGACAGTTAAGAATCGTGTAACATGGGTTTTATTTTTAGAACAAATGTTATGGTTCCTCCAATTTATCATCAATATCTTAATATTCATCACCAAAATGTCTGATTTCTGACACTTGTGCTGTTGAGTTTGCAAAGCATGCAAGCGCAAGCGTCAAGGGTAACATACTTAAATTGCATGTGGGGCAAAGTTTTAGATCACAAAGAGACCTCAACTTAGAAAGTGCATACCTTTGGAGTACAAATATCTTTGGATTTTCCCAGTGAAAAAAACTACAATACTCCTTTAATTTGAACCCTTGGATAATATGAGTTAATAGTGCCTGTTCTATCTCTATAACTTATTAATCACATTGTTTTAACAATTAATTTTTACAGCCACGGTTGTAGCTGGAACATTAACTCATATTGTTTTAATCACAATGTTTTAACAATTAATGTTTTAACAATTAATTTTTACAGCCACAGCCTTTTAAGGACTTTTACGAAAATTAGGCCCATCACAATCTTTATTTATTTAGCTAAAATGAAGTCCAATTAGCCCAAAGCCTTGAAGGATAGTCATATTGGTCCTGAATGTTCGGCCCGAGCCTTAGAAGTCAGATTATGACCAAACAAAACCAATTAACTAAAGAATTGCTCTGAACCCTCGGCCGTTAAAAGACTCGTTTGCGCTTCCCCGTAATCTTAAACCCTAAACCCCTCCCTCAATCTCCCTGAAATATCTGTCGAGATTTCTCCCTCAATTCCGTAGCTAATGGCGAAGAAGAAGACCGAGGCCGATCCTTCGAAGAAGAAGAGCAAGAAGAAGAAAACGAAGAATCTACTGTCAGCCCCAGCGGCCGCCGCCAGGAAATCCTCCAAGCAGCAGCAGCAGCAGGCAAAGGCCAATCCTTTCGAGATTATTTGGTCTCGAAAGAAGTTTGATGTCCTAGGAAAGAAGCGGAAGGGCGAAGAATGCCGCGTCGGCCGCGCCAGATCACTCGCCATCAAAAACGTGAGACCTTTTTTCATATCTGTTAGGTTACGGGTTTGTATAGGATTGAGCAGATGAATGATTCGTGGTTGGTTTTGCAGAGGAAGAAAACTCTGCAGCTGGAGTACGAGCAAAGTTCCTCGTCGTCGGTGTTTGTTGGCAAGCGAATTGGGGAGAAGGATGATACGTTGGAAGAGTTCGATAAGGCTGTCTTACGTCTGTAGCGAGAGCTGCAGGTAACGACTTTTATATTATTAATTCCATTTTTTCGATTGCCTAATTGTTTACCTTGGCATTGGCTGACAGTTAAGAATCGTGTAACATGGGTTTTATTTTTAGAACAAATGTTATGGTTCCTCCAATTTATCATCAATATCTTAATATTCATCACCAAAATGTCTGATTTCTGACACTTGTGCTGTTGAGTTTGCAAAGCATGCAAGCGCAAGCGTCAAGGGTAACATACTTAAATTGCATGTGGGGCAAAGTTTTAGATCACAAAGAGACCTCAACTTAGAAAGTGCATACCTTTGGAGCACAAATATCTTTGGATTTTCCCAGTGAAAAAAACTACAATACTCCTTTAATTTGAACCCTTGGATAATATGAGTTAATAGTGCCTGTTCTATCTCTATAACTTATTAATCACATTGTTTTAACAATTAATTTTTACAGCCACGGTTGTAGTTGGAACATTAACTCATATTGTTTTAATCACAATGTTTTAACAATTAATGTTTTAACAATTAATTTTTACAGCCACAGCCTTTTAAGGACTTTTACGAAAATTAGGCCCATCACAATCTTTATTTATTTAGCTAAAATGAAGTCCAATTAGCCCAAAGCCTTGAAGCATAGTCATATTGGGCCTGAATGTTCGGCCCGAGCCTTAGAAGTCAGATTATGACCAAACAAAACCAATTAACTAAAGAATTGCTCTGAACCCTCGGCCGTTAAAAGGCTCGTTTGCGCTTCCCCCGCAATCTTAAACCCTAAACCCCTCCCTCAATCTCCCTGAAATCTCTGTCGAGATTTCTCCCTCAATTCCGTAGCTAATGGCGAAGACGAAGACCGAGGCCGATCCTTCAAAGAAGAAGAGCAATAAGGAGAAAACGAAGAATCTGCTGTCAGCCCCAGCGGCCGCCGCCAGGAAATCCTCCAAGCAGCAGCAGCAGCAGGCAAAGGCCAATCCTTTCGAGATTATTTGGTCTCGAAAGAAGTTTGATGTCCTAGAAAAGAAGCGGAAGGGTGAAGAACGCCGCGTCGGCCGCGCCAGATCACTCGCCATCGAAAATGTGAGACCTTTTTTCATATTTGTTAGGTTACGGGTTTGTATAGGATTGAGCAGATGAAGGACTCGCGGTTGGTTTTGCAGAGGAAGAAAACTCTGCAGTTGGAGTAAGAGCAAAGTTCCAAGTCATCGGTGTTTGTTGACAAGCGAATTGGGGAGAAGGATGATACGTTGGAAGAGTTCGATAAGGCTGTCTTATGTCTACAGCGAGAGCGGTAAGTAACGGCTTTTATATTATTAATTCCATTTTTTCCGATTGCCCAATTGTTTAGCTTGGCATTGGCTGACAGTTAAGAATCGTGTAACATGGTTTTTATTTTTAGAACAAATGTTATGGTTCCTCCAATTTATCATCAATATCTTAATATTCATCACCTAAATGTCTGATTTCTGACACTTGTGCTGTTGAGTTTGCAGAGCACGCAAACGCAAGCGTCAAGGGTAACATACGTACAGTGCATGTGGGGCAAAGTTTTATATCACAAAGAGACCTCAACTTAGAAAGTGCATACCTTTGGAGTACAAATATCTTTGGATTTTCCCAGTTAAAAAACTACAATACTCCTTTAATTTGAACCCTTGGATAATATGAGTTAATAGTGCCTGTTCTATCTCTATAACTTTTTAATTACAATGTTTAAACTATTAATTTTTACAGCCATGGTTGTAGCTGGAACATTAACTCATATTGTTTTAATCAGAATGTTTTAACAATTAATGTTTTAACAATTAATTTTTACAGCCACAGCCTTTTAAGGACTTTTACGAAAATTAGGCACATCACAATCTTTATTTATTTAGCTAAAATGAAGTCCAATTAGCCCAAAGCCTTGAAGCAAAGTCATATTGGGCCTGAATGTTCGGCCCGAGCGTTAGAAGTCAGATTATGACCAAACTAAACCAATTAACTAAAGAATTGCTCTGAACCCTCGGCCGTTAAAAGGCTCGTTTGCGCTTCCCCCGCAATCTTAATCCCTAAACCCCTCCCTCAATCTCCCTGAAATCTCTGTCGAGATTTCTCCCTCAATTCCGTAGCTAATGGCGAAGAAGAAGACCGAGGCCGATCCTTCGAAGAAGAAGAGCAAGAAGAAGAAAACGAAGAATCTGCTGTCAGCCCCAGCGGCCGCCGCCAGGAAATCCTCCAAGCAGCAGCAGCAGCAAGCAAGCAAAGGCCAATCCTTTCGAGATTATTTGGTCTCCAAAAAAAAGTTTGATGTCCTAGGAAAGAAGCGGAAGGGCGAAGAACGCCGCGTCGGCCGCGCCAGATCACTCGCCATCGAAAACGTGAGACCTTTTTTCATATTTGTTAGGTTACGGTTTTGTATAGGATTGAGCAGACGAATGATTCGTGGTTGGTTTTGCAGAGGAAGAAAACTCTGCAGCTCGAGTACGAGCAAAGTTCCACGTCATCGGTGTTTGTTGACAAGCGAATTGGGGATAAGGATGATACGTTGGAAGAGTTCGATAAGGCTGTCTTACGTCTGTAGCGAGAGCGGCAGGTAACGGCTTTTATATTATTAATTCCATTTTTTCCGATTGCCCAATTGTTTAGCTTGGCATTGGCTGACAGTTAAGAATCGTGTGACATGGTTTTTATTTTTAGAACAAATGTTATGGTTCCTCTAATTTATCATAAATATCTTAATATTCATCACCAAAATGACAGATTTCTGACACTTGTGCTGTTGAGTTTGCAGAGCACGCAAGCGCAAGCGTCAAGGGTAACATACTTAAATTGCATGTGGGGCAAAGTTTTAGATCACAAAGAGACCTCAACTTAGAAAGTGCATACCATTGGTGTACACATATCTTTGGATTTTCCCTGTGAAAAAAACTACAATACTAACCCTTGGATAATATGAGTTAATAGTGCATGTTCTATCTCTATAACTTATTAATCACAATGTTTTAACAATTAATTTTAACAGCCATGGTTGTAGCTGGAACATTAACTCATATTGTTTTAATCACAATGTTTTAACAATTAATGTTTTAACAATTAATTTTTACAACCACAGCCTTTTAAGGAATTTTACGAAAATTAGGCCCATCACAATCTTTATTTATTTAGCTAAAATGAAGTCCAATTAGCCCAAAGCCTTGAAGCATAGTCATATTGGGCCTGAATGTTCGGCCCGAGCCTTAGAAGTCAGATTATGACCAAACAAAACCAATTAACTAAAGAATTGCTTTGAACCCTCGGCCGTTAAAATGCTCATTTACGCTTCCCCCGCAATCTTAAACCCTAAACCCCTCCCTCAATCTCCCTGAAATTTCTGTCGAGATTTCTCCCTCAATTCCGTAGCTAATGGCGAAGACGAAGACCGAGGCCGATCCTTCAAAGAAGAAGAGCAAGAAGAATAAAACAAAGAATCTGCTGTCAGCCACAGCGGCCGCCGCCAGGAAATCCTCCAAGCAGCAGCATCAGCAGGCAAAGGCCAATCCTTTCGAGATTATTTGGTCTCGAAAGAAGTTTGATGTCCTAGGAAAGAAGCGGAAGGGCGAAGAACGCCGCGTCGGCCGCGCCAGATCACTCGCCATCGAAAACGTGAGACCTTTTTTCATATTTGTTAGGTTACGGTTTTGTATAGGATTGAGCAGATGAATGATTCGTGGTTGGTTTTGCAGAGGAAGAAAACTCTGCAGCTGGAGTACGAGCAAAGTTCCAAGTCGTCGGTGTTTGTTGATAAGCGAATTGGGGAGAAGGATGATACGTTGGAAGAGTTCGATAAGGCTGTCTTACGTCTGCAGCGAGAGCGGCAGGTAACGGCTTTTATATTATTAATTCCATTTTTTCCGATTGCCCAATTGTTTAGCTTGGCATTGGCTGACAGTTAAGATTCGTGTGACATGGTTTTTATTTTTAGAACAAATGTTATGGTTCCTCCAATTTATCATCAATATCTTAATATTCATCACCAAAATGTCTGATTTCTGACACTTGTGCTGTTGAGTTTGCATAGCACGCAAGCGCAAGCGTCAAGGGTAACATACTTACATTGCATGTGGGGCAAAGTTTTAGATCACAAAGAGACCTCAACTTAGAAAGTGCATACCTTTGGTGTACACATATCTTTGGATTTTCCCAGTGAAAAAAACTACAATACTAACCCTTGGATAATATGAGTTAATAGTGCCGGCTCTATCTCTATAACTTACTAATCACAATGTTTTAACAATTAATTTTAACAGCCATGGTTGTAGCTGGAACATTAACTCATATTGTTTTAATCACAATGTTTTAACAATTAATGTTTTAACAATTAATTTTTACAGCCACAGCCTTTTAAGGACTTTTACGAAAATTAGGCCCGTCACAATCTTTATTTATTTAGCTAAAATGAAGTCCAATTAGCCCAAAGCCTTGAAGCATAGTCATATTGGGCCTGAATGTTCGGCCCGAGCCTTAGAAGTCAGATTATGACCAACTAAAACTAATTAACTAAAGAATTGCTCTGAACCCCCGTCCGTTAAAAGGCTCGTTTACGCTTCCCCCGTAATCTTAAACCCTAAGCCCCTCCCTCAATCTCCCTGAAATCTCTGTCGAGATTTCTCCCTCAATTCTGTGGCTAATGGCGAAGACGAAGACCGAGGCCGATCCTTCGAAGAAGAAGAGAAAGAAGAATAAAACAAAGAATCTGCTGCCAGCCCCAGCGGCCGCCGCCAGGAAATCCTCCAAGCAGCAGCAGCAACAGGCAAAGGCCAATCCTTTCGACATTATTTGGTCTCGAAAGAAGTTTGATGTCCTAGGAAAGAAGCGGAAGGGCGAAGAACGCCGCGTCAGCCGCGCCAGATCACTCGCCATCGAAAACGTGAGACCTTTTTTCATATTTGTTATATTGCGGTTTTGTATAGGATTTAGCAGATGAATGATTCGTGGTTGGTTTTGCAGAGGAAGAAAACTCTGCAGCTGGAGTACGAGCAAAGTTCCACGTCGTCGGTGTTTGTTAACAAGCGAATTGGGGAGAAGGATGATACGTTGGAAGAGTTCGATAAGGATGTCTTACGTCAGTAGCGAGAGCGACAGGTAACGGCTTTTATATTATTAATTCCATTTTTTCTGATTGCTCAATTGTTTAGCTTGGCATTGGATGACAGTTAAGAATCATGTAACATGGTTTTTATTTTTAGAACAAATGTTATGGTTCCTCCAATTTATCATCAATATCTTAATATTCATCACCAAAATGTCTTATTTCTGACACTTGTGCTATTGAGATTGTAAAGCATGCAAGCGCAAGCGTCAAGGGTAACATACTTACATTGCATGTGGGGCAAAGTTTTAGATCACAAAGAGACCTCAACTTAGAAAGTGCATACCTTTGGAGTACAAATATCTTTGGATTTTCCCAGTGAAAAAAACTACAATACTCCTTTAATTTGAACCCTTGGATAATATGAGTTAATAGTGCTTGTTCTATCTCTATAACTTATTAATCACAATGTTTTAACAATTAATTTTTACAGCCACGGTTGTAGCTGGAACATTAACTCATATTGTTTTAATCACAATGTTTTAACAATTAATTTTTACAGCCACAGCCTTTTAAGGACTTTTACGAAAATTAGGCACATCACAATCTTTATTTATTTAGCTAAAATGAAGTCCAATTAGCCCAAAGCCTTGAAGCATAGTCATATTGGGCCTGAATGTTCGGCCCGAGCCTTAGAAGTCAGATTATGACCAAACAAAACCAATTAACTAAAGAATTGCTCTGAACCCTCGGTCGTTAAAAGGCTCGTTTACGCTTCCCCCGCAATCTTAAACCCTAAACCCCTACCTCAATCTCCCTGAAATATCTGTCGAGATTTCTCCCTCAATTCCGTAGCTAATGGCGAAGACGAAGACCGAGGCCGATCGTTCGAAGAAGAAGAGCAAGAAGAAGAAAACGAAGAATCTGTTGTCAGCCCCAGCGGCCGCCGCCAGGAAATCCTCCAAGCAGCAGCAGCAGCAGGCAAAGGCCAATCCTTTCGAGATTATTTGGTCTCGAAAGAAGTTTGATGTCCTAGGAAAGAAGTGGAAGGGCGAAGAACGTCGCGTCGACCGCGCCCGATCACTCGCCATCGAAAACGTGAGACCTTTTTTCATATTTGTTAGGTTACGGTTTTGTATAGGATTGAGCAGATGAATGATTCGTGGTTGGTTTTGCAGAGGAAGAAAACTCTGCAGCTGGAGTACGAGCAAAGTTCCAAGTCGTCGGTGTTTGTTGACAAGCGAATTGGGGAGAAGGATGATACGTTGGAAGAGTTCGATAAGGTTTTTGTAATGCCCTACAAGCTACTGCACAAGTACTAGAGGGGGGGTGAATAGTACTTTAAAAATAACAAGGAGTATAATTCCTAATTATAGTGCAAACAACCACCAAATCAATTTGTGGAAGCTTAAATTGAAGACAACAACAAAATTAACAATGCTAACAATAGAATGTTACTGGGTTCGGATCCACCCAAGTCTCCCCGACTTGTACCCGGTGATCCTACGTCCCAACCACCCGGATCCCCTCCGGATACTTGAGTTAGAAACCCTAACTCAAGATTTCCACTATGAAATACTTGTGAAAAACCTCCACAAGTCAAATCATACAAAATGTAATTTGTGACTCCCACAACCCGGGATCACAACCACACTCTCACAACCGAGAGTGAAACTTACAATTCAAATATGAAATGAAATAAGAAAACTTCTTACCGAACAAAATACCTATGCCTTGAGTATTACTTACGAATTAGGGCAAGGATGATTTTGAGGAAGAAGTGGCAACAAACCCTAGCTCCAAGATGTAGATCAGCGATGGAGAGCTTTGGGGATGTTGGTGACCTAGAATCAAGCACTTGGCTTGAAAGGCTTCACACTCAATGAATCTCTCTTTGGAAGTAAGAGTGAGGAGAGATTATTGAATGTAATGAATGAGCTTTGAATGAGCTTGGAATGATTTCTCTTGATCTCTAAACTTGCAATAATATCAGCCTTGGCAGCAATGAATGCAGCCCATCAAGTATATATAGGATAGAGGAGAGAGAGAAAGAAATTCGAGTCATTAAATGCTCCAACGGCTCTTTTCTGAACCCAACTAGTCGGTCAAAGAACAACCACCGACCGACTAGTTCATCAACTAGTCGGTCGGTCAATTAACGCAAACCGACTAATGAGTGAACAGAGAAAAGATCAAAGCACAGACATAAGGAACTAGTCGGTCCAAGAAGAGTAGCTGACCGACTAGTTTCACAACTAGTCGGTCGGTTACTCAACTGAGACCGACTAATAGATAAAACTGAAGTCTGAGCTAGGAATAGACTTAGTCGGTCCAAGAACAAATGTTGACCGACTAATTCACCAACTAGTCGGTCACCAAATGAACATAGACCGACTAACCATAAACAGTAAGTATGGTGAAAAATTTGGTATGTACAGTAAACTAAACTAGTCGGTCCAAGAAGGAAAGTTGACCGACTAGTTCATCAACTAGTCGGTCGATCAATGAACACAGACCGACTAATGATAAACAGTAGCTTAGGTTCAAAAGTGCATGTACAGAGAAAGCTCAACTAGTCGGTCACAGAAGCATCACTGACCGAATAGTTCACAAACTAGTCGGTCGGTGAGTCAACTTAGACCGACTAACTGTAAACAGTAAAGAGCTAAGAATTAACTGACTGAAACTACTCGGTCCAAGAAGCTTTGCCGACCGACTAGATCACCATCTAGTCGGTCAGTTCTTCTTTTTGAACCAACTAACATGTACAAGAAGTCCCGAATCGAAGCGCAAAGCTTCGGGAAGAATTGTATGGACTTCTACTAAGATCCTAGAGCTAAGATATGAGCGTTATGAAGATTTAAACCGTAAGACCTACTCAAGGCTTAACATTCTACGAAAGAAGCTTAAAGACTATAAATAAAACTTGACGATACCGTCTTCAATAGCTTCAATCGAATCTTCATGACTTCTAAATTGGTCCATAAGCTTCAACGAAGCTTTAGGCATACGATCACGTGCTTTGAGAAGTCTTGAGACGTCGTAATTGATATTCTTATGAATTTGGCGACGATCTCCATAACTGCGCTCACAAAGTGTTAGTTCACGTTATATTTATATTTGTTCATCATCCAAAACCAAATCCGGGGAGTCCAATATCCAACAGTTGTCTTACGTCTGCAGCGAGAGCGGCAGGTAACGGCTTTTATATTATTAATTCCATTTTTTTCGATTGCCCAATTGTTTAGCTTGGCATTGGCTGACAGTTAAGAATCGTGTAACATTGGATTTATTTTTAGAACAAATGTTATGGTTCCTCCAATTAATCATCAATATCTTAATATTAATCACCAAAATGTCTGATTTCTGACACTTGTGCTGTTGAGTTTGCAGAGCACGCAAGCGCAAGCGTCAAGGGTAACATACTTACATTGCATGTGGGGCAAAGTTTTAGATCACAAAGAGACCTCAACTTAGAAAGTGCATACCTTTGGTGTACACATATCTTTGGATTTTCCCAGTGAAAAAAACTACAATACTAACCCTGGGATAATATGAGTTAATAGTGCCTGTTCTATCTCTATAACTAATTAATCACAATGTTTTAACAATTAATTTTTACAGCCATGGTTGTAGCTGGAACATTAACTCATATTGTTTTAATCACAATGTTTTAACAATTAATGTTTTAACAATTAATTTTTACAGCCACAGCCTTTTAAGGACTTTTACGAAAATTAGGCCCATCACAATCTTTATTTATTTAGCTAAAATGAAGTCCAATTAGCCCAAAGCCTTGAAGGATAGTCATATTGGGCCTGAATGTTCGGCCCGAGCCTTAGAAGTCAGATTATGACCAAACAAAACCAATTAACTAAAGAATTGCTCTGAACCCTCGGTCGTTAAAAGGCTCGTTTGCGCTTCCCCGCAATCTTAAACCCTAAACCCCTCCCTCAATCTCCCTGAAATCTCCGTCGAGATTTCTCCATCAATTCCGTAGCTAATGGCAAAGATGAAGACCGAGGCCGATCCTTCGAAGAAGAAGAGCAAGAAGAAGAAAATGAAGAATCTGCTGTCAGCCCCAGCGGCCGCCGCCAGGAAATCCTCCAAGCAGCAGCAGCAGCAGGCAAAGGCCAATCCTTTCGAGATTATTTGGTCTCGAAAGAAGTTTGATGTCCAAGGAAAGAAGCGGAAGGGCGAAGAATGCCGCGTCGGCCGCGCCAGATCACTCGCCATCGAAAACGTGAGACCTTTTTCATATTTGTTAGGCTACGGTTTTGTATAGGATTGAGCAGATGAATGATTCGTGGTTGGTTTTGCATAGGAAGAAAACTCTGCAGCTGGAGTACGAGCAAAGTTCCACGTCGTCGGTGTTTGTTGGCAAGCGAATTGGGGAGAAGGATGATACGTTGGAAGAGTTCGATAAGGCTGTCTTACGTCTGTAGCGAGAGCTGCAGGTAACGACTTTTATATTATTAATTCCATTTTTTCGATTGCCCAATTGTTTAGCTTGGCATTGGCTGACAGTTAAGAATCGTGTAACATGGGTTTTATTTTTAGAACAAATGTTATGGTTCCTCCAATTTATCATCAATATCTTAATATTCATCACCAAAATGTCTGATTTCTGACACTTGTGCTGATGAGTTTGTAAAGCATGCAAGCGCAAGCGTCAAGGGTAACATACTTAAATTGCATGTGGGGCAAAGTTTTAGATCACAAAGAGACCTCAACTTAGAAAGTGCATACCTTTGGAGTACAAATATCTTTGGATTTTCCCAGTAAAAAAAACTACAATACTCCTTTAATTTGAACCCTTGGATAATATGAGTTAATAGTGCCTGTTCTATCTCTATAACTTATTAATCACATTGTTTTAACAATTAATTTTTACAGCCACGGTTGTCGCTGGAACATTAACTCATATTGTTTTAATCACAATGTTTTAACAATTAATGTTTTAACAATTAATTTTTACAGCCACAGCCTTTTAAGGACTTTTACGAAAATTAGGCCCATCACAATCTTTATTTATTTAGCTAAAATGAAGTCCAATTAGCCCAAAGCCTTGAAGGATAGTCATATTGGTCCTGAATGTTCGGCCCGAGCCTTAGAAGTCAGATTATGACCAAACAAAACCAATTAACTAAAGAATTGCTCTGAACCCTCGGCCGTTAAAAGACTCGTTTGCGCTTCCCCGTAATCTTAAACCCTAAACCCCTCCCTCAATCTCCCTGAAATATCTGTCGAGATTTCTCCCTCAATTCCGTAGCTAATGGCGAAGATGAAGACCGAGGCCGATACTTCGAAGAAGAAGAGCAAGAAGAAGAAAACGAAGAATCTACTGTCAGCCCCAGCGGCCGCCGCCAGGAAATCCTCCAAGCAGCAGCAGCAGCAGGCAAAGGCCAATCCTTTCGAGATTATTTGGTCTCGAAAGAAGTTTGATGTCCTAGGAAAGAAGCGGAAGGGCGAAGAATGCCGCGTCGGCCGCGCCAGATCACTCGCCATCAAAAACGTGAGACCTTTTTTCATATCTGTTAGGTTACGGGTTTGTATAGGATTGAGCAGATGAATGATTCGTGGTTGGTTTTGCAGAGGAAGAAAACTCTGCAGCTGGAGTACGAGCAAAGTTCCTCGTCGTCGGTGTTTGTTGGCAAGCGAATTGGGGAGAAGGATGATACGTTGGAAGAGTTCGATAAGGCTGTCTTACGTCTGTAGCGAGAGCTGCAGGTAACGACTTTTATATTATTAATTCCATTTTTTCGATTGCCTAATTGTTTAGCTTGGCATTGGCTGACAGTTAAGAATCGTGTAACATGGGTTTTATTTTTAGAACAAATGTTATGGTTCCTCCAATTTATCATCAATATCTTAATATTCATCACCAAAATGTCTGATTTCTGACACTTGTGCTGTTGAGTTTGCAAAGCATGCAAGCGCAAGCGTCAAGGGTAACATACTTAACTTGCATGTGGGGCAAAGTTTTAGATCACAAAGAGACCTCAACTTAGAAAGTGCATACCTTTGGAGCACAAATATCTTTGGATTTTCCCAGTGAAAAAAACTACAATACTCCTTTAATTTGAACCCTTGGATAATATGAGTTAATAGTGCCTGTTCTATCTCTATAACTTATTAATCACATTGTTTTAACAATTAATTTTTACAGCCACGGTTGTAGTTGGAACATTAACTCATATTGTTTTAATCACAATGTTTTAACAATTAATGTTTTAACAATTAATTTTTACAGCCACAGCCTTTTAAGGACTTTTACGAAAATTAGGCCCATCACAATCTTTATTTATTTAGCTAAAATGAAGTCCAATTAGCCCAAAGCCTTGAAGCATAGTCATATTGGGCCTGAATGTTCGGCCCGAGCCTTAGAAGTCAGATTATGACCAAACAAAACCAATTAACTAAAGAATTGCTCTGAACCCTCGGCCGTTAAAAGGCTCGTTTGCGCTTCCCCCGCAATCTTAAACCCTAAACCCCTCCCTCAATCTCCCTGAAATCTCTGTCGAGATTTCTCCCTCAATTCCGTAGCTAATGGCGAAGACGAAGACCGAGGCCGATCCTTCAAAGAAGAAGAGCAATAAGGAGAAAACGAAGAATCTGCTGTCAGCCCCAGCGGCTGCCGCCAGGAAATCCTCCAAGCAGCAGCAGCAGCAGGCAAAGGCCAATCCTTTCGAGATTATTTGGTCTCGAAAGAAGTTTGATGTCCTAGAAAAGAAGCGGAAGGGTGAAGAACGCCGCGTCGGCCGCGCCAGATCACTCGCCATCGAAAATGTGAGACCTTTTTTCATATTTGTTAGGTTACGGGTTTGTATAGGATTGAGCAGATGAAGGACTCGCGGTTGGTTTTGCAGAGGAAGAAAACTCTGCAGCTGGAGTAAGAGCAAAGTTCCAAGTCATCGGTGTTTGTTGACAAGCGAATTGGGGAGAAGGATGATACGTTGGAAGAGTTCGATAAGGCTGTCTTATGTCTACAGCGAGAGCGGTAAGTAACGGCTTTTATATTATTAATTCCATTTTTTCCGATTGCCCAATTGTTTAGCTTGGCATTGGCTGACAGTTAAGAATCGTGTAACATGGTTTTTATTTTTAGAACAAATGTTATGGTTCCTCCAATTTATCATCAATATCTTAATATTCATCACCTAAATGTCTGATTTCTGACACTTGTGCTGTTGAGTTTGCAGAGCACGCAAACGCAAGCGTCAAGGGTAACATACGTACAGTGCATGTGGGGCAAAGTTTTATATCACAAAGAGACCTCAACTTAGAAAGTGCATACCTTTGGAGTACAAATATCTTTGGATTTTCCCAGTTAAAAAACTACAATACTCCTTTAATTTGAACCCTTGGATAATATGAGTTAATAGTGCCTGTTCTATCTCTATAACTTTTTAATTACAATGTTTAAACTATTAATTTTTACAGCCATGGTTGTAGCTGGAACATTAACTCATATTGTTTTAGTCAGAATGTTTTAACAATTAATGTTTTAACAATTAATTTTTACAGCCACAGCCTTTTAAGGACTTTTACGAAAATTAGGCACATCACAATCTTTATTTATTTAGCTAAAATGAAGTCCAATTAGCCCAAAGCCTTGAAGCAAAGTCATATTGGGCCTGAATGTTCGGCCCGAGCGTTAGAAGTCAGATTATGACCAAACTAAACCAATTAACTAAAGAATTGCTCTGAACCCTCGACCGTTAAAAGGCTCGTTTGCGCTTCCCCCGCAATCTTAATCCCTAAACCCCTCCCTCAATCTCCCTGAAATCTCTGTCGAGATTTCTCCCTCAATTCCGTAGCTAATGGCGAAGACGAAGACCGAGGCCGATCCTTCGAAGAAGAAGAGCAAGAAGAAGAAAACGAAGAATCTGCTGTCAGCCCCAGCGGCCGCCGCCAGGAAATCCTCCAAGCAGCAGCAGCAGCAAGCAAGCAAAGGCCAATCCTTTCGAGATTATTTGGTCTCGAAAGAAGTTTGATGTCCTAGGAAAGAAGCGGAAGGGCGAAGAACGCCGCGTCGGCCGCGCCAGATCACTCGCCATCGAAAACGTGAGACCTTTTTTCATATTTGTTAGGTTACGGTTTTGTATAGGATTGAGCAGACGAATGATTCGTGGTTGGTTTTGCAGAGGAAGAAAACTCTGCAGCTCGAGTACGAGCAAAGTTCCACGTCATCGGTGTTTGTTGACAAGCGAATTGGGGATAAGGATGATACGTTGGAAGAGTTCGATAAGGCTGTCTTACGTCTGTAGCGAGAGCGGCAGGTAACGGCTTTTATATTATTAATTCCATTTTTTCCGATTGCCCAATTGTTTAGCTTGGCATTGGCTGACAGTTAAGAATCGTGTGACATGGTTTTTATTTTTAGAACAAATGTTATGGTTCCTCTAATTTATCATCAATATCTTAATATTCATCACCAAAATGACTGATTTCTGACACTTGTAATGTTGAGTTTGCAAAGCACTCAAGCGCAAGCGTCAAAGGTAACATACTTACATTGCATGTGGGGCAAAGTTTTAGATCACAAAGAGACCTCAACTTAGAAAGTGCATACCTTTGGAGTTCAAATATCTTTGGATTTTCCCAGTAAAAAAAACTACAATACTCCTTTAATTTGAACCCTTGGATAATATGAGTTAATAGTGCATGTTCTATCTCTATAACTTATTAATCACAATGTTTTAACAATTAATTTTTACAGCCACGATTGTCGCTGGAACATTAACTCATATTGTTTTAATCACAATGTTTTAACAATTAACGTTTTAACAATTAATTTTTACAGCAACAGCCTTTTAAGGACTTTTACGAAAATTAAGCCCATCACAATCTTTATTTATTTAGCTAAAATGAAGTCCAATTAGCCCAAAGCCTTGAAGCATAGTCATATTGGGCCTGAATGTTCGGCCCGAGCCTTAGAAGTCAGATTATGACCAAACAAAACCAATTAACTAAAGAATTGCTATGAACCCTCGGCCGTTAAAAGGCTCGTTTGCGCTTCCCCCGCAATCTTAAACCCTAAACCCCTCCCTCAATCTCCCTGACATCTCTGTCGAGATTTCTCCCTCAATTCCATAGCTAATGGCGAAGACGAAGACAGAGGCCGATCCTTCGAAGAAGAAGAGCAAGAAGAAGAAAACGAAGAATCTGCTGGCAGCCCTAGCGGCCGCCACCAGGAAATCCTCCAAGCAGCAGCAGCAGCAGGCAAAGGCCAATCCTTTCGAGATTATTTGGTCTCGAAAGAAGTTTGATGTCCTAGGAAAGAAGCGGAAGGGCGAAGAACGCCGCGTCGGCCGCGCCAGATCACTCGCCATCGAAAACGTGAGACCTTTTTTCATATTTGTTAGGTTACGGTTTTGTATAGGATTGAGCAGACGAATGATTCGTGGTTGGTTTTGCAGAGGAAGAAAACTCTGCAGCTCGAGTACGAGCAAAGTTCCACGTCATCGGTGTTTGTTGACAAGCGAATTGGGGATAAGGATGATACGTTGGAAGAGTTCGATAAGGCTGTCTTACGTCTGTAGCGAGAGCGGCAGGTAACGGCTTTTATATTATTAATTCCATTTTTTCCGATTGCCCAATTGTTTAGCTTGGCATTGGCTGACAGTTAAGAATCGTGTAACATGGTTTTTATTTTTAGAACAAATGTTATGGTTACTCTAATTTATCATCAATATCTTAATATTCATCACCAAAATGTCTGATTTCTGACACTTGTAATGTTGAGTTTGCAAAGCACTCAAGCGCAAGCGTCAAGGGTAACATACTTACATTGCATGTGGGGCAAAGTTTTAGATCACAAAGAGACCTCAACTTAGAAAGTGCATACCTTTGGAGTTCAAATATCTTTGGATTTTCCCAGTGAAATAAACTACAATACTCCTTTAATTTGAACCCTTGGATAATATGAGTTAATAGTGCATGTTCTATCTCTATAACTTATTAATCACAATGTTTTAACAATTAATTTTTACAGCCACGATTGTCGTTGGAACATTAACTCATATTGTTTTAATCACAATGTTTTAACAATTAACGTTTTAACAATTAATTTTTACAGCAACAGCCTTTTAAGGACTTTTACGAAAATTAGGCCCATCACAATCTTTATTTATTTAGCTAAAATGAAGTCCAATTAGCCCAAAGCCTTGAAGCATAGTCATATTGGGCCTGAATGTTCAGCCCGAGCCTTAGAAGTCAGATTATGACCAAACAAAACCAATTAACTAAAGAATTTCTCTGAACCCTCGGCCGTTAAAAGGCTCGTTTGTGCTTCCCCGCAATCTTAAACCCTAAACCCCTCCCTCAATCTCCCTGACATCTCTGTCGAGATTTCTCCCTCAATTCCATAGCTAATGACGAAGACGAAGACAGAGGCCGATCCTTCGAAGAAGAAGAGCAAGAAGAAGAAAACGAAGAATCTGCTGTCAGCCCCAGCGGCCGCCACCAGGAAATCCTCCAAGCAGCAGCAGCAGGCAAAGGCCAATCCTTTCGAGATTATTTGGTCTCGAAAGAAGTTTGATGTCCTAGGAAAGAAGGGGAAGGGCGAAGAACGCCGCGTCGGCCGCGCCAGATCACTCGCCATCGAAAATGTGAGACCTTTTTTCATATTTGTTAGGTTACGGTTTTGTATATGATTGAGCAGATGAATGATTCGTAGTTCGTTTTGCAGAGGAAGAAAACTCTGCAGCTGGAGTACGAGCAAAGTTCCACGTCGTCGGTGTTTGTTGGCAAGCGAATTGGGGAGAAGGATGATACGTTGGAAGAGTTCGATAAGGCTATCTTACGTCTGTAGCGAGAGCGGCAGGTAACGGCTTTTATATTATTAATTCCATTTTTTCGATTGCCCATTTTTTTAGCTTGGCATTGGCTGACAGTTAAGAATCGTGTAACATGGTTTTTATTTTTAGAACAAATGTTATGGTTCCTCCAATTTATCATCAATATCTTAATATTCGTCACCAAAATGTCTGATTTTTGACACTTGTGCTGTTGAGTTTGCAAAGCACGCAAGCGCAAGCGTCAAGGGTAACATACTTACATTGCATGTGGGGCAAAGTTTTAGATCACAAAGAGACCTCAACTTAGAAAGTCCATACCTTTGGAGCACAAATATCTTTGGATTTTCCCAGTGAAAAAAACTACAATACTCCTTTAATTTGAACCCTTGGATAATATGAGTTAATAGTGCATGTTCTATCTCTATAACTTATTAATCACAATTTTTTAATAATTAATTTTTACAGCCATGGTTGTAGGTGGAACATTAACTCATATTGTTTTAATCACAATGTTTTAACAATTAATGTTTTAACAATTAATTTTTACAGCCACAGCCTTTTAAGGACTTTTACGAAAATTAGGCCCATCACAATCTTTATTTATTTAGCTAAAATGAAGTCCAATTAGCCCAAAGCCTTGAAGCATAGTCATGTTGGGCCTGAATGTTCGGCCCGAGCCGTAGAAGTCAGATTATGACCAAACAAAACCAATTAACTAAAGAATTGCTCTGAACCCTCGGCCGTTAAAAGGCGCGTTTGCGCTTCCCCCGCAATCTTAAACCCTAAACCCCTCCCTCAATCTCCCTGAAATCTCTGTCGAGATTTCTCCCTCAATTCCGTAGCTAATGGCGAAGACGAAGACCGAGGCCGATCCTTCGAAGAAGAAGAGCAAGAAGAAGAAAACGAAGAATCTGCTGTCAGCCCCAGCGGCCGCCGCCAGGAAATCCTCCAAGCAGCAGCAGCAGCAGGCAAAGGCCAATCCTTTCGAGATTATTTGGCCTCGAAAGAAGTTTGATGTCCTAGGAAAGAAGGGGAAGGGCGAAGAACGCCGCGTCGGCCGCGCCAGATCACTCGCCATCGAAAACGTGAGACCTTTTTTCATATTTGTTAGGTTACGGTTTTGTATAGGATTAAGCAGATGAATGATTCGTAGTTCGTTTTGCAGAGGAAGAAAACTCTGCAGCTGGAGTACGAGCAAAGTTCCACGTCGTCGGTGTTTGTTGGCAAGCGAATTGGGGAGAAGGATGATACGTTGGAAGAGTTCGATAAGGCTGTCTTACGTCTGTAGCGAGAGCTGCAGGTAACGACTTTTATATTATTAATTCCATTTTTTCGATTGCCCAATTGTTTAGCTTGGCATTGGCTGACAGTTAAGAATCGTGTAACATGGGTTTTATTTTTAGAACAAATGTTATGGTTCCTCCAATTTATCATCAATATCTTAATATTCATCACCAAAATGTCTGATTTCTGACACTTGTGCTGTTGAGTTTGTAGAGCACGCAAGCGCAAGTGTCAAGGGTAACATACTTACATTGCATGTGGGGCAAAGTGTTAGATCATAAAGAGACCTCAACTTAGAAAGTGCATACCTTTGGAGTACAAATATCTTTGGATTTTCCCAGTTAAAAAAGCTACAATACTCCTTTAATTTGAACCCTTGGATAATATGAGTTAATAGTGCCTGTTCTATCTCTAGAACTTATTAATCACAATGTTTTAATAATTAATTTTTACAGCCAGGGTTGTTGCTGGAACATTAACTCATATTGTTTTAATCATAATGTTTTAACAATTAATGTTTTAACAATTAATTTTTACAGCCACAGCCTTTTAAGGACTTTTACGAAAATTAGGCCCATCACAATCTTTATTTATTTAGCTAAAATGAAGTCCAATTAGCCCAAAGCCTTGAAGCATAGTCATATTGGGCCTGAATGTTCGGCACGAGCGTTTGAAGTCAGATTATGTCCAAACAAAACCAATTAACTAAAGAATTGCTCTGAACCCTCGGCCGTTAAAAGGCTCGTTTGCGCTTCCCCCGCAATCTTAAACCCTAAACCCCTTCCTCAATCTCCCTGAAATCTCTGTCGAGATTTCTCCCTCAATTCCGTAGCTAATGGCGAAGACGAAGACCGAGGCCGATCCTTCGAAGAAGAAGAGCAAGAAGAAGAAAACGAAGAATCTGCTGTCAGCCCAACGGCCGCCGCCAGGAAATCCTCCAAGCAGCAGCAGCAGCAAGCAAGCAAAGGCCAATCCTTTTGAGATTATTTGGTCTCGAAAGAAGTTTGATGTCCTAGGAAAGAAGCGGAAGGGCGAAGAATGCCGCGTCTGCCGCGCCAGATCACTCGCCATCGAAAACGTGAGACCTTTTTTCATATTTGTTAGGTTACGGTTTTGTATAGGATTGAGCAGATGAATGATTCGTGGTTGGTTTTACAGAGGACGAGAACTGTGCAGCTGGAGTACGAGCAAAGTTCCACGTCGTCGGTGTTTGTTGACAAGCGAATTGGGGATAAGGATGATATGTTGGTAGGAATGGCAATATTGCGGGGCGGGGCGGGTATTTAACTACCCAAGCTTGCCCCGACTCATCCGCGGGCCAGGGCGGGGCAGGTCGCGGGCCGGGGCGGGGCGGGTTCTTTCTTACCAAAACCGGGTCGGGCCGGTCGGGTCAAGTCATTAGTGTCATTCATATGAATCCCAAATAAAAATTTTATTTTTGAATTGGGAGAATTTTGATTTATTCGGTAATTTAGAATTGGGAATTGGCCAAATTAGGAGAACCGTGGAATAGAGTATGAGTTATGGGTTATTCACTGACTGCACTGTCCGCATCAAAATAGTAAACCTCTATAGTTTATCGGGTCGGGTCGGGTCGGGCCGGGGCGCATACAAAGCCCAAGCTTGCCCCGCCCCGGCTGCGGGCCAGGTCGGGCCTGGTCAAAACCGGGTCGGGCCAGGTCGGGCCGGGCGGGTCAGGCCATTACTGCCATCCCTATACGTTGGAAGAGTTCGATAAGGCTGTCTTAGGTCTGTAGCGAGAGCGGCAGGTAACGGCTTTTATATTATTAATTCCATTTTTTCCGATTGCCCAATTGTTTAGCTTGGCATTGGCTGACAGTTAAGAATCGTGTAACATGGTTTTTATTTTTAGAACAAATGTTATGGTTCCTCAAATTTATCATCAATATCTTAATATTCATCATCAAAATGTCTGATTTCTGACACTTGTGCTGTTGAGTTTGCAAAGCACGCAAGCGCAAGCGTCAAGGGTAACATACTTACATTGCATGTGGGGCAAAGTTTTAGATCACAAAGAGACCTCAACTTAGAAAGTGCATACCTTTGGAGTTCAAATATCTTTGGATTTTCCCAGTGAAAAAAACTACAATACTCCTTTAATTTGAACCCTGGGATAATATGAGTTAATAGTGCATGTTCTATTTCTATAACTTATTAATCACAATGTTTTAACAATTAATTTTTATAGCCACGGTTGTCGCTGGAACATTAACTCTTATTGTTTTAATCACAATGTTTTAACAATTAATGTTTATAGCCACAGCCTTTTAAGGAATTTTACGAAAATTAGGCCCATCACAATCTTTATTTATTTAGCTAAAATGAAGTCCAATTAGCCCAAAGCCTTGAAGCATAGTCATATTGGGCCTGAATGTTCGGCCCGAGCCTTAGAAGTCAGATTATGACCAAACAAACCAATTAACTAAAGAATTGCTCTGAACCCTCGGCCGTTAAAAGGCTCGTTTGCGCTTCCCCCGCAATCTTAAACCCTAAACCCCTCCCTCAATCTCCCTGAAATCTCTGTCGAGATTTCTCCCTCAATTCTGTACCTAATGGCGAAGACGAAGACCGAGGCCGATCCTTCAAAGAAGAAGAGCAAGAAGAAGAAAACGAAGAATCTGCTGTCAGCCCCAGCGGCCGCCGCCAGGAAATCTTCCAAGCAGCAGCAGCAGCAGCAGCAGCAGGCAAAGGCCAATCCTTTCGAGATTATTTGGTCTCGAAAGAAGTTTGATGTCCTAGGAAAGAAGCGGAAGGGCGAAGAACGCCGTGTCGGTCGCGCCAGATCACTCGCCATCGAAAACGTGAGACCTTTTTCCATATTTGTTAGGTTACGGTTTTGTATAGGATTGAGCAGATGAATGATTCGTGGTTGGTTTTGTAGAGGAAGAAAACTCTGCAGCTGGAGTACGAGCAAAGTTCCAAGTCGTCGGTGTTTGTTGACAAGCGAATTGGGGAGAAGGATGATACGTTGGAAGAGTTCGATAAGGCTGCCTTACGTCTGCAGTGAGAGCGGTAAGTAACGGCTTTTATATTATTAATTCCATTTTTTCCGATTGCCCAATTGTTTAGCTTGGCATTGGCTGACAGTTAAGAATCGTGTAACATGGTTTTTATTTTTAGAACAAATTTTATGGTTCCTCCAATTTATCATCAATATCTTAATATTCATCACCAAAATGTCTGATTTCTGACACTTGTGCTGTTGAGTTTGCAGAGCACGCAAGCGCAAGCGTCAAGGGTAACATACTTACATTGCATGTGGGGCAAAGTTTTAGATCACAAAGTGACCTCAACTTAGAAAGTGCATACCTTTGGAGTACAAATATCTTTGGATTTTCCCTGTTAAAAAAACTACAATACTCCTTTAATTTGAACCCTTGGATAATATGAGTTAATAGTGCCTGTTCTATCTCTATAACTTATTAATCACAATGTTTTAATAATTAATTTTTACAGCCATGGTTGTAACTGGAACATTAACTCATATTGTTTTAATCATAATGTTTTAACAATTAATGTTTTAACAATTAATTTTTACAGCCACAGCCTTTTAAGGACTTTTACGAAAATTAGGCCCATCACAATCTTTATTTATTTAGCTAAAATGAAGTCCAATTAGCCCAAAGCCTTGAAGCATAGTCATATTGGGCCTGAATGTTCGGCACGAGCGTTTGAAGTCAGATTATGACCAAACAAGACCAATTAACTAAAGAATTGCTCTGAACCCTCGGCCGTTAAAAGGCTCATTTGCGCTTCCCCCGCAATCTTAAACCCTAAACCCCTTCCTCAATCTCCCTGAAATCTCTGTCGAGATTTCTCCCTCAATTCCGTAGCTAATGGCGAAGACGAAGACCGTGGCCGATCCTTCGAAGAAGAAGAGCAAGAAGAAGAAAACGAAGAATCTGCTGTCAGCCCAACGGCCGCCGCCAGGAAATCCTCCAAGCAGCAGCAGCAGCAAGCAAGCAAAGGCCAATCCTTTCGAGATTATTTGGTCTCGAAAGAAGTTTGATGTCCTAGGAAAGAAGCGAAAGGGCGAAGAACGCCGCGTCGGCCGCGCCAGATCACTCGCCATCGAAAACGTGAGACCTTTTTTCATATTTGTTAGGTTACGGTTTTGTATAGGATTGAGAAGATGAATGATTCGTGGTTGGTTTTGCAGAGGATGAGAACTCTGCAGCTGGAGTACGAGCAAAGTTCCACGTCGTCGGTGTTTGTTGACAAGCGAATTGGGGATAAGGATGATACGTTGGTAGGAATGGCAATATTGTGGGGCGGGGCGGGTATTTAACTACCCAAGCTTGCCCCGACTCATCCGCGGGCCAGGGCGGGGCGGGTCGCGGGCCGGGACGGGACGGGTTCTTTCTTACCAAAACCGGGTCGGGCCGGGTCGGGCCGGTCGGGTCAAGTCATTAGTGTCATTCATATGAATCCCAAATAAAAATTTTATTTTTGAATTGGGAGAATTTTGATTTATTTGGTAATTTAGAATTGGGAATTGGCCAAAATTGGATAACCGTGGAATAGAGTATGAGTTATGGGTTATTCGCTGACTGCACTGTCCGCATCAAAATAGTAAACCTCTATAGTTTATCGGGTCGGGTCGAGTCCGGCCGGGGCGCATACAAAGCCCAAGCTTGCCCCGCCCCGGCTGCGGGCCAGGTCGGGCCAGGTCAAAACCGGGTCTGGCCAGGTCGGGCCGGGCGGGTCAGGCCATTACTGCCATCCCTATACGTTAGAATAGTTCGATAAGGCTGTCTTAGGTCTGTAGCGAGAGCGGCAGGTAACGGCTTTTATATTATTAATTCCATTTTTTCCGATTGCCCAATTGTTTAGCTTGGCATTGGCTGACAGTTAAGAATCGTGTAACATGGTTTTTATTTTTAGAACAAATGTTATGGTTCCTCGAATTTATCATCAATATCTTAATATTCATCACCAAAATGTCTGATTTCTGACACTTGTGCTGTTGAGTTTGCAAAGCACGCAAGCGCAAGCGTCAAGGGTAACATACTTACATTGCATGTGGGGCAAAGTTTTAGATCACAAAGAGACCTCAACTTAGAAAGTGCATACCTTTGGAGTTCAAATATCTTTGGATTTTCCCAGTGAAAACAACTACAATACTCCTTTAATTTGAACCCTGGGATAATATGAGTTAATAGTGCATGTTCTTTCTCTATAACTTATTAATCACAATGTTTTAACAATTAATTTTTAGAGCCACGGTTGTCGCTGGAACATTAACTCATATTGTTTTAATCACAATGTTTTAACAATTAATGTTTACAGCCACAGCCTTTTAAGGAATTTTACGAAAATTAGGCCCATCACAATCTTTATTTATTTAGCTAAAATGAAGTCCAATTAGCCCAAAGCCTTGAAGCATAGTCATATTGGGCCAGAATGTTCGGACCGAGCCTTAGAAGTCAGATTATGACCAAACAAAACCAATTAACTAAAGAATTGCTCTGAACCCTCGGCCGTTAAAAGGCTCGTTTGCGCTTCCCCCGCAATCTGAAACCCTAAACCCCTCCCTCAATCTCCCTGAAATCTCTGTCGAGATTTCTCCCTCAATTCTGTACCTAATGGCGAAGACGAAGACCAAGGCCGATCCTTCGAAGAAGAAGAGCAAGAAGAAGAAAACGAAGAATCTGCTGTCAGCCCCAACGGCCGCCGCCAGGAAATCTTCCAAGCAGCAGCAGCAGCAGGCAAAGGCCAATCCTTTTGAGATTATTTGGTCTCGAAAGAAGTTTGATGTCCTAGGAAAGAAGCGGAAGGGCTAAGAACGCCGTGTCGGTCGCGCCAGATCACTCGCCATCGAAAACGTGAGACCTTTTTCCATATTTGTTAGGTTACGGTTTTGTATAGGATTGAGCAGATGAACGATTCGTGGTTGGTTTTGCAGCGGAAGAAAACTCTGCAGCTGGAGTACGAGCAAAGTTCCAAGTCGTCGGTGTTTGTTGACAAGCGAATTGGGGAGAAGGATGATACGTTGGAAGAGTTCGATAAGGCTGTCTTACGTCTGCAGCAAGAGCGGCAGGTAACGGCTTTTATATTATTAATTCCATTTTTTCCGATTGCCCAATTGTTTAGCTTGGCATTGGCTGACAGTTAAGAATCGTGTAACATGGTTTTTATTTTTAGAACAAATGTTATGGTTCCTCCAATTTATCATCAATATCTTAATATTCATCACCAAAATGTCTGATTTCTGACACTTGTGCTGTTGAGTTTGCAGAGCACGCAAGCGCAAGCGTCAAGGGTAACATACATACATTGCATGTGGGGCAAAGTTTTAGATCACAAAGAGACCTCAACTTAGAAAGTGCATACCTTTGGTGTACACATATCTTTGGATTTTCCCAGTGAAAAAAACTACAATACTCCTTTAATTTGAACCCTTGGATAATATGAGTCAATAGTGCATGTTCTATCTCTATAACTTATTAATCACAATGTTTTAACAATTAATTTTTACAGCTACGGTTGTAGTTGGAACATTAACTCATTTTGTTTTAATCACAATGTTTTAACAATTAATGTTTTAACAATTAATTTTTACAGCCACAGCCTTTTAAGGACTTTTACGAAAATTAGGCCCATCACAATCTTTATTTATTTAGCTAAAATGAAGTCCAATTAGCCCAAAGCCTTGAAGCAGAGTCATATTGGGCATGAATGTTCGGCCCGAGCCTTAGAAGTCAGATTATGACCAAACAAAACCAATTAACTAAAGAATTGCTCTGAACCCTCAGCCGTTAAAAGGCTCGTTTGCGCTTCCCCGCAATTTTAAACCCTAAACCCCTCCCTCAATCTCCCTGAAATCTCTGTCGAGATTTCTCCCTCAATTCCGTAGCTAATGGCGAAGACGAAGACCGAGGCCGATCCTTCAAAGAAGAAGAGCAAGAAGAAGAAAACGAAGAATCTGCTGTCAGCCCCAGCGGCCGCCGCCAGGAAATCCTCCATGCAGCAGCAGCAGCAGGCAAAGGCCAATCCTTTCGAGATTATTTGGTCTCGAAAGAAGTTTGATGTCCTAGAAAAGAAGCGGAAGGGTGAAGAACGCCGCGTCGGCCGCGCCAGATCACTCGCCATCGAAAACGTGAGACCTTTTTTCATATTAGTTAGGTTTCGGTTTTGTATAGGATTGAGCAGATGAATGATTCGTGGTTGGTTTTGCCGAGGAAGAAAACTCTGCAGCTGGAGTAAGAGCAAAGTTCCAAGTCGTCGGTGTTTGTTGACAAGCGAATTGGGGAGAAGGATGATACGTTGGAAGAGTTCGATAAGGCTGTCTTACGTCTGCAGCGAGAGCGGTAGGTAACGGCTTTTATATTATTAATTCCATTTTTTTCCGATTGCCCAATTGTTTAGCTTGGCATTGGCTGACAGTTAAGAATCGTGTAACATGGTTTTTATTTTTAGAACAAATGTTATGGTTCCACCAATTTATCATCAATATCTTAATATTCATCACCAAAATGTCTGATTTCTGACACTTGTGCTGTTGAGTTTGCAGAGCACGCAAGCGCAAGCGTCAAGGGTAACATACATACATTGCATGTGGGGCAAAGTTTTAGATCACAAAGAGACCTCAATTAGAAAGTGCATACCTTTGGAGTACAAATATCTTTGGATTTTCCCAGTGAAAAAAACTACAATACTCCTTTAATTTGAACCCTTGGATAATATGAGTCAATAGTGCATGTTCTATCTCTATAACTTATTAATCACAATGTTTTAACAATTAATTTTTACAGCTACGATTGTAGCTGGAACATTAACTCATTTTGTTTTAATCACAATGTTTTAACAATTAATTTTTACAGCCACAGCCTTTTAAGGACTTTTACGAAAATCAGGCGCATCACAATCTTTATTTATTTAGATAAAATGAATTCCAATTAGCCCAAAGCCTTGAAGCATAGTCATATTGGGCCTGAATGTTTGGCCCGAGCCTTAGAAGTCAGATTATGACCAAACAAAACCAATTAACCAAAGAATTGCTCTGAACCCTCGGCCGTTAAAAGGCTCGTTTGCGCTTCCCCCGCAATCTTAAACCCTAAACCCCTCCCTCAATCTCCCTGAAATATCTGTCGAGATTTCTCCCTCAATTCCGTAGCTAATGGCGAAGACGAAGACCGAGGCCGATCCTTCGAAGAAGAAGAGTAAGAAGAAGAAAACGAAGAATCTGCTGTCAGCCCCAGCGGCCGCCGCCAGGAAATCCTCCATGCAGCAGCAGCAGCAGGCAAAGGCCAATCCTTTCGAGATTATTTGGTCTCGAAAGAAGTTTGATGTCCTAGAAAAGAAGCGGAAGGGTGAAGAACGCCGCGTCGGCAGCGCCAGATCACTCGCCATCGAAAACGTGAGACCTTTTTTCATATTTGTTAGGTTTCGGTTTTGTATAGGATTGAGCAGATGAATGATTCGTGGTTGGTTTTGCCGAGGAAGAAAACTCTGCAGCTGGAGTAAGAGCAAAGTTCCAAGTCGTCGGTGTTTGTTGACAAGCGAATTGGGGAGAAGGATGATACGTTGGAAGAGTTCGATAAGGCTGTCTTACGTCTGCAGCGAGAGCGGTAAGTAACGGATTTTATATTATTAATTCCATTTTTTCTGATTGCCCAATTGTTTAGCTTGGCATTGGCTGACAGTTAAGAATCGTGTAACATGGTTTTTATTTTTAGAACAAATGTTATGGTTCCTCCAATTTATCATCAATATCTTAATATTCATCACCAAAATGTCTGATTTCTGACACTTGTGCTGTTGAGTTTGCAGAGCACGCAAGCGCAAGCGTCAAGGGTAACATACATACATTGCATGTGGGGCAAAGTTTTAGATCACAAAGAGACCTCAACTTAGAAAGTGCATACCTTTGGAGTACAAATATCTTTGGATTTTCCCAGTGAAAAAAACTACAATACTCCTTTAATTTGAACGCTTGGATAATATGAGTCAATAGTTCCTGTTCTATCTCTATAACTTATTAATCACAATGTTTTAACAATTAATTTTTACAGCTACGATTGTAGCTGGAACATTAACTCATTTTGTTTTAATCACAATGTTTTAACAATTAATGTTTTAACAATTAATTTTTACAGCCACAGCCTTTTAAGGACTTTTACGAAAATCAGGCACATCACAATCTTTATTTATTTAGCTAAAATGAAATCCAATTAGCCCAAAGCCTTGAAGCATAGTCATATTGGGCCTGAATGTTCGGCCCGAGCCTTAGAAGTCAGATTATGACCAAACAAAACCAATTAACTAAAGAATTGCTCTGAACCCTCGGCCGTTAAAAGGCTCGTTTGCGCTTCCCCCGCAATCTTAAACCCTAAACCCCTCCCTCAATCTCCCTGAAATCTCTGTCGAGATTTCTCCCTCAATTCCGTAGCTAATGGCGAAGACGAAGACCGAGGCCGATCCTTCGAATAAGAAGAGTAAGAAGAAGAAAACGAAGACTCTGCTGTCAGCCCCAGCGGCCGCCGCCAGGAAATCCTCCTTGTAGCTTTAACCTTGGCTCTGATACCAATTGTAGTGCCCTGCTAAGCTACTACACACGTACTAGAGGGGGATGAATAGTACTTAAAATAATTAAGAAGATTATTCCTAACTATTGTGCAATGAACAAACGACAATGCGGAATAAAACAACGATCAACAAGAATTAAACAACGCAAACAAAGTATGTTACTGGGTTCGGATCCACCCAAGTCTCCCCGACTTGTTCCCAGTGATCCTACGTCCCAACCACCTGGATCCCCTCCGGATACTTGAGTTAGCAACCCTAACTCAAGATTTCCACTATGAAATACTTGTGAAAAAACCTTCACAAGTCAAATCATACAAATGACATGTGACTCCCACAAACCGGGATCACACCCTCTCTCACAACCGAGAGACACAATTCAAATACGATTGAAATGAAATAAACTCTTACCTTACAAAATCCTATGCCTTGAGTATACTTACCAAATTAGGGCAATGATGGATTTTGAGGAAGAGGATGTCACCAAACCCTAGCTTCAAGAAGATGACCAGCAATGAAAGCCTAGGGTGGAGTATGATGACTTGAATCAAGCTCTTGGCTTGAGAAGCTCACAATGGAGAGAATCTCTCTTGAGGAAGTTGCTCAAAGAGTGAAGGGAGAGATTCTTGTGAGGGAGAGAGAGCTTTGAATTAGCTTGGGAGAGCTCTTCTCTTAGGTCTGAAATTGCTTGGAAAATTGACCTCTTACCTTGCCTCAAACGTATCAAGTTTGTATTTATAGAGGCAAGGAAAATCGTGTTGGAAAAGTTCCCAACGGCTCTATTCTGAACCAGACTAGTCGGTCAAAGAAGGATCACTGACCGACTAGTTCATCAACTAGTCGGTCGGTGATACAACGTAGACCGACTAACGGTTGAACAGCCAGAAGATCGAAGTACAGGCAAAGACAACTAGTCGGTCAAAGAAGACTTGCCGACCGACTAGTTTCACAACTAGTCGGTCGGTGAATGTTCTTTGACCGACTAACGTCGAAATAGAATAGGCTGACTTCAAGTTGACTTAGTCGGTTTAAGAACAAATGCTGACCGACTAGTTTCTCAACTAGTCGGTCGACAAACGTTCTTTGACCGACTAACTCGAAACAGTAGCTCAGGCTGTACAGAGGCAAGCTCAACTAGTCGGTCTGAGAATATGATCACTCCATATTTTACACCTTTTTTCCGCATGTTTGTATGCCATTTAGATCGCTCAAATCATGTTTTTCACGATTTATCGACGATATTGCGATACTTTTCACGATTTGTTGTTTTTGTCGTATTTCAGGAGATTTGGAGCGATTTGGAGTGATTCCGAGATACACCTACTCCGGAGTGTCACCGACGACTTCCCCGAGGGGTATTTTGCTATTGGAGAGTAGCGGAAGAAGAAAGAACGTCGCGGGAGCGACGAGGAGGCAAAAACACTCAGAATGGGCATTTTCAGTGTCCCACTCGGCCGAGTGAAGGAGTCACTCGGCCGACCGACGAGACCCCGCTCGGCCGGCCAGATCGGACACACTTCAGGTGTGCACTCGGCTGAGCATCAGACGCCCACTCGGCCGAGTGACGTATCCCGTCCGCCCGAGTGGCACTCAGACGACGCCCCTCAAAAAGAGCCAACTTACTGTTTTTCGTCGGTCTGAGCAGCAGAAGACCCACTCGGCCGAGTGGCAATTGCCGACCGCCCGAGTGAATATAAGCCCATCGGCCGAGTGACGACAACTCACCCGGCCGAGTGACGCCCGAAGTGAAGACCCCCAAGACCCTGGACTTACTGGAAATTCTCAGGGTCTTTCACTCGGCCGAGCGACTTTTATCACTCGGCCGAGTGAGCCGAGCGCCTGTAGCAGAAAACACGATTTTGGAGCTACGCAGGGGCATTTTGGTCATGGTTTTTTGGGCAATTTTGGGGTGTATTTAACCCCTGATTCTAACCAAGGTTAGAGAGCTTTTTTCTTACTTTTTGGCAGCCTTTTAGATTAAACTTTTTAGCTTTTGATTCTTGTGATTGGAGAGGAGAGAAAAGGTTTATTTTGTTGGATTCTTGAAGAACTACATTGGTTTGTCTCCCTCTTCATTAAAAATCTTATTTTTATTGCTTATTTGAATATTGATATGAATTCTATTGCTATTTCAATTGATTATTCTTCTATTTGTGAGATGATTTGTGAGTAGTCTTAACGTCTTAGGGCGTGGGGATGAACCATACGAGCCCAATTTCCGATTTGTGATGATTTGGTAGAACTATTGCTAGAATTGCTATTAGGGTTAGTTTGGGATCGATATATTACGGATAGCTAGGTGTTCATATCGATTGGGATTTGCAAGAGATTGGATCCCAATTCGATAGGAAACCCTAGAAATCCGAATTGGGTTGAAATTGAGTTTCCGTAGTATCGGATTGCAAGAGATTGGACCGATACTAGGGTTCTCGGTTGCAATTCCATACCGATACCCGTTTGCAAGAGATTGGACGGGTAGGAACTATCCCAACCTAGGTCGTGGCCCGAGTTTGCACGAGAGTGGGCTCGGGACGCGATTGAACGATTACGTTGATCCTAATGCTAGCTTGCCTAGGCTAGGGTTTGCAAGAGATTGGACCCGAACCTAGGTTTGCTATAGACCGGCAACAGCGCGAGAGCGTGAGCTAGGTTTTACATTCAGTTGCAACTAGTTCATCCGAAATTCTACCCTAGCAATTGTGATACCAATGAATCACATTGACGAGATACGGTGAGTAGCGGGGATTCCCTATTCCCTAGGCGTCTTTATTTGATTTTATATCTCTTTACATTATTTGACGATTGTGACAACATCGCCGAAAGGCAAATTCCTACTTTTCTGTCCCTATAGCCAGGTTGTTCAGAGAAGGCACTGTCATACGTCCTCCCTGTGTTCGATACCCGCTCGCCGCTACACCGTGCGCTTGCGGTAAAACTACACGGTCGCTCTTTAGGGTGTACGCCCCGAAGCGATCAAGTTTTTGGCGCCGTTGCCGGGTACATAAGTTCATCCGCCCGAGCGGCACATGAACGAGGGAAGTCTGATGTACCCAACTCTCTGTTTCTTTTCTTGATTTCAGTATAATTACCACTCGGCCGAGTATAAATCTTCACTAGGCCGAGTGAAACTGATACGCTCCTAGGGCGAGTATTGCCGAGTCGCTTGAGCCACTCGGCCGAATGGACTTTTTCCACTCGGCCGAGGATGGCAAGGCCACTCGGCCGAGTCGTAAGCGGGGAGGAATTTTCAAAAAATATTTCCGTTACGTTCACTCGGCCGAGCGACTTAGTCACTCGGCCGAGTCGTAACTTTTCCTATATAAAGGGGAGCGGGTCGGCGCGTTTTTCGAAACGAGAAAAAAAAACCCAAAACGCGCGACCGCTCGTATCCCTCGCCCGCTGCCCCCCCCCCCCCCCCCCCCCCCGACTCGCCCGCCTGCCCGCCTCGCCGCCTCGCTCGGCCGCCCACCTCCGGCCGAGGCCGCTGCACCCTCGCCCGAGTCGCCGCCGGCGATCCCACCTCTGGCTGAGCTCCGGTAATGCGTTTTCGCCCTATTTTCTCCTGTTTTGCGTATTTTTCGACGATCCGTGTGTTTAACGAGCCCCTAAACCAAATTAAATTCGATTTCTATCTATTATACCCCTAACCCCCCATACGTTTTGAATATTACTTGCTGATATCTTCGTTTGATGTGCAGGGTATATTGGGGAGCTTAGGGGAGCCCAGGGGAGCTTCCGGGGAGCGATTTTGGCTTCGTGGAGGCGTCGTCTTCGCACGCATCCACTTCTTTGCTCTCGCGGCGTGTCACGGTATACTCTTTCCATTTATTTTTGCACGCCGTATTTTCACTACTTTTGGTGAGCACCCGGGGCCCACATGCCACCCCGGACACGGCCACGGTCGAGGAGAGCTTCCGCCAAGCGGAAGCGGCCGGATGAGTCCGGCCCCTCCCACGAGGTGGAGGACTCTCCCCCGCCTACACCACCACACCCCGGTCACCCCGCACAGCCTGCAGACCCCGCACACCCCGCACAGCCTGCAGAGCCTGTTCACCCCGCACAGCCACAGCCTGCAGTCCACGTTCACCCCGCACAGCCACTCCCTGCAGACCCACTGCCACCACCGGCTCCACTCGTCGGGCCGCTGGGGATTACGTTCCGAGACGACGCACACCGCGTCGTTTTTGAGCGCATTTCCCAGCGCTCGATTGTACCCTCCAGGTTCGCACACCTTGCAGACCTAGGATGCCTGGGGGTACTCGAGGGGATGCTCACGTTGTATGACAACGTGGGTTGGCGAGATTTTTTCCAAGTGTCGGCGGACACCTTTGTCCGTCCGACACTTGAGGTTCTTAGTTCTATTGCCTGGACCGACGAGGGATACTCGTTTAGGTTTATGGACCGGGAGTGCCAGGTCACTCTCGATATGATGAGAGCATTCTTTTCGTGGCCCGATATCCCCGGGGCCGACCGTGGTTACGCCCCCACTCACATTCCCCCACCTTCCTTCGATTCACACGCTTTCTGGGCCCGGATCACGGGTTTACCAGCTGCCTTTGACCCTAGTAGGGCCAAGGCCTCAGCCATCGTCCATCCCTGCCTCCGTATAGCTCAGCGCCTTATGGCGACTACCTTTTTGGCGAGGTATGAGCCTGGGACGATGTCCATGCCAGAGCTTTATATGCTCTATGCGATGACACGTCCCAGAGTTCTAGCTAGGGAGAGTGACGACTTGGTCCCCGCCGTCGTGATTGATATCGCGAGCTGGTTTTTGGACCGTATCATCATATCGGTGGGCGCTCGCTCACCGATATGTTGCGGCGGTCTGATCACCCTGCTCACCCTGATGACCGGCGAGGACCTTCAGGCTGACCTGCGACGAGCACCGGGCCCCACTTCACTGTCCATAGACGTCATGGCCCGGATGAAGATGCTTCATCCGCACGGTCAGCGGCACTGGGTTTGGTTGCACGGTCCCTACGGTGCTGATTACATGATCCTTCCGAGCCCAGCTCGGACACAGATAGCACCAGCACAGGTGGACTGGCTTCCGGCGATGGATCTCCTGATCCCCGCCGCCTACGTGCTTGAGGCCGAGGAGGCTGAGCAGGCTGGGTAGGCCCACGCTGCACCTGTTGACCCCGTGGCCCCTCAGCCTGTCCCTGCACTTTCTGCCGCTCCTGACACTTCTGTCCCCACTTCTGCCAGTGTCGGGAGCACACTTTCTAAGCCCACCACCACCACGCCTGCTGCCACCACCACCCCTGCCACTACCACCACCCCTGCTGGCCCTCTGTCCGTTGAGCCCCTTTGCTCTGCACTACCCGAGCGCCCACCTACTTTTGTTGAGAGTGGAGAGCCTTCTTTCGCTGCGGTCGTGGAGACCATGGCCAGTATGATCTCCGCTGGGATTTCGCCCTTTGGACCCCACACTGCCTCCCCAGCGGTTGTCACTTATGTCTCCACCGCCGTCGTACATTCTGAGAGCGTCATGACGTCTGTCCCCACTTCTGTGTCACTGGCCTCTCTTGCCGCCTCGTCGCCACTTTTATACTCCACTTCCGCTGCTGCTGCTTCCACCTCACGCCAGCCTGCGCCCCAGCCTCGCCCTGAGGCTCGGCCCACACTTGTGAGCACAGCACCTTTCCTCCACATGACTGCTGAGCCCATCCACTACACCACCCGAGTTCGCCAGCCGCGTCCTGCACAGCACAGACAGGTGCGTCCCTCTGCACCACCTCCCCCCGACACTGTACTTCAGAGCATTCGTGCTCTCGAGGGGGCGGTGAGTGGCCTCAGAGGTGACCTCAGGACCATGTCTGCCACCGTCACCGCTATGGCCAGCCGCTTCGACCTACTACCGGGCATTCACTATTGCCTCACTCAGATTCTCGACCGGCTTCCTCGCGTACCCACACCCACCCAGCAGGTACCCACCCCTACTCCCACACCCACCTAGCCTGCTTCTACACCCATACCCACCCCCACACAGCAGACTGTTCCACCACCACCTCCGCCTCCGCCTCAGGACGGAGACGGCGCAGCACCACCCTCCTAGGCATCCTTAATGCCATCGATCTTTTTTGCCGTCTTGCTGCCCGTCTCTGCTCGGTCCTGATGATTTTTGCACCCCCCCCTCCCCTCACTGTTTTTGCGTCCATATTTTGATCATATCTTTCTATATCATTTTTGGGAGAGATGGAGAGATTTTTGGTGTCACACCTTTATATCTGATTCACTCCTATATCTGCATGCATCATGTCCGCATCATATTTTTTATTTCGTTATTTTTATTTTCTTTTTCCTCATGCGTGCATCCTCACCTTCCCCTCACATTACACGTCTCTCGGTGTGCCACACTTCGCACATTGAGGACACTATGCACTTTAGCTTGGGGGAGTGAGTTCTCACATTCTTTTCGATTTACCACCTTTATTTTTAGTTTTTTTTTCACGCCATTTTCCGCATTTGCACTCATTTTCATCACTTTTTCTTTTTTTACCATGCATCACGTTTTTCTTATTTTCTTCGTGTGCCGCATTGTAAATAGTTTTATTTTTTTCCTCTTTATCTTTATTTCTTTCATCTCATGCTAGAGATGACTTTTCTGTAATGATGATGACGTGGGGTTAGCTTTCTCTATATGTATGCTATATTTGTCATGTCTTAGATTTTATTTCCGATATCATATGCTATGATTTGCCTCGCATTTAGAGATAGTAACCCACACTTTTTCCGCATGAAAATGGATGAAATTTTATTATTAGCTGAGTCTGAATATTCATATGTATGCTATCGCAGAAAACACACCAAGATTCACGCATTGGATGCTTATATCTGGAGTACCGTTTTCTTTTCCTATATCACTTCTATTTGCATGATTTGTACACTTCACTTCAGGATGATTGAATGATGTTAGCTATGATAAATCTGGATTAGTATTGCTTTTTTTGTGATCGAAACTGAGTAGATTAGATTATCCTGCTGAAGTTGTCGTGCACGTCTTATAGAGTGAACTGAGAGACATACTTATTTCTTTCTCCACATATCTTGAACATTAATTCTCTATTTTAAAATCATTGGTGAATCTCCCCTTAGCGACTCTAGTATTTGGCACTTCTCCCGTTATTAAATTCCTAGCTCCAAATTTCCCAAAACCGAAAAGAAAAAGAAAAATTCTTGTATATCCTTCTTTCTCTTAGATTTGGGATCATTGTGTATATATGCCATTTAAAAAAAAGAAAAGAAAAAGAAAAGAAAAAGGTAAGAAAAGAGAAAAGAATCTCAAATAACGATCCCATCTCATGTTCTCTCTCTTTCTTCCCTCTTTTTGTTTTTATTTTTTGTTTTCTTTTGCATTTGGAGCTTCAAAAGAAATGGGGAATGTAAATATCGTTTTTATGCCACCACGCTTATAGATAAGCTTGGGGGAGAGAATCCAATGATGTGTGAGAGAGTGACTACTTGATGGTGCACGACAACATAGGCTAAGTAATATTCTATACTCGGTGAGATTGTTTTAGCTTCGCGAAATCCAGAAATCTATGCCTAGCACTCATTTCATGAAATCCACACTTTTCTATTCTTTCTATTCTATTGCGTGATATTCTTATACTCCTCATAGAAAGCATTCAATTGAAAAGTGTGTGATCTGCGAAATTGTATACCGCTTTAAATAATTCAGACGATGTTAATCTTAGAATTATTCCGTTTTTCATGCTATATCAATATTCTTGGGTTTTCTATCTCTATTTGCACCATTATACTATGATATCGAAATAAAAGTCTTTGACATGTGTTTTACATTCGGTGCATGCTATATGAGTAAGCAAAACCCATGTCCTGAGAAAAATGATCTAGCAGCTTCCCTCTTCGCTTTCTTCTTTCTTCTTCGTTTTTTGTTTTCCATTTTTTTCCATCGTTTTCATTTTCTGAATCCACCGGGTTCGCCTTTTACTTATCTTCCTCGAGGACGAGTAAGAGGTAAGCTTGGGGGATTTTGATCACTCCATATTTTACACCTTTTTCTGCATGTTTGCATGCCATTTAGATCGCTCAAATCATGTTTTTCACGATTTATCGACGATATTGCGATACTTTTCACGATTTGTTGTTTTTGTCGTATTTCAGGAGTTTTGGAGCGATTTGGAGTGATTCCGAGATACACCTACTCCGGAGTGTCACTGACGACTTCCCCGAGGGGTATTTTGCTATTGGAGAGGAGCGGAAGAAGAAAGAACGTCGCGGGAGCGACGAGGAGGCAAAAACACTCAGAATGGGCATTTTCAGTGTCCCACTCGGCCGAGTGAAGGAGTCACTCGGCCAACCGACGAGACCCCGCTCGGCCGGCCAGATCGGACACACTTCAGGTGTGCACTCGGCCGAGCATCAGACGCCCACTCGGCCGAGTGACGTATCCCGTCCGCCCGAGTGGCACTCAGATGACGCCCCTCAAAAAGAGCCAACTTACTGTTTTTCGTCGGTCTGAGCAGCAGAAGACCCACTCGGCCGAGTGGCAATTGCCGACCGCCCGAGTGAATATAAGCCCATCGGCCGAGTGACGACAACTCACCCGGCAGAGTGACGCCCGAAGTGAAGACCCCCAAGACCCCGGACTTACTGGAAATTCTCAGGGTCTTTCACTCGGCCGAGCGACTTTTGTCACTCGGCCGAGTGAGCCGAGCGCCTATAGTGGAAAACACGATTTTGGAGCTACGTAGGGGCATTTTGGTCACGGTTTTTTGGGCAGTTTTGGGGGGTATTTAACCCCTGATTCTAACCTAGGTTAGAGAGCTTTTTTCTTACTTTTTGGCAGCCTTTTAGATTAAACTTTTTAGCTTTTGATTCTTGTGATTGGAGAGGAGAGAAAAGGTTTATTTTGTTGGATTCTTGAAGAACTACATTGGTTTGTCTCCCTCTTCATTAAAAATCTTATTTTTATTGCTTATTTGAATATTGCTATGAATTCTATTGCTATTTCAATTAATTATTCTTCTATTTGTGAGATGATTTGTGAGTAGTCTTAACGTCTTAGGGCGTGGGGATGAACCCTACGAGCCCAATTTTCGATTTGTGATGATTTGGTAGAACTATTGCTAGAATTTCTATTAGGGTTAGTTTGGGATCGATATATTACGGATAGCTAGGTGTTCATATCGATTGGGATTTGCAAGAGATTGGATCCCAATTCGATAGGAAACCCTAGAAATCTGAATTGGGTTGAAATTGAGTTTCCGTAGTATCGGTTTGCAAGAGATTGGACCGATACTAGGGTTCTCGGTTGTAATTCCATACCGATACCCGTTTGCAAGAGATTGGACGGGTAGGAACTATCCCAACCTAGGTCGTGGCCCGAGTTTGCACGAGAGTGGGCTCGGGACGCGATTGAACGATGACGTTGATCCTAATGCTAGCTTGCCTAGGCTAGGGTTTGCAAGAGATTGGACCCGAACCTAGGTTTGCTATAGACCGGCAACAGCGCGAGAGCGTGAGCTAGGTTTTACATTCAGTTGCAACTAGTTCATCCGAAATTCTACCCTAGCAATTGTGATACCAATGAATCACATTGACGAGATACGGTGAGTAGCGGGGATTCCCTATTCCCTAGGCGTCTTTATTTGATTTTATATCTCTTTACATTATTTGACGATTGTGACAACATCGCCGAAAGGCAAATTCCTACTTTTCTGTCCCTATAGCCAGGTTGTTCGGAGAAGGCACTGTCATACGTCCTCCCTGTGTTCGATACCCGCTCGCCGCTACACCATGCGCTTGCGGTAAAACTACACGGTCGCTCTTTAGGGTGTACGCCCCGAAGCGATCAGAAGAACTCCTAACCGACTAGATCGTCATCTAGTCGGTCGGTGACTCTTCTTTGACCGACTAACTGAACAACATGGAATGAGCTGAATTTAGCAAGGCATCTAGTCGGTTCAAGTAGAGTTGCCGACCGACTAGATCGTCATCTAGTCGGTTGGTGACTCTTCTTGAACCAACTAACATGCACTCGAAGCCGAGGGAAGAAGCGATAGGCTTCGGGAAAGTTTCTAATGGCTTCTATGAAAATCCTAGCTCTAAGATATGAGCGAAATGAAGTTTATAATGTAAGTCCTACTCAATGCTTAACATTCTAATCTATGAAGCTAGAAGACTATAAAATAAACCTTACGAGCCGTCTTCAAAGCTTCAATCTTCATTCTTGACTCCAATAAAACTCCTTGAGCTTCAACGAAGCTTCAGGCACATGATCATGCGTATTGAGAAGTCTTGAGACGTCGCTTTAGATGTTCGTAGTAATTTGGCGACGATCTCCGTTACTGCGCTTACAAATAAGTTAGTATACATTATTTATGTTTGCTCATCATCCAAAACCAAATTTGGGGAATCAATAAACAACACTTATATATTATTAATTCCATTTTTTCGATTGCCCAATTGTTTAGCTTGGCATTGGCTAACAGTTAAGAATCATGTAACATGGTTTTTATTTTTAGAACAAATGTTATGGTTCCTCCAATTTATCATCAATATCTTAATATTCATCACCAAAATGTCTGATTTCTGACACTTGTGCTGTTGAGTTTGCAAATCACGCAAGCGCAAGCGTCAAGGGTAACATACTTACATTGCATGTGGGGCAAAGTTTTAGATCACAAAGAGACCTCAACTTAGAAAGTTCATACCTTTGGTGTACACATATCTTTGGATTTTCCCAGTGAAAAAAACTACAATACTCCTTTAATTTGAACCCTTGGATAATATGAGTTAATAGTGCATGTTCTATCTCTATAACTTATTAATCACAATGTTTTAACAATTAATTTTTACAGCCACGGTTGTAGCTGGAACATTAACTCATATTGTTTTAATCACAATGTTTTAACAATTAATTTTTACAGCCACAGCCTTTTAAGGACTTTTACGAAAATTAGGCCCATCACAATCTTTATTTATTTAGCTAAAATGAAGTCCAATTAGCCCAAAGCCTTGAAGCATAGTCATATTGGGCCTGAATGTTCGGCCCGAGCCTTAGAAGTCAGATTATGACCAAACAAAACCAATTAACTAAAGAATTGCTCTGAACCCTCGGCCGTTAAAAGGCTCGTTTGCGTTTCCCCCGCAATCTTAAACCCTAAACCCCTCCCTCAATCTCCCTGAAATCTCTGTCGAGATTTCTCCCTCAATTCCGTAGCTAATGGCGAAGACGAAGATCGATGCCGATCCTTCGAACAAGAAGAGCAAGAAGAAGAAAACGAAGAATCTGCTGTCAGCCCCAGCGGCCGCCGCCAGGAAATCCTCCAGGCAGCAGCAACAGCAGGCAAAGGACAATCCTTTCGAGAATATTTGGTCTCGAAAGAAGTTTGATGTCCTAGGAAAGAAGCGGAAGGGCGAAGAACGCCGCGTCGACCGCGCCAGATCACTCTCCATCAAAAACGTGAGACCTTTTTTCATATTTGTTAGGTTACGGTTTTGTATAGGATTGAGCAGATGAATGATTCGTGGTTGGTTTTGCAGAGGAAGAAAACTCTGCAGCTGGAATACGAGCAAAGTTCCAAGTCGTCGGTGTTTGTTGACAAGCGAATTGGGGAGAAGGATGATACGTTGGAAGAGTTCGATAAGGCTGTCTTACGTCAGTTGTAACGACTGCTTTTCATATATCTGGATTTACTATAATATAATATATGTTTTGGTGGATTTTCTCCTCTTGTGTGGTTTTCGTCTCCGTAGCTTTCGTTTTCGATCGATTCGTCGTATTTCCTCGTTTCTTCCTTAGGATCGTCGATTTCGAAGTGTGTCACTCGTGACGGACTTCATAACGGTCGTATCTAACTAATAGATCAAGCCTAGGAGTCTTAGGAATCGATCCTGGGGCCCCGCGCTCCGTATCGGAACTTTTGGTGCTCATTAGCCGGTGTACGAAGGGCCACCGACCAACTAGATGACGATCCAGTCGGTCGGAAACCCTTCTTGGACCGACTAGTTAGCTTTCTAAATTTCTCAGGAGTTACTGTTTATCGTTAGTCGGTCTAAGAACGTTGGTTGACCGACTAGGTTGTAAACTAGTCGGTCGGCAATGCTTCTTTAACCGACTAACACATCATCTTAATTTTAGTTGAGTTACTGTTTACTCTTAGTCGGTCTAAGAACGTTCATCGACCGACTAGAAGCTAAACTAGTCGGTCAGTATTTGTTCATGGACCGACTAATTCTAAATCCTATTTTCGTTCAGGAGTTACTGTTTACACTTAGTCGGTCTGCGTTGGTCGACCGACCGACTAATTGCCAAACTAGTCGGTCAGTGGTTGCTCTTTGACCGACTAACCAGTGTTAAAACCCTAATTTCTGGGCAGCCGCCAGCCCATCCTATTTAAACCCAACCCAAACGATTTCATCTTCTCCAACACGACCTAAAACCCTAAAATCTTCCCCCTTCAGCCCCCATCTTCCTCCAAGCTTCATTCCTTCATTCCAAGCCCTAAATCCATCATCCAAACCATCCATTCACTCTATCTACCCCTCATCTTCCCCAAATCTCCATCAAAACCCATCAAAACCCCCAAATCCCCCAAAACCCTAGTTTCCCTAATCTTCTCCAATCTTCTCCAGATTTGATCCTAGGGTTCCCCGGAGTGTTTCTTCCGTCTCCTCTTGGTAAGAAATCGATCTACCGTTGTTTTCATAACCTATTTATATTTGTATGAAACCCTAATAAATTTCATGTTGTTTGATGTTTGTCTCCCCCAAAACAGCGATTTCCCCGTAGATTGGCATCCGTGTGACGAAGTGGTCGTCATCCCCGGTGCTAGGCAAGTGAAACTTGCCACTTAGGGTTTAGGCCATGTTTTAGGCCATTTGCTAGTTGTAGGCGTAAAAGAGGCTAGGAGACGAAATGATACTCGCCTAGGCGCAAATTGGGGAACTAGCTTGACAACGAAGCTAGTTCCGACATTTAGCATGTTGCACAATTACCATGTCATGTTTACTTTCCATTAACGGTACGCAAATTAAATGTCATGTCATTGCATTCTTTAAGTGTTTATGTGATTTCGTAGCTTTGCTACAAATGCTTGTGTTCCTGGCTCGTGTTCCAGAAGCGGGCCATGTGTTGGTTGATAGCCAATGCCCGAATTGCGTGTTTCCGGCTAGGTGCACCCCTACGCCAAATGTTTAATAATGCGAGCTCATGTGCGGGGCAACCCCAGGCTCACTAGCTGAGTTCATTGTGCGGGGACCCTGGCTCCATTTCGTGTGGGTATTGGGGGTAAGAGTTAAGCGACCAATCAACTGGGAGTCTGCCCGATCAGCAACTGCAGTGGTAAGGCGTAAACTCTTGGGTTTAGGGTAGTTGTTAAGCGGCCAATCAGCGAATGTGAAACCATTCAGCTGTAAGGCGTAAACAATCTACAAAACAACGTGAATAGTGAATTGATTGAGATTGAAAGTAGCGTGGCTATTCTTGTCTTGTCTTGCCTTGTCTTGTCCCGATAATTGTTCCCTTGTACAAAATTGTCTTGCCATGTTTTAATTGTGCACTCATGTTATAACTGCCATGTCATTCATGCTAAACTGCTAGGTTGCTAGTTGCCTTACTTTCAGTTTCCTTGCTCAAGTCTTTTAGACTTGCTGACATGTGCCCCTTTACTCTTTTGGGTGACACATGTTAGATCCTGAGCCCGAGTACCTCGTTGAGGACGAGGTGTTTGCTGACGCCGAGCCCGAGCTTGTGTTTGACGGGGAGTACGTGGACACTGGGGACCAGTCCTAGTGTCTTCGTTGTGTTTTACTTTTGTTAGACAGTTGTTTTGTTATCGGTGCGTAGCACCTATACCTTGTTGTTGTTGTTGCTTTTGTTGGCCTTGTTCTGGGCCTTTAGACTCTTTTCTTTTAGCCTGGTGGCTTTTCTGGATGTTGGACTTATGTTGGTGTTGGAAAATTTATGAGATGTGAATTTTATTTCAGTCTCTGCTTGTATTATTATTGTTATTCTGTTGTGGTTACAGGGACCTGCTTATTTATTTATTGACGCTTATCGGGTTTGGGGCTTCACAGCTCCACTCTCGTGCGGACCTTTTTACGTCTCGCCTCCATTTTAAGGAAGCGGGTCGTGACATCAGTAGCGAGAGCGGCAGGTAACAGCTTTTATATTATTAATTCCATTTTTTCCGATTGCCCAATTGTTTAGCTTGGCATTGGCTGACAGTTAAGAATCGTGTAACATGGTTTTTATTTTTAGAACAAATGTTATGGTTCCTCCAATTTATCATCAATATCTTAATATTCATCACCAAAATGTCTGATTTCTGACACTTGTGCTGTTGAGTTTGCAGAGCACGCAAGCACAAGAGTCAAGGGTAACATACTTACATTGCATGTGGGGCAAAGTTTTAGATCACAAAGAGACCTCAACTTAGAAAGTGCATACCTTTGGTGTACACATATCTTTGGATTTTCCCTGTGAAAAAAACTACAATACTAACCCTGGGATAATATGAGTTAATAGTGCCTGTTCTATCTCTATAACTTATTAATCACAATGTTTTAACAATTAATTTTAACAGCCATGGTTGTAGCTGGAACATTAACTCATATTGTTTTAATCATAATGTTTTAACAATTAATGTTTTAACAATTAATTTTTACAGCCACAGCCTTTTAAGGACTTTTACGAAAATTAGGCCCGTCACAATCTTTATTTATTTAGCTAAAATGAAGTCCAATTAGCCCAAAGCCTTGAAGCATAGTCATATTGGGCCTGAATGTTCGGCCCGAGCCTTAGAAGTCAGATTATGACCAAACAAAACCAATTAACTAAAGAATTGGTCTGAACCCTCGGCCGTTAAAAGGCTCGTTTACGCTTCCCCTGCAATCTAAAACCCGAAACCCCTCCCTCAATCTCCCTGAAATCTCTGTCGAGATTTCTCCCTCAATTCCGTAGCTAATGGCGAAGACGAAGACCGAGGCCGATCCTTCGAAGAAGAAGAGCAAGAAGAAGAAAACGAAGAATCTGCAGTCAGCCCCAGCGGCCGTCGCCAGGAAATCCTCCCAGCAGCAGCAGCATCAGGCAAAGGCCAATCCTTTCGAGATTATTTGGTCTCGAAAGAAGTTTGATGTCCTAGGAAAGAAGCTGAAGGGCGAAGAACGCCGCGTCGGCCGCGCCAGATCACTCGCCATCGAAAACGTGAGACCTTTTTTCATATTTGTTAGGTTACGGTTTTGTATAGGATTGAGCAGATGAATGATTCGTGGTTGGTTTTGCAGAGGAAGAAAACTCTGCAGCTGGAGTACGAGCAAAGTTCCAAGTCGTCGGTGTTTGTTGACAAGCGAATTGGGGAGAAGGATGATACGTTGGAAGAGTTCGATAGGGCTGTCTTACGTCTGCAGCGAGAGCGGCAGGTAACGGCTTTTATATTATTAATTCCATTTTTTCCGATTGCCCAATTGTTTAGCTTGGCATTGGCTGACAGTTAAGAATCGTGTAACATGGTTTTCATTTTAAGAACAAATGTTATGGTTCCTCCAATTTATCATCAATATCTTAATATTCATCACCAAAATGTCTGATTTCTGACACTTGTGCTGTTGAGTTTGCAGAGCACGCAAGCGCAAGCGTCAAGGGTAACATACTTACATTGCATGTGGGGCAAAGTTTTAGATCACAAAGAGACCTCAACTTAGAAAGTGCATACCTTTGGTGTACACATATCTTTGGATTTTCCCAGTGAAAAAACTACAATACTAACCCTTGGATAACATGAGTTAATAGTGCTTGTTCTATCTCTATAACTTATTAATCACAATGTTTTAACAATTAATTTTAACAGCCATGGTTGTAGCTGGAACATTAACTCATATTGTTTTAATCACAATGTTTTAACAATTAATGTTTTAACAATTAATTTTTACAGCCACAGCCTTTTAAGGACTTTTACGAAAATTAGGCCCATCACAATCTTTATTTATTAAGCTAAAATGACGTCCAATTAGCCCAAAGCCTTGAAGCATAGTCATATTGGGCCTGAATGTTCGGCCCGAGCCTTAGAAGTCAGATTATGACCAAACAAAACCAATTAACTAAAGAATTGCTCTGAACCCTCGGCCGTTAAAAGGCTCGTTTGCGCTTCCCCCGCAATCTTAAACCCTAAACCCCTCCCTCAATCTCCCTGAATCTCTGTCGAGATTTCTCCCTCAATTCCGTAGCTAATGGCGAAGACGAAGACCGAGGCCGATCCTTCGAAGAAGAAGAGCAAGAAGAAGAAAACGAAGAATCTGCTGTCAGCCCCAGCGGCCGCCGCCAGGAAATCCTCCAAGCAGCAGCAGCAGCAGGCAAAGGCCAATCCTTTCGAGATTATTTGGTCTCGAAAGAGGTTTGATGGCCTAGGAAAGAAGCGGAAGAGCAAAGAACGCCGCGTCGGCCACGCCAGATCACTCGCCATCGAAAACGTGAGACCTTTTTTCATATTTGTTAGATTACGGTTTTGTATAGGATTGAGCAGATGAATGATTCGTGGTTGGTTTTGCAGAGGAAGAAAACTCTGCAGCTGGAGTAAGAGCAAAGTTCCAAGTCGTCGGTGTTTATTGACAAGCGAATTGGGGAGAAGGATGATACGTTGGAAGAGTTCGATAAGGCTGTCTTACGTCTGCAGGGAGAGCGGCAGGTAACGGCTTTTATATTATTAATTCCATTTTTTCCGATTGCCCAATTGTTTAGCTTGGCATTGGCTGACAGTTAAGAATCGTGTAACATGGTTTTTATTTTTAGAACAAATGTTATGGTTCCTCCATTTTATCATCAATATCTTAATATTCATCACCAAAATGTCAGATTTCTGACACTTGTGTTGTTGAGTTTGCAGAGCACGCAAGCGCAAGCGTCAAGGGTAACATACTTACATTGCATGTGGGGCAAAGTTTTAGATCACAAAGAGACCTCAACTTAGAAAGTGCATACCTTTGGTGTACACATATCTTTGGATTGTCCCAGTGAAAAAAACTACAATACTAACCCTTGGATAATATGAGTTAATAGTGCCTGTTCTATCTCTATAACTAATTAATCACAATGTTTTAACAATTAATTTTTACAGCCATGGTTGTAGCTGGAACATTAACTCATATTGTTTTAATCACAATGTTTTAACAATTAATGTTTTAACAATTAATTTTTACAGCCACAGCCTTTTAAGGACTTTTACGAAAATTAGGCACATCACAATCTTTATTTATTTAGCTAAAATGAAGTCCAATTAGCCCAAAGCCTTGAAACATAGTCATATTGGGCCTGAATGTTCGGCCCGAGCCTTAGAAGTCAGAATATGACCAAACAAAACCAATTAACTAAAGAATTGCTCTGAACCCTCGGCCCATAAAAGGCTCGTTTGCGCTTCCCCGCAATCTTAAACCCTAAACCCCTCCCTCAATCTCCCTGAAATCTCTGTCGAGATTTCTCCCTCAATTCCGTTGCTAATGGAGAAGACGAAGACAGAGGCCGATCCTTCGAAGAAGAAGAGCAAGAAGAAGAAAACGAAGACTCTGCTGTCAGCCCCAGCGGCCGCCGCCAGGAAATCCTCCAAGCAGCAGCAACAGCAGGCAAAGGCCAATCCTTTCGAGATTATTTGGTCTCGAAAGAAGTTTGATGTCCTAGGAAAGAAGCGGAAGGGCGAAGAACGCCGTGTCGGCCGCGCCAGATCACTCGCCATCGAAAACGTGAGACCTTTTTTCATATTTGTTAGGTTACGGTTTTGTATAGGATTGAGCAGATTAATGATTCGTGGTTGGTTTTGCAGAGGAAGAAAACTCTGCAGTTGGAGTACAAGCACAGTTCCACGTCGTCGGTGTTTGTTGGCAAGCGAATTGGGGAGAAGGATGATACGTTGGAAGAGTTCGATAAGGCTGTCTTACGTCTGTAGCGAGAGCGGCAGGTAACGGCTTTTATATTATTAATTCCATTTTTTTCGATTGCCCAATTATTTAGCTTGACATTGGCTGACAGTTAAGAATCGTGTAACATGGTTTTTATTTTTAGAACAAATGTTATGGTTCCTCCAATTTATCATCAATATCATAATATTCATCACCAAAATGTCGGATTTCTGACACTTGTGCTGTTGAGTTTGCAAAGCACGCAAGCGCAAGCGTCAAGGGTAACATACTTACATTGCATGTGGGGCAAAGTTTTAGATCACAAAGAGACCTCAACTTAGAAAGTGCATACCTTTGGAGTACAAATATCTTTGGATTTTCCCAGTGAAAAAAACTACAATACTCCTTTAATTTGAACCCTTGGATAATATGAGTTAATAGTGCATGTTCTATCTCTATAACTTATTAATCACAATGTTTTAACAATTAATTTTTACAGCCACGGTTGTAGCTAGAACATTAACTCATATTGTTTTAATCACAATGTTTTAACAATTAATGTTTTAACAATTAATTTTTACAGCCACAACCTTTTAAGGACTTTTACGAAAATTAGGCCCATCACAATCTTTATTTATTTAGCTAAAATGAAGTCCAAATAGCCCAAAGCCTTGAAGCATAGTCATATTGGGCCTGAATGTTCGGACCGAGCCTTAGTAGTCAGATTATGACCAAACAAAACCAATTAACTAAAGAATTGCTCTGAACCCTCGGCCGTTAAAAGGCTCGTTTGCGCTTCCCCCGCAATCTTAAACCCTAAACCCCTCCCTCAATCTCCCTGAAATCTCTGTCGAGATTTCTCCCTCGATTCCGTAGCTAATGGCGAAGACGAAGACCGAGGCCGATCCTTCAAAGAAGAACAGCAAGAAGAAGAAAACGAAGAATCTGCTGTCAGCCCCAGCGGCCGCCGCCAGGAAATCCTCCAAGCAGCAACAGCAGCAGCAGGCAAAGGCCAATCCTTTCGAGATTATTTGGTCTCGAAAGAAGTTTGATGTCCTAGAAAAGAAGCGGAAGGGCGAAGAACGCCGCATCGGCCGCGCCAGATCACTCGCCATCGAAAACGTGAGACCTTTTTTCATATTTGTTAGGTTACGGTTTTGTATAGGATTGAACAGATGAATGATTCGTGGTTGGTTTTGCAGAGGAAGAAAACTCTACAGCTGGAGTACGGGCAAAGTTCCAAGTCGTCGGTGTTTGTTGACAAGCGAATTGGGGAGAAGGATGATACGTTGGAAGAGTTCGATAATGCTGTCTTACGTCTGCAGCGAGAGCGGCAGGTAACGGCTTTTATATTATTAATTCCATTTTTTCCGATTGCCCAATTGTTTAGCTTGGCATTGGCTGACAGTTAAGAATCTTGTAACATGTTTTTTACTTTTAGAACAAATGTTATGGTTCCTCCAATTTTTCATCAATATCTTAATATTCATCACCAAAATGTCTGATTTCTGACACTTGTGCTGTTGAGTTTGCAAAGCACGCAAGCGCAAGCGTCAAGGGTAACATACTTACATTGCATGTGGGGCAAAGTTTTAGATCACAAAGAGACCTCAACTTAGAAAGTTCATACCTTTGGTGTACACATATCTTTGGATTTTCCCAGTGAAAAAAACTACAATACTCCTTTAATTTGAACCCTTGGATAATATGAGTTAATAGTGCATGTTCTATCTCTATAACTTATTAATCACAATGTTTTAACAATTAATTTTTACAGCCACGGTTGTAGCTGGAACATTAACTCATATTGTTTTAATCACAATGTTTTAACAATTAATATTTTAACAATTAATTTTTACAGCCACGGCCTTTTAAGGACTTTTACGAAAATTAGGCCCATCACAATATTTATTTATTTAGCTAAAATGAGGTCCAATTAGCCCAAAGCCTTTAAGCATAGTCATATTGGGCCTGAATGTTCGGCCCGAGCCTTAGAAGTCAGATTATGACCAAACAAAACCAATTAACTAAAGAATTGCTCTGAACCCTCGGCCGTTAAAAGGCTCGTTTGCGCTTCTCCTGCAATCTTAAACCCTAAACCCCTCCCTCAATCTCCCTGAAATCTCTGTCGAGATTTCTCCCTCAATTCCGTAGCTAATGGCGAAGACGAAGACCGAGGCCGATACTTCGAAGAAGAAGAGCAAGAAGAAGAAAACAAAGAATCTGTTGTCAGCCCCAGCGGCCGCCGCCAGGAAATCCTCCAAGCAGCAGCAGTAGCAGGCAAAGGCCAATTCTTTCGAGATTATTTGGTCTCGAAAGAAGTTTGATGTCCTAGGAAAGAAGCGAAAGGGCGAAGAACGCCGCGTCGGTTGCGCCAGATCACTCGCCATCGAAAACGTGAGACCTTTTTTCATATTTGTTAGGTTACGGTTTTGTATAGGATTGAACAGATGAATGATTCGTGGTTGGTTTTGCAGAGGAAGAAAACTCTACAGTTGGAGTACGGGCAAAGTTCCAAGTCGTCGGTGTTTGTTGACAAGCGAATTGGGGAGAAGGATGATACGTTGGAAGAGTTCGATAAGGCTGTCTTACGTCTGCAGCGAGAGCGGCAGGTAACGGCTTTTATATTATTAATTCCAATTTTTCCGATTGCCCAATTGTTTAGCTTGGCATTGGCTGGCAGTTAATAATCGTGTAACATGTTTTTTATTTTTAGAAAAAATGTTATGGTTCCTCCAATTTATCAACAATATCTTAATATTCATCACCAAAATGTCTGATTTCTGACACTTGTGCTGTTGAGTTTGCAAATCACGCAAGCGCAAGCGTCAAGGGTAACATACTTACATTGCATGTGGGGCAAAGTTTTAGATCACAAAGAGACCTCAACTTAGAAAGTTCATACCTTTGGTGTACACATATCTTTGGATTTTCCCAGTGAAAAAAACTACAATACTCCTTTAATTTGAACCCTTGGATAATATGAGTTAATAGTGCATGTTCTATCTCTATAACTTATTAATCACAATGTTTTAACAATTAATTTTTACAGCCACGGTTGTAGCTGGAACATTAACTCATATTGTTTTAATCACAATGTTTTAACAATTAATATTTTAACAATTAATTTTTACAGCCACGGCCTTTTAAGGACTTTTACGAAAATTAGGCCCATCACAATATTTATTTATTTAGCTAAAATGAGGTCCAATTAGCCCAAAGCCTTTAAGCATAGTCATATTGGGCCTGAATGTTCGGCCCGAGCCTTAGAAGTTAGATTATGACCAAACAAAACCAATTAACTAAAGAATTGCTCTGAACCCTCGGCCGTTAAAAGGCTCGTTTGCCCTTCCCCCGAAATCTTAAACCCTAAACCCCTCCCTCAATCTCCCTGAAATCTCTGTCGAGATTTCTCCCTCAATTTCGTAGCTAATGGCGAAGACGAATACCGAGGCCGATACTTCGAAGAAGAAGAGCAAGAAGAAGAAAACGAAGAATCTGCTGTCAGCCCCAGCGGCCGCCGCCAGGAAATCCTCCAAGCAGCAGCAACAGCAGGCAAAGGCCAATCCTATCGAGATTATTTGCTCTCGAAAGAAGTTTGATGTCTTAGGAAAGAAGCGGAAGGGTGAAGAACGCCGCGTCGGCCGTGCCAGATCACTCGCCATCGAAAACGTGAGACCTTTTTTCATATTTGTTAGGTTACGGTTTTGTATAGGATTGAGCAGATGAATGATTCGTGGTTGGTTTTGCAGAGGAAGAAAACTCTACAGCTGGAGTACGAGCAAAGTTCCAAGTCGTCGGAGTTTGTTGACAAGCGAATTGGGGAGAAGGATGATACGTTGGAAGAGTTCGATAAGGATGTCTTACGTCTGCAGTGAGAGCGGCAGGTAACAGCTTTTATATTGTTAATTCATTTTTTCCGATTGCCCAATTGTTTAGCTTGGCATTGGCTGACAATTAAGAATCGTGTAACATGGTTTTTATTTTTAGAACAAATGTTATGGTTCCTCCAATTTATCATCAATATCTTAATATTCATCACCAAAATGTCTGATTTCTGACACTTGTGCTGTTGAGTTTGCAAAGCACGCAAGCGCAAGCGTCAAGGGTAACATACTTACATTGCATGTGGGGCAAAGTTTTAGATCACAAAGAGACCTCAACTTAGAAAGTGCATACCTTTGGTGTACACATATCTTTGGATTTTTCCAGTGAAAAAAACTACAATACTCCTTTAATTTGAACCCTTGGATAATATGAGTTAATAGTGCCTGTTCTATCTCTATAACTTATTAATCACAATGTTTTAACTATTAATTTTTACAGCCACGGTTGTAGCTGGAACATTAAGCTAAAATGAAGTCCAATTTGCCCAAAGCCTTGAAGCATAGTCATATTGGGCCTGAATGTTCGGCCCGAGCCTTAGAAGTCAGATTATGACCAAACAAAACCAATTAACTAAAGAATTGCTCTGAACCCTCGGTCGTTAAAAGGCTCGTTTGCGCTTGCCCCGCAATCTTAAACCCTAAACCCCTCCCTCAATCTCCCTGAAATCTCTGTCGAGATTTCTCCGTCAATTCCGTAGCTAATGGTGAAGACGAAGACCGAGGCCGATCCTTCGAAGAAGAAGATCAAGAAGAAGAAAACGAAGAATCTACTGTCTGCCCCAGCGGTCGCTGCCAGGAAATCCTCCAAGCAGCAGCAGCAGCAGGCAAAGGCCAATCCTTTCGAGATTATTTGGTCTCGAAAGAAGTTTGATGTCCTAGGAAAGAAGAAGAAGGGCGAAGAACGCCGCGTCGGCTGCGCCAGATCACTCGCCATCGAAAACGTGAGACCTTTTTTCATATTTGGTAGGTTACGGTTTTGTATAGGATTGAACAGATGAATGATTCGTAGTTGGTTTTGCAGAGGAAGAAAACTCTGCAGCTGGAGTACGAGCAAAGTTCTAAGTCGTCGGTGTTTGTTGACAAGCGAATTGGGGAGAAGGATGATACGTTGGAAGAGTTCGATAAGGATGTCTTACGTCTGCAGCGAGAGCGGCAGGTAACGGCTTTTATGTTGAGTATTGGTGTTTCATACCAATCTTATTTTGATGATGATCACAACATTGTGTTGTTGCTAATGAATCTCATGTTTTAGTCTCTCAGTTTATTTCAAGGATATCTTTCTTGGAGACTAATCACTTGGTGTAAGGATGGACATCTTGTGAAGAAGAGCCAAAGTTTGGACTCAAGGAGTGCCAAAGCTTGGAGATGATGGAGAGCAATCAAGGCATGAAGATTGAAGACTTAGACTCTTTTGAAAGCATTGTAATCCATGTAATTTACTTTATTGCTTTCTCTCTCTTTTTGAGTCTAGGGTTGATGTAATGCCTTGCTAGATGGTTTACTCATTCATGCTCATGCATTTAACCATCTTAGTGAACCTTAGGATTATCATAGAATCCAACCCAATAGGTTCACTCTTTCGGTCAGTCGCCTGATGAGGGAAAAACAGTCGACTGGGTGATTTCCAGTCGCCTGTAGATCCTTCTACAGTCGCCTGATATGCACTGCTCAAGTCAACATTTCTATTGACTCACACTTGAGCTTTACGCACAGTCGCCTGTCAATCAGTTCCCAGTCGCCTGTACATTTACAATCGCCTGAGATTTGGTCAACAGTCACCTGTCTAGCGTAAGTGCAATCTCTGCATCTCTCTGTCTTCTCTCCATACTTTACAGTAGTCGACTGATGAAGAATATACAGTCGCCTGACTATTCGACAGTCGACTGTAGTATTAACATCAGTCACCTGTGCGAAGAATTGGAGAAAGAGTGCAGCTCTCTGTTTCGAACCATCCCCTGCAGCAGTCGTCTGCTGATGGATTTACAGGCGCCTGTCCTGTTTATCAGTCGACTGTCTTGACTTCGTCAGTCGACTGTCCTGGCTCAGATTATAGCCGTTGGATATTTTCTAGCCATTGATCAGTCGACTGTCTTATGATCATCAGTCGACTGTTCCTGTCATTTTCATCCAGTTTCTAGCCGTTGCAGATTTGTTTTTCTGGCTGTTTCTTTGGGTTTTTGGGCTTGATATAGGATCCATATATATATGAGTGTGCTGCCATTCTTGAGAACTCTTGACAACATTTGATAAACTCTTGATTCTATAGAAAATCTCAAGAGATCAATAAGCCACTCTCAAGCTCCCTCATTTCCCTCTATTGAGCATTCATCTTTCTTCATGCATTGAAGTCCGGCTCAAGGGAAATCATCCAAGTGTTCTCAAGCATATTCCAACACTTGGAGATCCTCTTCCATGCCTTGCATTCATTCATGAGTAAGCATCTCAAGGCATAGGTAAGAGTATTTACTTTACAAGGTGTAAATTGTTTTCCTTTTCTCTTTGTGGGATTAGGATACTCTCTTTGTGGGAGTTTCTCTCTTTGTGGGAGGTTGGCTCTTTGTGGGACTTGGGAAATTCTCTTTGTGGGAATTAACTCTCTTTGTGGGAGTTTAGTGTCCTAGTGTAGGACTAACCCTAATTCTCTGAGTGGGAGTTAGTGATTCTCTGTGTGGGAATCTTGATCCTTGTGTAGGATTGGTTGGGTCCTTGTGTAGGGCATAAATCCTCTTTGTGAGGTATCTCTTTGTGGGATTTGTATTCACTTCTCTGTGTGGGAATATATAGTGAATATTGGTGAGGCTGGATGTACCCAAGTTTGGGGAACCAGTGTAATTCTCTGTGTTTACGTTTTGATTGATTGTGCCATTTAATTCCTCTTGCATTTATAATTCCGCATTTACAAGTTAAATTTTATTTGGACAATTTTATTGCCATTACACTATTCACCCCCCTCTAGTGTGTGTTGTTAGTATTGCAAGGGTTAGACGATCCCTACAATTGGTATCAGAGCGAGGTTAAAGCATACTGCAACAATGGCATTCAACGCTACTTCCGCGTCTCATGAAGAAGGTCACTCAACCGTTCGACCCCCGCTCTTCAATGGAACCAACTATCCAAGTCGGAAGATCAGAATGATGATATATATGGAGGGTCAAGACCTATGGGACATCACGGAGGTGCCATTTGAGAAGCACACTACTCCTGTAGCTTCAAGGAAAAAGGCGGAGAAGGACTCGATCAAATTCAATGCGAGAGCCATGAACGCATTACATTGCGCTCTCTCTGCTAGTGAGTTCAACCGCATCTCCATGTGCAAAACGGCGAATGATATTTGGCACACCTTGGAGATTTGTCATGAAGGGACAACGAAGGTAAAGAAATCTAAGCAAACTGTGTTTAGATCTAAATATAAAATGTTTAAGATGCAGGAAGGCGAAAGCATTTCAGAGATGTTCACAAGGTTCACCGATATTGTGAACGCTTTGGAGGTACTCGGGAAGACAATTTCTCAAGAGGATCGTGTAGAGAATATCATAGACTCTCTCACACCTCGTTGGGAGTCAAAGGCCAACAGAATTTTGGAGTCTTATGACACATCCAAATATACCGTTGAGGAATGCATTGGGAATCTCATGGCGTATGAAGTAAAGCTTCAACACAAGAAGGAGATTCATCCAACAAAGCCCGAGAAGCTAGAAAAGCAAAAGGGAGTTGCATTCCATGCCAAGGAGGAGCCAATCAAGTGGAGAAGAAAATTCCATCGCGAAGCTCCTAGCGAAGAAGATGAGCAAGAAGATGCAAGTGGAGAAGAAATTGAGGAACTTGCCGAGCAATTCAAAGCCTTCCTCAAATGCAAGCAAGGTAAGTCTTCGTCAAAGTTTGCCTCCAATTCTAACAAGGTTCCTACTTGTTACACTTGCAGTGGAAAAGGTCACTTGTCCACCGAATGCCCTTCCAAACACATTAAAGAAACTTACAATGGTAAAGGGAAGAAGCATTGGAAAGGAAGGTCCAAGTCCAAAAATCACAAAAAGGGACTTGTCGGGACCTTTGATGATTCGAGTGAGGACACTTCTTGTACCGAAGAAGAGTATACAAAGGAGGATGCTCACGCATGCTTTGTAGCCATGGATGTCCCTACTCCAATTCTCTCCGGATTAAACTAAGAAGAGTTGGATGCTTGGCTTGACGCATACAACTCCTATGAGGATTCGCGCCTTGCGGCTAAGGAGGAGAAGTCGTCATCAAGCTCGTGCAAAGATGATGATGATGATGATGTTGAGATCGAGGAAGAAAAGATCGCATATGAGGAGCTCAAGTTCAAATTTGACTTGGCCTCCGAAAAGGCTAGTAAGTGCATCCACTCTTACAATAAATTAAAAGCTAAATATAAGAGTGCTAAGCGTAGAATGCATAAACTAGTTATTGCAAGTGTAGTTCATGATGAAAGGCATGTTTATGACACTTGTGAGAAAGACACACTTCTTTCTCAAGTTAAGGAATTGAGCATTTCTAATGAAAATCTCATTGCTCAAAACCTTAGCTTAGATGCTCACATTCAACAACTTACATTGAAATGTGAAGAGGAATTCCGGAAGCTCATAAGCTTTGTGTATTCTAGGGATTCATTCCACGATTTGTTGGAAAAACAACATCCGACAAATCATAGAGGAGGTTTGGGTTATGTTCAAAATGTGGTTCCCAAACCCACCTCTAATTCTTCCTTTGGTGCAAATTCAAGAAATATTGCTAAAGCACCTAAGAAGAATCACCATGCTTTCTTGTACAACAATAACACTCACAAGAAGCATGTAGATCACAATGTGATGAGGAAGAATGAAGAATCTTCATTTTTTGCTAAGAAGCAAAATCCTCATTCTTTGCATGCTAAGAAACTTGTGTCTACACCTAAGCATGCCACATCCTTCCCTCTTGCTAAGGCAAAACCTTTGCCTAGGAATTCCTTGAGATTATGGATTCCCACTAAGGCTAGTGTGCAAGAGAGAGATAGTTACATCAACTCTCTAGTTAGGGATGTGATCACCTCGTGTGATTATGTTAGGAAATCAAACTCCTCTTGGGTTTGGTTACCTAATGTTTAGGTTCCTCACACATTTGCATATTGCATGGGTATTATGCCTCTATGTTTATTTTTGCATACCCATTGATTGTGTGTGTTTCATGATTTTAAAAATATTCTTCAAATTTATTTCTTTTCATGAAAATTGGGACCTTAGGGTTTATTGACATACATGCATGATCCATGTGTATGTCAATGGGGGAGTTAATATAATATATGTTTAAATTATTTAAAGACATATTTTAACTCTCATTTTGGAGGTTATTTGAGATCATTATTTATATTTGATTATTTTGGGTCTCAAACCAAACCTCTTGTTTATTGCCAACATGTTTCATATCTCATTTTTTTGGCAATATTCGTGTGTATCTTTGAAGCTTGATTTTTTTTCCATATATATTGCTTTGATACACTAACGGCCCATGGCTCCAATAATTAATTGGTATTAGATCCTAGAAGTCAAAAGTTGACCATTTCTATGATCTAGGGGGAGCATGGGATAATGAATTGATACCCACTAAATTTTATATTTGGTATCATACATATCTTTCTTTTCTTGCATAGTGTCACATCTTGGTTAAGATGTTAAAGGGGGATATTTTTGATGTCCACCTTTTTGACGATGTCAAGGGGGAGAGATATATGCATTATGTGATCATATATATAGGGGAGAGATATTTGCATATGCATATGGGGAGAGATATCTCTATAGGGAAGAGATATATGGGATTAAATAAACCATTCTTGTTTGCATGATTTTTTACTTTGCAATTGGTTTATGTAATCCATGCCTATTATATGTCACCATGATGTTATTGGTTTATGAGTATTTACCTTTGTGTAGCTCATTACTTAATTGGTGCATATAAGTAGGGGGAGATCATTAGCTTTGTGCTTTAATTCTTTATGATTTACATAATGTGTGTCATCATCAAAAAGGGGGAGATTGTTGAGTATTGGTGTTTCATACCAATCTTATTTTGATGATGATCACAACATTGTGTTGTTGCTAATGAATCTCATGTTTTAGTCTCTTAGTTTATTTCAAGGATATCTTTCTTGGAGACTAATCACTTGGTGTAAGGATGGACATCTTGTGAAGAAGAGCCAAAGTTTGTACTCAAGGAGTGCCAAAGCTTGGAGATGATGGAGAGCAATCAAGGCATGAAGATTGAAGACTTAGACTCTTTTGAAAGCATTGTAATCCATGTAATTTACTTTATTGCTTTCTCTCTCTTTTTGAGTCTAGGGTTGATGTAATGCCTTGCTAGATGGTTTACTTATTCATGCTCATGCATTTAACCATCTTAGTGAACCTTAGGATTATCATAGAATCCAACCCAATAGGTTCACTCTTTCGGTCAGTCGTCTGATGAGGGAAAAACAGTCGACTGGGTGATTTCCAGTCGTCTGTAGATCCTTCTACAGTCGCCTGATATGCACTGCTCGAGTCAACATTTCTATTGACTCACACTTGAGCTTTACGCACAGTCGTCTGTCAATCAGTTCCCAGTCGCCTATACATTTACAGTCGCATGAGATTTGGTCAACAGTCACCTGTCTAGCGTAAGTGCAATCTCTGCATCTCTCTGTCTTCTCTCCATACTTTACAGTAGTCGACTGATGAAGAATATACAGTCGCCTGACTATTCGACAACGACTGTAGTATTAACATCAGTCACCTGTGCGAAGAATTGGAGAAAGAGTGCAGCTCTCTGTTTCGAACCATCTCCTGCAGCAGTCGTCTGCTGAAGGATTTACAGGCGCCTGTCCTGTTTGTCAGTCGACTGTCTTGACTTCGTCAGTCGACTGTCCTGGCTCAGATTATAGCCGTTGGATATTTTCTATCCGTTGATCAGTCGACTGTCTTATGATCATCAGTCGACTGTTCCTGTCGTTTTCACCCAGTTTCTAGCCGTTGCAGATTTGTTTTTCTGGGTGTTTCTTTGGATTTTTGGGCTTGATATAGGATCCCTATATATATGAGTGTGCTGCCATTCTTGAGAACTCTTGAAAACATTTGATAAACTCTTGATTCTATAGAAAATCTCAAGAGATCAATAAGCCACTCTCAAGCTCCCTCATTTCCCTCTATTGAGCATTCATCTTTCTTCATGCATTGAAGTCCAGCTCAAGGAAAATCATCCAAGTGCTCTCAAGCATATTCCAACACTTGGAGATCCTCTTCCATGCCTTGCATTCATTCATGAGTAAGCATCTCAAGGCATAGGTAAGAGTATTTACTTTACAAGGTGTAAATTGTTTTCCTTTTCTCTTTGTGGGATTAGGATACTCTCTTTGTGGGAGTTTCTCTCTTTGTGGGAGGTTGTCTCTTTGTGGGACTTGGGAAATTCTCTTTGTGTGAATTAACTCTCTTTGTGGGAGTTTAGTGTCCTAGTGTAGGACTAACCCTAATTCTCTGAGTGAGAGTTAGTGATTCTCTGTGTGGGAATCTTGATCCTTGTGTAGTATTGGTTGGGTCCTTGTGTAGGACATATATCCTCTTTGTGAGGTATCTCTTTGTGGGATTTGTATTCACTTCTCTGTGTGGGAATATATAGTGAATATTTGTGAGGCTGGATGTACCCAAGTTTTGGGAACCAGGGTAATTCTCTGTGTTTGCGTTTGGATTGATTGTGCCATTTAATTCCTCTTGCATTTATAATTCCGCATTTGCAAGTTAAATTTTATTTGGACAATTTTATTGCCATTACACTATTCATCCCCCTCTAGTGTGTGTTGTTAGTATTGCAAGGGTTAGACGATCCCTACATTTTATATTATTAATTCCATTTTTTCCGATTGCCCAATTGTTTAGCTTGGCATTGGCTGACAGTTAAGAATCGTGTAACATGGTTTTTATTTTTAGAAAAAATGTTATGGTTCCTCCAATTTATCATCAATATCTTAATATTCATCACCAATATGTCTGATTTCTGACACTTGTGCTGTTGAGTTTGCAGAGCACGCAAGCGCAAGCGTCAAGGGTAACATACTTACATTGCATGTGGGGCAAGGTTTTAGATCACAAAGAGACCTCAACTTAGAAAGTGCATACCTTTGGTGTACACATATCTTTGGATTTTCCCAGTGAAAAAAATTACAATACTCCTTTAATTTGAACACTTGGATAATATGAGTTAATAGTGCCTGTTCTATCTCTATAACTTATTAATCACAATGTTTTAACTATTAATTTTTACAGCCACTGTTGTAGCTGGAACATTAACTCATATTGTTTTAATCACAATGTTTTAACAATTAATGTTTTAACAATTAATTTTTACAGCCACAGCCTTTTAAGGACTTTTACGAAAATTAGGCCCATCACAATCTTTATTTATTTAGCTAAAATGAAGTCAAATTAGCCCAAAGCCTTGAAGCATAGTCATATTGGGCCTGAATGTTCGGCCCGAGCCGTAGAAGTCAGATTATGACCAAACAAAACCAATTAACTAAAGAATTGCTCTGAACCCTCGGCCGTTAAGGGCCTGTTCTTTTGATTGGAACGCTGTGGAAAGTTGGGAAATATTACTGTTCAACCCTGCAACCCACGGGAATGTCCAGGTTTCTCGGATTTGTGTTCTTTTGCGGGCTCGGAAAATTTCTGGGGAAAGCTGACGTGGAGACCGAATTTGTTGATTCTCGGAGCAATTTGCAATCCACGCAAAACGCGCGGAATACAGCGGAATCACAGCCGCTTGTGGGGCCCATTCTCTCCCCTCCAATCGGAGGCCTTAGTTTGCAATTTTTTAACTTATTAATTAAATAACTTATTAATTAAATAGTTCACTCAACTTTCTTCATCCAAAAAACACACTACACGAAATGGGACCCACCTCAACTTTCCAACTCCACAATCCAACCACACTTTCCAACAAAAGAACACACTACACACAGATTTCTCTCTCATCAGATTCCACACTTCCCAACAAAAGAATCGTGTAACATGGTTTTTATTTTTAGAACAAATGTTATGGTTCCTCCAATTTATCATCAATATCTTAATATTCATCACCAAAATGTCTGATTTCTGACACTTGTGCTGTTGAGTTTGCAAAGCACGCACGCGCAAGCGTCAAGGGTAACATACTTACATTGCATGTGGGGCAAAGTTTTAGATCACAAAGAGACCTCAACTTAGAAAGTGCATACCTTTGGAGAACAAATATCTTTGGATTTTCCCAGTGAAAAAAACTACAATACTCCTTTAATTTGAACCCTTGGATAATATGAGTTAATAGTGCATGTTCTATCTCTATAACTTATTAATCACAATGTTTTAACAATTAATTTTTACAGCCATGGTTGTAGCTGGAACATTAACTCATATTCCTGTCATAATCTAATAGATTAGTTAAGCATATAACAATGATTACCCACTAATTAAGTAGTTAAAGCAACGGACTTTTGGCACGCGTGGGGTTTTCTTAGATTCTCCATCTTTTAAGTTATTTAATATTATACATCACTAGATAGCTATGTGCAGATTCTATAACCCAGTACTTAATTCCATTATTCTCATCGTTAAGCCGCATGTTACTAAATTAAACCATAGTTTTAGTGGTAGTAATTATTATAAAAAATGATAATCATGAGAGAACAAAATAAATTAAGGTTTGAAGACTCAGCTTTGGTTACGATTCGGTTTTGTTAAAAATTTGCTCCAATAAGCTTCAACGGTTTTGGTAATTTCATTTTAAGTTTTGAACATACGTATACAAGTCAAGTATTCAAAATATTACACCAAAAAATTCCAATCCATTCAAAATTAACATCAAGAATACATGCAATAAGATACAATAAGCTGTAGTCGCGCACGGATGCATAAATGACAATACTTTTATTGATCCCGAAAACAAATTTATTCTCAAAATTAATTTGTTATTATTTAATAAAAAACCTAATTATAGCCCACTAAGTCCAGTCCATTGTCCCCAGGTAGACCCGACCACGGGTCGGTTCGAACCGTGGAACCGAACCGGAACCGAACCGATTTGGAACCGAACCGAACCGGAACCGGCCGACCGGTTCCAAGAACCGGAACCGGAACCGTGCCAAGCCGGTTCGGTTCCGGTTTGCCCTTTTGTGGAACCGAACCGGAACCGGCGGTTCCGGTTCCCCGGTTCCCCGGTTCGGTTCCCCGGTTCCGGAACCGGGGAACCGATTCGGTTTTGGCCAATTTGCTCACATTCTCAATTTTCTCACAAAGTTTTCTCACATTCCTTGGTTTGGTTTGTTACATACTCAATTTTCTCATATGTAACTTGCATTAAGTTGATTAGTGACAAGATATATTTCTTTTTTAAGTTATAGCCTTTAAATTTTGTTTATTTTTCATATATTTTCATCACAACCGAACCGGAACCGACCCCAAACCGGAACCAAACCGGAACCGGAACCGAAATGAAACCAGAACCGGAACCGGAACCGGAACCGGCCGAGAACCGGAACCGGAACCGAACCGCTTCTAAAGCGGTTCGGTTCCGGTTCCGGGTTTTGTCGGAACCGGAACCGACGGTTCGGAACCGGAACCGAACCGGAACCGAACCGCGGTCGGGTCTATCCCCAGGCACTACAGTTGCGAACAACCCGCTCCAAGCCTTCAACTATGCGCACACCCCCCGGCATTAAATTAGGGCTTTTTTTTCTACCTCAGCTCGTGCCGTTCTTCCAAAATCCAACGCAGTTCTTCCAAAATCCAACGCCGACGGTTGAATTGAAGAGTTGGGGTTTGGTTTTTTGATTCTTTTAAGCAAGATCTGGTTCTAGCAAGAGATCTGAAGGTTAGTTGTTGCCTTTTTGTTTGAAGATTTGAAGATGAATTTGATGATTGCAATCTTGATGCTAGAAACGAGGGTTTAAATGACATGAAAATTACCAATGTTTTGAGATTTGGAATAGATTTGAGGGGTGCTTCTTTTAAATTTCAGCAATACCAAATGTTAAAAACAAGAAATTTATTTTATCCTCGTTGCAACTCTTATGATATCTTATGCCTAATCGGATGCTAATTGCTGACATGATCCCATTTACTGTTTAGAAATCTATGCATGATTATCAGGTTTAAATGACATGAAAATTACTAATGTTTTGAGATTTGGAATAGATTTGAGGTGTGCTTCTTTTAAATTTCAGAAAATTAAAAGGTTTTTATAATGTGTATTTTGTTCTTTTAAATGACATGAAAGTTAACGCCTGGTATTTTGTTCTGTTCTAACTCTTTTATAATGTGAAGTACTTAATAAATTTAATGTGTATAGATAAAATGATGACGTTTGCTTATTGGTTTTTATTGTACGTAGAAATTATTTTGTATTAGCTTATAGTTTGCCCCCTAATTAAAAATTTCTTGGCTCCGCCACTGCCTAAACCCCTCCCTCAATCTCCCTGAAATCTCTGTCGAGATTTCTCCCTCAATTCCATAGCTAATGGCGAAGACGAAGACCGAGGCCGATCCTTCGAAGAAGAAGAGCAAGAAGAAGAAAACGAAGAATCTGCTGTCAGCCCCAGCGGCCGCCGCCAGGAAATCCTCCAAGCAGCAGCAGCAGCAGGCAAAAGCCAATCCTTTCGAGATTATTTGGTCTCGAAAGAAGTTCGATGTCCTAGGAAAGAAGCGGAAGGGCGAAGAACGCCGCGTCGGCCGCGCCAGATCACTCGCCATCGAAAACGTGAGACCTTTTTTCATATTTGTCAGGTTACGGTTTTGTATAGGATTGAGCAGATGAATGATTCGTGGTTGGTTTTGCAGAGGAAGAAAACTCTGCAGCTGGAGTACGAGCAAAGTTCCAGGTCGTCGGTGTTTGTTGACAAGCGAATTGGGGAGAAGGATGATACGTTGGAAGAGTTCGATAAGGCTGTCTTACGTCTGCAGCGAGAGCGGCAGGTAACAGCTTTTATATTATTAATTCCATTTTTTCCGATTGCCCAATTGTTTAGCTTGGCATTGGCTGACAGTTAAGAATCGTGTAACATGGTTTTTATTTTTAGAACAAATGTTATGGTTCCTCCAATTTATCATCAATATCTTAATATTCATCACCAAAATGTCTGATTTCTGACACTTGTGCTGTTGAGTTTGCAAAGCACGCAAGCGCAAGCGTCAAGGGTAACATACTTACATTGCATGTGGGGCAAAGTTTTAGATCACAAAGAGACCTCAACTTAGAATGTGCATACCTTTGGAGTACAAATATCTTTGGATTTTTCCAGTGAAAAAAACTACAATACTCCTTTAATTTGAACCCTTGGATAATACGAGTCAATAGTGCCTGTTCTATCTCTATAACTTATTAATCACAATGTTTTAACAATTAATTTTTACAGCCACGGTTGTAGCTGGAACATTAATCTTGTGATTTCTACAACCCACTCCAATCTGATTTCTCGTGCATCAAAGCAAACAAAACATCAGCATAATTTTATGTCGCTTCAATGATAGCTAAATCTTGGTTGCACTTGATACATACGAATCTGCTCGAAAATTTAAAATTTCTATATGGTTTCTCGTACTTGCCATAAACTCAACTTTCCCAGAGTGTTTATTCCTATCAAGCATGTCCTCTATATAGCCGAAATGCACTTATCTGTATGATAGGCAGATATGTTTGGTGGAAATTCTTGCAGATATGTTTAATTAGGCTGTCACTCCAGGCTACATTGTCCATGAAAATCCATTTGTGAAAGAAAGAGCTGTGAGAAAATATTTATGATAAACTAACAGATGCTATTGATGTTCGATTCTGATGTTCTAGAAAATAATCATCTCTGATATATCAAAAACACACGCAAATAGCTCTCATTTTTTACAACCTGCAAACTGCTTTTTAGTTAAAGAATTGGAGAAACGTGTTTTTAAACATATAATTGGATCCAATGGTGGTAATTTATTTAAATGTTTTGAGACCAAACCCGTGAGTAGTAGTCTAGGAAAGTATTGTACATTTAAGCTTAGATCAAACACCCGACGAGCATTAGATTAGGAAATTTATATATGAAAAAAAATAAACTACTTCTGATCTTATAACTATTAGGAAAGCATTATACATGTAATTGACCCACTAGTTTTTTTTTTCATATTCAGAGATTACTAAAGGAAAATTATGGGTTGTATTAAATTGAACAATAGAAATTGCAATCATAAAGATTCAGCATGCCAAAAAACAGGTTATTTAGCTTTGTCGTCTTCTCTGGTCATATATTGTTGTCAGAGAGAGAGAGAGAGAGAGAGAGAGAGAGAGACTTGCGATGCAAGATCGTTTTAAGCACATGATTTAAAATTTAAAATTGAAGTTTAGAGAGAGAGAGAGAGAGAGAGAGAGAGAGAGAGAGAGAGAGAGAGAGAGAGAGAGAGAGAGAGAGACTTGCGATGCAAGATCGTTTAAGCACATGATTTAAAATTTAAAATTGAAGTTTGAAGAGATAGATCAATTATAATAAAAATTTGAGAGAGAAACATAACACATGTGATGGAATAGCTTGAGCACTTGAGAGAAGATTCAAACTTTGAATGAGAAAGAGAATGAGAGCTTAGGATGAACAGCGTCTTTTAGTGTATTATTTGATTTTCTAAAAAATAATTTCAACTAGAGCAATCGCTCTCCCAAAAACATTAAAGAGAGGGGAAGAGAGATGACGGTCCAGTTTTGATGTCTTTAGCAAAGTTGGAATGTTAATGTTTTGATTTTGAATTAAAGGGAAGATGGTCCTGTTGGGATATCTCGAGCAAAGTTGGAAAGCTGGAGGTTTGATTCTTGAGTTCGAGAGAAGAGATGAGAAGACAGTCCTGTCTTGGGATGCATTGAGCAAAGTTAGATAGTTGGAGGTTTGAAGTTTGAATGAGAGAAGTGTTGACATGGATAACCTTAATGAGAATGTCAAACGATTTTTCCTTTATATTCTTTTTTAGAAAAAAATAAGGAATTTCTCTCTGCACAGCTTGCTTTTCTTTAGTTATAAGTAATACATGTGCTACTTTGAAGATATTGAGTACTTATGAATTTTATATGTAGACAAATTCACCCAATTGGATATTGTTGTCATAATCTTCGAGTTTCTTTATATTAACTCTAGCATTATGATCACGGGTGTTACCGCTTAGTCATGGTTTTGCTTAAAATTGCAAAATGGTTCGAGTCTCATGCCTTAGTGAATCATTACCAATTCATGCAAATCACAAATGAAGATATTTCCATTAGAAATTAGGGTTTCTTAAGGCTAAGCATTCATCATTTCTAAAAATCGCATACAACAACTATATGTAGCCAAAGGCAACTTGCACCACACATGTCATGAATACAACAAAATACTAACCGTTTAATAGATAGTTAAAACTAACCTCATATCTTCATCAACCCTCCTCAGCTTTGAGACACCCACCTCCGGTGAATGGCGACAATATACACATCAAGCTAGTCCATGTTGAGTTGCTCAACCTCCTCGACTCACATCCAAGTGCAATATGAATTGTGCCGTCCTCTTTAGCGGACCAAAGATGACGGTATCATCCCTCAGTTGTTGAAATGATATTATTGTGTAGGATTTCATTAGTCTCTGTTGTTTGGTGTCTTCATGGCAACATACGTGAATGGTAGGAAGTCAAATTCTCTATGTCGAATATCAGACTAATGCCAAACTTTTGTGAGATATCCAACTTATAAGCATTGTGACAATCCTTCTCAGAACTCGATATGGACTTGCATGTAGAGAGCATGATGGTTCTATCTAGTTTCAGGAGGGAACATATTTTGGAAACTCTAATCAACACCTCACCTCAAGTATGAATTCTGCAATTTTGTTGTAAATACGTGGAGTACACTTGTAATTATTATAGCTTATTACATTTTTCTGGCGTATTTCATGATGTGGTTCACACAAATGAGTCAACGAATGCACTACACATATATTTTAAAATTAATTCAAATGGACTCTTATAAGGTGGAGTGATTTCTTCTCTTCTTGTTTGTTTTATTGGTGGCCAATCCATTCTTTTGATTTTTGAATCGACCCTTAAGTTTGATACGAGTCAAATACAATCTTCTTTATATTAAACATAAACATATGCGTGTTTGATCTTCCAATACTCATCATATCATGGTCATACAATCATGATCTATTTAGCAAACTATATGCATCATCCATGGATAATATGCCATACCAAATGCGATCATAATAGCTTAAAAGCTCGATAGGCACTATACAACATTGGGTAACAAAATAAATAGTTCTATCAACTAAAATAACGTTATATGGTTATATGGTTATTGGTGAAGTTTTAACTTTTAAATCCATCATCCCTAAAGTTGACTTGATAACAATATTGACATAATTACCTTCGTCAATCATGAGTCGACAATATTTATTTCAAATCTAGATGTAGATATGAAAAGTATGAGTCTTATAATGATCGTTCTCACATCAAAGTGTGGCAATAAATTGCCTAAGGAGAACAAGTGTGCATTGGGCTCTTTTAAGTCCTCATCTATGTCATAAGCATGCTATCAAGCATGTTGACCTCTTTGTCAATCCCATGATCATCTTATAGTGAGCCCTATTAATAAGTATACTCCTTGTAGGATGCTGGTAGGCAAAGTGACAATAACCATGATATTTATAGCCATGGATCTTTTTTTGCATCTTGCTGCGATAAGTCACCAATTATAATTCAACCCTTTGTATCTTTAGTGGCAATAAAGTAAGATTTAGCATTGTTCTTAGGTTTCTCATCGACTTTGGAAGTGGACTTTCCATCTAGTTACATTTTCATATACGGATCTATTTAAAGCTAATTGGTATGCCTTTTTGATAGAGTTCATAGGGTGTGGGAGTGTTTTGCACTGAAAGCTTAGCTTTTAGCCAATGCAAAACCCGAAATGGGTAAGGTGATGATCTTCTTAAATTCACACTTAACAACTAGCTTGTCAAATATAGACATGTGCTTATTCATGAACAATCACTTCTGATAGAATATCTATACAGGAAGGAAATAAAAATAATATTTCTCCTTAAGTTCTTTCTTTATCTTAATTCATGTCTCTACATGTTCATGTTATTCTCACTTTAGTTGTCCTTCATTCTCACTTTATTCTCACTTTAGTTGTCCTTCATTCTCACTTTAGTTGTCCTTCTTTCCACAGAAGTCTAAAAAACCTTGGTTTCCCCTTGTAGTGTCATCCTAGCAGACCAAATCCTACATGAAATAGTCCATATTTGCTAATCAATTAAAAACACTATATGTTTGTGCCATAAAATACATGACCATTTCTTTTGACATTCTGTGCTACATCTACCTGTCAATACCCTTTGTACATTCAACATTCTCATACCCATCATACCTCATATAACCTTGACCTTTGTGACATCTCCTTTTATTTATTATATCTTGATCTAGATTAAACATACCTTTCTTAAAACATACCTTTCTTAAAACATCAGTGCTATCTAAACCATGCTTTTATTGTATCTAGACGTGCACTCAATTCCTCGTTGGTATGAGTTTGTTTAAAGTCCTAAAGAAGTTTTTGATCATCTCGTTCACTTTCTCAAGTACACCCTCCAGGTTTTGATTTTCTCTATTCATCATGTTAGTTCTAAAGTTCTTACAGTAAAGTAGCATGCAATGATCTAATTTATAACTGGAGAAAACAAACACGGATGGTTATGCACAATCCTTTACACAAGAAAACTAAATACGGAAGAAATATGAGTAAATAAAACAAAATCCTAAAGGCTTAGTCTGGACGTGTTAGGAAATGGAAGTTTAGAACGATGATGTATGTAGAATGATGATGTATGTAGACACAATAAAACAAATAGATAAAACAAAATTAGCAATAATAACCAATAAGTTCAGATAACAAACTAGTAAAAATGCAAGAAATTAGCAAATTGAGTATTCATATTAGTTAGGAGTTACCCAAAGGAATCAAAAAAGCACTTATGTGAACGTAGGGTTCATAGGCTTAGATTTGAAAATCAACAAAAATTAGACCATAAATTTTAATTTCTCATTTCTAGCTCAAGTTGGCTTCGAGTCGGCTTATTTACGATAAGCTTAAGTTTGAAAATCAACAAAAATTAGACCATAAATTTTAATTGCTCATTTCTAGCTAAGTTGGCTTTGAGTCGGCTTATATACAATAAAGTTGGCTTGGCCGGCTTTAGGTTAGTTTGGTAGCTCAAGTCGGCTTTGGATTGATTCGATCGGCTCAAATTTGAGTTGACTTTTCTTTAGCTGATATGAATCGAGTCTCAATTGGAACTGTTGAACCCATAATTGGCTCGGTTCTAGTTGATATTATAGATTTATCTTGAATTCTTGATATTCTAGTTGATATTATATGAATCGAGAGCAAATCTTGAGATCATTAACGACGATGTGTAGTTGATGGCGATGGGTGATATGGCGGGAGCTATGGTGACAAAAAGATGATATTGAGAATGGATTTCAAGCTCATTAATGATGGTGATTAATGGTTGGCAGTTGACAGCAATCTGTGATAATGCATGAGCTACAACTGTGATCAAATCTAAGGGTGGTGAGCGGATCTAAGGGCTGCAATGATGAGATCTAGTTATGATGACGAGGTCGATCAACTTTGATGAGGATGACGTTTGGCTCAGATGAGGTTGTTGACAAGGGCATGAGTGAAGTTGAAGATGATACCATGTTGGAGATGGATCTTGGGTTTTTTGAAGATGGATTTTTGTTGGATTATTGAGAATATAGATGTGTTTATGTTGAAGAGGGACTTTTGGCCAAGGCAAAATCTGAAAAGGGTAACGTTATGATCTTCTTAAATTCACACTTAACAAATAGCATGTCAAATATTGACATGTGCTTATTCACGAACAATAACTTCTGATATAGCGTAGGCAACTCAACAAAGAATACCTATACAAGAAGGAAAGAAGGATAATATTTCCCCTTAAGTTCTTTCTTTATCAGAATTCATGTCTCTATATGTTCACGTTATTCTCACTTTAGTTGTCTTTCCTTCCACTGAAGTTTAATAAACCTTGGTTTCCCTTTTTAGTGTCACCCTAGCGGACCAAATCCTACCTGCATCGAATTTGAAAACAATGAAAAAAGTAGTCCATATCTGCTAATCAATTAAAAAACACTATCTGTGATAATGCTTGAGCTATGACTGTGATCAAATCTAATGGTGGTGAGCGGATCTAAGGGCTGCAATGATGAGATCTGGTAAGTAATGATGACGAGGTCGATCAAATTAGATGAGTATGAAGTCTGGCTCTGATGAGGTTGTTGACAAGGGCATGAGTGAAGTTGAAGATGATGCTATGTTGAAGATGGATCTTGGGTTTTTCGAAGATGGTTTTGGGTTGGATTCTAGAGAATAGAGATGGTTTAGGTTGAAGAGGGATTTTTAAACTAAAATCTGGAAGTAGAAATGATGGAGATCAAGAACTGGGGTTCTTTTGCTCTAATACTAGATGTGACACATAATGGAAACAATTTAGGATTTCATAATGATGGATTTAATAAAGAACTAGAGTTTAATAAAAAGAAATCAAAATGCAAAACGGTTTGGGCCTCACACCTTGGTTAATCACTCACCAACTTAAACAAATAACATACCAAGTGATTTCATTAGAAACTAGAGTTTTTCATAAACTAGGTTAATCATTCATAGTCTCCAGAACTTCCATACAACTACCATTTACAACCAAAGACTATATGCGCCACATGTGATACATATATAATAAAATGAAATAAAATACTAAAGTTCAGTTAAAACTAATAATGCTGGATACCCATTAAGAGCATGAATTGTGGTCTGATCATCTACTTATCCTAACCATTTTTTTGTCTTTCAATCTTTCACAATGTATACATTTATGCGTCTGTCTTTTTCTTGTTCATTTATCATTGAAATAGGGATTGATGGGGTTTTGACCATTTTTGGTTTTCTTTTGCAATGCTGCAAGTTTATCAAATTCATTATTAGAGTCTGATATTTGCCTTGGTTTATTCTATTTCTACAGTTGAAGTTAAGAAAAGGTAGCAAATATAATCTGGATGATGGCGATGAAAATGACTCCAGAAGCCAACTCTTTATTGATGATTTTGATGAAGATGTACATCTTGATGATGACAATGACGATGACACAATATTTGGGAATCAAAGTATGTATGCTTTTTCTTAAAAAAGAAGACTATTTGTTGCATAGTCGTTAGTTGTATATCCAAATGCTTTGTTCTTGTTAATAGCTACTAATCGGTAATCATAAATACCAATTTTCATTACAGTTATTGGAAATGTAATTAATTGAAAATTTTGAGAGCGGTTAGTTGTTTGTCACTCATATAAGTTACATGCCTAAAGATCCCAATTAATGTGGTAGCATGGGGAAAAAGCCATCTTACTGACAAATACACTGTGCTGGTTCCTCTTATATGCAAACAGAAGCCTTCATGTATATACACCCAGGAAAGTTCCTTTACACATATGTGGATGCCTACACACAAATTCTACTTTGCAAACTCAATGGATGTGCTTAAATTGAAAACCCAACAAGTATAATTTGATCTACAACATTTAAAACCAAAAATAAAAATGAAAATTTGGGAAGTTCCTTTTCTACCCCTTCAAAGCTTTCAAAATGTACATAAATAGCATAGACATGCCATAACGTTATTCACGACGTGAATCGTCATTATAAATAGATCTATATACATGTTCATTGTGTTCTAAGGCACGGAGAAGATGACTTATGTTATAATTTTCTATATAAGTGCTATATCATTATGTTAGTACATTCCATAGAGATACGATGATCATTCAAAGTGAATCTTGTTAAATATCAAGATCATATCGGATATGAGGTTTTCATATTAGACATTGGATATTGGAGGATATATCAGGGACACGTGTTAAAATCAGGATGCACATGTTAGATGTTACAAATATAAATCTTGGTAAATAAACATTAGCCATAACATCTTAAATGTAAATATGTCAGTAAATAGCATGAATAGGATCTTAAATATCAAATTACAATAAAATATTGTAGGATTTTAAATGTCATTCAAAAATATGCAAAATTTTGTGAGTCATGGAATTGGTATAATAAATCAATCATATAAGCGTAAATCTTATCTATGTAATATGCAAAATGGTATGAGCCATGATATGCATCACAAATCTGATATGATCACATATATCAGTGGCAGTTTCGTAATTTCTAGGAACATAATGGTAGTTTCGTAATTTCTGGGCGAAGTGGCAGATTTGTAAATTTTGGGTGCAGCGGCAGCTACGTAAATTTAGGGTGATGGCTGCAGTGGCAGAGTTGTTATTTCAGGGCAAAAAAAAATCCTAGGGCGGGCAATTCGGTAATTTAGGGACGTGGGCTACTTAGGAGGATTTATTATATATAAGAGGGGATTATTCTTGAGGGATTTTATGATGAAGATTGTGAGAAAGATAATTATCGGTTGTTAGATTAAATTAGATTAGCCTTAAGTTTTAATTGGAAGAGTCGTCCTCTTCTTGAATTGATGCCAAAACCTTGTAGTTTCATGAATTATCAATAAAAATCTTATTTTTATCCGAATTTCTTTCCCAAATCTATCCACAATTATATCAAATTGGTATCAGAGCATTTGATCATGACGGCGTTGAGAAAAATTGACGCTTTAAAAGAGAAATTGAGAAGCGAAGTGGAGATCATTAAGAGCCGACATTAAATGATGGAGTAACGATATCTAGCGAGGGAAAGAAGATCGTCGTCGATGGAATCCATGTTGAAACAACTGTTGGAGATAAACAGCCACTCTTCCCTGAGATGGTGGTGACAACGTCGGATTTGAACAAAAGAAGAAGACACCAATGAAGATCAGAAGCAAAAGACAATCTTTGGACAAAGGTAAAGGAAAAATCATCGTCTTTCAAGAGGAGATCTCACCGAGCGACGACACCATGGGGTGAGAACAATCCCCAAATTCTTTGAGCGGTGGGTGAAGATGGTGGGTGAAAATGTCGGACCTCAGGGCAGGGGGATGGCTGCCATGGGCAGTGCGGCCCTTGGTAGGGAGCCACATGCCGCGCGACGCCTGTGTTGACTGCAGGGGCACCGTGGCCCTTGGGCTGAAGGCCAGGGAACACGTAGCTACTGGGACTACAACGGAAGGGGCCACGACCCCTTGAGGTGATGGCATCGACCCCAAGGATAGACATATGCTACAAGTTGCGAGCTTCTTTTTGGGGGGGCATGTGTGATGGTGGATGCTTCTAAGGCTTTGATGACGGTGGAGTCCCAGCTTTTGACGACGAATGAGGAAATGACGGCATTGTAGAGGAATTTTTGATGGAGGATTATGGGATCCAAAAACTTCAAATTGAAATGTATATCAACAATTTCATTACGGGAAGCTGCGATAGGGAACCAAGCATGTGCATTTTGGTGTCAATTTGAGGCTTTGAAGGCTGAAGATGTCGATTTTTGAGGGTGAGGACCCTTATAGATAAGCACACCGTACGGAGAGGTACTTCGTCGTGAACCGTCTCAAAGAGGAGAAGCTGATGGTAGGTCTATGTTTGGAAGGAAATTCATTGGCTTAGTTCCAGTTGAGGGAGCAGAGGCAGCCGATGCATTCGTAGGAAGAGTTTAAAGACTGTTTGATGGACAGTTTCTACGATACTTAGGGATGAGATCTTCACGAGTAGTTCCTTGCACTCAAGCAGGAAGGGACTTGTCCGAAATACATAAAAACGTTTGAGTTGCTTTCGAGCCGAGTAGAGGAATGTATGAGATGGTTTGGAAGGTAATTTTATGATGGGACTCAAAGCGAGCATCCAAGCCGAGCTATGCCTACTGAGGCCGAGCAGGCTAGGAGAGACGATGGAGCTGGCCCAGATGGTAAAGGACAGAATTAACGCGAAGCGGATTGCCAAGGGGCATCAAATGAGTTCACTTCTCGCACCAACGCTATGATGGATGTACAGAAGTTCCAACTAGTAGACAACACAAGACAAGAACAACGAGCCCCGATCTGATAGCAAGTTCAAGCGCCTCAGAGTGACAAAGATCTATAATAACCATGCCAACAGATTATGCTTTCGATGTAATGAAAATTATGGTCCAGGACATCATTGTCAGGATCGCGCCATCCATGTTTTGATGGTCGGTAATGATGAATGCGAGGGCATGGCGGATGCAGAGGACGTATGAGGGGACGATAACCCTCATTTGTAATAGCGCATCCCCACTGATTTTAGAATTACACCTTGAGGACAATGTGTCTCATTAGGAGAGAAGTATGATGGATCTGGAATTTTGACCCATCAGGGGCGTTTTCATATTTTCGGATTTTCTAAGGGACTTTTTGTAATTTTCAGTTTTAGGGGTCTTTTTGTAATTTTATATTTTCAGTTTTTTATTTATAGGATGCTAAGGGAATTAGGAATTGACTTGCTTGATTGTGGAGAGAAGAAACTTATGAAGTTGAGATTTGAGAATTTCCTCGTTTATTGGAGAGTGCGGTCGTTCTATATAATTGACGATTTGAGAGAGAGTTCCACTCGAAAGAACTCACCACATCAATTGTATTCCCTTTATTTTCAGATTATCATCAATAAAATTCCCTTCTTTTTTCTAATTCTTCTCGTCAAAACTCTAAAAATTACACTTTCTTATAAAAGTCCCACCTTTCTACATAAACCCTAACTTTCCACATCAAAAAATCTAGAAAAATCCTATCAAGTGGTATCACTGCACTACAGTTCATGACGGCGACGGCGACGGCCTCTTTCAGATCCGAGGTTAGGGCATGCGAGGTAAGAATAGATGCGAAGGTGAATGCTAACCTGCAAACCCTTATGCAACAATTCATGGATCTAAGAGTGGCAACTTTGGTAAAAAATTAGATTTGGACAACACTCTAAATTTTGGGCTAACAGTGAAGGCTTTGGCAAAAAAGGAGGAGAAAGACGAAGAATACAGAGAAGATCCTTTAACCAACGCGAGTGAGCATTTCAAAGAAGCAGAAAAGGACACCACAAGGGACAGGGACCCTAGCCATCCTCACCAGGGGACTGCGCCTCACTGTAGGATAGCTGCAACCCTGCAAGCTGCCTGTAGGGCCCGTAGGGCCTGCATTGTATTCTACAGGGCCCACTGTAGGATCTGGTTGAGCCCAGTTGGGACGGCTAAGCCTTGCCTGTACCATGCAGGCCCAGTTAGGACTGTTCTCAATTCCACGGGCCCGTCATGGCATGTTCACTGACTTTCGGGGTCCGCCATGGCCTGACGACGTTGTTCGGGGCCCGTCATGGCTTGACAACGCTTCTCGAGGTCAGCCATGCCGCACGTACACTTTTGCGGGGCCTCAAGGCCCATGGTTTGCACATGGACGATCTCCTGAGCATCGTCATCAGTGGTTTGGACGCGAAGAACCGTCGGCTGGGCTAGACGATCATCATGCTATATGTCCAAGCGTCGTCGAGGGCAGTGGAAACCATTCCTATCCTTTTGATACATGAGGGGACGGGTATCATCAGTCAGAAAGACGGTCCCACGCACTTCATGCACCACCTAAAGGACAATATGGTTTTTTCAGGGACAGAGTAATGATGGATCCAGAATTTTGGCCCATTAGGGACGTTTTCGTAATTTTCGGGTTATCTAGCAGTTTTCGCTAATTTCAATTTTAGAGGTTTTTTTAATAATTTTGTATTTTCAGTTTATTATTTATAGAGGGATTATGGATTGTCATGCTTGATTGTGGAAAGAAGAAATTTGTGAGGTTGAGAATTCCCTCGTTTATTGGAGAGTGCGGTCATCTTATATAATTGACGACTTGTGAGAGAGTTTCTCTCGAAATAACTCACCCCATTAATTGTATCCACTTTATTGTCAGATTATCAAGATCAAAATCCCGTTCTTTCACCCAATTTTTCTAATCAAAACCTTAAAAATTCCACCTTTCTTATAAAAATCCCACCTTTCTATCTAAATCCTAACTTTCTACATCAAAAACCTAGAAAAATCCTATCAAAGTAATGCTATGATCACATATATTGGTGGCAGTTTTATAATTTCTGGGCACAGTGGTAGTTTCGTAATTTTTGAGCACAATGGCATTTTCGTAAATTCTAGGTGTAGTGGCAGTTTCATGAAATTCAGGGTGGCGACGGCGACAGCGACTGTAGTGACAGAGTTGAAATTTTAGGGATGGCAATTCGGTAATTTAAGGGCAACTGCTAATTAGGAGAATTTATTATTTATAAGAGGGGAGTGTTCTTGAGTGATTTTAGATAAAGATAGTGAGAAAGATTATTATTAGTTGTTAGATTAAATTAGATTAGCTTTAGGCTTAATTGGGAGAGCGGTACTTATAGGCCAAAACCTTATAGTTCCACGAGCTATTAATGAAAAATCCTATTTTTACCCTAATTTCTTCCCCAAATCCAGCCCCAATCCTATCAAAATCACTAGAAGACCATGGTTTTAAGTTTTAACAACTTTCAAAATGATGTGACACTTGACATATGCATCACACAGCATTACAAAACAACATAGTAGTTTAAATCTCATTCAATTATGTGAGTTGTGAAAGAACTTCATCTATTCCTCTATCATTCTTTTTCTTCTATTCTTTTGTTCTTTCCTCTATCCAATAGTAAAATCTACTACCACCTATGTGTATTATATCTTCAACTATTGTAAGATAATATCTTACGATGATATTACGTAAAAAAGCATTAGCGATATGTAAAAGGAGTAAAAAGCAATACAATATTGAGAATCAATAACAACATTGAGAACAAGAATAAGAAGCAGCAATAATATTAAGAAGAATTAGAAGAAGAGTTAGCAATGATGAAGCAGTAAACGAAGTCAAAGTTAAAGTAGCAATAATGGCATAAGCAATGTAATTTTAGTAAAGAGAAATCAACATAACTATTTTAGACAACATATCATTTATGAAAATTTGAACTTTTGCCGGTCTATTATTTAGTCATCATAAAACTTCTCTATTTATTTCTCTCAGTTTTATCTTGTCATTAATTAAAACAGAAAAGCTTAACTAACTTGGAAGGAAATACTTATATAAGTAGTTTTGAATATACAATTTTGGCCCATGGCTATGTTTTTATAAGTAAAAATATAACAAATAATAATAAATAAGATATTTATTTCACTACAACCTAGCTAAATTAGGATATTTGCATATTGAGTTGTTGACCTCATATTTTTATAACCCCTGGAAAGTGAAATCTTAATATTTGCAGATTTACTTGGCAAAGTGGTTAAGTCAGATTACAAATAGACATATGGATACTCTCAGTCTAAATATTGACAATGGAAATATGGAATGCCAGCTAAGCTATTGTCCCCACCTTAGTTACTTTACCCCGTAAACTAACATGTGGTAATGCACTAGCATTTATTTGTCGTTTAACTGAACAAGAGTGAATGGTGAGAGAGATTTCACATGTACCTAAGATTTGTACATAGGATTATTGGAAAACTGTGATATAAAGCAAGGCTTGCCATGCTTTGCATCAGAAATTTAGGCCACAGGCACCTGCTCATTGTTTAAGGCAGTTGTAAGCTTGTCTGTTCCAGATTGATGCTGGCTGCGTGTTTTTGTCCTAGTTGCTAATAATTGACCAGTTTTTATAATATGGTTCAACTGATTATGCATCAAAAGTGTTCAAACTTCAAAGTGTCATGCCTTGATTTCAACTTTAAATTGAGATACTTTTGGTGAATTTGCTTTTCTGAATTGCAGAATCCTTCTTCTCTACTTTTCTAAAATATTTCCATTTCATAATCTATGTTCATCTGCAGATGGTTCAGCATCTTCAAAATATTTGAATTTGAATGAAGAGCAATGAGCCTCCAGAAAATTGGTCTGTAGATGGGATGGAAAGTGTGAGTTTCTTATTGAAACTACTAAGTTACCTTATTAGTTAATCTGAAATTCTTCATGTGCATGCATTCAAGTTTTAGACTAAAGGCTATCGTTGTATTTGCCTCCTTACTAACTGATCTGAACTTCCTCTAATTTTAGTTTATTATGATCTGCTAACTATGCTTGGTGACATGCTATCTGTTATTTTGTATTTTAATTCTCTTTAAGGCCAAATACAAAATTAATCTAAGCTATTGAATTCTGTGAGTACCTTCAATAAAGCTTTCTATATTGTTACTGGTTGTCTTAATTAGAATCTGAATTTCTTGAATGATCTATTCGATGTCAAAGTTTGCACTGCATTGTAATTTATTCACAACAAGGTTTATATTACGCGAGTCATATGAGAAATCCGGGACATGGGCAATCTTGCTATATGGGACCACCACCAATTTTGAGTTTCAAGTTCTTGATTTAGCAATATGGTTAATATGAAAAATATTGACAATTATTTTAATTCTCTTTAATACCAAATATCAACAAGTTTAGATTACACTGCAGTGCACATGGCGGTTTTGCCGATTGGCCTTTGGCTCGTGATCGGGAGAGAGCAGAATGTTAAGATTTGGATTTGTAGTGGAATTAGGGAATAATTTGGGGTAAAAAAACAAAGTGGGTAGCCTTTGAAAGAAATGTTAATGAGTAAAGTTCTGGACGTCTTATCATGTAGATCAGAATGATCACCAACACCAACACCTTACTAGTGGAAGATTTAAACAGACCTTGTGCCCTAACAATTACTCCCCAACTCATGACCACATCTCATTGCAAAGATTTTGCGAAGAAACTAAGTTTCAATTGTTATTCAACTCTATTCATTGAGTAACAGTGAAAGGCATAAATGACTTTTTATGGAAAAATGAAACTTGACTCCTAAGAAAACTATTCTTATTCTAACTAGAATTCTAAAATTAAAAAAACTTGTCTTTTTATAAACAAGGCTAAAAATACTTAAAAAAATAAGAATATAAGATTAAACTCTAAACAAAAACAAAACTCAAACTCATATCTCAGTTAAACAACTCTAAACCAAATAAAAAGAAACCCAAAATCCTGATTTGATTTGACTTATATTTTAAATAGAAGAAAACTCAAAATCCTAATTTGACATAAATTATAAAAGAAAAGAAACCCAAATCATAAAATTCTTTTTGTTGAAATCTTCTAGAAGACAAGATATGTTCAGCTCCAAAATAAAATAATATTTGACCCTTGTTGTATATTTACTCTCTCATGTTTGGAGAAAACTTGTCCCCTTTAAGTTTGAAATATAGCATAATAAAAAAACTTGAGTGATCAGGTTAGGGAGAATACACCAAAAACAAGGTTGTAGATAAAAATGCTCGTAATTTGTACCAACGAGTAGGCCGTAGAAGCTCGAAAATCACGATCTTAATGTGTTCTGGCATTAGAATGTAGCATACGTGGTTTCATCTTGGTAAACAACGCAACATGTTCCTTACAATTAGGCTCTACCTCAAGATTAGCTAGTGGCTTAGCCTCAGGCTTGGATGCTGGTTTGGACTTGGGTTGTGAGTCTTGCGACTCCAATTCAATAACTAGTTATGGCTCTAATTTGGGTTCTAGCTCCATTTCTGATTCTAGATTCCCTGGGTTGGACTCAAATTCTGGCTTTAGCTTAGGATTTGACATTAGTGTTAGCTTAAACTCCAACCTGTTTTCTACCTCTGCGTACACAATTCTAGCATTAGCTGTAAATTAATCTATGCAGTAGTCTTCAAGATTGATGTCTTAAATTAGTCTTTTGAATTCCTAAATTGGTTTTCCTATGGATTAGGCAATCTATGTGAAGATGGTTAATTCTTTGATGAAAGTCTGAAGAGATACCGATTCAAAGCTTTATCTTCATCAATGAGCATTGTTGACAACCTTCACCATGCTAAAGCCAGATAAATAAAACATCTTTAGCTAATTTTTGTTTGGTAAATAAGCTTCTCGCTCCATTTGACTAGTCTATACGAGAAAATAAATCTTTTGTGCAATGTACTCCTAATTTTTATAGACATAACAACAAGCAAATCTATGAAAAACTAGAACAACAGCTTTAAACTTAAGAAACTTGCGCCATAAAAGGTAGTTATTCCTATGGAAGTAAACACCTAATATCCCATGAAAACATGCTTAAAAATAGCTCAAATCACTCCATAATACCTAAAAACTCAATTGTCTTGCAATTCAGATGTGTTTAAAACTAGCCTAGCAGTCCTATAGCAATTCCAGAATTACGATAGCAGCCACATATACTGTAACAACCATGGTTAATGTAGCAAAATTAGGGGTTTTCTCTCTTTTTGTTTATATTTTTTCCTGAATTTTAAACATTTTTCTTTTTTTTTTCCATATTTTTAATTTTTTGAATTGAAAAAAATACGTTTTTGCTACACTAGAATAAAACTTTTGTTTTTCTACAAACTGCAATCAAAGACGAGAACTTAAACAAGTAAACAGTTGGGTTTTTTGAAAATCTAAAAACCTAACTGATGTTATTCCTGATCTAAAGGGAAAAAAAGATGATGGAACTTCGGCGCTGATATATTATGATGGGGATGGCTCTGATATATTATGATGGGGATGCTGGAGCGGGGGGTTAAGTTTAGGGTTTGTGAAGGGCACTGGGAAAGAATTTGGGAATTTTTTTTAAAAGGTGATAGAAAGGATAAATAATAGGGTTTTGGGCCTCTTACACTGAAGAGTGGATCAACCGCCCACATTAGTACCTTGTCTGCGGAAGATTTCTTTAGGTCGTATGGCTCTTACCCGAAGAGCGGATCAACCACCCACGTCAGCACCTTATGTGCCACATTACATGGTTGAGATTTTGCAAAGAAATTAAATTTAAGTTATAATTCAACTGTCTACTAACAATGAAAGGCATAAACATTTTTTTATAAGAAGACAAAACTTGATGCATAAGAACTATTCATATCCTAACTAGAATTTTAAAAGAAAAGAAACTTTCCTTTTATAAATGAGGCTTAAAATTCATATTAAATATAACTTTAAACAAAAAAAATAAACTCATATCCTAATTAAATGCAAAGTCTAAACCAAATAATAGAACTCAAACATCCTAACTTGACTCAAATTCTAATAGAAAAGGAACAAAATTCTAGAACTATTATTACCGGAAAGGCATGATTTTTTAGCTCCAAAATAAAACAATGTTTGACACTTTATTGTTTACCACACTTGGCACAAGTTTTCTCATGCCTGTGGTATATTTCGAAAATTGGTTTCGTGTCCATGGAATCATCACTTAGACTGACATGCTTTCACAATAATTTTAATCATATGTAGTTGAACTATAGTTATCCTAATAAAATCCAGATAATTCCCTAGCAGGTTGTTTCTTATCTAATGTCATTTTGGAAAAGTTTTAGTTGCTAAATGCCATAAACTTGGCACAAGTTTTCTCATGCCTGTGGTATATTTCGAAAATTGGTTTCATGTCCATGGAATCATCACTTATACTGATATGCTTTCACAATAATTTTAATCATATGTAGTTGAACTATAGTAATCCTAATAAAATCCAGATAATTCCCTAGCAGGTTGTTTCTTATCTAATGTCATTTTGGAAAAGTTTTAGTTGCTAAATGCCATAAACTTGGCACAAGTTTTCTCATGCCTGTGGTATATTTCGAAAATTGGTTTCATGTCCATGGAATCATCACTTATACTGATATGCTTTCACAATAATTTTAATCATATGTAGTTGAACTATAGTAATCCTAATAAAATCCAGATAATTCCCTAGCAGGTTGTTTCTTATCTAATGTCATTTTGGAAAAGTTTTAGTTGCTAAATGCCAACGAAGGCTGCTAAAGTTGGATCTGTTGGGCTGTAAAGAATGTCCAAGTAGTTAAGCTGTCAACTGAAGGAATAAAGTCTAAAATACAATCTAAATTATCTATAAAGCCAATCTAAAAGACAATCTGTTTTGATTGTAGTTCCAACAGTAGGAGTTGGGAGATTTGTTTGCTTTCACAACAGCAAATGGCACTGCAACAAGTCAAACCCATACAATTGACTTCATTATTCTGTGTTATTAGAGCTGCACACACGCTGCTCCAACAACATCCAACCAAACATGCAAATACTGTTTTAGGCTTGGAATATAGGGAACCATATAGAACAATTTGGTGTGAATGTAATTTTCATTGGGGCATTCGATAGTCAAAGTAATTAGAAAGGACATATTCCATGGTTAGCCATTCTAAATATAGACCAAAGTAAGTATGCACTTACTAGCCATGAATAAACCATTGCATGCTGGTATAAGAATGTAAGAACAAATATGAACAATATATCAGATATTTTGTGCTTCATAGGCTTACAATTTCGTGCCTATACAAGTGTTTTACATGGTTTGATACTACACTGAATTCCCAAAGTTCTTGATGTGGATTTAGGATTATGATTTTCTATCTGTTATACAAATAAGGGATGTTTTTGAATGTGTTTGATGTCTAAGACAAACTGGTTGGTAGAAAGACGGTTGCGATTTAATCTTAAAAAAAACAATTGTTAGGCTGAGAATTTGTGAAAATTTTGGGAGAAAAACCCTAAAATTTTGGGAGAAACTAAATCTGAAAGGAACTAAAGTTTGGAAAGAATTAAAATTTTAAATTTTGGGAGTAACTAAACCTTGAGGAAACTAAATTTTATAGGGAATTAAAATTTAAAATTGGGAGGACTAAATCTGGATGGAACCTAATTTTCCTGAAAAACTAAAAGTTAAAATTTTAAGAGAACTAAACCATGATTGAACTAAATTTGTCTGGAAACTAAATTTTTTTGAGGGAAACTAAATTTTAGTTTGAATTTGGTTAATTTTTGTTCGGGAAATATTTTGAAGGTAGGTGTAATTTTTTCGAGGAATTTTGAATGGGGTTGAATTTTAAGGTAGGATATTTTGAATAATGCTTTAGATTTTTTTGATGGGGAGCGATTTTGAATGGGTTTGAAATTTTTTGGGGGAATATTTTTAATGCCCTACGACCGATGGTCACATGTTATGACTCGTTCTTATACGTCTGAGCTCCTTCAGCACCTCGGGCTCCAGTCTCACCTCCATGTCAGCAGTAAGGGTCTCTGCTAATGAAGGGGAAGAGGTGTGCTCTCCAATGGCCTGGCGCAACTGCGATACGTGAAAGACTGGGTGAATGGCGGATCCTGGGGGTAAGCGCAATCTATAGGCCACCGGTCCCACCCTCGCCTCGACCTCGAAAGGCCCAAAATACCGCGGTGCCAGCTTTTCATTCCTCATATGAGCCACTGACCTCTGCTTGTTGGGCCTCAGCTTCAGATACACCATGTCTCCTACCTCATTATATGCCACGACGGTGTAGGTCTGCTCGAGCCTGTATCACCTGCTGTGCCCTCGCCAAATGGAGCTTCAGCTCCTCCAGAATCCGGTCCCTCTCTGCCAGGTACTGCTCCACATTTGACACAGGTGTCGTCTTATGCCCATAATGAAGTAAGTGCGGGGATCTCTGCCATACAAAATCCTGAAGGGTGTAGTCTGCGCCGCCGTGTGATAAGAAGTGTTACACCAGTATTCCGCCCAGGCTAGCCAATGCGCCCACTCCTTAGGATTCTCTGAAATGAAGCATCGCAGGTAAGTCTCCACACTCCTATTCACCACCTCCGTCTGACCGTTAGTCTGGGGATGGTAGGATGTGCTCCGCTTCAATACTGCCCCATGTAGCCTGAACAGCTCCTGCCAAAATTTGCTCTGGAACACCTTGTCTCGATCCGAGACTATAGACTTTGGAGGTCCATGCAGACGAATGCCCTCCCTCACAAACACCTCTGCAACGGTGACTGCGCTGTAAGGATGTCGAAGCGGAACAAAGTGCGCATATTTACTGAGGCGGTCGACCACAACAAAAATGACAGTGTATCCTCCCGACTTCGGCAACCCATCGATGAAATCCATAGAGAGGTCCTCCCAAACACGGTCCGGTAAGGATAGTGGCTGTAGTAGTCCTCCTGGGGGATATAGCCTAGCACTTCTGACGCTGGCACAAGTCACACTCCGCCACAAATCTCGCCACCTCCTTCATCCCCTTCCAGGAGACCTCCCTCGCCAGTCGCTGATAGGTCTTCAGGACCCCAGAATGTCCTCCAATGGTACTGCCGTGAAACTCCTGGAGAATGGCCGGTATAAATGTGGAAGTCCTCGGTATCACCAGCCTCCCCCAGTACAGCAACCGACCCTCCTGTAGAGAGTACCCCGGAAACTCAGTAGACCCCTGCAGGAGAGCCTCCAGTATACCTGCTAGCTAAGAATCCTGTTCCACCTTCTGTTGTAGCGGCCCCAAGTCCTGTAGAACGGATACTGCTAGTGCTGCCAGCTCCACCACCTCCTCTCGCCGGGATAATGCATCTGCAGCCTTGTTTTCCAGCCCGGGCAATACTCAATCTCGAACCTGTATCTCATCAGCTTTCGCAGCCATTTCTGATGCTCCTCCGCTACTATTCGCTGCTCCAACAGGTACTTCAGGCTCCGTCGATCTGTGCGTACTATGAAGCTCCATCCCAACAAGTATGTCCTCCACTTCTGTATGGACAACACTATAGCCATCAGCGCTCTCGTAGACCGACCGTAGTCAGGCCCTCGCGGTCAACACCTGACTGTAGTGAGCTATGGGCCATTGCTCCTGCATCAGTACTGTTCCTAGCCCATGTCCTGATGCGTCTGCCTCTACCACGAAGGACCTGGAAAAGTCGGGCAATGCCAATACTGGCACGGTGGTCATTGCCTTTTTCAGGGCCTCAAATGCCGTCGTCGCCTCCTCACCCTAGTGAAACTGGTTCTTCAATAACTCCGTCAGCGGCCAGGCAATCGTCTCATATCCTTCCACGAACCTGCGATAGTATCCTGTCAGCCCCAGGAAGCCCCGTATCCCTCTGAGCGTGGTGGGGCGCGGCCAGTCCAGCATGGCCGCTATCTTTGCTCTATCTGCTGCCACCCCTCTTGCTGATACCATGTGCCCCAAATACCCCACTTGTGGCTGCCCGAAAAGACACTTCTGTTTATATATAGCTGGTGATACTGCAGCTCCTGAAGCACCACCTGCAGGTGGTCCAAATGCTCCTCCAGAGTACGACTGTACACCAAAATGTCATCGAAAAAAACTAGTACGAATCGCCTGAGATAGGGACGGAATACCTTATTCATAAGAGCCTGAAAGGTGGTTGGTGCATTTGTCAAATCGAAGGGCATGACAAGAAACTCATAGTAGCCCCCATGCGTCCTGAAGGCTGTCTTGGGCACATCATCCCGCCGCATCCTGATCTGATGGTAGCCGGACTTAAGATCTAACTTGCTGAACCAGGCTGCCCCGTGTTGCTCGTCCAGGAGCTCGTCTATCATCGATATGTGGAATTTATATGGGACCGTCTCCCTGTTCAGCGCCCTGTAGTCCACACAGAATCACCAACTACCATCCTTCTTCTTTACTAACAACACTGAGCTGGAGAACGGGCTCACACTCGGCTGGATCACCCCCGCATGTATCATCTCTGACACCATTCTCTCTATCTCGTCCTTCTGATGCTGGGGGTATCGGTAGGGCCGCCCGCTAATGGAGGACACACCCTCTCGTAGAACAATGGCGTGCTCGTGGTCCCGCGATGGTGGGAGACCCCGAGGCTCCTGTAAGATCTCCTCAAACTGCTCCATCAGCTGCTGCATCTCTCCTGTAATGGGCTGCTCTGTACTGGCCTCTGCGTCTCCCTCACCTGTCAACGAGTACAACTCCACTAAATATCCTCCTCTCTCTGCCTGGAAGGTCCTCACCATGGTCTTTAAAGAGACCAAAACTCTGTAGAGGTTGTGGTCTCCCTGTAGTCTCACTGCTCTCCCTGCCTTCTGAAATTCCATCCGTAGCAGCTTCCAATTTATTGTCATCTCTCATAACGTCTGTAGCCAGGTCATCTCCAAGATGATGTCGGTGCTCCTTAGATCTAGAAGTAAAAATCTGCAATCACGTGTATCCCCTGCATGGTCAGTATCAGTCCCCTGCAAGCTCCCTGTCTACTCTCCTTTCCCGTCCCCATCATTGCACTGAAGCTGCCGCAATCTGTCAGCTGGAGTCCCTGCTGTGCCACCACCCTTCTGGAGATGAAATTGTGGATAGCCACACTGTTAATGAGCACGGTCACCTTCTGGTCGCCGATCTCCCCCCTCAGCTTCATGGTGTGGTTCGGTGTGAACCCTACCACGGAGTTAAGGGACGCCTCGGCCACGTCCAACTACTGGCCCTCCAGCTCCTCCTCTGCCTCAGTTACCTTCTCGATGTCAGCCTCGTCATCATCGTCCTCCAACAGAATCACCTGGAGCTTGCGTCCTGCACACCGATGGCCTGGTAAGAATCGCTCATCGCATCTAAAACACAAGCCCTTCTGGCTCTTCTCTCTCATCTCAGCGTCTGTCATGCGCCTGAACTGCCCCCAGGCTATGGTGCACTACCCTTCTCTCCGGTCTCCTCCCTGATCCCCAAATCGGTCTCCGTAGTGGGTTTCTGCTGTCCTCCTGTCACAGGCTGACTACGAACCGTCGATCCGCTCCAACCTCCCGGGCCCTCCTATCCTCCAGCTGAAAGTCCTCTGCCATCTGAGCGTAATCCATGGCCTCCATCAAACTCTGCGGCTTATGCATGCGCACGGCTGCTCGAATTGTGGCCTTCAGCCCCTTCATGAAGGTGCTTTTTATCGTCTTGTCGGTCACCCCGTGCACCTGTCCTGAAAGGGCCTCAAACCTCTCTAAGTAGTCTATCACCGTTCCCTCCTGTCGGAGAGAAAGCAGCTGCTCTCGTACGTTCTCCACATGGGGTCTCTGTACTGCTCTACCATCTGGTCCCTGATCTCCTCCCACGAGCGAAAAGGGCGCCTCACGTCCTTCCATTGAAACCACGCCAGGGCCTTTCCATCCAAGCAAATGCCCGCCGCCTCCAACTTCTGTTCCTCCGTCATGCGAGAGACTCTAAAAAATCTCTCCGCCCTGTAGACTCAAGAGACCGGGTCCCCTCCATCGAATATAGGCATCTTCAGCTTCCTCAGGCGGTCCATGTTGAATCCTCCCTGGTCCCCGCGACCTCCTCCCTCTCTAGGCTGATGGTAGTGCGGATACCTCTCTTGGCGTCGCTCGTAGCCCCCATGGGGCCCTCCTTCTCGGTCATCGTACCCCTCATCGCCTCCAAACCTGCCCCTCCTGGAAGTCTATGTGTCCCCCTCCTGCGCCTGCAGTGCGTCCTTTCGGGTAGTGGGGCGGTGGCTACCACCTACTGTCGCCAAATCGAGGGTCGGGAGGGTCCTGATAACACTCGTCGTAGTCTCCGTGCCCCTGAAGTTCCACGGGCCCCATCTCATCCTCAAAGTCGCGTGCCGGTAACTCCCGAGGCGACTGGCCGTCGTAAAAAGGCTAAAAACACCGCTCGAAGCCTGAAAATCGCCGCGCGGGGGTCTGCGGCTGTCTGTGGTGCCGCGGCCTGCCTGGGGCAGGGCCGTCGGCCCCGCCCGGGTGTCCTGGGGGTCCCAGCGGCCTCCCCAGGGGTCGACAGGGGTCGCCGGCCCCCCCTGGGGGCTTCGCCGCCCCTGGGCGAAGCCAGGAGGGCCCGCCGCCTCCCTGGCGGCCCTCTTGGAGGGTGGCGAAGGCCTGGAGGGCGGCCGCGGCGCCCCATGTACTTCGCGCGCCTGTCGTTAGGGTGGGGTGTGGCCGCCGGTCCTTCCTTGAGCTTCTGCCGTCTTTCGCCTCACTTCTTCACGGTAGTCGACCCTCCATGGCTCATCTTCCTCATCTTCGGCAAATCCTCCACCAAAAAATCGTTTTTCGAGTCAAAGTCCTCAACTTTCCCTTTCCCCTTACCCAAAGGTGCCGCCTTTTCCACTGACTTAGGGTTTCCCTCCCCTTTGCTGTTCGTCGCCAATTGATTTAGGGCTCCCATCAATTGTGTGAATTGATCGTCGTGCTTCGCTTGATTTGACGCCAATTGGGAGATGGAAGTAGTTAATTTTGCCATGGACTCATCGTTCTCCGCCAACGATTGCTTGATAGCCTCGATCTCGCTCGTGAACTTTGCCTCCAACGTCTCAATTTTGTCATGTGATCTTGTTGCCGCCGCCATCGATCGTCATGTGCTCTATATCAAATTGTTAGGAACTAACAAAAGATGCAATTTTTATAGAGAACTAATAATAAAGAACAAGATAATTGAGCACAAAAGTGGTGTGCTCTCCTCCCAAGACGCCGAAGAGGACGTCCGCACTCGTCTACATATGGAATCACACAAATAACAATAATCAAAAGCATAGGAAATAAGTGACGGATACCCCCTATATATAATGAGAATTAGGGCAAGAGGGGGCATGCAGCTAGGTCGGCCAAGGGTAAGTCGGCAATTGGGGGGGGCATCTGGGCCTTGCGCGCGCGCCTCTACTGTAGGTGTAAACCCCTCTCCTGCGGGTGTAAACCCGCAGGGGGCCCATGGGGCCCATCAGTTTGCATGTCTAAATTGTTTGTGGATAACACATCATGTGTTTTATATACCTACCAGCTCCAACTATTGTGGAAAATTCTCTGATTAAGTTACATAAAATGTACATGTAGATTCATTTAGTCTCAAAATGGGTAGGGAACTTACTTTTTTGCTTCATATTGAGTATCCATGGGGCCTGAAATGTTAGTTTTTGTTTCTAGTAGCTATTTACATAAGGTCAGTTATTTCTCTCTTTCTTTCATGACCTCTTTTCAATATCTCACTTTATGCTCTTTCCTCTTATCCATTACATTTATCTCTAACTCATCCGACAAACACTACGTGCCCTTTCACTTCACCTTCCTTATTTACCGTTCCTATGATCTCTCATCTCTATCATTCGCCTTAACATTCACTCTACCTCTCTTTGCCCACCATCCTCTGCTCCCTCCACCTTCCTTTACCTCCCTCGGACATCACATGAATTGCGTCGGGGTAGTGAAGGAAAGAGAAATGTAATATTTTTCCTTTCTTTTAGAACATCTCTTTCTTAATGTGGTTTATATTAAAAGAGGATGAGAATTTATATCAACGTTAATATTGCGTTGGTTTGCGAATAACTTTTGTTGTACTCGCAATTAACTTATAGTTTTTAATTTTTAATTTCCGACAACACAGGAGAGAGGGAGGGAGGGAGGGATGGTTGGTTATTCTTGTTGTTTGTTGAAGGAGTGGACTAAGAGTAGTGTTTAGAATGATGTGATTGGTTGAAAACAACCGTTGATTTGATTCTCTCCATCAAAATAAAAAATAAATCTGCATTATTTTTCTCTTTCTTTGTTCTTTTATATCAAACTTTAACAGAGAGAAGGAGAAACAGAGATGTGTCTTTGTCTGAACATGATTTGCTATTGATGTAGGATTCTGTGTGGAAGGTTGGGTCCGAATTTTTAGTTGGGTGTTGGAGGGAAAGGTTAAGGAGTAGACTGCGAGAATTTGTTTGCGGTAATTAAGATGAGATGAGAGAAAATACTATGCGATCGAAGGTGGAGGAGTTTTTGCTGGAGCACATCAAGCGTATTAGTAATAGCAAAGGTAATGATAGAGGAGCGTGACAAAGATTGGAAAAAAAGAAAATCAAGTGTTATGGAAGAGTATGTTATATATATATATATGAGATTAATGTAGAATAGGTGGCACCTGATCGAATGGATCAGATGCAAGACACAAAAAGGTGGGGCCCCACGAGTACAAGCCCATGTGGGGCTTGTACTTCCCATCTTTTTTGTATCTTGCCACCTGGCAGCTTTTCTACATTAAATCATATATATATATATATATATATATATATATATATATATATATATATATATATATGGGTAAAGGGATCCTAAGGTGCCTCCTTAGATTCAATCTAAGGAGGCGCCCCCATTTCCCCTCATCTCACACATTTTTTTTTTGAAATTTTGGGTTTATTGTTCACCTCATGGATGATCAACATACCAAATTTCGAGGGATTCCAATACTATTTGAGCCACCATCTACCCCTTGCAACTTCGTGGGGTTTTAAGCACGTTTTCAAACCGTTGAAGTTGTAATGGGTAGATGGTAGCTCAAAAAGTATTGGAATCTCTTGAAATTTGGTATGTTGATCATCCATGATGTGAACAACAACCCCATGAAAAAATATTTCCAAAAAAATTGTAGGAGATGGGGGGAAATGGGAACGCCTCCTTAGAATTTCATCTAAGGAGGCACCTTAGATCCCTTTTTTCCTATATATATATATATATGAAAGGTAAGCATGGTAATATATTGAGTATGAACAAAAATTACAACCACAATCACATAGGTTGTGAATCCGCTAGGGAGAACCATTATGTATATATATAACAAATGGGGATGGAGACAAACGTGCATGTCCCCATGTGACAAAGGGTGCGTGCCCCCAGCTTTGTCCCACTAGGACAAATGGGTGGCATAGGTTGTGCCACATGGACATGGTTGGCTCTGCTTGGTGGGGCATGAGGGCTTGGGTTTTGGGTTTGGGGTGAGGTTGTGGAGAAGCCAAACAACCCCCCCGTCATTCTCATTGTTTGCAAGCTTGCCATTGCTTTTTAATGAAAGCCAAATGCCTCCCCCTTTTCCACTTATTTACGGGGTTTGCCATCTTTTTTCGTTTTGCCCCCTGCGTTTTTTGCACTTTAATGCCTATTTTTCCTCCTTTCACCTTGTGGTTTGGGGTGAGATTTATGCACTTTGCCTTCCTCCAAAGTTTTTTTTTCAATTTAACCACTTTTACCACCCGATGACACCCACACACCCACACACTTCTCTCTCTTTTTCAGTTGCGCGCGGGTCCCGCCTCCTCCCGACGATACCCACATACACTCACTCTTCTCGCTCTTTTGTAGGTTGCGGCGTTGCGCGCACGTGTTTTTTCTTGGGTCACCGTGCACTATGTGCACGTGTTATTTCTAGTGTGTGTGTGTGGGTATATATAGAGGCATTAGTTACAAAAAAAGAAAGTTCCTCTAATGTAATCATCAAACAGTCTATTGTTCACAATATTTTTGATGGTTGACATAATTTATTTTTGATATTCATATACTAAAACCCTAATACATCAAAGACTTGGGGAATCTAATGAGTTTTGTTTATTCATCCAATCATTGCAAATTTAATGGTTTCGTAATTATATGACTTTTTGTCACGACTAGATCAATTTGCAAAACCTCTTGTTTATTAGTTCATTAGTGTATTGTGGTTTTAGAATATTAAAATTAAAATGATTCATTTTAAAAATAATGAAAAGTAAACATTTTAATGAGTGTATATGAAGGAATTCTTCCTTGGGTAGCTGAAACCATATTTCACACACACACATGGATTGACACACACATTTCAGAGGAGGATAGACTGATATAAGAGAAGGCCGATGGGCTCTTGTTATAGGACGGTGGCAGTAGTGATGCCGTCGGGGTGGACCCTCGTCAGAGCATAGCGGTGGTGTAATAACATTGATGTCAGGAGTAGGGTAATGAAACTGGGAAAATTGAGATAGACAAAAAAAGAGTGTTAGCAAGATTTAGGATTAAAAAAGGGAGGAGAAAATTGAGAAGAAAAAAGAGCAAAAAAGAAGATGGGATGAGTATTTCGGACCACATTTAGAATCGTGCACTTTACTCATGACTTTTAGGCCTGGATTTAACACCAAAAACTAATGATTTGTGGTCCACAGGTAGCTAATCTGAAGCAAACTAATCTGGTGCTCATATTTAGCCGAAAGGAAACTTCATGTATGTTATATGTAATTTACCCTTTCCTCCCAACTATATATCATATTTATAACACTTGATGTGAGAATGTATTCTGGTCAGACCATTAGCTTTAGCTATGGTGCAGAGTTGTTGATGTTCATATAGCTGATCTATCATTTTGCCCATCTTTTAGACTTTTTCCCAACATATTAGAGTTTGTAGGATGTCAACTGATCTCTAGGAGTATGGCAAGCCACTTTCTTATCGGAAGGGTCTTGTCTAGGATTTTTAGCACTATACAGAGATGGTTGATAGGTTGATTATTGATTATAAAATTTTTAACCAAATCTTTCATGGAGCCTTGCTATAGAGCTAAGCCCATTAAATGGGAGAAGGTTTTGCCACTGCTGACGATGACAGCAATGATGATTTGAACTCCAGATCTTGGGCAACAAGTGTCACTTTGACCATAGAACACTGGAGGGTCTGTCAAGTGTTAAATGTTGTGAATAATTATTTGTGTGATCTTCCATATGTTGGATCCCCATGGTAGGAAACTAGGATTATTCTGGCCATGCTAGTGCTCACTACCACATTGATATGTACAGGGCACCCACACTTGGATTAAATTAAAATTGGGTAGAACACTGGAGGGTCTGTCAAGTGTTAAATGTTGTGAATAATTATTTGTGTGACCTTCCATATTTAGAATCCCCATGGTAGGAAACTAGGAATGTTCTGGCCCTGCTAGTGGTCACTACCACATTGATATGTACAGGGCACCCACACTTGGATTAAATTAAAATTGAATGTTATATGGTACATTGGTACTCTAATGACTTACATATCACCTATCTAGTATTATCATATTTTGCTGATTAAACAATTATTTTGAGCTCTAGCTTGTGTGACTTAGCATAGGACATTGATGATCTTGTCTTGGCCCTTGGTTAAATTTTAGATATGCAATCTTATACTTTTTGTATTTTTGAAACATAAGAAATTGCAAGAAATTTATATAGGCAATGAGTTATACCATATGTAGACAATTTAAAGATTGTAATATCTACATATATCTATTATACACAATGTGGATGTTTTTGAAAGTGAATATTGATTAGGACAAAAGGGTTGCTAGATGGACGATTCATATTTGATCTAGAATAATCAATGGTGAGGTATAAAAATTTTAAATTTTTTCGAAAGGAACATCCTAGGATTTTTGGGAAGAAAAGAAGAGAGAGAGAGAGATGGAGGGGAAGAATAGTGGGGATTGGAAGGGAGAGAGGGTGTTGGTCCCGTTGAACTATGACATGGAGGCGCATGTGAATTTATGGCATGTGTGAATTTTTGTTTGTGTGGGTGGACGTGACAGAGGGGAATGTGTGGTGGGATACGTGCCATATAGGCACTGGATTTACTAGTGTGTGTATAGTAACAAACATAATCATACTATACTCTAAAAGCAAGCCAGATTAAATACTAAATACAATTAGAATTATTTTGCAAAACTCTAGTTTATTCTTATGCACTGCTGAAGGAAAAAAATTCTACAGCTGCCGGTGGTCATGGAGTATTGTAATTATTCTATTGCAATCTCCTTTCATGAATTCTTTTGGTTCTTGAACCAAAAAGATAATGTTGTTATTTCTTCTAAATGTGTTCATCCATGACTTTTCTCTATGTTATTCATGTGCCATGCATGACCATTTCATTTACTCAGTAGTCAGTTCTCATCCTCATATGACAATTCTAATTTTTGACCTAGCAGGTACACAAGACCAAGAAGCAAGTAATGTCAGAGATTATTTTGAAAAGCAAGTTCTACAAGGTAGTATTTCATCTAAGTTTGTTCTCTCTCTAGTTAATTGCGTTAATGGGGCTGCACTGAATACATTTCCTTGTAACTACTAGTTGCTTCTACTAATTTTTTAAAAATTTGGTGACTGAGACCAATCATTTTTATTTATGGTGTGCATGGTCCAAGGATTATTTGACAAATCTCGGTGAACACTTTGTGATTGTGGAATTGCAGACAAGCGTCTCCAAGTAGAATACACACAATATTTGTCTACTATAAGCTGTCATATCTTTTATCCGATACAAATGTGTTCAGTGGCTCTACCTGACTCTGAGTGTCTGGTTGGTGGAAAAGCCTTTGATGTGTCAAAGCTATTGCTTCCATAATTTTTCTTCTTTTAGACCTAAATTGTTAGCATAATTTTGATCATGTGGCAGTTTGCAACTACGTAATATCATTGGAATTTATGTAATAAACTAATATTTTATGCTTACAATGAAGATTTGGAAACCATGTTTGTAAATCTTATATGTGACCATCTCTTACTCTCTTTGATGACTATGTTTTGAATCTTTTGATTTCTACATGTGCTGGCACACTGATAATGTACACCACTCCCAAACCACTTTTTAGATAGGCTGTTATTTACCAGTAGGATACATGTTAAATTGTCTATAAATGGATTTAAATAAGCCCAACGATTCATATTAGGTGTTAAATTGTCTATAAATGAATTCAGATAGGTACCAAAAGTAGCATTACAGATTCAAAAGAAAGTAGAAATTAGCGGGTGAGATTACCATAAAAATCCAGAGTAAACAGGCACTAGGTATCCTAATCTTAACATATCCCTCCCTTTCTCAAGCCTATGGTGGATCATATTTTTAAGTTGACACAAAAAGCAATGTCATCTTATGAAGCACACACGATAAAGAGGAAGGTAATGTCATGAAAATAGTGAAAATGATTGAAGAAAGCCCAAAACTTTATATGCTAATCTTCTAGCCAAATATCAGATTCTAGGCATCATTACAAGGCTGCGAATATGATGTTACACATGGGTTTCAGGGTGTACGATTAGAACATTTATCACCTTTCAAGTTTAACAAAGCAAGAGTTCGGTCAATTTTTTTCTTGTGGTGCTGCACAATTTTTCTGTGGCAGGATGCCCTGAAGTTAATTTGTGTAATACTTGTCACCTCCTTTCCCTGTCATGCCTCTTTCAGAGTGTTTTCAAAAGTTTTCTATACTATGGTTCAATATAAGCACTTGTTTGTGTTAACATAAGTTATGATCTTGAAGGAAATGCATGTTTGGTACATAATTGAATATTTGTTTGTCTGGGGTTTTCAGAGATTTAAATCTTCTTTCGTAGTCTTTGATACGGGCATGTGACAGTGCCTAGGCTTGTGAGTGGACACATTTGTGGCGTGCTTTTTGATTATTGCATCTGACATTGGTTCTAACATTGTCATTCTTGCAGTACCTCTGTCAGTCTGCTGTATGTTCTGGTCCATACATGAAAGTGATTAGCTTGTTTATCTGCTATTATTGCTACAGGCCCAGAGAGCGAAGGATAAAGAAGAGGACGATCATTTAATGGAAAAACTAGACCAAGACTTCACATCATTGGCTCAAAATGAAGCACTAGTGTCTTTAACAGCACCTAGTAAGATGAATGCTCTAAAAGCTCTTGCGAACAAGGGTAACACCAGTCAGTCAAGCAAAGAAAGACCATCCAGTTCAGCACACACTGAATCCTTAAAAAAGGTAAGAAAACAAGTTGGTGGATTCTGACTTATATTATGTTTTTAGAATTTGAGTGTGTTTGCAGGCACGTATCTGTACGAAAGAGAAGTTGTTCTATTCAGAGTCTAATTCTTTGAGAATTGTGTATTTAGTGGAAACGCAAGTATATAATTAATTCATTGTGAAATTTGCCGATCCTTATTATTTGAAGCTGGCTTTCTTGGTTTCTTAGAAAACATGCAAAAAATTAAAAAATAAGTCCAAATACCCTCATTGGTGATCCTCTTTAGTAAACCTGTCCATCTGTTGTCTAAATAGTCAGATGGATAGCCAACACAGAGAAAACTGTGAAAGTTTAGAATTCATCCGGAGTTATTTTCCTTTCAGACTATGTAGCATGGACACTTCTACCGTGAATCCATGTCGTGTTGGACATGCGTGTCGGACACACGTGCTCTTTGTAATTTTTGAGAATGTTCCGCCCATCCTCTTGGCATGTCCATGTTGGCAAGTCCGGCTTTGTTTAACGTAGCTTTCAAGAGTGACTCCTTTAGAAAATTATGCTTGTTTTTTTTCTGTTGGATGATAAATGCACGAGAGAAAAGTTTTGAAACTATGAGGTGTTCCTATTTATTTTATATGCTCTTGTTGATTCAACTGGTGTATCGCTCCCATGGAAGCTGAAATATGGAAATGGACTGTGGCTAAGGAGCATGGCCACATATGGAACAAAAACACAAGATCGACATGGACACATGGCATGGCAAATCATTAAAAAGTAGGGCACAGGGTCACATGGACACACTAAAATGTACATAAATAAGCAAGAAAGAGCAAATATACATCCATAAATAGACATGTCCGCGTGCATTTAAAAGCTCAGCCACATATTTCTGATCTTATCGTGGTATTTAATGCATACACAGCATCATAGGTTTTGATGACTTTGCAAAACGAATAGCCCGTGGCTATTCAATCTTCTATAGAATAGCTTAATGTATCTCAGTTTTTCTTGTGAAACATATCTAAAATCATTCAATGTTTTGACACCATTTTTCAGTAAATTAAAAAGTAGTCATTGACATACGATGGGAATAAATAAATATTTTAAGCAAAGCAGACAAGTATCTAATGCGAACAAAGAAATCATGTAGGCCATGTGTTCAAGTGTTTTAAAAAATGTTCTAAAATTTAAATACATAGTGTGTATAATTATGACATATATGAGAAGCATTCAACGTGTGTTGTAGGAATGTGTTTGACACATGTCCTAGGAGTGTCCAAGACGTGTCGGTAGTCGACATGTGGACGAATTTATCGTTAAAGTATCTGTGGTACATATGATCATTGTGGACATGGGAGCACAGTCAAATGCTGTTGCCTTTGTAGCAAAGGTTCGTCACTATTCATGCTATCTTTTTAGCAATTTACTGCTTTCCTAACATCTCTGAAGTCAGTTAAATATCTCCACCTCTAAGTTTTCTTTTCAGAACTTAGGTTTATTGATAAAAACTACAATAATTTATTCTCATCTTTGGTGCTTTAAAGTCATTTTTGTTTGCACACATCTTTTTCTTCATATTTTTTAGATGCCTAATTTGGTTATCACATGTCCCACTAAATCTATTGCATTTTATCTTATCTTATTCCCAAAGGAAAAACCTGATGCTTATGACAAACTTGTCAAAGAGATGTCCCTGGATATGCGTGCTCGCCCATCAGATAGGACAAAAACCGCAGAAGAAATTGCTCAAGAAGAAAGAGAACGACTTGAATCATTAGAGGTATATCCGCACAACTGATCCTAAGCACAACTGATCCTAATACTAAATTTTGTCTAGCTCTCTTTGAAATAGGCTATTGACGTCCTAATCACATATCCCATCGTTCTTTGAGATGCGATATTGACATCATAAGCACATATTAAATTTTTCTTAGCTTTAACATTCCTTCTGAACTTATAGGAAGAACGCAAAAAAAGAATGCTTGCTACTGATGCCTCTGATGATGATAGCAGTGATGGTGAAGATAACAATTTGATGTCAGAAAAATCTAAAGCTGTCTCAGGAGATGACCTTGGTGATTCTTTTTCAGCTGATGAGAAGATAGCAAATAGAAAGGGCTGGGTTGATGATATTTATGAGAAAGAAGATGCTGGTAATCAAGACGAGGACATCCTATCTACTGAGGGTTCAGAAAGTGATGATGAAGATCAAGTTGGTAGCAGTGGTGAAGATGATACAGATGATGATGATGATACTACTGGTGATAAGGTTGGGAATATGTCCTTCACGAAAGATTGGGAGCAAAGTGATGATGATGACCTGGATCTGGATGCAGAACACGCAGACAAGAATGATGATGTGGGGCTTGTCAGAGAGAACATGTATATAGAAATGACAGAATCTAACAAATGTCGATCTGATGGGAAACAGACTCCACTCAAACAAGAGCCTCTTCCTTTTGTAATTGAAGCACCTAAGAGCTATGGAGAATTGTGTTCCTTGTTCGATGGACGTTCAGATGAGGAAATTGTTGAGGCCATTAATCGAATTCGCACATGCAATGCAATAAGGCTTTCTCCACAACCTAACCGACGAAAAATGCAAGTATGCTTCTCGATCACTATCACAGTAATTTTCTTGTACATCTAATTTGGATGGAAACCTCACCATTTTTCATTCAAAGAAAAGCCTAATTTTTTGAGCACCATCCATGTGAATGGTAGATTTCGGTTTATTAACTTGTAAATTCTTGTTTTGCAGGAGTTTTATGGTTTTCTTTTTAAGTTTTTCGCAGCCTTATCCACTCAAAGACCATTAAATGTCAAAAGATTGAATTCCCTTGTCAAACCATTGATAGAAATAAGCGCAGGGGTTCCGTATTATTCATCCCTTTATGCCCGAGAGAGACTGGAAGGCATAAGAAAAAGATTTTGTGAGCATATCAAGATCCCAGGTCAGATTCTTATGTTTGTGGAGTTAATTGTACATCTTATTATGTTCTTGGAGTGATTCATTTATATGCTCCAAATTATAACTTTTCTTTATTTGGTCGATTATCTCCTACTCCTGCAGGTGTTAGCAGCTGGCCATCTTTGACGGCTCTGCTTCGGTTCAGACTCTGGTCCTTGATATTTCCATGCTCTGATTTCTGCCATGCAGTTATGACTCCTGCAATCCTCCTTATGTGCCAGTATCTGATGCGCCGTCCTATAGTATCTGGCCAGGACATCGCTGTTGGATCTTTTTTGTGTTCCATGTTACTCACCGTAAGTGTCTTTTGAGGGAAATTTCATAAACCGTATTGTACAATTGCAATTTCAGTTGATTCCATTCATGGGACATCATCTGGATGATATTTTATGTTTAATGTGTTCGATGTTGATGGTAATATGTTATCTTATGCCTGTTGATTTGACTTATCATTATGGACCATGGTAACAAGCTAATTCCTTCCATTTCCTTTATTGAATTGGTAGATCTGATATTTTCCCTTCACATATAGGTCTCTAAACAATACCAGAAGTTCTTCCCTGAGCCCATAATCTTTCTGCAATTCCTTTTGATGTCTAGTTTTGAGCCGGAGCCAAAACTAAAGCAAAATTCTCAGGTATGGCTTGTAGTTTACACCCGCTGCATGAGCTTAGAACTTTATGCGAGATAAATGCTATCTGATCGAGATTATATTTTGTAAAAATGCAAATTAAGCATGTGATTTGGAATTACAGTGTCACCGTCTTATGGAGTTAAATACTGCAAAGCCCTGGCTAGTTATACATGATCAGACAAATGAAGTGCGTCCTATTGATTTCTTCATGGTGATGGACATGGAAGTTGATTCATCCTTTTTTCTTTCTGATGAATTCAAGTAAGGTCTTGTTACTATCTGTTTGTATTAATTATGCAATGCTTTCTGAAAAGCTTTAGGTTTTGATTCCTTATGTTGATTTTTCATTGACAGATCTAGCATACTGTTGACTGTAATCCAGACATTAAAAGGATTTGTTTCCGTGTATGAAAAGTTGAGCTCGTTTTCAGAGATATTTTTACCAATTTCTGATTTGCTGCACGAAGTGCTGCAAAAAGCAAACTTACCAAGCATGTTACAAGGAAATGTGAGAGACGCTATTGATTTGATAAGGACAAAAGCTGGTGAACATCAGGTCCTTAGGCAACCACTTCAAATGCGAAAACAAAGCCCAGCACCAATAAAATTACTAAACCCAAAGTTCGAGGAGAGGTATATATTTTTTGGGAAACCACTATTCTTCTGATTTTATAATGTAGGCCTGCCAAGAGAAAAGAAAACATTTCTATGGGCATTAAGTGACTACGTATGGGTGATGGCATATTAGATAACATCTGGTTAATCACTTCTATATGAAATTGTTTAGGTCATGCTTGTCTATTGCTTCAACGTTTAAGTTAGCTTTTCTCCCTTTAAGCTCCCTCTATCTCCCTGTTCCTGGAAAAAGGGTCAAAAGGAAGGGAAAAGACAGATAATTGAAATATGAGTTTCTTCTCTTTAGGTATTTATGTAGAATTTCTACAGTAAGTTGATTCCGTTGTAATAAATCTTCTGCAGCTTTGTGAAGGGAAGAGATTATGATCCTGACAGAGAAAGGGCTGAGCGAAAGAAGTTGAAGAAACTTCTGAAGAGAGAAGCCAAAGGGGCAATCCGTGAGCTTCGTAAGGATAACCATTTCATATTTGGATTGAAGGAGAAGGATAGGTTACTGCAAGAAGAGGAACGGGCTGAAAAATATGGTAAAGCAAGGGCTTTCCTTCAGGAACAAGAGCACGCCTTTAAATCTGGGCAACTGGGTAAAGGTCGAAAGAGAAAGAGATAAGGATGTTTGTCGGTATGCTGGATTCTGCTAACAAGCTGTTTGAGGTCCGCTTTACCTTTATCTTGCCTCCTTGCTTCTTTAGTTGGCACTGATATCTTACCTTTGGTTCGGTCTATGTTTTGACAAGTTCTATTGATTAATCCATGCTCGTAGATAAGAAAAACCGTTTATATTCTGCTCACTGCCTGGTTTTTGTGGGTATGTTTGAGGGGAAATTGAAATGCTCACAGCTTGAGGAATCATCCCGATATCTAATAGGAACCAAAACAAAGATTCTATTTTTATTGATAAAACTGGAAATAAAGATAACTAACCACAATTATATAGGTGGCCGCTCTCTCAAGACGCCAATTTTAGAGGACGTCCGCACTTTCCCAAAGAACGAGTGATAATCTCACCTCTAAGATCAATATTCTCTCAAAATCAACATAATAAATCCCTCAAGCCCTCCCACCTATAAATAGAGTTCACGTCTAAGGAAAATTGCAAAATAATACCTAATCTCACCTCTAAGATCAATATTCTCTCAAAATCAACATAACAAATCCCTCAGGCCCTCCCACCTATAAATAGAGTTCACATCTAAGGAAAATTACAGAAAAACCTAAAAGGACTGAAAATTTCCCAAATTACCTCTAAAAATCCGAAAATTTCTAAAACGTCCATAATGTGCCCAAAACACATAAAAAGTCAAGATCTATCATTACTCCACCCCCAAAAACCACATTGTCCTCAACGTGGTGCATGAAGTCTGCAGCGGTCATACTCTAAGTGGAGATGCATATCTCCTCAGGGTTCTTCATCCTCCAATATACCCTCCGCGTCTTCACCCACTAATCGCAGCTGGAGCTTGCGTACTCCACAATGATGCCCTGGGGTGAACCTCTCGTCGCATCTGAAGCATAGCCCCTTCGGCCTCCTCTCGCGCATCTCTGCATCCATCTTTTTTTCTAATATGTCCTCCTTGTGGTGACACCCTGCTCTTCTCATGACTAGACGAGTCCATCCCTGTCATGGTCTTCTGATGTCCTTCAATAGTGGGCTGGCTGTGAGAAGAGGAGCTGCCTCACGTTCTTCTAGATTTCTTCTCCTCCATCAGTTGATCATCCACCATCTGGGCTAACTTTATGGTCTACATTAGGTCCTGAGGCTTCTGTATGCGAAGCTCTATGCGAATGGTGGCCTTCAATCCATTCATGAAGGTTCTCTCCAATGTCTCATCAGAGATCCCGTGTACACGTCCTGACAGTGTCTCGAATCGCTCCCTGTAATCTTTCAGCGTGTCGTCCTATCTGAGAGAAAGCAATTGCTCCCGCAAGTTTCCTACATGGCTCTTACAGAATCTCTCCACCAATCTCCTCCCACGAACAAAACGGCTGATGCTGCTCCCTCCACTGGAACCATGCGATGGCCTTTCCTTCTAGACACACTGCCGCCGCCTCCAGCTTCTGCTCCTCAGTGATACAGGAAACTGTAAAAAACCTCTCTGTCATGTAGATCTAAGCAAAAGGATACTCCCCCTCAAATGTGGACATCTCCAGCTTCCGAATCCTTCCATCCTCACCCAAAAGTCTCCTAATTTGCTCGTCCCTCGTAGTGTCTAGGACGGTGGGACTGATAGTAGTGCTGCCAACTCAATCTGTGTCGCTCAAATCCCCTCCGTGTGCCTTCATCTCGACCCACGTAGTATCCCAGTCATCGCCGCCATCATAGAAGCCATGAACATTCCACTACATGTCCCCTTCTCTACCGTCGTCTCCAGCGTACTCCTCATAAGGCGCACTTATTTTTTTTTGCAAACTCAAAAAAAAAACAAGCAGCCGAAATATCCAAGGGCACAAAAAATTTGTAAGAGAGCCGTGTCTCTAAAAAAAATTACAAAACCTCTCTCTCTCTCTAAACCCTAGAAGGGCAGGCCGCAATTATAAAACCCTCAAGACACAGCCGAAAATTATTATCCCTCAAGAGCCGTGCGTTGAAAATTCTCCCAAGGGCCGAATAAAATCCTCCCCTTCAATTTTTCATAGCCAATCATTCCCAAGAGCAACATGTTTAAATATTCCTCTTTGATATTCTCAAAGAACATGTGCTTAATGTTTTTTTTGTTTGAAAAATTTCTCAGAGCCGTTCACAACAATTCCCAAGAGCCGAAAACAATTGTTGCCGATTTCTCTTGTTGGTGCTTTTGAAAATCTCTTTTTTTGTTTGAAAACATCTTGGCAGGCCGAAATCAAGTTTTCCCCAAGAGCAGCAAGCTGCACAAAACAATTCGTTTTTTTTGTTGTGTTGAGAGCCGCACAAATTTTTTGTTAAAGAGTTTTCTTTTTCTTTCATCGTATTCAGTGCTCTGCAGGAGAACGAGATGCCGAGAATAATTTCGATTGCTCAAGCTTGATTAAATAAACATCCAGGCCGAAATTTTGAGGCAACTTTGTTTATGTGCTAACAGTTTGTTTTGGTTTTGTTGCAGGCACAAAAACGTGAGCATATGAAGCTGTGCAATTAAATCAAGAGGGAAGTTTTTTTTGGCAGATCAAAAAAGGGCAATCTACATGTTAGTAGTATAATCTTTGATAATTAATAAGCTTAAGTGCTTCCTTGTTTTTTGTGTGCAGAGAAGTGCAAGCCGTAATTCTCAAAGAGGTGCACAAGCCCTTTGCCGCAACTTCTAAAGAGAGGCCGACTCACAAACTCCTAACTGCCGCAAGTTTCAATTGTTGTGGAAGGCACAAGTTTCATCGAGAGGCGGGCCGAAGTATTGAGGGGATATCAGAGACTAGTACTTGTCAGATTGATCTGAACACGCGCTGAACGACAGAGACGACGCACCATTACTAAGCATTTCTAAAACTCTATTTATTTATCTTTGTATTGTTGTAGTGATCTCTGCAGGGGAAACTTTACCATATTTGTGAGACTTTTGGGGTCTTGTCTGGTGGGGGCTGGACAAGAGGGACTTGGCTAGTTGGGACTAGCCAAGAGAGAGCATTTGCTAGGATTAGATTTGTTGAGCACTCTGGTGAGTGCAGGTACTGAGAGCCAGGTGAGTGTAGGGTGAGTGCTCTAGCTACAGGCTGTACTAGGTAACGTTTCTAATATAGTATTTGCTTTCGGGGCTGGACGTAGGTTGATCACTCCATATTTTACACTTTTTTCCCGCATGTTTGCATGCCATTTAGATCGCTCAAATCATGTTTTTCACGATATATCGACGATATTGCGATACTTTTCACGATTTGTTGTTTTTGTCGTATTTCAGGTGATTTGGAGCGATTTGGAGTGATCTCGAGATACGCCTACTCCAGAGTGTCACCGACGACCTCCCCGAGGGGTATTTTGCCATTGGAGAGGAGCGGAAGAAGAAAGAACGTCGCAGGAGCGACGAGGAGGCAAAAACAAGCTGAAATGGCATTTTTGGTGTCTCACTCGGCCGAGTGAAGGAGTCACTCGGCCGACCAGTGAGACCCCGCTCGGCCGGCCAGATCGGACACGCATTATGCGTGCACTCGGCCGAGCGTCGGAAGCCACATCGGCCGAGTGACGAGACCCCGTCCGCCCGAGTGGCACTCAGACGAAGCCCATCAAAAATCGCCAACTTACTGTTTTTCGTCTGCCTGAGCTTTAGAAGACCCACTCGGCCGAGTGGAAAATGCCGATCGCCCGAGTACATAGAAGCCATCGACCGAGTGACGACAACTCACTCGGCCGAGCCACCCCCGAAGTGAAGACCCCCGAAGACCCAGACTTATTGGAAATTCTCAGGGTTTGTCACTCGGCCGAGCGACTTTTGTCACTCGGCCGAGTGCGACGCGCTGCCTGTAGCGAAAATTGCGATTTTCAGGCTGCGCAGGGGCATTTTGGTCACAGTTTTTTGGACGATTTTTGGGGGTATTTAACCCCAGTTTTTGACCTAGGTTGCAGGGCTTTTCTCTTGACTTTTTGCAGCTTTTTAGATTAAACTTTTAGCCTTAGATTTTTGTGATTGGAGAGGAGAGGAAGTTGATTTTTGTTGGATTCTTGGAATAACTCTATTGGTTTGCCTCTCTCTCCTTTAAAAATACTATTTTTATTGCTTATTTGGATATTGTGATGAATTCTCTCGTTAATTCCATTGATTATTTTTGTATTTGTGCTATGAATTGTGAGTAGTCTATACGTCTTGGGGCGTGGGGATGAACCCTACGAGCCCAATTTCAGATTTGTGATGAATTGGCAGAAATATTGCTAGAATTGCTATTAGGGTTAGTTTGGGATCGATTTATTACAGATGGCTAGGAGTTCATACCGATTGGGATTTGCAAGAGATTGGATCCCAATTCGATAGGAAACCCTAGAAATCCGAATTGGGTTGGAGTCGAATTTCCGTAGTATCGATTTGCAAGAGATTGGACCGATACTAGGGTTCTCGGTTGCAATTCCATGCCGATACCCGTTTGCAAGAGATTGGACGGGTAGGAACTATCCCAACCTAGGTCGCGGACCGAGTTTGCACGAGAGTGGGCTCGGGACGCGATTGAACGATGATGTTGATCCTAATGCTAGCTTGCCTAGGCTAGGGTTTGCAAGAGATTGGACCCAAACCTAGGATAGCTATAGACCGGCAACAGCGTGAGAGCGTGAGCTAGGTTTTACATTCAGTTGCAACTAGTTCATCCGAGATTCTACCCTAGCAATTTTGATACCAATGAATCACATTGACGAGATACGGTGAGTAGCGGGGATTCCCCATTCCCTAGGCGTCTTTATTTGATTTGATATCTTCGTACTTTGTCTGACGATTGTGACAGGATCGCCCAAGGCAAATTCCCTCTTTTCCGTTCTTAATAGCCAGGTTGTTCGGAGCAAGCACTTTCATTCGTCCTCCCTGTGTTCGATAACCCGCTCGTCGCTACACCGTACGCTTGCGGTAAAACTACACGGTCGCTCTTTTTGGGTGTACGCCCGGAAGCGATCAAGTTTTTGGCGCCGCTGCCGGGGAGGCGATTGTGTTTGATCTTACCACCCTAGCTATTTCTTTCTTTTTGTTTTTATTTCATTATTTTTTTTCTAACCCTTCCATTGTGCTAATCACTTCTTTGAAACTTTGTTTTCCCGTGCATGAACACGAGATCAACGGCGGACCCTGAAGCTATATTATTTGATCCTGAGATTGAGCGTACTGCGCGGAGAATCAGAGCGGAGAGAAGACAAGATCCGGAAGGGAGGTTTATGACCAACCCGGAAACTGCGGAACAATTAGCGGCAAGAATGGCGAGGATTATTTCTATTCGAGATAGGCTTCGGCCTAAGACTTCTTCTACGACCTCATCCATTGCCATGCCGGAGTTGGCGGCTGACAAGAATTTTGAGCTGAAGACTGGACTAGTGGTTCTGATGCAGCAGGATCCATTTCATGGGAATGCCCACGAAAATCCCCACTACCACATCCAGTTATTTTTGTCGAAGTGCGCCACATTTCAGATGACGGGGGTCTCCATCGATGCCATCAGACTGCGCCTCTTCCCCTTCACATTGAAGGATAAAGCACTTTATTGGTTGAGGACGCAAGCTGAGGGAGTCTTTACCACATGGGACGAGTTGGCGAGTGCGTTCATTGACAAGTTCTATCCGCCCTCCAAGACGGTAAAGATTAGGAGTGCTCTTATGTCCTTCAAGTAAGGACCTCAAGAGACACTCTATGAGGCTTGGGAGCGTTTCAAAGATCTACAGCATCAATGCCCCCACCATAGCATCGAAGATTGGGAGCTAGTCCATATCTTCTACAATGGTCTCCAACCGGGGACCAAGCAGATTATTGATGCGGCGGCAAATGGTGCCATCCTATCTAAGACTCCTGACGAAGCTACGGCCCTAATTGAGGAGATGGCCTCAAACAATCAACAATGGGGCGACGAGCGAGGACACTCTTCGTCCTCCTTGAAGCCAGCTAGCATTTATGAGGCAAAGGCCGTAGCGGAGCTGACAAACAAATTCGATTCTCTCCACAAGGTAGTGGAGAGACTGGAGAAGTATATCACGGAGCCCCAAGGAACCCCTTCCACCTCCGCACCAACGAATCAAATGTGTGATTGGCAAGACCAACCTCAAGCTATGTATTTGGGAGGCGAACAAGGAGAGGGATCTTTGGAGCAAGTCCAATACGTCGTGGGGAACCAAGGATATTGGGCCAATCCGGCCACAAGAAACCATCCCGGTTTCTCTTATGCCAACAATGAAGGAGCTTTGAACCCGCCGCAACAACCACCTCAACAAGCTCGACCACAACAACAACAACAACAACAACACTATCCACCGAGGGGGCCTCCACATCAAAATTTCCCACCGAAGCAACAAGTTCCACCCTATAGGCCGCCCGGATACAATCAAGGGTGGAGAAATCAAAACCCTCCACAAGCTCAACAACGATCCGACTTCGAAGCTAGAGTGGAGGAGTTTATGGTCGAGCAAAAGAAGGTCAATGCTTCCTTGAAGGCGGGCCAAGACTCCCTTACAACCGTTGTAGCTCAAATCTCGGAGCAATTGGCGTTGCTCAATCGAAATACTCAACAATTGCCGGCTCAACCCGAGCAAAACCTACGGGGCAACACCGGCCACATCAATGTCGTGGTTGCCGTTACAACTAGAGGCGGGAAGGATACCACCCCCGCCATGATTCCTACCGAGGAGCCCGTGGAGGAGAATGTAGAGCCAATTGAGCCGGTAGTTGAAGTTGAGAGGGAGAAAGAGCCGCATGAAAAGGAGAAATCTAGAGCGGAGCAATTGATTGAAGAGAGACGCTTTATGCCACCGGTCCCATTCCCCCAGAGGCTTGCTAGAGCAAAAATGGAGAAAAGGCTAGCAAAGTTTCTCGAGTATCTGAGAGGGGTTAGCCTCAACATTCCTTTCCTCGACGCCATCGTGGAAATCCCGACATACGCCAAATTTTTAAAGGATTTGATTTCGGGGAGAAAGAGGAAGGAGAAAATTATGCTCGCCGAGGAGGGCTCTTGGTTCACCAAGAGAGAGAAGGAGCCGGCTAAATTCAGAGACCCGGGGAGTTTTCGAATTCCTTGCACCTTGGGCGGCGTCCCTCTACAAAAGGCGTTGGTGGACTTAGGGGCTAGTGTTAGCCTCATGCCTCTCTCTATGTTCCTAAGGCTAAATACCGGCACGAAATTGAAGCCTACCGACATGCGGATACAATTAGCCGATGGACGGATCACGAGGCCGGTAGGGATCGCAGAGGACATCCCGCTACAAGTCCCGGTGGGCATATGCTTGCCATGCGACTTCGTGATTATGGATGTTAAGGAGGAGGTAGATACGTCGTTAATACTTGGACGACCGTTCCTCGCCACCGCCGGTGTCATTGTCGACGTACGAGAAGGTACCCTAACATTGAACGTCGGCAACATCGAGGTGGAGCTTCATATTCCTAAGGCAATGAAACACATGCCTTACCACGAGGAGCTGGACTATATGGACCTCCTTGACGAGGTTATTGAGGAAGCGATCCCCCATTTGATCGGCGCTCTATTCAAGGAGGATTTTGAGGAGGAGCCGGATTTAGGCCAAGATGAGAAGATGGAGCATTCCCCCGACTTCTCCGCTGAAATTGATGAAGGCGACGCTGATGTCGCAAGTATTCGAGAGCTCTGCAAGCTCTCAAAATTGAGGTCTCCGAAGAAAGCCCCGTCGATACGGAAATCGGCGTCACCGGTGAAGCCGAGGACCGGAGCAATCGCTAGCTTGGGGGAGCCACCCCCCAACACTATTCGAGAAGAGAGACCACCGAGGGAGAACACGCCGTCGCAACTTCCGAATCCAAGCGTTCTCCCCGGAAAATTTGACGGGCGCATCTCGTATGCACCAAACATCCCGCATTAATTGAAAATCAAAGGGGGTCGAGCTCACGACCTTAAACGAGCGTTTGTCGGGAGGCAACCCGACGGTTATCGCTTTATTTTTACTTTTCCTTTATTTTTGTTTTAGAAATTATTAGTGTTTTGAGTCGTTCGCCCAAAAATTTCATGATAACGGGTCCTATTTTTCTTTGACAGGAGAGGAGAACGAGGTACCCATCATTAGGAGGATGAACAAGGCGACAAGGAGCGCCCCAGGAAGGCGCTCGATGCTTAGGAGGAAGATGAAATCGACTGGAGGAAGAAAAACAGAGTTTAGAGCCCAAACGAAGCCAAACAGCAGAAAGCAAAGCTCACTCGGCCGAGTATACTAGTCACTCGGCCGAGCACACAAGTTTGTCCGCCCGAACGGCCCCCGAACGAGGGAAGTCTGCTGTACCCAACTATCTGTTTCTTTTCTTGATTTCAGTATAATTGCCACTCGGCCGAGTATATATATTCACTCGGCCGAGTAAAACTGATACACTCCTAGGGCGAGTCTTGCCGAGTAGCTTGAGCCACTCGGCCGAATGGACTTACTCCACTCGGTCGAGGGTGGCAAGACCACTCGGCCGAGTCATTAGCGGGGGGAAATTTCCCAATTTTTTCCGTTGAGTTCACTCGGCCGATCGACTTAGTCACTCGGCCGAGTCGTAACTTTTTCTATAAAAGGGGGCACGGGGGGCGCGTTTTTCGAAACGATCAAAAATCCCAAAAACGCGCCCGATCGACTTCCCTCGCCCGCTGTACTCCCACCACTCGCCCGATCGCTCGTCCGCCGCTGCCGCTCGGCCACCCACCGCCGGCCGAGCCTCCGCCGCGCCTCGCCCGAGTCGCCGCCGGCGGCCACTCCTCCGGCCACCTCCGGTAACGCCTAAATCGCCCTATTTTCTCCTTTCTCTCGTATTTTTCGACGATCCATGAGTTTATCGAGCCCCAAACCCAAATTAAATTCAATTTCCATCTATTATACCCCTAACCCCCATACGTTTTGAATATTACACGCTAATCTCTTCGTTTGATGTGCAGGGTATATTGGGGAGCTTAGGGGAGCCCAGGGGAGCTTCCGGGGACTGTTTTGGGCTACGTGGAGGCGTTGTCTTCGCACGCTTCCATTGCTTTGCTCTCGCGGCGTGTCGCGGTACACTCTTTCCTTTATTTTACGCACGCCGCATTTTTCACGTTTCTGGTGAGCACTCGGGGCCCATATGCCGCCCCGGACACGGCCGCGGTCGAGGAGAGCTTCCGCCAAGCGGAAGCGGTCGGATGATGCCGGCCCCTCCCACGAGGTGGAGGACTCTCCTCCGCCTTCTCTACCACACCCAGTTCACCCAGCACAGCCTGTAGGCCCCGCACACCCCGCACAGCCTGCAGAGCCCGCACAGCCACTCCCTGCCGCCCCACAGCCACCACCACTGGCACCGCTTGTCGGGCCGCTCAGGATTACGTTCCGAGACGACGCACACCGTGTCGTCTTCGAGCGCATTTCCCAGCGCTCGATCGTACCCTCCAGGTTCGCACACCTTGCAGACCTAGGACGCCTGGGGGTACTTGAGGGGATGCTCACGTTGTACGACAACGTGGGCTGGCGTGATTTCTTCCAGGTGTCGGCGGACACATTTATCCGTCCGACACTTGAGGTGCTTAGTTCGATCGCCCGGACCGACGAGGGATGCTCGTTTCGGTTCATGGACCGAGAGTGCCATGTCACTCTCAGTATGATGAGAGCTTTCTTCTCGTGGCCCGATGTCCCCGGGGCCGACCGTGGTTACGCCCCCACTCACATCCCCCCACCTTCCTTCGATGCCGGCGCCTTCTGGGCCCGGATCACGGGTCTACCTGCTGCCTTCGACCCTAATAGGGCCAAGGCCTCGGCCATCGTCCACCCTTGCCTCCGTATAGCCCAGCGCCTTATGGCGACTACATTTTTGGCGAGATATGAGCCGGGTACGATGTCCACGCCGGAGCTTTATATGCTCTACGCGATGACACGACCCAGAGCTCTATCTAGGGAGGGCGATGAGTTGGTCCCCGCCGTCGTGATTGATATCGCGAGCTGGTTTTTGGATCGCATCATCGTATCGGTGGGCGCTCGCTCACCGATATGCTGCGGTGGTCTGATCACCTTGCTCATCCTTATGACCGGCGAGGACTTTCCAGATGACCTGCGACGAGCACCGGGCCCCACTTCACTGTCCATAGATGTCATGGCCCGGATGAAGATGCTTCGTCCGCACGGTGAGCGACACTGGGTCTGGCTGCACGGCCCCTACGGTGCCGATTACATGATTCTTCCGAGCCCAGCTCGGACACAGATTGCACCGGCCCAGGTGGACTGGCTCCCGGCGATGGATCTTCTGATCCCAGCCGCATACGTGCTCGAGGCCGAGGAGGCCGAGCAGGCACACGCTGCCCACGCTGCACCCGCAGACCCCGCTGCGCCTGCTGAGCCCGCTGCACCTGTTGACCCCATGGCCCCTCAGCCTATCCCTGATATTTCTGCTGCTCCCGACGCCTCTGTCCACACTTCTATCGGTGTCGGGAGTACCCTCGCTGAGCCCACTTCCACAGCTTCCACGCCTACGACCACTTCCACTACCTCCACGCCCACCACCACCACTGGCCCTCTGTCTGTCGAGCCCCTTTGCCCTGCACTTCCCGAGCGCCCACCGACCTTTGTTGAGAGTGGAGAGCCCTCTTTTGCCACCGCCGTAGAGACCGCGGTCTCCACCTCTGTCTCCACCGCTGCTTTATTTTCTGAGAGTGTCGTGGCGTCTGTCCACACGTCTGTGTCACCGACCTCTCTGGCCGCCTCGTCGCCATTTTTACACGCCACTTCCACTGCTGCTGCCTCCACTTCTTACCAGCATGCGCCCCGTCCTCCCACTGAGGCTAGGCCCACACTTGCGAGCGCAGCACCTTTCGTCCACTTACCTGCTGAGCCCATCACCTACGCCACCCGAGTACGCCAGCCCCGCCCTACACAGCACAGACCGGTGCGTCCCTCTATACCACCTCCCGCTGACACTGTACTTCAGAGCATTCGTGCTCTCGAGGGGGCGGTGAGTGGCCTCAGAGGTGACCTTAGGACCCTGTCCGCCACCGTCACTGATATGGCTCGCCGCTTCGACCTGCTCCCGCATATTCACTATTGCCTCACCCAGGTCCTAGAGCGGCTCCCTCGCATACCGACCGCACCCACTCCCACCCAGCAGGTTCCTACCCCTACACGCGTACCCACACCTACTCCTACACCCACCCATCCTGCTACCACACCCACACCCACACACACTCAGCAGTCTGTTTCACCACCACCACCACCACCACCTCCGCCTCAGGACGGAGACGGCGCATCCCCACCTTCTTAGGCACCCTTGATGCCATTGATACTTTTTGCCGTTGCGCTGCCCGTCTCTGCTGGGTCCTGTTGATTTTTGGCCACCCACCCCTCCCCTCACTGTTTTTGGGTACACATTTTCTTTATATATCTTTCTATATCTTTTTTGGGAGAGAGGGAGAGTTTTTGGTGTCACACCTTTATATCTGTATCACTCCTATATCTGCATGCATCATGTCCGCATCATATTTTTCGTTTCATTATTTTCTTTTATTTTTCCTCATGCATGCATCCTCACTTTCCCCTCACTTTACACGTCTCTCGGTGTGCCACACTTCGCACATTGAGGACACTGTGCCATTTAGCTTGGGGGAGTGAGTTCTCACGTTCTTTTCGATTTACCACCTTTATTTTTGTTTTTTTCACGCCATTTTCCGCATTTGCACTTATTTTCATCACTTTTTCTTCTTTTTACCATGCATCACGTTTTTCTTATTTTCTCTATGTGATGCATTGTAAATAGTTTTATTTTCCCCCCTTTATCTTTATTTCTTTTTCATCTCATGCTAGAGATGACTTTTCTATGATGACGACGACGTGGAGTTAGCTTTCTCTATATGCATGCTATATTTGTCATGTCTTAGACTTTATTTCTGATATCATATGCTGTGACTTGCCTTGCATTTAGAGATAGTAACCCACACATTTTCCGCATGAAAATGGATGAAATTTTATTATTAGCTGAGTCTGAATATTCATATGTATGCTATCGCAAAAAACACACCAAGATTCACGCATTGAATGCTTATATCTGGAGTACCGTTTTCTTTTCCTATATCACTTCTATATGCATGATTTGTACATTTCACTTCAAGATGATTGAATGATGTTAGCTATGATAAATCTAGATTAGTTAGCTTTTTTGTGATTGAAACTGAGTAGATTAGATTACCCTGCTGAAGTTGTCGTGCACGTCTTATAGAGTGAACTGAGAGATATATTTATTTCTTTCTCCACATATCTTGAACATCAATTCTCTATTTTAAAATCATTGGTGAATCTCCCCTTAGCGATTCTAATATATGGCATTTCCCCCGCTATTGATTCCCAGCTCCAAATTTCCCAAAACCAAAGAAAGAAAAAGAAAAATTCTTGTATATCCTTATTTCTCTTTGATTTGGGATCGTTGTGTATATATGCTATGTGAAAAAAAAAGAAAAGAAAAGAGAAAAGAACATCAATAAAAGATCCCATCTCATTTTTTCTCTTTCTTTCCCTCTTTTTGTTTTTATTTTTTATTGCTTTTGGAGCTTTATAGAAATGGGGAGGTAAATATTTTTTTAATGCCACCACGCTTATAGATAAGCTTGGGGGAGAGAATCCAATGATGTGTGTGAGAGAGTGACTACTTGACGTTGCACGACAACCTAGGCTAAGTAATATTCTATACTCGGTAAGATCGTTTTAGCTTTACGAAATCCAGAAATCTATGCTTAGCACTCATTTCATGAAATCCACATCTTTCTATTCTTTCTATTCTACTGTGTGATATTCTTATACTCCTCATAGAAAGCATTCAATTGAAAAGTGTGTGATCTGCGACATTGTATACCGCTTTAAATGATTCAGACGATGTTAATTTTAAAATTATTCCGTTTTTCATGATATATCAATATTCTTGGGTTTTCTATTTCTATTTGCACCATTATACTATGATATCGAAATAAAATTCTTTGACATGTGTTTTACATTCGGTGCATGCTATATGATTGAGCAAAACCCACGTCCTGATAGAATGATCTAGCAGCTTCCCTCTTCGCTTTCTTCTTTCTTCTACGTTTTTAATTTTCCATTTTTTCGCCGTTTTCGTTTTCGAAATCCATCGGGCTCGCCTTTTACTTATCTTCCTCGAGGACGAGTAAGAGGTAAGCTTGGGGGATTTTGATCACTCCATATTTTAAACTTTTTTCCCGCATGTTTGCATGCCATTTAGATCGCTCAAATCATGTTTTTCACGATATATCAACGATATTGCGATACTTTTCACGATTTGTTGTTTTTGTCGTATTTCAGGTGATTTGGAGCGATTTGGAGTGATCCCGAGATACGCCTACTCCAGAGTGTCACCGACGACCTCCCCGAGGGGTATTTTGCCATTGGAGAGGAGCGAAAGAAGAAAGAACGTCGCAGGAGCGACGAGGAGGCAACAACAAGCTGAAATGGCATTTTTGGTGTCTCACTCGGCCGAGTGAAGGAGTCACTCGGCCGACCAGTGAGACCCCGCTCGGCCGGCCAGATCGGACACGCATTATGCGTGCACTCGGCCGAGCATCGGAAGCCACATCGGCCGAGTGACGAGACCCCGTCCGCCCGAGTGGCACTCAGACGAAGCCCATCAAAAATCGCCAACTTACTGTTTTTCATCTGCCTGAGCTTCAGAAGACCCACTCGGCCGAGTGGAAAATGCCGATCGCCCGAGTACATAGAAGCCATCGGCCGAGTGACGACAACTCACTCGGCCGAGCCACCCCCGAAGTGAAGACCCCCGAAGACCCAGACTTACTGGAAATTCTCAGGGTTTGTCACTCAGCCGAGCGACTTTTGTCACTCGGCCGAGTGCGACGCGCTGCCTGTAGCGAAAATTGCGATTTTCAGGCTGCGCAGGGGCATTTTGGTCACAGTTTTTTGGACGATTTTTGGGGGTATTTAACCCCAGTTTTTGACCTAGGTTGCAGGGCTTTTCTCTTGACTTTTTGCAGCTTTTTAGATTAAACTTTTAGCTTTAGATTTTTGTGATTGGAGAGGAGAGGAAAGTTGATTTTTGTTGGATTCTTGGAAGAACTCTATTGGTTTGCCTCTCTCTCCTTTAAAAATACTATTTTTATTGCTTATTTGGATATTGTGATGAATTCTCTCGTTAATTCCATTGATTATTTTTGTATTTGTGCTATGAATTGTGAGTAGTCTATACGTCTTGGGGCGTGGGGATGAACCCTACGAGCCCAATTTCAGATTTGTGATGAATTGGCAGAAATATTGCTAGAATTGCTATTAGGGTTAGTTTGGGATCGATTTATTACGGATGGCTAGGAGTTCATACCGATTGGGATTTGCAAGAGATTGGATCCCAATTCGATAGGAAACCCTAGAAATCCGAATTGGGTTGGAGTCTAATTTCCGTAGTATCGGTTTGCAAGAGATTGGACCGATACTAGGGTTCTCGGTTGCAATTCCATGCAGATACCCGTTTGCAAGAGATTGGACGGGTAGGAACTATCCCAACCTAGGTCGCGGACCGAGTTTGCACGAGAGTGGGCTCGGGACGCGATTGAACGATGATGTTGATCCTAATGCTAGCTTGCCTAGGCTAGGGTTTGCAAGAGATTGGACCCAAACCTAGGATAGCTATAGACCGGCAACAGCGCGAGAGCGTGAGCTAGGTTTTACATTCAGTTGCAACTTGTTCATCCGAGATTCTACCCTAGCAATTTTGATACCAATGAATCACATTGACGAGATACGGTGAGTAGCGGGGATTCCCCATTCCCTAGGCGTCTTTATTTGATTTGATATCTTCGTACTTTGTCTGACGATTGTGACAGGATCGCCCAAGGCAAATTCCCTCTTTTCCGTTCTTAATAGCCAGGTTGTTCGGAGCAAGCACTTTCATTCGTCCTCCCTGTGTTCGATAACCCGCTCGCCGCTACACCGTGCGCTTGCGGTAAAACTACACGGTCGCTCTTTTTGGGTGTACGCCCGGAAGCGATCATAGGTCGTGGGTGCGACCGAACCAGGGTAAATCTGATGTGCATCTGTGATTGTCTATTATTTACCCTGCCTGTGATTTTAACTGCGTGTGATTTCTTGTGGGTTGCGCGAGAATTTTTATAAGCCTATTCACCCCCCCAGGCTTAGATCCAGATCCAACAGGATCCACTAATTTCCCTATTTAAATCTCAAGGATACTCATTAAGCTCATCAATTCCACCGACCATGGGCATGATCTCAGTACGAGTTATCGTAGGGATTCGGATGGATCGACCGAAATACTCCCCTTTATTTCCAATACAACCTAGAGATCCAGATCTACATTTCTATCTAATGTCTTAGGGCTAACCCATCGACCCTAGAGGAGACTGATCATACATGATGATTTTGACAAATAAAAATACGTTTTTATCGACGAAAACATTGTATCAATTGAATCAAGTGAGAAATGAATAACTTACGTACCGAAAGCGAGAAAGAACAGTAGCCAATAGTAATTCAAAAACATCAAAGACTCAGCTCCCCAATTTCGTCCCCCAGATCCGCACTTCACTCTCCCTCAGCGCATCCAGACGGGCCCACAAAAAATTCCAAAATTAGCCCACATTGTCGTCGACCGAGTCAGTGACTCGGTCGAGCAGAAGCTTGCTTGGTCAGACTGCTCGATCGAGCAGCCCACTTGCTCGGTCGAGTCTGTCAGTGGATTGAGCTTCTTCAAAAAATGTCGTTCTGTCTGCTCGGCCTGAGTAGGTCTTGCTCGGTCGAGTCTCCATCTGACTCGGTCGAGCAAGTCCTGCTCGGTCGAGCAAAATGTTGATGGGTGAATTAGAAGTGGCTCGATCAAGTCGCCAAACTGCTCGGTCGAGCAAGGTGCGTATCAGCTGCGCTCGTGTATCAGCTCGACCGAGCAGGACTTCCTGCTCGATCGAGTCGCCTGGGAAAAATCCTGAAAAACTTGCAGCTTCTCCTCTACTCCTGTAAATCTCCTCCACTCCTCCCATAGGCTTCCAAACCTTGGTGAACTTCTGAAGAACTTCGCCAACGGGCTCACGGGCATGCTGGATGTGTCCATATCCAAAAGCGGTCCTGAATCGCTCCAAAATCCCTGAAAATCCACAAAACTATATGAAACTCGAACCTGGCATTAGAATTGCAATATCATAGGAAAATGCAGGATTTGGATGCGAATATGATATGAAATGCAATGGAATGATGCCATGAAAAGATGGAAAATATGGACACATCAGTAGGCACCATAGCTTTCTTCTCTTCCTTTTCTTTGCCCTTTGCTAACAATGGACAATTCACTTTGATGTGTCCATATTTCCTGCAATTATGGCAAATAAGTTCATTATTTGAGCTAGAAGGAGTTTCTTTAGACATAGAAGCGACACTTTTATTTAAAAGAACTTTTCTTCCCTTTCGATTCTTCTTATGGCGTAGCCTCTTTCCATCACTTATGTAACGCCCCGCTCCCCAGGATACTCGAGAAGTACGAATCTGTCCCAAGTAATTCCAGAGCAGTGAGGGTTACGAAGGGAAATACAAAAAGGAAAACACAAAGCAGGTCCACTGTGCATTGCTGGGATAGTACCTGTAAAGTTCCCCAACATCAAACAACACAGAACACCGAGAACACTGAAAAAAGAAACACTGAACTTTATTTATCTAATATCATCCATATATATACACACACACACACACACATCATCTCATACAACAGCTCAACCGCACCACAAAAGAACCCAAGAGTATATAGCTCTCTCTCCTTATCCCTCACCACCCCAACCTAACTCATCCACAGAACTCCACTGCTCCACCTCATAGCCACCAACCAACTCCAACACCAACACTTGAAAAGACAACGGTGTGGCATGTCAATGCATGACCTAGTAGGATATCCAACTCCACCCCCAAATGCCACTACTAAATGAAACTACGGGCATGAGGATGATGCATTGCAACATGGCATGGCACGGCACGACATGGTGCAAAGGTAAACACAACCATAAGAAAGGATACAGTGGGAGGGGTTACGATAATAACCAAACAACAATAAATACAAGCTGAGAAAGTAAAACAATTAAACTACAATTATGAACACACTTGAGGGCATAAAAGAGTAAATCAAGCAAGTCATTGGTTAGCGTTTTGGAACCTAGGTAGTGGGTAGGACCCTTTTGTGACTGGACCTTTCCCCCTGTTGGAGTGGAACTAGAACTCCCCCAGACATGATATGGGCTGAGCCAAGCATGCAATGATGTTAACAAAGGAGCCATTTTCTCATTTCTCCTTATATCCGCCACTCCCTGCCTCATGGGCTACGTCAGGAGTGCAAACTACAAACGGTCTGCCCTCATGTCCACCTATTACTTTGGTTCCCACAAACTCCGTGTCACCCTCCCTTATGGAGGACTAAACAATATCAATAAAGACATAATATTGCATAAATGAACCAAACACATCTACTTTGCCTTTCATTCTCATCTTCATTTCTTGCCATGAAACATTCAAAATTCCATTGGTAGGGATCACAACTTCAACAAACCTTCCTCTTCAATACCAACAACATCAACAACAAGAGCAACTTCAACAATAAGGTTAACAACATGCAAATACAAGGTGAAGATGGTTGAAGAGGAGAAACTCCAGTAAGCATAAGTTGAGTATTACCATAAGAACATGTTTAACCATGTGTCATTCATAATTTGCAACAAGAAAAACATAGAAATCCATAACTAGAACCAAATCCCACACTTGTGCATTTCTGGTTGCTGGAAAATCTCACAACAATCACATACAGAGACAATTTTCTACTTTTTTGGATACTGAACATGACCATGCAATACAAATGAAAGTCGTAGATATATGTGTTATGGATTCATAAATGAAATTTCAAGAGGAAATTCCTACTGTGTGATTTATGGTGAATTGTTTGGTGAGAACTTTCAAAACTGTTTTCCAGATAGATCCTAAGAGCTGTAAAGATTTCTAATTTAAGTCATGGTGCAGTTAGAATCTAGAAAATGTGGCCTACGTGAAAGTTGTAGAAAAAGCTGTTATCTTCTCAACGAGACCAAGAACACCAATTTTTATGGAGTGTGCAGTGACCGGTCTCTGTTTTGCCAAACTGTGTCCAGTCTGGATAAAAATCAGACGTAGTGCAAAGACAGAATTATTATCCCTAATTCCAATCCGAATTAGTAAAAGTGCTCAACATGAAAGTTGGATATAAAAGTCCAATTTGTTAGCCATAAAATGGTTAGACTCTTAGAAGTTATAGATTAAGAGATTTAAACTAAAAAATGAGCATGACATTTTGTCCCAATTTCCATCAACACCAAAGAAGCAACCACACATCATTAAACATGGATTAAGTTAATTAATCAAGCATAGCATGCAATGACACTGGGTGGAGATGGAATCCTACCACTTGGGTGATGAGCGACAAGGGGGTAGCCCTTGGTCCTATGGCTCCCCCTTCTTCAAGCTCCTTCCTCTTCCTCTCCCTCTTCCTGTTATTCTATTCTTTTCCTTTCTCTTTCCTTTTCTTTCTTTCCTTTGTTTTTTTGGATTAAACTTTCAGCCAAATAGGAGGAGGAGGAGAGAATAAATGAAAAGAAAAGAGAAGAAAGAAGGAGAAGTTTGTAGAAGAGATGAGAGAAAATATCTCTTCCAAGGTTCCATTTATTTACAAGTTTATCATTCCTTCCACATGTCATCTTCCTTTACATACACACCCACACTTAATTACAAAAAACCCATTACTAAACACTCACTCACTCACTAATTATTTCTTAATTCTTAATGGTCAAAGGTCAAATGGCTAGAAGATGCTATAATGGGTAAAAGACCCAAATACCCCTCTTACAAAATGCCCATAAACTTGGATGTATAATTACACATTATGCCATCCAAATATCCCATATAAATACCCTCCATCTTGGGGTGTTAATTACAAAGGGATGCCATCCCACTAACTCCTACATAAAAGCCCTTTAACATGGGACTATAATCACAACTATGCCACTCCAAAACAATTCCACATAAACACCCTCTAACTTAGATAAATAATTACACCCTTTGCCATCCATATAAAGCCAATACACTTACATACATTGTACATACTAGCACACAAATACACTCAAGACAATATATGCCACACAATGTACTCACTACAAATATTCCATTCACTAATCATTTTAAATTTCCTACAAGTATACACACTAATACACTAATAATAATAATAATAATAATAATAAAAGACGAATAATAATATAGAACCCAAGATCAATACATTTCACACCACATACAAGAGCACAAATAATACTTCAAACACAATATATTATCAGTACATAAATTCACACATATATACCATAGTCAAAATACCTCAATATCTACTAAGGCACTCCACTTTGTTGGATCTGGATCCTAGCCTAGAGGAGGATGAATAGGCTAACAAAAAATATTCGTGCAACCCACGAACAATCACACGCAGTTATAAGCACAGGCAGGGTAAAAGTAAGCAGTCATAGAGTACGCATAGATATACCCCGGTTCGGTCATCCCCAGGGCCTACTCCAGCCCCGAAAGCAACTACTAGATAGATATGTAATCAAGGTACAACTACAATGAGTCAAGAGCCCCAACTCAACTCTCACCTAGCTCGTATGCACTCCCACGTGCTCTACACTACCAACCTAGTTAGAAGCTCTCACCCTTGACGAGTCCCAACTCGTCAAGTCCCCAAAAAGTCACAATAAGGTAAAGATGTTTCCCCTACAAAGATCGCTATTACTACTACACAATATTAAATATAGAGCTTAGAAACGCTCAGTGTATATGCGTAGTCGTCTCTGTCAATCGACGCGGGTCAGATCTAAATCTAACAAGTCGTCGTTGTCTCGTCGTGCAACTCAGGTTGCGGCTCTCTCTCCTTCTTGGATGATGTTGCACTAGAACTCCTCAACAATGTGTCAATAACAAAAGTTGTAGTAGGAATCTGTGTACATCACTTCCCACCTACTTCTTAAACATTGACTGTTGACTGACTTAAATTGGACGAGGATGCTTTAAATATACTTCCTTCTTTTGACCAAGCAACCTTCTGCAAGATGTGATTATAGCCTTTGTCCAAGGCAACTTCTTTAATTTTCAACCAAATTAATTAATCCTCTGCTTTGAGAAAGGGATGATGCTCATGGCTTGGAGAAGAAACTCAGCAGCAGGCTATGGGTCAGCACAGATTGTGGCACGGCTCCAGACCATATCAGCAGATTGGTTTGGCACACAGAAACTGTGGGTTGGCAGATGAACTTGCAAGGGAACTGTTGCAGTCGACAAGATGATGGCACGGTCGGCTTGTAGGGTCGGCAGCCAACAATCCGTATGGGTCGACTGGAGACTAGGCTAGTCCAAGCATTCGGTCGGCAAGGTCTACGGCACCCTCTACAGCATGGGCCGTCTAGCAATTTGGTGTGGAACTCAGCTTTGTTGATGGCACGTCTGCTTGCATGTCGACAAGCGGTTGGTGTGGCTGAAGCGCAGGTCGACAGGGTGCATTGCTAGCACTTGGTGCGGGTCGGCAATCTTTCTTTGATGCGGCTGCTGATTTGGTCGGTACAACTGCTTGGCTCCTTCTTTGTGCGGCTCTCTTGATGATGATCTCCTTGACCTTGGAGACTCACGGCTTAGATAATGGAGAGAAAGTTCTTGCGTGAGGATAGAAGATGATGTTTTTGGCCTTGGTATGGGATGAAGTTTGCGGCAATGACGCTTGGGAAGTTAGGGTGCCATGACTTTCTTTGCCTTGGAATTTCAATGTGGTCATCAAACTTTTTCCCCCCTTTTGATACGTGTCGCAATTTTCCCTTTGTTGTGATGACCCCTTAAGTAGTAAAAACTAGGGTTTTGGGGTCGGTCAACCAGTGATAGAAAGAGGGAGGTCGGCATCAGGAGTTGGTCAATGGGTTTGGCATAATTAATTCTATCAGATATAGGAATAAGGATTATGAAGGTGATTTGAACCAATCCTCTTTGATATGGAGCAGGATCCCTTCTCATCTCTTTCCCTTGGACCAAGTCCACTTAGCTATGGGAATAGCTCTTTGGCCAAGTCCAATTGTTATGCGAGTAGTAATTTCTCCATCTCTTTGACTAAGTCATCGTTTGGGTATTTACATCTTTGCCACTCCTGGAAACACTTAACACACACATCAAAACGTTTACACATGTTTCTTATCATCAAACATGAGATCCTAGATCATTGCATCCAATAATCTCCCCCTTTTGATGATGACAAACCAAATATAAGATTTGAGCAATTTATGATACAAAATATGTGTGTGTCAAGTGTGATAGAGGATGTATGCAAACACGTAAATCAATGATGTGCAACAAACAAGCATGCAAATAATACGACAATGATATGATGGCATGCTCCCCCTATTTTCATGCTCCCCCTAGAACATATATTCACCCATTCTATGGTATTTAATAAGCACATCATTTTCACATATTCCACAAATCTTTCCCTAATATTTTCCCCCTTCTGTTTTTATCAAAAGTGTATTTTTGAAGTCAAAAACATACCACATGCAAAAATAAAGAGTATTATAAATTGCAACCAACAATTGCATGCAGACATTCATATAATAGGCAATTTAATTTCAAGAAAATCATAACGTGACTTCTACACCATTGTGTATTTGTGATGATTAAATAATTGAAGTACAAAGGGAGAAACTATCATGAAATACAACCAAATACAATGCTTTTTTTTTCATGTAACTTGAATTCACTAGGATTGATTTTACCCACCTCATTAAAAATGAGTTCAAGATACCACACCCCAAAAACATAGCCTATAAGGACTCTTAGATGTGGGGGTGGCATTGCTTGACGAGTAAGAACATCATAAAGCATATATTGGATACTCGTGGGTAGTGTACTTGCCATGAATTGTATCCATTTTTCATATGGAGCTATATTTATTTATTTATTTTTTCATATAAAATCTTTTGTGCTGAATTTTTATTCATGGAAAATACACAGCATATCCCTTAGATTTTCAGTTATTTTCATCCTACATTCACTTTCCAATATTTCATTAAAAGGTTCTCCAAAAGTACAACAAAAATTTAATGCACGTGGAAGTGAAAGGGTAGGTGTAGAAATCGTATTATTCTAATCATTAAGCATGTCATGGCTATTTTATAGAATCAAATACGTGCATGTAGCCATAATAATAATACAACAATTTCCACATGGATATGATTATCATTCAATTATATCATTTGAATGATGCAAAGAGAAAGATATGTATTAAGCTCCAAATTTTTTTTATTTTTGACTTTTTCATTTTTTTTATTTTTCTTTATAATGAACTAAAGCAAACTACGAATCAATCAAACTAACATACAAAATAAAATAAGTCAAGCACACACACAAAATGCAAAAATAAAAGCTATGAAGGTAAGCATTAAGTTCAAAGAGAAAGATATGCCTCAGCATCGTCATTTGGCTCGCCAAAACTCCATCTCACCTACATGGTAGATGTTATGCGTGACTTTGGAATCCAACAAGTCCACTCATGTTAGTTATCAAAGATTTAGGAACCCATATTTGTTTGAATTTAATATTGGTGTTCCTATATTTACAATAATAAGATGCGTGACCAACACTATCACATGTAAAGCACTTCGTATAAATTTTTTTAGCAATGGTAGGCACATTGTGAAATTTCTTATACTTAGGCTTTTCAACATTTTTAGCGCTAAATCCAAGGCCACATCTATTATTACCATACAATTGATTTCCAAGAATAATATCCAAATTTTGTTTTCCTATAGAAAATCTCTTTAATGACAATTCTAGGGTGGTGACTTTGGACTTCAAGACAGTATTTTCATTCACAAGCAAAGTGCATTTACTAATGAAAGCTCGCTTGTTTCCTCTTCTTTTTTTTTCAAAATCACTCATTTTTTCCTTAAGTTCAAGATTTAGCATGTTAATCTTTTCAATAAGCAATTCATTTTTAGTTTCAAGCTTTATCAAATCTTGCTTATACATGCTACTAACTTTTAACAGGGAGGGACAAGAGGGACAAGCATATTTTTCAAGCTAGCTAGCTTTCTCCTTTTTCAACAAATTAATGGTGGAGTTACATGCAACAAGTTCTTCTTTAAGTTCATCAATTTCTTTAGAAAAGTCATAGTTTTCTGGTAGCAATTCAAAGCTACCCTCCCTATAATCATCTATGGTAGATTCTAGCTCATCTATTTTAGCTTGCATACATTTGCAAATATTCACAAATCCAGCTTTAGATCAAGAATTTACCGCATCGTTCTTTCACATAAGGCAAAGGGAGGAATGGGCTGGAATCTCCTCATCCTCATCTTCACTATCCATGTCCCACGTTCGCACTTCAGCTTTTCCTTTCTTTTCTGCAATATTAGTTGTATCTTGTGGGCAGTTCATCATCATGTGTCCTTTTCTCCTGCATTTAAAACATTCCATTTTATTAGTAGATTTCTGCTCAGAAGAAATTCTATTAGAATTAATATTATTGGAACGAGCAAACCTTTTTCCCATCTCAGCTCTTCATTGGCCAGTCTGGATGTATCTTCTGAAGTTTCTGACCATTAGAGCTTGCTCCTCATCAAGATCGTAATCGTTAGCTTGAAGAGCTAATGGTGTAGGAGCTTTGGCTTTTTCTTCAGGTTTCTCTCTAACTTTTGTACTTTGCAGCTCAAGCTCGTGGGACATCAGGTTGCCTATTAGGTCCTCACTCTCATCGTTGATAGATCTTTGGCTTCTTGTATAGCGGTGACTTTAGGCCGGAACGAGCTTGGCAATGCCCTTAAGATCTGTCGTACATGCTCATGGCTAGAGTATGGCTTACCGAGGGAGCTGGATTTGTATACGATGTCCGTGAATCTTGCAAACATCTCCTTGATGGACTCAGATGACACCATGCGGAAACTCTCATATTCTGTACTCAGCGGCGCAAGTCAGGATTCCTTCACTTGCGACATTCCCTCGTGCGTCACCTCCAGCGTATACCATATTTCTTGCATAGTTAAACAATGTGAGATACGATTAAATTCATCAAGAGAGCATATAAGCGCATTCATAGCTTTGCCATTTAAAGAACAAAGCTTTTTATCAAAGTCATCCCACTTATCTTTAGGTTTAATGATTTCAATATCTTCAATTTTAATAGTGGGTGGATTATAACCATTTTCAACAATACCCCATATATCATAATTAACAGACACTGAATAAATTTTCATCCTAGCCTTCCAATATGCAAAGTCAACTCCATTAAATTTAGGGGGACGGGCTATAGACTGACCTTCGGCAAATGCAGAATCAGATATATTCATGGTCATCTAAAACATCTAGACTAGATCTTCTAAACTGGCTCAGATACCACTTGTTGGATCTGGATCCTAGCCTAAGGAGGTTGAATAGGCTAATAAAAAATATTCATGCAACCCACAAATAATCACACGCATTTATAAGCACAGGTAGGGTAAAAATAAGCAGTCACAGAGTACACATAGATATACCCTGGTTCAGTCGTCCCCACGACCTACTCCAGTCCCAAAAGCAACTACTAGATAGATATGTAATCAAGGTACTACTATAATGAGTCAAGAGCCCTAACTCAACTCTCACCTAGCTCGTACGCACTCCCGCGTGCTCTACACTATCAACCTAGTCAGAAGCTCTCACCCTTGACGAATCCCAACTCGTCAAGTCCCCAAAAAGTCACAATAAGTTAAAGATGTTTCCCCTATAAAGATCGCCACTACTACTACACAATAATAAATATAGAGTTTAGAAATGCTCAGTATGTAGGCGTAGTTGTCTCTGTCAATCGGCGTGGGTCAGATCCGAATCTGACAAGTAATCGTCATCTCGTCGTGCAACTCAAGTTACGGCTCTATCTCCTTCTTGGATGATGTTGCACTAGAACTCCTCAACAATGTGGCAAAAGCAAATGTTGTAGTAGGAATCTATGTACATCACTTCCCACATACTTCTTAAACATTGACTGTTGACTGACTTAAATTGGATGAGGATGCTTTAAATATACTTCCTTCTTTTGACCAAGCAACCTTCTGCAAGATGTGATTATAGCCTTTGTCCAAGGCAACTTCTTTAATTTTCAACCAAATGAATTAATCCTCTGCTTTGAGATAGGGATGATGCTCACGGCTTGGAGAAGAAACTCGACAGCAGGCTATGGGTCAGTAGAGATTGTGGGACAGCTCCAGACCATATCGGCAGATTGGTTTGGCACATGGAAACTGTGGGTTGGCAGATGAACTTGCAAAGGAACTATTACAGTCGACAAGATGATGGCACGGTCGGCTTGTAGGTCGGCAACCAACAATCTGTACGGGTCGGCTGGAGACTAAGCTAGTCCAAGCATTCAGTCGGCAAGGTCTACGTCACACTTTACAGCATGGGCCATCTAGCAATTTGGTGTGGAACTCCGCTTCGTTGAAGGCACATCTGCTTACAGGTCGATAAGCGGTTGGTGTGGCTGAAGTGCAGGTCGACAGGGCGCGTTGCTAGCACTTGGTGCGGGTTGGCAATCTGTCTTTGATGCGGCTGCTGATTTGGTCGGCACAGCTGCTTGACTCCTTCTTTGTGCGGCCCTCTTGATGATGATCTCCTTGACCTTGGAGACTCACGGCTTAGATGATGGAGAGAAAGCTCTTGCGTGAGGATAGAAGATGATGTTTTTTGGCCTTGGTATGGGATGAAGTTTGCGGCAATGACACTTGGGAAGCTAGGGTGCCGTGACTTTCTTTGCCTTGGAATTTCAATGTGGTCATCAAACTTTTTCCTCCCTTTTTGATATGTGCCGCAATTTTCCCTTTGTTGAGATGACCCCTTAAGTAGTAAAAACTAGGGTTTTGGGGTCGGTCAACAAGGGATAGAAAGAGGGAGGTCGGCATCAGGAGTTGGTCAATGGGTTTGGCATGAAGAATTCTATTGGAGATAGGAATAAGGATTATGAAGGTGATTTGAACCAATCCTCTTTGATATGGAGCAGGATCCCTTCTTATCTCTTTCCCTTGGACCAAGTCCACTTGGCTATGGGAATAGCTCTTTGGCCAAGTCCAATTGTTATGCGAGTAGTAATTTCTCCATCTCTTTGACTAAGTCATCGTTTGTGTATTTACATCCTTGCCACTCCTGAAAACACTTAACACACACATCAAAACGTTCACACATGTTTATTATCAAACACGAGATCCTAGATCGTTGCATCCAACACATTTACCATAGGATCATTCATAGTAATACACTAACATAAGATATACAACAAGCCACTCCTAATATTAACACCAATAGGATCAATCCAATACCAATGCTCAATACACCACAGATACTCACTACACATCCGTTAGTAGCTAAAACAACCAATATTCCCTTCAATTATAGATAATACAATAGGCCACACATTAGTTATCCAAGACATAAACTTAGTTACTATACCTACTACATAGGTACTATATACACTACACAAGTATACATCGTATACATGCATATACACACTGTATACCACACAAAAATACATTCCCTACCGTATCTGGCACTATGAGCCATTACAACTTGAGGCATGATTCTCGACTGGTTGCTCACTTCCATATGTCATCTCTAAGGTCCTCCTTATTTGCTGCGCAGACAAGCAATAAGGAATAGAATCAAATACATGTATATTTAAACCACAATATAACATATTCATTGCTTGAGCATTTAGAACACATGATTTCTTTTCATCTAAACTCCAATTATTTTTAGGCTTATGAATTTCAATATAACCATCTTCAATGATAAACCAAGTATCGAAATCCACAGAAAGAATATAAACTTTCATCCTTACCTTCCAACAATCAAAATCATGTCTAGAAAATATAGGAAGCCTATTATAACCTTCAGTGGCATCATGTGAAATATTCATGCTGTGTGTGTGCTTGCAATCCTAAACAGAGATATATAACAGAATCAAACTTGGCTCTGATACCACTTGTTAGGATCGATAATACACCATAAATGGGGGGTGAATAGGGTGAATGCGGAATTAAAAAAATTTAGCCTAGCAAGCATATGTAGTTAAATGATTTACAGAAATAATCACAGGCAGTCAAAAGATATGTAGAAAATAGCAGACAACCAATCACAGATGACACCAAGATGTACAATGTTTTGGTCGAACCTCGACCTACTCCAGCAACCCCCAAGATCTACTCTTTGATTAATCAGTTTCTACAAGCCTACAAGGCACTATGAACTCGCAACTCCCTTTGCTCCATGCTCAATAGCTCTCTAGACTCGTACTCCCTTTGTTAAACTGAACTAACCAAACAAGCTAGACCGTGTCTCGATCATATCCCATGCATCAAGAATCCTTCAAACTACAACACGTAGCTTGCACAAAAAGTTTGTAAAAATACGATTTACAAAGATCGAAGCAACTCTCAAAAGATAAATATGAGTTTAGAAAGCTCAGATTGAGATGTCGCGATGTCCTCGTCCTTCTGCTTGTATACTGCTCCGCAATGGCTCTGACCAGTCAATCGAATGTCTATATTAAAAATAGGGCTTCTCCAACTTGCAAGGGACTTTTCGCAATATCTCAATTCTGCGTGACTTATCTGTAAAAATCTACTTGGAAAGTCTGTCCTTGGTTGATGTGCATTGCCTTTTTGATTCCAACTGCAATTATGGAGGCAGTGGGTGCATGTGTTCCCGGGATTAAAAAACTAATTAATCAATGATTGTAACATTAATAATCAATGCTTTAACAAGTAAACTCCCTCGTCTCTCTCTCTCTCTCTCATCTATCTTTTTACTGTAGCCGTAAAAATTGCTCCCAAGTTGCATTTTCTTTTTGTGCCTGCAACGAAAACAATGAACCGGTTAAAATTTAAGGGAAAAATATAAAAGACCAAAGACCAAAGTTAAAGTTTCCCTTCCCTTTTGTTTATTAATCTCAATCTCTTTCTCTTTCTATTCAACATGCAATAGCCTTTGCATTTTGTTTGTTTCTCCAACAAGTCCTGCACCCAACTCTGAAGCACTCCCCTACAAAAACAAAGTAAAGAGGTTAATTTAAATAAACATTAGTTGCTCCTCTCTTTTTTAACTTTTTCTGTCTTCCTCTAACTTGCTCTCTCTCTCTCTCTCTCGTTTTCTCTTGATGCAAGCTGCACACAACCCCTTTAATTTTGCTGCCCCATGATTTTTTAAGGGGCCAGCTATTTTGGTTTATATAGAGTTTTGTAGAAAACCCTAGCCATAATTACAATTTTGCCACCTGAGCTTCCATATTGCGTAATTTAGCCGTTTTGGACCCGTTTTCAAATCCAAAATTTTCTGTGACTTTCTCGTTATCTTCTCCATAATCTAAGGCCATAGTTGATGCTTCATATCTTCATAAAATTTTTGCAATATGTCCAAATTGCCCTTTTACGCCCAAATTGCCTTTTATCTCCAAGATGACCAAATTGCCCTTTTGATGTTCCGAGCTCTTTTCAACCCGAAAACACTTAACAAACACATTAAAATAACTCATGAAGTTTTGTTATCATCAAACAAGAAATCCTAGACCGTTGTTTCCAACAGACTATGGTTCTGTCTACACTTGAGGCCGTACTAGAGGCAGCCAAGATGCACGAGACTCATCTAAAGAGTGTGGGTAGGGCACCAACAGCAGCAGAGAGTTGCCCTACGGGTCATCGAAGAGGTTTTCTGAGGCATACTCAGACCACTCAGCTCAGGAATCCCGAAGCTCTGCCATCACATCAAAGACGAGGATCTTGTCATTTTTGTGGCAAGCTGGGGTATGAGCAGAGGACTGTAGTTCTGTACTGTGCGATGTTTCATATGCGGTCAGGCAGGACACCTAAGTAGACAGTGTCCTCAGTAGGGGCATGCTTTAGGCCCAGTGGCACCAGTGGCAGCTAGGCCGATGCAGCAGGGGACCCTTCTGCCGGCTCCACAGAGACTCTCATTGCCAGCATCACCAGCATCGGGTACTATGACCCCCCGAAAGGACCAATCAAACCTCCCCAACAATAACAAACTACCAGGTGGGCATCACCGAGGCGTCCGGCCTTCACCATGATAGCTGTGGAGGCGGAGGATACTGGACGAGTCATCACTGGTACCTCTTCATTTTTCTTTAAGTGATGAATGCTCTTTCCATTCTTATATAGTATGAGATGTTTTTTTGATATGATTAGGATGATTAGACTCTTATATTAGTTTTATGGTGTTTTCTCTTATAGGCCTTATTAGAGTTGCTTCTTTCCCTGCCTTGTCACTTTTTGATTCAAGAGCATCTCATTGCTTCCTGTCTCAACAATTTATGATCAAAATTCTTTAGTGGTAGATTTCTTTATTTCTAGTTGGAATATCCATACATGAAGTGGGGTACGTAATCTGTAGTTCTTCAGCATACCGAAACTGTCTTGTAGAGATTTGTGGACAAAGATTGTATGCCGATTTCTTGGTGATGTAAATGCCTCATTTCGAAGCAATATTTGGGATGGATTAGTTAGGGATGTTCTATGCCACTATAGATTGTAGACTCGGGAAGATAGTGTTTCAAATTTTTGATCACCCAGAGTTTGAATTCTTTAGTGGTAGCAGTTCCTTTGAACCATTGAAGTTTAAGGCCAGCCCAGTAGAAGAGATGATTATAGCGATGGAGGCTAAACTAGTGTTGCCGATGGTAGTCCGAGATTTTCCTGATGTTTCCACGGTGATATCTATGGACTTTTCCCAGATAGATCTTTGGAGTTCACCATTGATCTGATTCTAGGCACTGAACCGATTGTGAAGGCTACATACCGTATGACTCGTCCAGAGTTAGTAAAGCTTCGTAGTCAGTTGAAAGATTTGTCGAAGTGAGGTCTGATTCAACCTAGTGCATCATCGTGGGGTACACCAGTGCTTTTGGTAAATAAGAAGGATGGATCTCGAAGAATGTGCATCGATTACCAGGAATTGAACAAGGTCACGGTGAAGAACAAGTATCCTATTCCTAGGATTGATGACATCTTTGATCGGTTTGGTGGATCGTGAGTGTATTCGAAGCTGGATTTAAGAAGTGGATATCACCAGGTGAAAGTCAGAGGATCAGATGTTCTGAAGACTGCATTTCGAACTCGATATGGTCATTACGGGTTCTTAGTGATGCCTTTCGGCGTTACGAATGCACTGGCCACATTCATGAGATTGATGAACCAAGTTTTCTATGAATACTTGGACAAGTTTGTCGTAGTCTTCATTGATGATATCTTGTTGTATTCAATGACTGAGGAAGACCATGTTGAGCACTTGAAGATAGTCTTGGAGACTTTGATGCTAAGTATAGTAAGTGTCAGTTTTGGTTGACCAAGTTTGCTTTTTTGGGACATATCATCTCTGGAGATGGAATAACAGTGGATCCAGAGAAGGTTGTTGCAGTGGAGAAGTGGCCAGTTCCTAAGTCAGTTACCGAAATTAGAAGTTTCTTAGAATTGGCTGGGTACTATAGAAAGTTCATCAAAGATTTCTCTAAAATAGTTGCACAATTAACTCATCTAACCAAGAAGAGTATTAATTAAAATTGATCAGAGGAATGTCAGCGAGCATTTGATGAACCGAAGCAGAGATTGATCTCAGCACGTGTCCTGACGATTCCAGACCGTTCAGGTGGATTTGAGATTTTTTTGTGACGCATCAGGCAGAGGATTGGGATATGTTCTCCATCAGTATGGTAGGGCAGTCACCTATGCTTTCAGATTGTTGAAGATACATGAAAGGAATTATCCTACACATGATTTAGAATTAGCTACAGTGATATTTGCATTGAAGTTATGGAGACATTTTCTTTTGGGTGAACGTGTAAAGATGTACGCATATAATAAGAGTTTGAAGTACGTGTTCACTTAGAAAGAGCTAAGTATGAGGCAGCGCAGATGGCTTGAATTGATGGCAGATTACGATATTGACCTTCGGTATCATCCTGGGAAGGTCAACGTCGTACCTGATGCTCTTAGTCGCATGCCGACAGTGATGATGATCACGACACATAGAGAGCTTCGAGGTGATATTCAGCAGATAGAGATTGAAGTTGTATTACCTGACACATCAGTGATGATGATGAACTTGCAAGTTCAATCTGATTTCGTTGAAAGGATTAAGGTAGCTCAGTCTGGAGATGGAAAGTTGAAGAAGATTCGAGAGCAGACAGAGGCCAGACTTTGCAATGATTTCTGTATTCGTGAAGATGGGTCTCTGCATTTTGGAAGCAGAATTTGTGTGCCATTAGGTGACATACGGGATGAACTGCTTAGAGAAGCTCCTAGCTCACTTTATTCTATTCCTCCCGGAGGTACTAAAACGTATCATGGTTTGTGACAACATTTCTGGTGGGCATGGTATGAAGCATAGTGTGGCCAGGAGTGTGGCTTTATGTTTGACTTGTCAGCAAGTAAAGGCAGGGCACCAGAGAACGACATGACTACTGCAACCTCTTCCTATACCAGTGTGGAAGTGACAGCATGTGATAATGGACTTTGTGACTGGGTTACCTCGTAATCCTCGAGGATATGATGCTATTTGGATAATCATTAATCGATTGACCAAATTATCTCATTTTATTCCCTTTTGAGTTGGTCAGTCGACTGACCATCTTACCAATAAATACTTGGAGGAAATCGTGAGGATTCACGGAGTACCTATATGCATAGTCTCCGACCGGGACACCAGATTCACGTCACATTTTTGAAGAAGTTTGCAGGCCAGGCTGGGCACTTAGTTGAGTTTTTGCACTACATATCATCCACAGACAGACGATCAATCGGAGAGGACGATGCAGATCCTAGAAGATATGTTGAGGGCGTGCATGCTGGATTTTAAGGACTCTTGGGATGAACATCTACATGCGGTAGAGTTCGCCTACAATAACAGTTATCAGGTCAGCATAGGTATAACTACAAATGTCAATGGTTCCAAAGCAGATACTAGCATTAATATGTCAATGGTATAACTACAAAGAGCTATGAGCCCTAACTCTACTCTCACCAAGTTCGTACCGCACTCACCAAAGTGACAAACACTATTAATCTAGTAAATAATTTCTCTTGACTAGCACCGACTAGTCAAGACCCTCTTGTCTAGCACCAACTAGACAAGACCCCCAAAACCCCAAAAGAATGTAAAGTTTCACCTACAAAGATCAACACACTAGTACACGAATGTAAAGATATATAGAGTTCAGAAAAGCTCAGTCCGTATCTGTGTAGTCGTCTCTGTCAATCAGCTCAGGTCAGATGTGATCTGACAAGAAGTAGCCCCCCTGTCTGGAGTCTCTGCAACCCTTTTGGATGATGCTTTGATTGTGGTGCAGTTGTGGTTTGGTCTACAGAGATGTGGTGCAGCAGTGGCCTGGTCTGCAGACTCAGTGGTGCTGTAGTGGGTTGATCAGCAGGCTCTGTGGTGCTGCAGTGGCTTAGTCAGCAGACTCTATGGTGATGCAATGGCCCAGCCAGCAGTGGCTTAGTCCCCCAATGATGATGTGGATCCCTTGGTCATCAAGCAATGGATGAAGCACTTGAGGATGGTCGTCAATCAGATATGCAGCACTTCTCCTTAGGTCATTGCGGTCGGCAATGACCTCTTGTGCATAATTTGCCTTGGTTGGCACTTGAAGCATGGCTTGCACTATGGTCGACAAGAGGATGGGTGCAGCCTCAACTTCGGTTGGCAACATAGCTAGTGTGTAGGTCGACACACCTCTTGTGCAAGGGGAACAATGGTCGGCAACAAGGACTGGCCCGTGAATGCAATGGGTCAGCAACCCTATGTGGTGCGGCCTCCAAGCTTGGTTGCGGCAGCAACCTATGGGTCGATAATGGTGATGCTTGGGTCGTCAATGTTGCAAGACACAACAGAGGGCTCGGTCGGCATCTGATCTTGGCATAGGGGATGCATGCAGGAGGACTCGGTCGGCAGTGCAAGTGGTGCGACAATCAGCTAGGTCGGTAAAGGGGCTTTGCTTGATTAATGGCAAGGTCGACAAGCTGATGGTGCGACACTTGGCTTGGTCAGCGAGATATGATGGCACTGCTCTTCCTTCGGTCGGCAAGAGTAGATGGCTTGGCTGTAGGCTTGGTCGGTAAAGGCAAATGCTTGGGTCGGCCAGCTCTTGAGTTGGCTCCTCCAATGGTTGGCAAGCCTTGTGCTTGGTTGATGGCAAGGCAAGGGAGGATCACTTGATGCAGCTATGGAATGAATAGATTGAGTTTCTTTGGCCCTTGGATGCTTATGGCTTTGAGTTGAAGAAGATGTGATGCTTTTTAGTTGCTTACGGCTTGAGAGATGTTTGGCATGAAGGCTTGCAGTATGATGCTTGGCTAGGGTTTTGGCCGAATTGTTCTCTCTTTGTTTTTGTGCTTTGTTCGCATCTCCTTTGCTCTCTCTATTTGTTTTTGGCCGCATGGTTTGCTCCTCTGTTGAGAGGGGTTTATATAGGGATGGGAGGAGATCAAAGAGGATCAAATGGAATCCCATAAATTTAGGAGTTTGGGATTTGAATTCAAGCTTGAATATGAATCCAAGTGGGATTTGTATTGGATATGAAATTTGAAGTAGATTGCCATGAGATTTGATTTAATCATAATCAAATTTGAATTGGATTTGCATCAATCACAAATTGATTTGATTCAATCACTTTTGAGTTGAATGAGATCCTCCTTATGTCTCCATTTTGACCAAGTCCTAATTGCAAATGAATTGCAATTTCTCCATCTCTTTGACCAAGTCAACATTTGAATATTTGTGTGCTAGCCATTCCTGAAAAACACTTAGCACACACATCAAATCGTTCACACACGTTTGTTATCATCAAACACAAAGTCATCGATCGTTGTATCCAACTGCACGGTGTATCTAACAGACTCCACCCCTTTTATTATGAAATTCCAAGGACATAATTTATTTTAAGGATGGTAGGATGTAATGGTCCCAAATATTTTATACGTATATTAATACATTTTTCTGGGCGTATACATACGCATATAAAATTTTGGGAAGCTTAAAATATTTTTCTTTAATTTTTATGGTATTAAATTTATTTTTAATGAATTTTATAGCATATTTGCAATTATTAAATGATATGTATTTAAGTAACTTCTTGTATAAGATGTAATATGCTAAGTATTCATACATATAATTCTATTTAATCATAATCAAAAACACATATTTAACCCTCATGGGCAACCTCCTACTTAGGAGGTGGCATCATCGAAATAACCCCCACCTAACCTTAATTAGGTGTCAGACTTACCTGATTTTGAGGGAGCTTGAGGTGGCTTAAAGGAGGATTTAAAAGAGAGAATTTCTGGGGGAAAATCAGAGAAAAGAAAAGAAAAATCAAGAGAAAGAAGAGAGGTTCAATCCCCAGCTCACACACCGAGTTCTCTCGCTGCCGATTCCTTCACACAAACCCAAAGCCAAACTATGAACACTAGCTTGTTGAATCCTTGGAGAAGAATGAATAAGGGGGATTAGTTTTCAGAGGGTTTACACGAAGAAGAAGGGCCCCAAACTTAGTGGTGGACTTGCAGAGGTAGAGTCCTAATCAAGTTAGATAGGATTTAGATTGAATCACGTAAGGTTTTAACTTTCATCGCTGTCGAACTTGACAGCAGATGAAACCACATGGCCATGTGACCCCTCACATGACCATGTGGAAGTCGAGTTGAGACCACATGGTCGTGTGATGGTCGTGTGGTGGTCGTCTAGCCACCAGAATAACCACATCGTCATCATACGACTGTGGTAGGAATTCTTAGTCTCCACACAGCAGTGTCGAGTTACGACATGGTCGTGTTGCTCCTTAAGCCCAGTAGCATTGACTTGGATGCTTACTTACATTTTAAATCGACATGGTCGTGTCGACTTGATGATACGGTCGTGTTGATGGTACTTTACCTCGTAGGCACGACTTAGACACAACAATTTTGCAGCCAATCTCTCGCTACACGGTCGTGTCGATAGACGACACGACTATGTGGTCGCACCACTATAATGCCACACGGCCGTGTTGCCCAAACCACATGGCTGTGTGCCACCCCCTTTTTCCCTTGGTCGTTTCCTCTCCACAGGGCCGTGTGGAAACACCACACCGCTGTGTGGAAACTCCACACGGCTATGTGCCCCTATGTTTCTCAGAAAGTTGGCAGCAAGTGATTATTTGATTATTTGATTTTGCTGATGCACTTCATACATACATGATTGCCAAGTTATTGATGAATTAAAATTGCTAGCTAGGATCTAGTTTATTTATGAAACCAACCATTTGATTTCCATGTTATTATCCATTTTGGATTGTGAAAAAGAATCATGTGTTATTTTTTCAGTTTTTTCAAATATGTTAAGCAAGTTCCCATGAAATTGAAAATTGGAAAGTGAGTAAATGATAAATGATGATGAATATGAGAATGATGTACCAAAATGAAAGAATTGTGAATCACTTGAAAACAGAGTGACATGAGAGAACGAATCTGGGGACTTCAATCCATCCAAAATGGTGGTGACCTAGATGTGGGATTTGGGGGGTGGTGAATGAGTGTAAAGGTAGGAGTTAAGGAGTGGACATATGTTGACATGATTTCTCACTTGGTTGTCACTCCCGTAAGGGGAGTAGACTAGAGTTAGAGAGGCCAGTGGTGTACTTGTGATGCACCATTTGGTAATTGTTGGTTTTCTCTGTTTATCCCGATAAAAACCGAGAATTGTCTCACTCCCGTAAGGGGGAGTTAGGAGAGGCCTCTCCAGTGCCCGTGTTGCTTGTTGAGGTACCACTTTCCACCCACCCTAGGTGGAGTCCAGCTCCTTAGTCGTCCTACTATTTCCACGTGTTCTCAAATACGAAACTAACTGATAATTTAATTACTTGTAACTTATGAATCATGTTATGATTTGTTGAATTGTCTTCAGTTTCCTTTACAGTTTCTGTTTGTTATATTGTGCACCTGAAATGTACCTTGCGAAACCTTTTTACTTTTAGACTGCCCTTAGATATGTAGTCCGGTTCTAAACTGGGTCATACTTAGCTTAATTAGGATTCCTACTGGGTCACGCGTTGACGTGTCCTATTTATATTTTCAGGTCCTGTCCTATTTATATTTTCAGGTCCTGAGATGGTGACACCTGAGCCAGTACGTGAGCAGCCGTCTACCGCCTCACCTCAGGGACAGCTGGAGGCTACAGACAGAGGTTTTGTCCACATCGACTTCCCTGAGTTAGACTAGGGAGTGTGTTGTACGGGGTGTGGGACATTTTGGGTTTCTTTTTAGGGTGGGTTCCCCATCTTGTCTTCCCCCCTCTTTTGTACATTTTGTACCTGTATAGTACAGAGATGTATAATGTATCTTCTGTAAATGATGTTCCGTACAACCTTACTTTTCAGTACTTACGGATTTAAAATTTTGTTGGAGCATGGTTTTCTTACTCTTTCGTACTATTCTAGTTTATTGGAGTGACCTGCATATATAATTTTATCCAAACCACAATTAATGCCTAGTAGTATTTGGACGTTAGAGGCTTGAAGCCCAGTGTCTAGATACTACGACGGCCTAGTACACCACGTATCTTCCATATTTGGGAGAGCAAGGCATGACAACAGGCCTTTGTGACATTTGGTATTAGGATCTTTGGTATCCACCATGATTGTAATAGACCATTTGGTATCCATATATATATATATATATATATATATATATATATATTCCGAATACTTGTGATCTTATTCTTTTGCGGTATAAAAAATCGGACCCTGAGGGTGTGCTTGCCAAAGCAGCTTTGGCATCTACGGTATGGCATATATGGAAGCAGCGCAACAAGAGGATCTTTGAGGGGGAATGTCGGGGGAAAACTGATTTATTCAAAGATATTGCTGCGGACGTCACCATCTCCTTGCAAAATATGGATCTGGAGCATGTCTCAGATCCCACCCCATTTTCCAATTGGGGCCTTTTTGATAATGGATAATGTACTTGATCATGCTTAGTAGTTATGGCTGTTGATAGTTTGTAGGGGGTGACGACGCTTGTGCCCTCTCCCCCCTCTTTCTATCACCCTCCATGACCGCTAGTGCAATTTCTCTGTAAATATTTACATACTCAATAAAGATTTCGTTACTTGCCAAATATATATATGTGTGTGTGTGTGTGTTCTATGGCCTCCACCATAGATTTTGATTCTCAACAAAAACAGGGTAAATGAGTTGGACTATTGAATCCGTATTTTTTTATTGGGTTGGGTTTCGGATCTTAAACAAATCCTATTCGAATTGGAGACATTTGTGTCCCTACATAAAGGGCCTAAGCCTCCAAGAAAAACATGTAACGACCAACTGTCGGAGGGCCATTACTTATTTGATTACATTTACAGGTCTGCAGATCACCAGTGAAGTCAATATAGCCACGATGCATAGACATACAATAATACTCTAACCAGCGCATATTATTACAGTCCATATTTAAAATACAACACAAAGCAGCACTCTTTCACCTAATACATGAAAGGAAGTACAGAAAAGAAATGCGGAAAGGAAATACATAATAGCATATAATATGCACGCCAACTCAAGTAATAGAAATCAGCAGTCTCTGGATCAAACTCTGGCTCCTCAAACTCAGGGGCCGCTTCTTCGATCTGCTCGTCGTCTGCTGGTGTCACGCACCGCTTCCCTAAAATGGAGGTGAGACGTGAAAAGGTCCGCACGAGAGTGGAGCTGTGAAGCCCCAAACCCGATAAGCGTCAAATAAACATAAGCAGGTCCCTGTAACCACAAACGGAACAACAATAATAACATAAGGAGAGACAGAAATAAAATCTTAAATCTCAGAGTTTGTCCAATATTAAAATAAGTTCAACATCACAGAAAAGCCACCAGGCTAAAAGGAAGAGTCTAAAGGCCCAGAACAAGGCCAACAAAAGCCAACACGGCACAAAGTATTGGTGCTACGCACCGACAACAAAAGCAGTCTAAACAACAACAAAACAGTCTCTACGACTGATCGCCTGTGTCCACGAAGTCCTCGTTAAACACAGGCTCGGGCTCGGCGTCCGCAAACACCTCGTCCTCAACAATGAACTCAGGCTCAGGATCTAACATGTGTCACCCAAAAGAGTAGAGGGGCACATGTCAGCAAGTCTAAAAGACTTGGGCAAGGAAACTGAAAGTAAGGTAAACTAACAACCTAGCAGTTATAGTATGATGCGTGACATGGCAAGTATAGTGTGGAAATGACAAGTAATGGGAAGCACAAGTAGCAAGTGGCAAGTAAGGCATGGATAACAAGTTTTACAAGTAAAACACGGACAAGTACAAGTCAAGTAGTTCACGTCAAGTGAACACGTCAAGTAAACACGTCAAGTAACAAGTTGTGCACAGAGATTCCGCCTGTTGGCTAGAGTGGCTGATCGGGCCAACCCCTAAGCTCAAGTGACCGTTTATCTCTACCCCTCCACGTGTATCGAGCCAGGGCATTACCCCCGAACACGGAATGCTCGCTTCTGGATCACAAGCCAGGAAGTGTATTTAACACGTATGGCGTAGGGTTATGCCTGCAACGCAGGTGCCTAGCCGGAACTAGTAGATCGGGCATTGGCTATCAACCAACTCACGTAGCCCGCTTCTGGAACACGAGCCAGGAAACACAAGTATTGTAGCGTGTGCTACGAATGTGACATTCAACATGGATAGCATGGATGACAATTAATTCGTGTACCGTTAATTGAAATTTAAACATGACATGGTAGTTATGCAACATGATAAAAGACGGATCTAACTTCGTTGTCAAGCTAGTTCCTAAAATTGCGCCTAGGCGAGTATCATCGCCTAGTCTCTTTTACGCCTACAACAAGCAAATGGCCTAAGACACGGCCCAAAAACCCTAAGAGGCAAGTTTCACTTGCCTAGCATCGAGGATGGTGATCAACGAGGCCGTCACACAAATGCTAACTACGGAGATGAAATCGCTGCCATGACAAAACAATATTAGAACAACATCCAACCTAGTTTTTATTAGGGTTTCACAAAAACACAAAATGGGTTATGAGAATATTAAGAGATCGATTTATTACCGTATCGGAGCGGAAGAACGATGCCGAGCAAGCATGGCAACAGAAGAAATGATCCAAGGAACCTAGGGTTCAGATCTAAAAATGGGGAGAAAATCTGGAGAAATGGGGTTTTGGGGATTTTTGGGGGTTTTCCGGCGACATAGAGGTGGTGGCCGGCCAAAACGGAGTGGGAGAGGGACTCTTGATGAAGGAGGAGGGCTAGGGTTAGATGGATGATTATTTAGGGAAGAAGGAGGCTCAGGAGAAGTGAAAGAAGAAAAGAAAAACGTTTGGGGGGGGGGGTTTAAATAGGCACAACCGGCGGCTGCCCAAAAATTAGGAATTCGACACTGATTAGTCGGTCAAAGAGCAACCACTGACCGACTAGTTTGGGAACTAGTCGGTCGGTTGACCAACGCAGACCGACTAAGTCCAAACAGTAACTCCTGTACAAAAATAGGATTTAGATTTAGTCTGTCAAAGAACAACTACTGACCGACTAGTTTCTCATCTAGTCAGTCGACGAACGTTCTTAGACCGACTAAGAATGAACAGTACTTGGTATTAAACATGAACATAGAGTTAGTCGGTTAGTTTGCAACCTAGTCGGTCGACAAATGTTCTTAGACCGACTAACGAGAAACAGTAACTCCTGAATAATTTACAAAGCCCACTAGTCGGTCCATGAAGGTTTGCCGACCGACTAAATCGTCATCTAGTCGGTCGGTTCCCCTTCTTGTACCGGCTAACGTGCACAGAAAGTTCCGACATGGAGCGCGAAGCTCCGGGATCGATTCCTAAGACTCCTAGGCTTGATCTAACAGTAAGATATGACTGATATGAAGCCTGTCGCGAATGACTTACTCCGAAATCGACGATTCTAAGGAAGAAGCTAGAAAATCACGACGAAACGATCGAAATGAAAGCTACGGAGACGAAAACCACACATGAGGAGAAAATCCTTCAAAACATATATATATAATATAGATAATTCGGATATATGAAAACCAGTCGTTACATCCTCCCCAACTTAAGAAAAATTCCGTCCTCGGAATTTCCCAACACTCACGTGTCCGGAAACAAAAGTGGGAAACGCTCTCGCATCTCATCCTCATTCTCCCAAGTAGACTCTCCTGGCGAGCCGTGTCGCCACATCACCATCACAAGATTGACAACCTTGTTCCGAAGCGACTTCTGACGCCTGTCCAGAATCTGCACTGGCTGCTAGTCATACGTCATATCGGGGCGAACGGTAATCTCCGAGAAATCCACAGCATGAGAAGGATCACTAATGTACCGACGAAGCTGCGACACATGGAAAACATTGTGAACTCCTTCCAAGGATGGCAGCAAGGCTAAGCGGTAAGCTACCTCGCCAACCATCTCCAGAATGTTAAACGGTCCAATGTATCGCGGGCCCAACTTCCCTCGCTTCCCAAAGCGAATCACACCACGATTCGGAGAAATCTTCAAGAACACATGGTCGCCCGGCTGAAACTCCAAAGGACGACGTTTAGCATCCGTCCAATGCTTAAAACGGTCCTGAGCAATCCTCAACCTCTCCCGAATGTTCCTGACAACGTCCACAGCCTCCACAATCATCTCAGGTCCTAACAGCTCCCGATCACCAACGTCATCCCAACTCAATGGCGATCGACATTTCCTCCCATACAATGCGGCGAAAGGCGCCATGCCAATACTTGCCTGGAAGCTGTTGTTGTAGGAAAACTCCACCAGATGTAGATGGTCCTCCCACGAACCTTTGAAATCCAACATGCACGCCCTCAGCATGTCCTCTAAGATCTGAATCGTCCTCTCGGACTGGCCATCCGTCTGCGGATGGTACGCCATGCTGAAACTCAGACGCGTACCCAAGCTCTTCTGCAAACTCTGTCAGAACTGAGATGTGAACCTCGTGTCTCTGTCCGACACGATACTCACAGGGACTCCGTGAAGTCGCACGACCTCCTGCACGATTCACGTTACATCACTATCCAAACTAGGAAAAAGGAAATAGAAACGGAGAGTAAAAGAATTTACCTCCATATATCTCCTCGCTAGCGCCTCAGTGGACTGTCCTACTCGGAATGGAATAAAGTGCACGGATTTGGTCAATCGATCTACGATCACCCAAATTGCGTCATTCAGCTTCGGACTCCGAGGTAGTCTAGTCACGAAATCCATAGTGATGTGTTGCCACTTTCACTCCGGAATCGGAAGCGGTTGTAGAAACCCTGCCGTATGCTGATGCTTCGCCTTTACCTGTTGGCAAACCAAACACTTGGCCACACTCTGAGCTACACTCCTCTTCATACCATGCCACCAATAGTTCAGACGAAGATCCTTGTACATCTTGGTCCCACCAGGATGCACAGAATACGGCGAACTGTGTGCCTCCACCATCAACTCCTCTCTAATATCCCCAGCAGGCACACACAACCTGGCTCCAAACCTCAGCGAGCCATCCTCATGAATCAAAAAGTCAGTCCACAGACCGGCTTCCACCTGCTCCCGAATCTTCACCAACTTCGGATCTCCAACCTGGCCAACCTTAATCCGAACCACGATCGTCGACTGTATATGCATACACATCAACGAAGAAACCTCCCCAGGAAGAACAACCTCAATCCCAGACTCGCAAAAATCCTGCTGCAGTCTCCACTGCGAGGTCAACAACATCACCGCTGGAAGCCTACTCAGCGCATCCGGAACCACATTCACCTTGCCAGGGTGATATTGCAAATCAATCTCATAATCCGCCATGAGCTCCAACCATCGACGTTGTCGCATGTTGAGCTCCTTCTGGGTAAAAATGTACTTCAAGATTTTGTGATCGGTGAAAATCTTCACTTTCTCACACAACAGGAAGTGCCTCCAAATCTTAAGTGCAAACACGACATCAGCCAACTCCAAATCATGCGTCGGGTAATTCTTCTCATGAATCTTGAGCTGATGCGAAGCATAAGCCACAACATGCCCGTGCTGATGCAACAAACAACCGAGACCCTTTCCGGAAGCATCGCAAAAGATCTCAAATCCACCGCTGCGATCAGGCACAACAAGAATAGGGGCAGTCGTCAATCTCTCCCTCAGAACGCCAAAAGCATTCTCACAATCACCCGACCAAATAAATGGTACATCCTTCCGAGTCAATCTGGTCATCAGCTCAGCAATATGGACGGCGCCCCCATGCTCTGCGGTGATGGACGCAGTGTCGGTTTACCGCAAGTGCACGGTTAGTGTAGGGTGCGGGAATATCGAACTCAGGGAGGCGAGGTTGTGCTTGGGTCAAGTAGGACCTAAATCACCCCGAGGGGTGAGCTAGCCCGAATCGGTAAATGGTTGTCACGAAAGGAAATAAAGTGTATGAACAACAAGAAAGAAAACCCGGGACTTTGGTTTCCAACCCGACGAGAGACTCTCGCCGATACGGCCTACGGGTATGGATAGCGATCGGGATTAGGGTCTAATGGTGAGACGTTGCCTCTGAAAGTGATACCGACATCCCATGGGCCCGATATTCCGGTCGGTGCCCAGGATGATACGCCGGACTTCCCGGATTCGATCAGTGGGCACTCCCGTGTCCATTAACACTGATCGATCCCGGGAGCACTAAGCCCGCAACGATAACTCCCAACGTCTCATCCTGCCGCTCCCGCGTGCTAGGATTCAACGTCTACGCTATGGGTGTGAGCTATGGCTAGGGAGTTAACCGCCAAGTTTATTCCCCCTTGGCCCAACGGTCAAAGGCGGTCTTTTTCCCGCCGATGACAATGAAACACCCCGCGTAACCGTTAGATTCCTATTCACTATCGATTTCCTAACCCTATGGACACATCGGGAAGAGCCCCCGAATGGGTTTCCACCAAAATCCCAGATTTGGGAACTACTCACAAAAATCCATGAAAAAGCGATCTAAATAAAAATTAACCGTTGGAATCATAATCGGACAATTGCAATGCGGAAGTAATAGAGTAGATAAGACAATACTAAAATTTGAGAAAGATCTGAAAACTTACAAAAGAGTAACAATTACAGTCGTCACAAAGTGAGAAAACAGTAAAAAACTAGCAGCTCCAGTTTCTGGAACCCTAGGGGTTCTATTTATAGACTTTCGCATCAACCGATCGGTTGACAAGTCAACCGATCGGTTGATCCGTTACAAAATAATAACAGAAAACGGCGAGCTTTCACCCGATCACATGAACCGGTCGGGTGAGTTCTTGAGTGACCGGTTGGATCTTGGAGCAGTCGGGTGAACCGATCGGTTTGGCGCCCGTGTCTTCAGCTCTTCATCTTCAGCTACAGATGAACCGATCGGGTGAGAGTCGCCCGATCGGTTGGCATTTTGCTCGAGAAAACAGAGAACAGCCCCCCGCTGAACCGGTCTGCGAACCGGTCGGGTGACTTCCATGTGAGCTCCGGCTGAGACCGGGTGGTGCACGCGTGCATCACCCGATCGGTTGGAGATGACCAACCGACCGGGTGAGGGGATGAAAGATGAATTCTTCGACGTTTGACCCCCTGGATCACGCGTGACTTCTCCCGTTGCTCCGGGGACTCGGGATATCATCGTTAAACGTCCCCTACGTGGTCAATCCCCTGCAATCATGGATAAACAAAGAAAAGTGAAAGAAAACGAGAGAATACAAGAAAACGAATAAAAGACAGCGGAAAAACACGGAGAAACACAAAAGAAAACGTGCGTGAATATATGAAATATAAACGCACGTCAAAATCCCCCAAGCTGAACTCTTCCTCGTCCTCGAGGAAGACGAGTGAGAGTAGGAGCTCGGAAGGGAAAAATAGAGAGGAAGAAAGAAAAAGAAAACTCTAAATCCTAGATCGTCCATCAGAGCCACCAAAATCAAAAACGACACACCAAGCAAGCAAACGCCAAATCACACCACTAAACCTAGGAAAACGAGTCCAAATAAGTGTCGTGGGCCCACGCGGTGAAGCACGAGTGAGTGTGGTCGTGTGCTAGCAAATGGTGTCGCTTTCTACAATGTGCTATGAGGCTCGATATACACAAATCCAAGATATGACCCAAATATCGATTCGAATTGAATTAAGCGGCGAATATAAGTTCATGTATGCATGAGAAGAGTAAGAATAGAAGCGTATCATGCATCGGGGACTCCACAACTAGGGTTAAGGAAATCACGCCACTATAGCCTAGATACTAGCTAAAAAGTTCCTAAGCCAAGTGTTTTCGATAACGATGGGGGTTGAGATGATGTGGAGTAGAACACTCGGTGCAAATTCTCGCCTTCCCTTTATTCTCGGCAAGTAGGAAAAAATATTCACACGGGAATTTTTTTTTGGGTTTTGGGTATTTGTATATTTTTTTTGGCTTTTTGGCTATACACAATTTTTCTTTCTTCTCTTTTTGGGTTTTTCTTTTCTCTTTTTTTCTATTTTTTTTTGGATTTTTGGGTTTTTGGCTATACACATGTGCACTCTCCCAAGTGGGAGAACGGTACACGACGAGGGGGTTTGCACCAAGTAAAACAAAAAAGAAGTCGAAATCTAAACACTCGGGCAAAGGAAACTATTCTCGCTAAATAGAGCATAGGCTAAATGGGTTATCCTAGTCCTTAGTTGTGGAATCCCGACGCATGCGAATTGAAATATACGATATAAATATAGCATGCATATAGTAGAAACAAATACCGCATATTCAAATCGAAGCATGATGATTTAGGGGTCATTCCTGGATAGGTATATAAAGTAAAATCACAAAGCAGAAGCACACCAAATAGATAGGCACGACGCACGACTCACAAGAAAGCTAAGTGGACCCACAATGCGTGAAATGCAAGAGGACTCGAAATCCTAGGGTTAGTGAGTGTGATTATCGATGCAATGCTAGGTGTGTGTGACTTTGTGGCGATTCATCATAGGATTCATCTCTAGGAGAAAGAGCTAAAAAGAAGAAAAGAAAAAATAAAAACACGATGAAAACAACACAAAAAAACGAAAAAGAAGGACTCAAACGACGCACACAGTGCGACTCCCCCAAGCTGAAGTTTGCATTGGCCTCAATGCAATATGAGTGAGTACGGGAGGGCAATGAAAATGGGGGGGAATACGCATGGACACAAAAAGAAATGAAAACGAGGAAAACACATAGATGAAACTGAAAAAGAAAGAAAGATCAAAATAAAAAACAAACAATACGAAAATAAAAATAAAATCACACGACACGACACTCAAAAAGTGAAAAACAAGCACACACACAAAAATGAGAAAAACAAACAAAACACGACAGCACACCAAAATAGACGTCCCCCAAGCTAAACCAGATAGTGCTAGCGAAATGATATGATCGATAAAATGCAGAGATATGCAAGGGGGAGTCAAAAATAAACAAGGAGAAATCAGAAAGCAACACGCAAATAGTCTCCCCCCCGACAGAGACAAAGCAGGGCCCCGAAAAGACAGATGGGCACAAATATGGGGGGCAAAAGTGGGAGAGAAAAAATCAAGCAGGGGCACCACCCTCTGGGGGTGGTGACGGGGGCTTGCGCTGAGGACCAGGAGTCGTGAGGGGTGGAATGTGGAGTTCGGAGACGTCGGGTGGGTCCTCACGGATGTGGCGAATGAAGCTTTGAAGAAACGGGAGGTCACGGTCGACGGACTCCTCGGTTATCCGACCACCCTGACCAGCTAGGAGGACCATGGCCGCGAATCGGTCGGCATGGTCATCGGTTTGGAATTGCATCCCATATTCGGGAACATAAACGTGAGGTGGGGAAGTGGTGCGTGGCGTGGTGGATGGGTTGGAGGTGGAGGGCTGTGTGCGACGGGTACGACGGGTGGGCCTAGGGTTCGAAGAGCTGGCGTCGGTGGGCTTAACACGACATGGAGGCATTGTGTGGGTGTCGTTCGTGTGCGTAGGTACGTAAGAGTATAATGAATTCAACACAAACACGAAATACGACCGACAAGCAAATGGAATATTTGGGGTAAGATTAAAATTAAGCAAAGGAGCGAGTTTACCCAAATGAGATGAAGATAGTTGCTCGTTGACGCCCCGATGCTACTTGATTGGAGCACGCTGTGAAGCCGCAGCGATCTTCTTCAGCAAGTTTCGAAATTGGGGAAAAACGGGTGGAGGTTAGGGTTTTGTTTGTTGGTGGAATCGAGGAGAATGGAGAGAAATCGATGGTGGATGGGTAGGGGGATGGGGAAAAAGGTGATTGAGGTTGATTGAAGGGAAGAAAGAGGGCAGGCGCACGAGGGAGAGGTGAAACGGCGGATCTGGATTCGAAAATGGCGAGTGCGGATCGAACGGGCGGTTGGGGGTATTTATAGGGTTTTAAGTCGAACCGATCGGGTGACTTATCACCCGATCGGTTGACGGTTAGGTCGAAATACTTGCCGAAGAAATGCTACAGGCGAACCGGTCGGTTGACTTTTCAACCGATCGGTTGGCCACTCCACTCATTTTCCCGAGAACTTAGGGCTGCTCACCCGGTCGCGTCAACCGATGGCGATCGAACTCAACCGATCGATTGATATTCCCCAAAAATTTCCGAGAGTTCTCCCCAGCTCACCCGGTCTGTCACCCGGTCTCTTCATTCCTCAACCGATCGGGTCATTTGGGGACAGACGTCGGCATGTATCTGATACATCCCAACCGATCAGGTGAGTTATCAACCGATCGGTTGGGGCTTTGTTTCCTGCAAAAACCAACAGATTTGTCTAAGTCCCCGAATGGATGTTCTCGCGTCTGATTTTATTTAAAAAAGTAGATAAAATAAAGTCAAAAATAACGCTAAAAAATGGAAAAAGTTTAGAACATGGGTTGCCTCCCATGAAACGCACTTGTTTAACGTCGTTGGCTCGACGCCCGTAAGAGATGTTCATGGTGGTTGATACGGGTGATGCCCGAAGTTCGGCATCTCTTCTTCATTGGAGCTGAAGGCCCTTGGAGTAGTCAGCGGCTGGAGAAATACTTGCTCGACTACCCTCCCCTTGTTCTTGGGATCCGGGGGCTTTTCTTTCGTGTTGGAGCTTCCCGCTATCTTCTTTAGGATCCGGACCTCGTCTTTAGTGAGGTCCATGGGCTCTTTCCCCGTTCTCCTCGCAGGAGGAGCCTTGGGGAACCCGGGAGGGGTCGTTCTTGCTGCACTTGCTTTTCCAGCAGCTTCTTTATTCTTGGGGCTGTCTCCATCTTCTGAATCCCCCAAGTCATCGGGGGGGGGGGGGGGGTTTCTTAAGAGAATCTCCCAGGAGCTCTCTTCAGCGGCCTTTTCTTCTTCTACCTTAAGCAAATTACACCGAGGGTCATCTGGGCGATCGGGGTGCTTCATGGATAACCCCAGATCAAACTCAACTTTTTCTCCGCTGACGTTTAAAGAGAGTTTTCCGTTCTTCACATCTATTAAAACGCCAGCAGTGGCCATGAAAGGCCGTCCCAGGATGATGGGGGTATGTGCGTCTTCAGGCATGTCCATGACTACAAAGTCCACTGGCACATGCACCCCTCTTACATTAACGGGGAGGTCATCCACAATCCCCACCGGATATTTGACCGACCGGTCAGCTAGTTGTAGGGTCATACCGGTGGGCTCCAAATCACCCATTCCTATCCTTCTATACATCGACAAGGGCATCAAACTAACACTCGCTCCGAGGTCGACGAGTGCACGATGAATCTTCACTGCCCCAATCGTGCAAGGTATAGAGAAGCTCCCCGGGTCGTTGAGTTTCGACGGATTTGCCCTCTGAATAAGAGCGCTACATTCCGCCGTCAGCACTACTTTCTCCTTTCTAGACCCTCTAGTCACCAAATCTTTCAGGAATTTTGCATAGGAGGGGATTGTTTCGATTGCTTCTAGGAAGGGGATTTGCAGGCTTAGGTCCTTGACCATGGCGAAGAACTTGCCATATTTCTCATCAATCTTGGCCTGAGCTAACCGTTGTGGAAATGGTACAACGGGTTTGAACACTTTCGGGCTCCCTTCCTCCTCCTTCTTCTTCTCTTCTACAGAGACTCCCTCCGGAGTCATAGGATTTGATGACGAAGCACCGGCGTCGTTTGATTTTTCGATCGGTCTCTCAACGACCAATGGTGCTTCCGGTTTGCTAAGGGGCACTCTAGTCGAAATTTGTGTCCCGCTTCTCAGAACGATAGCGGACACATTTGCGTGCTCATGCACGAGTGCCGACGTTTGGGTTGCTCCCCTCGGGTTCACCTCCGGTTGTGGCGGCAATTGATTTTGTGACCTTGAAAGGTTCGCCACTTGTAACCCCAGCTGGGTTACTTGGTCCGTGAGGGTCCGCTGACCCATTTCCAGCTTTTGATTGATCTTCTCCTGGTTGGTAATATATTGAGTCAAGAGAGACTCAACCGGAGAGACGGCCCTCTGTTGGCCATACTGCTGCTGCTGCTGGAATGGCTGCTGATTCCTGGGGGCGTAGAATTGTTGCTGAGGTTGCTGCTGAAATGGTTGCTGCTGAACTGGGCTCTGCTGGGGCCTAGCCGGCTGATAAGTTTGTTGCTGCGGCTGCTGAGGCGGTGAGGGCTGAAATGGTGGCCGGTAACTGAAGTTGGGGTGGTTCCGGTTGTTCGGAGAGTAGACCGGGTTGGAATTGGTCCTTGGTGGATACGGCGCATTTCCAGTGGGGTTGTAAAATAGTGCGCTCGCCTGATCCAACGGTGGTGAGATGTCACCACCGTCGAATTCCCCAAAGAATTCGGACTCTACCGCTGAAATTTGCTGTGTACCGGCCCCACCGGCTCCTACCATTAGTGCGGAGATCTGGGTCGAAAGCAAGTCGAACTTGCTTGAAAGTTTGTCGACGTCCTCGACTCTGTGTATACCCCCGGATCTTGGTGTGGCTCTCTCGTCACACCACCGCTCATTGTTGGATGCCATATTTTCCAGAATATGTCCGGCATCTTCCTCGCTCCTAGACATGAAGGAACCCCCAGCCGCGGCATCCATAGAAGATTTCAGGTCATCCCTCAACCCATTGTAGAACAGATTAATAATCTGCCACTTCGGAAGCTCATGGTGAGGGCATCTTCTTTGCATTTCTTTATATCTCGTCCAAGCTTCATGCAAGGACTCGTGGCTGGCCTGGGAGAAGGAGGAGATCTCACTCCTCAACTTCATGGTCTTCCCCGGAGGAAAGAACTTCGTCAGAAAAATGTTGGAGAGCTTCTCCCAGGTGTTGAAAGTGTTGGGGTCCTTCCCCCTTAGCCATTGCTTGGCTTTGTCTCGCAAAGAGAAGGGGAACAGCTTCAGACGGATAGCCTCTGTCGTGACACCATTAATCCGGAAGGTGTCACACTTCTCCAAGAAGGAGTCTAGGTGCTCGATCGGGCTCTCCATGGGTGCACCCGCAAACTGGTCCTGCTGGATCCATGTCACTAGAGACGGCTTCAGCTCAAAGCTTTGGGCCGCAGTAGCTGGAGATCGGATGGCGGAAGTCGACTCGATAGATGGCATCGAGTACTCCAATAGAGACTTGTGAGGTGGGGTGTTCTCCTCCATGGATTTGGGATCTTCTCTTCTTCGCTTCTCGGCGGCCAAACGCCTAAGGGTGGCGTTAATCTCTGGATCGAGGGGAATCAAGTCGTCAAGACTCCTTGAACTCCTGCGCATGAAAAACAACAAACACCCGTGAAGCGACAAGTGGGAAAGAAACAGATAAAATAAGAAATAAAAATAAGAAAAAGAAAAAAGAAAAAGGAGAATGCGAAAATTATCGCGAGGTAGGGATGTGAGCTAGATACGAGGGTTCAAGAGATCCTAAAATAACAAGCACGTTGCCTCCCCGGCAACGGCGCCATAAACTTGGCCGGCGCCCCCACACTCTGCAGTGATGGGCGCGGTGTCGGTTTACCGCAAGTGCACGGTGTAGGTTGCAGGAATATCGAACTCAGGGAGGCGAGGTCCGTCACCACATGCCCCAGAAAAGCAACTCTATCCAACCAAAACTCGCACTTCGAAAACTTAGCATACAACCGATGCTTCCTCAAAATCTCCAACACTGTCCTCAAGTGCGAGGCATGCTCCTCCTCTGACTTAGAATAGATCAGAATGTCGTCAATAAAGATAATGACAAACTTATCCAAAAAGTCGTAGAAAATCAGATTCATCAGATTCATAAAAACTGCGGGTGCATTGGTTACACCGAAAGGCATAACCACAAACTCGTAATGTCCATACTTCGTCCTGAATGCTGTCTTCGGAACATCCTCCCTCTTCACCTTCAGCTGATGATAACCACTCCTCAGATCCAACTTAGAAAACACCCTCGAACCTCCAAGCTGATCAAAAATATCATCGATGCGAGGCAACGGGTATTTATTCTTAATGGTTACCGCATTCAACTCCCGATAGTCCACGCACATACGACACGAACCATCCTTCTTCTTTACTAGCAAGACCGGTGCTCCCCACGGAGACACACTAGGATTGATATAACCCTTTTGCAAAAGCTTATCCAGCTGCTTCCGCAATTCCTCCAACTCGGCGGGTGCCATACGATATGGCGCCTTCGAAATCGGCTGCGCTCTCGGAACAAGATCAATAGAAAATTCCAGAGCTCGATCGGGTGGCAACCCAGACATCTCCTCGGGGAAGACGTAATCAAAGTCCCGCACAACCGCTGGCCTCTCCAGCTCCATCTGTATAGCCACAACCTCCACTGGCTTGGCCCGAAACATGACCGGACCAAGCGAACTGCTATCCCGGCAGAACTCAAATACTGGGTGTCCGGGAATCTCGAACACCACCTTCTTCTTCCGACATTCGATCGTAGCATAGAAGCTCGCAAGCCAATCCATCCCAAGGACCGCATCATAGTTGATGATGTCGTGGACAATGAAATCAGCGTAAAGCTCATGTCCATAGACCACCAACGGGCAAGAATTGCAACCAAGATGCACCGAGACCACGCCATTTCCCGTGACGATATTCCAACTCTTCGGAAGAGGGGACGTCGACAAGGAATGCTTCTCCACGAAGCTCCGAGAAATAATGCACATCGATGCACCAGAGTCAAAGAGGACTCGTGCAGGAAACGTGCACACCAAAATCACACCTAACAAGCAATTTAACAATCAAGCCCTAGTCTAGCAAACAATCATGTTCAAGCAAACAACATAATCTAACAATCAAACTAGCTATGAAAGCAACAGCTAGATTGAGGATTACATGCGATAACCTCATCCACCGCTCCGTTCTCCACAGCGGTCATCAGAAAAGCCTGCCTCCTCGGCGGAAAAGCCTGCCGAAAAGCCTGCCCCTGTGGGACAAGAGCTGCTCCACGTCCAGCAGGAACAGACGCCCTCTGCTGCAACGGTTGTGCTGCAACAGGTGCATTCCAAGGCTGCTTCGACCTTGGACAATCCTTCATGGCATGGGTAGGGTCTCCACAGAAAACACACTGGCCCAGGAATCTCCTACACTGATCCTTGACATGGCCAGGCTTGCCGCAGAAATGGCAAGTCTTCAGAACAGGCCCTCCTGGCCTCTTGAACTGAGCTGGCTGATTAGGCTTGAAACCAGGCCTAATCACCGCCCTGGCCTGCTCCATAGGCCTCTTCCCAGCACCAGAAACATGTCCTCTCCTCTGACTCAGGTTCAGCTCCTGCCTCCTCGCAGCGACCAGAACCTTCTGATAAAAGTCCAGATCAGAGGAAGACACAAAACTCTGTAGCTCCAGAGCAAGTCCCTGCAGGAACCTCTGAGCCCTCTCATCAGCATCCTGCACCATCTTCGGTGCGAACCGACTAAGCCTAGTGAACTCTTGGTGGTACAGGTCCACCGTCGAGCTCCCTTGCTTCAGATCAATGAAGCGCTGCAGCATCTCCTTCCTGGCAGCCTTCGGAAAGAACTCCTCATCAAACCTGGACTTAAAGGTAGCCCAAGCTATCGGCTCCACCAACATCTTCTCTTCCGCATCCCACCAGTTCCGAGCGTTATCTTGAGTTGCCTCTTCGCCAGATCAACCCATCCAGCCGGGGTGATCTTGGCCATCTTCAAGTTATCCTCTATGTTTCGAATCCACTCATCGGCAGCTAGAGGACCTTCAGAACCATCAAAATATGCGGGACCCAGCTCCCGAAATTGCTTCGCTCCCGGCTTGGAGCGAGGGGCCTCCGGAGCCGCCCGAGGAGCTCGACCAGCCGGAGCATTCTGGACTTGCAGGAGCACGCCTTGCTGCACCTGCATCATCTGAAGCATCATCCGCATCATCTCCCCATTGGTGGGTTCCCGCTCAGGCTCCTCGTCATGAGGGGGCGCACCACTACCTCCACCACGGGTGATTCGCCTTCCTGCCATCTAGGGACACAGAAAACGAAACAATTAGACTCATAGCTTATGACTCGGACGTCGAACTTAGTTTATTGGACATTCTAATATTATTATCGCTATTCCGACAATTCGCAGGTACAGAAGGACCTGCATGGGCCACCAACAAAACCTGTCACGCCTCGCTTCCCTAAAATGGAGGCGAGACGTGAAAAGGTCCGCACGAGAGTGGAGCTGTGAAGCCCCAAACCCGATAAGCGTCAAATAAACATAAGCAGGTCCCTGTAACCACAAACGGAACAACAATAATAATACAAGGAGAGACAGAAATAAAATCTCAAATCTCAGAGTTTGTCCAATATTAAAATAAGTTCAACATCACAGAAAAGCCACCAGGCTAAAAGGAAGAGTCTAAAGGCCCAGAACAAGGCCAACAAAAGCCAACACGGCACAAAGTATTGGTGCTACGCACCGACAACAAAAGCAGTCTAAACAACAACAAAACAGTCTCTACGACTGATCGCCAGTGTCCACGAAGTCCTCGTCAAACACAGGCTCGGGCTCGGCGTCCGCAAACACCTCGTCCTCAACAATGAACTCAGGCTCAGGATCTAACATGTGTCACCCAAAAGAGTAGAGGGGCACATGTCAGCAAGTCTAAAAGACTTGGGCAAGGAAACTGAAAGTAAGGTAAACTAACAACCTAGCAGTTATAGTATGATGCGTGACATGGCAAGTATAGTGTGGAAATGACAAGTAATGGGAAGCACAAGTAGCAAGTGGCAAGTAAGGCATGGATAACAAGTTTTACAAGTAAAACACGGACAAGTACAAGTCAAGTAGTTCACGTCAAGTGAACACGTCAAGTAAACACGTCAAGTAACAAGTTGTGCACAGAGATTCCACCTGTTGGCTAGAGTGGCTGATCGGGCCAACCCCTAAGCTCAAGTGACCGTTTATCTCTACCCATCCACGTGTATCGAGCCAGGGCATTACCCCCGAACACGGAATGCTCGCTTCTGGATCACAAGCCAGGAAGTGTATTTAACACGTATGGCGTAGGGTTATGCCTGCAACGCAGGTGCCTAGCCGGAACTAGTAGATCGGGCATTGGCTGTCAACCAACTCACGTAGCCCGCTTCTGGAACACGAGCCATGAAACACAAGTATTGTAGCGTGTGCTACGAATGCGACATTCAATATGGATAGCATGGATGACAATTAATTCGTGTACCGTTAATTGAAATTTAAACATGACATGGTAGTTATGCAACATGATAAAAGACGGATCTAACTTCGTTGTCAAGCTAGTTCCTAAAATTGCGCCTAGGCGAGTATCATTTCGTCGCCTAGTCTCTTTTACGCCTACAACAAGCAAATGGCCTAAGACACGGCCCAAAAACCCTAAGAGGCAAGTTTCACTTGCCTAGCACCGAGGATGGCGATCAACGAGGCCGTCACACAAATGCTAACTATGGAGATGAAATTGCTGCCATGACAAAACAATATTAGAACAACATCCAACCTAGTTTTTATTAGGGTTTCACAAAAACACAAAATGGGTTATGAGAATATTAAGAGATCGATTTATTACCGTATCGGAGTGGAAGAACGATGCCGAGCAAGCATGGCAACAGAAGAAATGATCCGGGGAACCTAGGGTTCAGATCTGGAAATGGGGAGAAAATATGGAGAAATGGGGTTTTGGGGATTTTGGGGGTTTTCCGGCGACCTAGAGGTGGTGGCCGGCCAAAACGGAGTGGGAGAGGGACTCTTGATGAAGGAGGAGGGCTAGGGTTAGATGGATGATTATTTGGGGAAGAAGGAGGCTCAGGAGAAGTGAAAGAAGAAAAGAAAAACATTTGGGGGGGTTAAATAGGCACAGCCGGCGGCTGCCCAAAAATTAGGGTTTCGACACTGATTAGTCAGTCAAAGAGCAACCACTGACCGACTAGTTTGGGAACTAGTCGGTCGGTTGACCAACGCAGACCGACTAAGTCCAAACAGTAACTCCTGTACAAAAATAGGATTTAGATTTAGTCGGTCAAAGAACAACTACTGACCGACTAGTTTCTCATCTAGTCAGTCGACGAATGTTCTTAGACCGACTAAGAATGAACAGTACTTGGTATTAAAAATGAACATAGAGTTAGTCGGTTAAAGAACGATTGCTGACCGACTAGTTTGCAACCTAGTCGGTCGACAAATGTTCTTAGACCGACTAACGAGAAATAGTAACTCCTGAATAATTTACAAAGCCCACTAGTCGGTCCATGAAGGTTTGTCGACCGACTAAATCGTCATCTAGTCGGTCGGTTCCCCTTCTTGTACCGGCTAACGTGCACAGAAAGTTCCGAAATGAAGCGCGAAGCACCGGGATCGATTCCTAAGACTCCTAGGCTTGATCTAACAGTAAGATATGACCGATATGAAGCCCGTCACGAATGACTTACTCCGAAATCGACGATTCTAAGGAAGAAGCTAGAAAATCACGACGAAACGATCGAAATGAAAGCTACGGAGACGAAAACCACACATGAGGAGAAAATCCTTCAAAACATATATATATAATATAGATAATCCGGATACATGAAAACCAGTCGTTATAGCTGGTGCCATAAACGGAACTGTAGGTAGGTCACAATAACTTTAAATATAGAAAAGAAGCAGTGCACAAATATAAAAAAAATTAACTACGTATAAGCAAACCAGAGCGAGAAGTAAAGTACTGAGCAACAACTGTGACGAGGCATACATAACTGAGTAGTAAAGATACACAAAACAGAAAGAAGACAACGAACTATACTGTGGTAGTGCAAGTGTAAAGCAGGCTACGCATGCTACCGCTGTAGCTATACGTGCGACAAGTAAAGTATTGGTGATTGCAAAGGTATGGTAGGTAAGATGCATGCAATGCATAAAGGAAAAGGTGGCCGTGCAAGTACAACGAGTAACGTACAACAGCAACATGGTAATAGCAATAGTAAGACTAGCAGACATGAACTGTAACCATAATAAATATGCAAAGTACTGAATAAGACGTACAATCAATGGTTATTTTGGTGTTGGCAGTCATTAACTTAACTATGTGATGTGACTCACGTAGGAGAGTATGATATGCAACCATATGTCACCTCGTTTGCCACGGGGAGAAAATCCTGGACGTCAACATACAACATACTTTTGAGAAATAATGAGACGAGACGAGAGAGGTGACTCCGGCTATAGCTCCCACACTTTCTCTACAATGAGTTACCCCAGACCCCTGTGTCGTGTGTATCGATTACATGTTTCTTACATGATGTTTCACAAGATATTTCACGAGATATTCCATAAGATATTCCACAAGATATTCCACAAAATGTATCACATGATGTTATTAGTTCCTTGTTTACAATGATGGTTAAACCAGGACCACTGGTTGACTTTCTTATTGAAAACTAGAAAGTTAGGAACGCATTTCAAAGCAGACTGTGCAAAAGCACATTGGATGCTAAGAAAGTAGAAGATAAAGACAAGTCCAACAATTGGGATATTGATTCCATGCTTTGAGCATGTAGTAGTTTCGTTAGAACACAATTTAACCAAATTGATGGTTGTGTGTTACAACCACCAAAGTTGAAAGTTAGCAATGTCGTATGCTTATTCAATTTCCTATTTAGATTAGGTCTCTAGTTATTGGTTCAAGTCAATAGCCGTTTTGAGGCTATACGTGATGTTTTAAGTTTGTACGAGTACACTTATCTAATTTTCTAAATCTAGAATTCATTGTGACTTACTAGATTCGAGGTTGTTGTAGTGAGCTGGGACTAGATCTAGAGCTTTACATGGTGCTGGTACACGAGAATCGATACCTGCAAACACAAGAACAATCGGTTAAAGAACACACTATTTTCTATCTATTTAACTTGATCGTTTAGATTTTATAAACGATTGAAACGGTACCGAAAATCATTCTAAAATTTTATTCAGGCTAGATATGAGGATTACAATTTTACCTAAGAAGAAAATATTTTTCTGAAGCTTCTGGTAATTATTATAATGTTTGAAAGCTCAAAATGAGTTTAAAAACTAATTCTAATTAGTTATCGTATTTGTTCAATAATTTCTTCTAGATGAAATATATATCAGAATGTTTCAAGTGAACTGTCAAAACGACCGTTTTGAAGAGTACTAGAACATATAATTTTTCCATATATCAGTTTATGTGAAAATATTATGTTATGAATCATTAAGTGAAAACAACATATTTAAATTCTAGGCTTAAAAATTTATTGTGGAAAATCTACTCATCTGATTGAGATGAAATTAGCGCCAATGGGTCCAGATCGTCATTTCTGATTTTCTGGGCCTGGTCTTGTATTTTCTGAGACCTATAGAATTAGTTATGAATTTAAAACCAATTATTCTTATAAATATTTTATAATATACTATATACTCTTAATATACCAATACGTATATACGTATTAAAACACGTATTAATAATATGTTTTCACCTCTTCCTCTCCGATACATGGGGGCAGCAGCAGGCTTCTTGCGGTGGCAGAGCGACGGGGGGCGGCGCACTTTGTGGCGGTGCGGTGAGATCGACGGCGAGGCGATCGAGGGGGCGGAGCACGGTGGCTGGAGGCGGCGGGAATGGCTTCGAAGTGGTGGCGTGAGCAAAGTGTGGGGATGTAGAGCTTGCAGCGAGCGATGGCTGTCTCTGTCGAGGATGGCGGGCGACGAAGCTTCGTCATGGGTTGCGGATGAAGGCGGGTGGCGACGTTGCTTCGAGATGGCGGCGAGGCGGACGGTGCCGGTGGCGAGCTTGAGAGGATGTCAGAGCGATGAGGTGAGCTTGGGGGAGTGACTGCGGTGCTGTGCTGGTGCTTCGTCGAAGATGGCAGAGGCGGCGTCGATGTTGGGGGCCGCAGGGAGTAGGCGACGGGTGCGGCCACGTCGATGGCGAGTCCGCTGGAGGGAGGCAGCTGGGAGAGAGAGGAGCAGGGATGTTGCTTCGGGGGGGCGGTGGACAGAGTGCCAAAGAACGACGACCAAGGCGGCGGCGGTGGTCCGAGCACATGAAAGGGGGTCGGGGTTTGGGAGAGAATGAGAGGGGAGAATGCGGTGGGCTTGGGGGTTTGAGAGAGAGAGAGAGAGAGAGAGAGAGAGAGAGAGAGAGAGAGAGAGAGAGAGAGAGAGAGAGAGAGAGAGAGAGAGAGAGAGAGAGATGAATGGTTTGACAGGGAGAGAGGTGGTTAGCCTGGGTTGTTTTGAGAGGGGGGAAGGGTTAGTTATATAGGTTTAGTAATTGGTATGTTTGTAAGTCATGGTAGACAATGGGAATGAATGGGATGGTTGAGATCCTAAAATTTTGGATCTCAACCAGCTCATTCGATGGGTTAAAGGGGGTGGTTAGGGGATAAGGGTAGAAGTAAAAGGTAATTAGTAAGAGTAAAAAGTCATTAGGGGATGTAATTAGTAAAAACGAAGGAATACTACACCGTTTTCGCATACGACTCCGAAAAATTACGAAAACATAGACACGGGATCGTATCATCGTGAGGATCGCGAATACGAGATCCATTTAAAGGTTTGAGCTACGGAGATACGAGTTTTTGGCCAAAACTTTTAGGATGCGGGTTTGCATATTCTACGTCGATTTGATTTCAAAAAATTACGAAATTAAAATGGGGAGCAGTAAAAGATCATACAATCACACTGCTGAAGTTTGAAAACATTTTGATGATGTTTATATAAAAAATTAATTTATACGGCTAAATCAATAGCAGTTGAATATAAATTATTATAAAAATTATTAGAGGTATTTGATGATACTCGAACGTACTGAAATGCACAATAACTAGTTTGATGCTTCAAAATATTTTTATAAAGAATTTTGAAATCATGTTTGATATAAAACTCCTGACCAACTATTATAAAATACTTTTGAAATGTGAAAATACGTGAAATACGTAAATAATCGTATTGATGAATACAGTTCATTACAGTGTGCAACCACTATCAACAAGTTTGCCATTCAAAATTTACACTGCTTCTACCATAGTCGCACGGCAGCAGTTATGCGTGCGGAGGAAAACACCCGCAATGGCCAGATCTGATCTCATCATTCGCCAATCTCCTCCAACTCCTCATCCGATCTCTGATGCTTCTCCTCTGATATCCATCAACAACCACAGACGAGGAATCAGGGCGACGCGAACTACACATGAACCGGTTGCAGCGGACTCAACCGAAGTATGTGTATATGGAGTCTTCTGTCGTCGTTGTAACGAGTTCGTGGCTAAATTTCTGCTTGATGCTAGGTAAGCTCTTCATTGGCGCCATCAAAATTTCACTTAAAACATCAATCTTTATCTAGCAACTCCAAGCAAAATTTAATTTTGAAGCGAAAACCTACTACATTTGGCCCAAAATCAGGAGAAAATGAGTGCAAGATCCATTCTGGGCCCCAAAACAAACCGAAACGTCGGTTTCACGCACAAACCCCCAGCCCCATTTCTCCAACATTTTTGCGGCTGTTGATGGAGATCCAACATCACACAAACACATAGCACCATTTCTCTGATGCAAGTAATTGGTTGTGCATGCGAGTAAAATAGTGGGTGAGCGAAGAAGCGGTTGTGCATGCATTGACTCCGCGACAGTGATTGTGTGCGCCGTGGCAGCCGTGAGTTTTTACGCACAGTGCACAATCAGAGATTGTAACGACCCACTCTCGAGGGCCAGTTACTTATATGATTTATTTGCAGGTCTTACAGTGTACCAGTGAAATCAGCATATCCACAACTCAGAGATGTACCAAACACTCAACCAGCGTACAATATTATTACAGTTCAAATAAAAATACAAACCAGCAGCAACACTCTCTCACACAAATACATAAAAAGGAAAAGTACTAAAAGGAAATACGGAATGGAAATACATCTCACAACACGTACACAAGCACAAAAAGCTAAAACTCCGCGGCTTCTGGGTCAAATGCCGGCTCCTCGAACTCTAGAGCAATCTCCTCAATCAGGTTGTCATCTGTTGATGCCATAAGTGGAACCGAAGGTAAGTCACAACAATTCTAAATAAAGAAAAGGAGTACTGTACAGCAAAGGTAACTACGTACAAGCAGACCAGAGTGAAAGTAAAATACGGTGTCTGTACCAGTGTAGAAAGTAAAATGCAGTGTCTGTACAAGTGTAGAAAGTAAAGTGCATGTACCGTAAAGAGGTTACCGTGCAAGCTACACTAGAACTATGTGACTCAAGTAGGAGAGTACAATATGTGACCGTTCAGTTCATCTCTTGCCCGGGTGCACTTATCCAGACGAATGCCGAAACCGAGGCAGCAGTACATGTATTTTGTCAAAACTCAGGCAGCAGGACAGGATGCCGAAACTCAGACGACAGGACAAGAAGATGGTGATGGGAATCTAGTCCCACCCCAAGTGGTTTGTTTTGTTGATGATCACACCAAATGTTGTTAAATTACTAATCATACTACTTAAGTGTGTAGGTTGTGCAAAGCATACTCCGAGAAGAAGAACTTCAACCACACACATAGAAGATGAAGATGAATTTAGCTCGCAACTCTAAAGCTCAAATAATGTGCTCAAGCTAAAGCTAAAGAGGAGCTCAAATTCAAGCGAAGCATATGCAACTAGCTCAAGCTCAACCATGGCTTCAAGTTCTTCATAGAGTCTAGTGTGTGAGTTGTTTTTCATTTTCTTAGGATTATGTCAAAGCCAAGAAGAATTTGCACACACACACAAAATGATTTTCTAAAATGTTTTTAAAACTCATTTTAAACTTATTTGATAGCATACCTTTCATAGAAGCCAAGTTTCAATTTGTAGTCAACTACAAACACCCAGTAGTTCACTACACTGATTTCTGTCTTCTACCTGAAAAGATACTCTGGTAGTCGGCTACCAAAGTTAGGGAGTTGACTACCAGTTGTAGCAGATTTTCTTAGAGACACTCTGGGAGTCGACTACCAAAGTTAGGGAGTCGACTACCAGCTGTCCGACCAGAATTCCTTGATTCACTCTCTCATTTATTCATTGCTTAATTTTTGGTCAAAAGTCAAACTTGATTTGAATCATTTTAAATTCTCCTTTGGCTCTATAAATAGAGACCATATGAGAACATTTTTCTCACCAATTCATTCTTGAGCAAAACTATTATTCTCTCAAAAGATCTCATCGTTCTCATCGCTCTCAAAGTTCTTCATAGCCAAAATGGTTTTTCAATTTCTGATCTTATTGCTTATATTCTTTTATAATTATTTTTAAGATCATCATTATTATTTGGCTATTGCAAATTGGTTTTCAAAATCCTTCTCTTTGATTTTTTATATTCTTAAAGGATTTTTGAAACATCTAGATTCTAGATCACATTGAATAATTTCATATTCTTTGTGTGATCTAAGAACACATCTAGATTCTAGATCACATTGAATAAATTCATATTCTTTGTGTGATCTACAAACCATTTAAATTCTTTTAGCCACGTTAAGCACAATTGCAAATTTAATCTTGGCTATAGAATTATTGGGTGTAAAAACCAATCTCCACTAATTCATTGTGGTGTACTGGATTTGATTTTACTTGTAGTCCCTTGGTGATAAGGGTGGTTGTAAATCCTTGTTGTAGGCAAGGTGTTTGTGATAAGTCCTCGGATTGTGAGGCAATGTAAAGTCCTCAGGTTGTGAGGCAAGGGTAAAATCCTAGACAAGTCTAGGTGGTCGGAAATCCTAACAAGTGAAGTTAGGTATTTGTATTGCTAAGGCAATCATGGAAATCTCGTACCGGATTGGTCGGGGACTGGACGTACCCAGGGTTGTGGGGAACCAGGATAAAAATCCTTGTTTTTGCGTTTGATTCTCTCTGTGATTGTTTATCTCTACTTTGTTTATCTTGATTCATTGAGTATTATACTTGTAACTCATTCATAATATATTGCAAGATCAATTTCTGTATATGCTTCTCTCTTATACTTCTGTGCAATCTTATATATCTTCATTAAGTATTTATTTAACTGAGATGTGCTTAATTTCCCTCTGGGAGTCGACTACCGTTCTTAAGGAGTCGACTACGAGAAGAGTTTTATCTCTGACTTGTTTTGAAGATTAATTAAGTTGATTAAGAACCAAGCGTAGATCACTCTACTTGGTTTCTTAGGCAACATTAGAAGGGTTTTTAATTAACGATCGAAAAAGCTTTATTATTTGAACAACACTATTCAACCCCCCCTTCTAGTGTTGTTTGCCATCCACAGGATCCAACACTTGGTATCAAAGCGAGGTTATAGATGGCGTCAACCAATCATTTCCCCGAAGGACAATCTTCCACCAGACCACCACTTCTCAACGGATCAAATTATGGATCATGGAAGAATCGGATGCGAATGTACCTTCTCTCTATCTCCTATGATCTATGGAAGATAGTGGAGAATCCTTATGAAGAACACACTCTTGAGGAAGAAAAGTAGACTAAGACGGAGAAGGACAAAGTGTCTCTAAATGCCAAGGCGGTGTCCACTCTATATTACGGTCTTGACACAACGGAGTACAACCACATCTCCATGGCTACCTCCGTGCACCAAATATGGAAACTCCTTGAGGTAACACATGAAGGTAACCAAAAAGTTAAATCTTCAAAATCTTCTCTTTATGCTGACAGGTATGAAAAATTTATGATGGAGAAAGACGAGAACATAACCGAGATTTACACGAGATTTACAGAGATCGTCAACACACTTGCGGGATTGGGAAAGAAGTACACACAAGAGGATCACGTATGCAAGATCCTTAGATCCCTCGCTCCCAAATGGCAATCCAAAGCTTCAGCCATTGAAGAAGGCAACGACACTTCAAAGCTAACCTTGGAGGAGCTCATTGGCAATCTAATGGCGTATGAACTCCAACTGCAAGAGCGAAAGACCAACGAACACGGTGAAAAGAAGAAGAACCTTGCATTCAAAGCAACATCGGATACGGAGGAGTCCGAGAATGAAGTCAAAGATGAGATGGAGAAACAAATGGCACTCATCTCCAAAGGATACAAGAAAATCCTAAAAGCACGTAAGTCCTACAACCGTAAGTTCAATTCCACTAATGATGTTATTTGTTATGAATGTAATAAGCCAGGCCACATGAAGAATGAGTGTCCTCTAAAGAAAATCAGAGATAAGAGAACGAACTCATACAAAGGCAAAAGGCCAAATAGAAAAGCTTTTGGAGCTTGGGATAGAAGCGATGATGAAGAGGATTCCGATAGCTCATCATCATCCGAAAATGAAGGAAAAGCAAGCAAAAGGAACGAGCGGAACTACATGTGCTTCATGGCACGTGAAGACCCTAAGGTAAATTCCTACCATAACTCTAGTGATAGCGATAGCAGCGATGATGATAATGAAATTGATTATGAGGAGGAATTTCATAAAATTTATGCATTATATGAGGTCCAACTCAAAGAGCTTCTAACTCTCAAAAAGATGCATAAATCTTATGGTTCTAATCCTACTAATCAAGAGCTAGAAAAGATTAGAGAAGAGAACCTAAAATTGATTAGCAACAATAAGGATTTAATTGAAAAGAATAAGTTGCTAAATGTAGATCTCAAAGACCTAGGAAATAGGTTTAGAGACTTAGAAAAGAACATGACCGCCATTAAGGCAAAGCATGAGGACTTGGTTAATAATGTTACTAGGTTCAATAAAGGTAAAGAAAAATTAGATAGCTTGATTAGATCACAGAGACCCCAAACTAGCAAACATGGCTTAGGTTCAAATGCTAAGATCTCTCATCATCAAGCTAGAGTTCCTAAAACTGAAAATGGATATGTCAAAATTTGGATTCCCAAAATTGGAACCGTTCAAATGAAAGACAATTACATTTCTAGTTTTATGAACAATGTTCATTTTTGTAGAGATTATAGATTTACTTATGGGAAATCTCAACCCAAATGGGTTTGGTTCCCTCTTGGTTGATAATTATATTATTATGTTTGACTAATCCCACGGACCCACAAAGAAAGGGTACCAAAATTATCTGTTTGATTTTCAGGTACCAAAACTATAAGGGATTAGTAGAAGAGCTCCAAATGAATCTCAAGTTACATGCATGAATTAAGGGGGAGACCTAATTGCAATGATGCAAACTTTAAGGGGGAGCCTATGAAATTTTTTTCATTTGGTATGTATACGATTATGTTTTTTTGTGATGACAAGGGGGAGAAAAAGTGAAGCAAGCAAAAACATGAATGAATAATAAACCGCATCTAAGCAGGGGGAGTAAGTACACTTACTCATTGTTTTTATTTCATATTATTCATATGTTTTTCATTTGGGTGTCATCATCAAAAAGGGGGAGAGTGATGGGAATCTAGTCCCACCCCAAGTGGTTTGTTTTGTTGATGATCACACCAAATGTTGTTAAATTACTAATCATACTACTTAAGTGTGTAGGTTGTGCAAAGCATACTCCGAGAAGAAGAACTTCAACCATACACATAGAAGATGAAGATGAATTTAGCTCGCAACTCTAAAGCTCAAAGAATGTGCTCAAGCTAAAGCTAAAGATGAGCTCAAATTCAAGCGAAGCATATGCAACTAGCTCTAGCTCAACCATGGCTTCAAGTTCTTCATAGAGTCTAGTGTGTGAGTTGTTTTTCATTTTCTTATGATTATGTCAAAGCCAAGAAGAATTTGCACACACACAAAATGATTTTCTAAAATGTTTTTAAAACTCATTTTAAAGTTATTTGAGAGCATACTTTTCATAGAAGCCAAGTTTCAATTTGTAGTCAACTACAAACACCCAGTAGTTCACTACACTGATTTCTGTCTTCTACCTGAAAAGATACTCTGATAGTCGGCTACCAAAGTTAGGGAGTCGACTACCAGTTGTAGCAGATTTTCTCAGAGACACTCTGGGAGTCGACTACCAAAGTTAGGGAGTCGACTACCAGCTGTCCGACCAGAATTCCTTGATTCACTCTCTCATTTATTCATTGCTTAATTTTTGGTCAAAAGTCAAACTTGATTTGATTCATTTTGAATTCTCCTTTGGCTCTATAAATAGAGACCCTATGAGAACATTTTTCTCACCAATTCATTCTTGAGCAAAATTATTATTCTCTCAAAAGATCTCATCGTTCTCATCGCTCTCAAAGTTCTTCATAGCCAAAACGGTTTTTCAATTTCTGATCTTATTGCTTATATTCTTTTATAATTCTTTTTAAGATCATCATTATTATTTGGCTATTGCAAATTGGTTTTCAAAATCCTTCTCTTTGATTTTTTATATTCTCAAAGGATTTTTGAAACATCTAGATTCTAGATCACATTGAATAATTTCATATTCTTTGTGTGATCTAAGAACACATCTAGATTTTAGATCACATTGAATAAATTCATATTCTTTGTGTGATCTACGAACGATTTAAATTCTTTTAGCCACGTTAAGCACAATTGCAAATTTAATCTTGGCTATAGAATTATTGGGTGTAAAAACCAATCTCCACTAATTCATTGTGGTGTATTGGATTTGATTTTACTTGTAGTCCCTTGGTGATAAGGGTGGTTGTAAATCCTTGTTGTAGGCAAGGTGTTTGTGATAAGTCCTCGGATTGTGAGGCAATGTAAACTCCTCGGGTTGTGAGGCAAGGGTAAAATCCTAGACAAGTCTAGATGGTTGGAAATCCTAACAAGTGAAGTTAGGTATTAGTATTGCTAAGGCAATAGTGGAAATCTCGTACCGGATTGGTCGGGGACTGGACGTATCCAGGGTTGTGGGAAACCAGGATAAAAATCCTTGTGTTTGCGTTTGATTCTTGTAACGACTAGTTTTTCATGTATTTGGATTATCTATATTATATATATGTTTTGGTGGATTTTCTCCTTATGTGTGATTTTCTGTCTCCGTAGCTTTCGTTTTCGTTCGTTTCGTTGTGATTCTTTAGCTTCTTCCTTAGATCGTTGAGTTTGGAGTGAGTCATTCGTGACGAGCTTCATATCGCTTATATCTTAGAGATAGGTTGATCTTAGAAGCCGTAGGAATCTTCCTGGAGCTTCGTGCTTCGATTCGAGACTTTTCGTGCACTTTAGTTGGTTCAAGAAGAGGGACCAACCGACTAGATTCCAATCTAGTCGGTCAGGTACTCTTCTGGAACCGACTAGTTCATTAAATCAATTATTCAGGAGTTACTGTTTACTCTTAGTCGGTCTAAGAACAACCACCGACCGACTAGATGTGAAACTAGTCGGTCAGAACTTGCTCTCAGACCGACTAGTTCCTTTGATTAATTTCACCTAAGTTACTGTTTATCGTTAGTCGGTCTAAGAGCATTTTTCAACCGACTAGGTTGCAAACTAGTCGGTCAGCCATTGTTCTTTAATCGACTAGTTCATTGACCATTTTGACCACCGAGTTATTGTTTGCTCTTAGTCGGTCATAGTTGGTCGACCGACCGACTAGTTCTTAAACTAGTCGGTCAACAGCTCTTCTTTGACCGACTAAATGACCCCGTAACCCTAGGTTTCATTTCCGTCGCCGTTTCATTTCCTATTTAAACCCTTCGATTCTTTTACTCTTTTTTCATTCTTCTGAGCCCATTTCTTCCCCAAATCATCCTCCAACCTTCCTCTAGCCATTTCCTTCCTCCTCGGAGCTTCCCTCTCGCCATTCTTGCGCCGGCCACCTCCCTTAGGCCGCCGGCCAACCCCAAAACCCCCAAATACCAATTTCTCCAGATTTTCTCGCCTTTTCCAGATCTGAGCCATAGTTCTTCGGATCGTTCTTCCGTTGCCGTGCTTGCTCGGCATCGTTCTTCCGCTATGATACGGTTAGTAAATCGATCCTTTAATATTCTCATAACCCACATGGTGATTTTGTTAAACCCTAATAAAAAAATGGATATTAGACGTCGTAGATTCGATTATAATTTTGGATTGGTTAGTGTTCTGATATTGATTTGCCATGGCATCGATCTCATCTCCGTTGTTTAACTTTTGTGACGTGCCTCGTTGATCGTCATCATTGGTGCCAGGCAAGTGAAACTTGCCACTTAGGGGTTTAGGCCATGCCTTAGGCCATTTGCTTGTTATAGGCGTAAAAGAGACTAGGCGACGAAATGATACTCGCCTAGGCGTAAATTTCAGGATCTAGCTTGACAACGAAGCTAGATCCGACTACTTTTAATTATTTGCACTTGCTGTCATCCATGCATCTTATCTGCCATGTTTAAATTCAATTAACGGTACGCGAATTAACTGTGCATACCATGCTATCCATGTTGAATGTTGCATTCGTAGCACACGCTACATTACTTGTACTACTTGATCCGGCTAGGCACCTGCTTTTAGCGGGCACAACCCTATGCCAAATACACTTCCTGGTTCGTGATCCAAAAGCGAGCATTACGTGTTCGGGGGTAAGGCCCTGGCTCGATACACGTGGAGGGGTAGGGATAAACGGTCACTTGAGCTTAGGAGTTGGTCCGATCAGCCACTCTAGCCAATAGGCGGAATCTCTGTGCACGACGTGTTTACTTGACGTGATTTACTTGACTTGTACTTGTCCGTGTTTATACTTGTAAAACTTGTCATCCATGCCATACTTGCTACTTGTTACTTGCACTTTACCTTGCTTGTTACTTCCATCCTATAATTGCCATGCCATGCATCATACTATAACTGCTAGGTTGTTAGTTTACCTTCCTTTCAGTTTCCTTGCCCAAGTCTTTTAGACTTGCTGACATGTGCCCTTTACTCTTTTGGGTGACACATGTTAGATCCTGAGCTTGAGGTTGCTGCTGAGGACGTGGTGTTCGCTGACGCTGAGTTAGAGCCCGCGTCCGTGGAGGAGTTTGAGGACACGGGCGATCAGTCATAGAGACTGTTTGTGTTGTTGTTTAGACTGCTTTAGTTGTCGGTGCGTAGCACCTATACTTTGTTCGTGTTGGCTTTTGTTGGCCATGTTTGGGCCTAGACTCTTTCTTTTAGCCTGGTGGCTTTTCTGTGATGTTGAATATTATTGTGGATAAATTCTGAGATTGGTTGACTTTTATCAGTCTCCTTTGCCATATTATTATTATCTTTGTTCCGTTTGCATTTACAGGGACCTGCATATATTCAGATTTGACGCTTATCAGGCGTGTAGCTACACAGCTCCACGTCTGTGCGGACTTTCTCACGTCTCGCCTCCATTTTTGGGAAGTGGGGCGTGACAGGTTTTGTTGGTGACCCATGCAGGTCCATGTGTAACTGCAAACTAACGGAATAACGATAATAATATTTGATTGTCCACAAATAAAAATTCGACATCCGAGTCATAAGCTATGAGTCTAATTGTTTCGTTTTCTGTGTCATTAGATGGCAGGAAGGCGATATACCCGAGGTGGTGGTGGTGCGCCCCCTCATGACGAGGAGCCTGATCGGGAGCCCACCAATAGGGAGATGATGCGGATGATGCTTCAGATGATGCAGGTGCAGCAGGGCATGCTCCTGTAAGTCCAGAATGCTCCAGTTGTTCGAGCTGCTCGGGCAGTTCAGGAGGCCACTCGTTCCGAGCCAGGAGCGAAGCAGTTTCGAGAGCTGGGTCCTGCATATTTTGATGGTACTGAAGGTCCTCTAGCTGCTGACGAGTGGGTCAGGAATATTGAGGACAATTTGAAGATGTCCAAGGTCAACGAGGTTGGCTGGGTTGACTTGGCAAAGAGGCAGCTTAAGGATAATGCCCGGAATTGGTGGGATGCTGAGGAGGAGCTGTTGGAGGAGCCGATATCTTGGGCTACCTTCAAGTCCAGATTCGATGAGGAATATTTTCCGAAGGCTGCCCGGAGAGAGATGTTGCAGCGCTTCATTGATTTGAAGCAGGGGAGCTTGTCGGTGGATCAGTACCACCAGGAGTTCACCAGGCTGAGTCGGTTCGCACCGAAGATGGTGCAGGATGCTGATGAGAGGCTCAGATGTTCCTGCATGGACTTGCTTTGGAGCTTCAGAGTTTTGTGTCTTCCTCTGACCTGGAGTCCTATCAGAAGGTTCTGATAGCGGCGTGAAGGCAGGAGCTGATTGTGAACCAGAGGAGAGGACATGTTGATGGAGCTGGAAAGCGGCCTATGGAGTAGGCTAGAGCGGTGGTTAGGCCTGGTTTCATGCCTAATCAGCCGGTGCAGTTCAAGAGGCCATGATGGCCTATTCAGAAGACTTGCCATTTATTCGGCAAGACCGGGCATATCAATGAGCAGTGTAGGAGATTCCTGGGCCAGTGTATTGTCTGTGGAGATCCTACACATACCATGAAGGACTGCCAGAAGTCGAAGCAGCCTTGGAGAGCAACTGTTGCAGCACAGCCATTGCAGCAGAGAGCGCATGTTCCTACTGGACGTGGAGCAGCTCTTGTTCCACAGAGGAAGGCCTTTCAGCAGGCTTTTCAGCCGAGGCGGCAGGCTTTTTTGATGTCTGAGGTGGAGAGCTTGGCTGTGGATGAGGTTATCGCAGGTAATCCTCAATCTAGCTGTTCCTTTCTTAGTTAGTTTTGTTTGTTAGATTATGTTGTTTGCTTGTACATGATTGTTTGCTAGAGTAGGGCTTGATTGTTAGACTGTTTGTAGGTGTGATTTTGGTGTGCATATTTCCTGCACGAGTCCTCTTTGTCTCAGGTGCATCGATGTGCATTTTGACGCGATGCTTCGTGGAGAAGCATTCCTTGACAACGTCCCCTCTTTCCAAGAGTTGGAATATCGTTACAGGGAATGGCGTGGTCTCGGTGCATCGTGGTTGCAATTCTTGCTTGTTGGTAGTCTGTAGACATGAGCTTTACGCTGATTTCATTGTCCACGACATCATCAACTATGATGCGGTCCTTGGGATGGATTGGTTTGCGAGCTTCTATACTACGATCGACTGTCGGAGGAAGAAGGTGGTGTTCGAGATTCCCGGACATCCGGTATTTGAGTTCAGCCGGTGTAGCAGTTCGCTTGGCCCTGTCAGATTTCAGGCCAGACCGGTGGAGTTTGTGGCTATACAGATGGAGCTAGAGAGGCCAGCGGTAGTGCGGGACTTCGATGACGTCTTCCCCGAGGAGATGTCTGGATTGCCACCCGATCGAGCTCTCGAATTTTCGATTGATCTTATTCCGGGAGCGCAGCCGATTTCGAAAGCGCCCTATCGTATGGCACCCGCTGAGTTGGAGGAATTGCGAAAGCAGCTGGATGAGCTTTTACAGAAGGGTTACATCAATCCTAGTGTGTCTCCGTGGGGAGCACCGGTGCTGCTGGTGAAGAAGAAGGATGGTTCGCATCGCATGTGCGTGGACTACAGGGAACTGAATGCGGTGACCATCAAGAATAAATACCCGTTGACTCGCATCGATGATATTTTTGATCAGCTTGGAGGATCGAGGGTGTTTTCGAAGTTAGATCTGAGGAGTGATTATCATCAGCTGAAGGTGAAGAAGGAAGATGTTCTGAAGACAGCATTCAGGACGAAGTATGGACACTACGAGTTTGTGATTATGCTCTTCGGTGTAACTAACGCTCCTGCAGTTTTTATAAATCTGATGAACCTGATTTTCTACGACTTTTTAGACAAGTTTGTCGTTATCTTTATTGACGACATTCTGATCTATTCAAAGTTGGAGGAAGAGCATGCCTCACACTTGAGGACAGTGTTGGAGTTTTTGAGGAAGTATCGTTTGTATGCTAAGTTTTCGAAGTGCGAGTTTTGGCTGGACAGAGTTGCTTTTCTCGGGCATGTGGTGTCTGGAGATGGTATTTCAGTGGATCCCGAGAAGATCAAGGCCATCAGAGAGTGGCATGTTCCGCAGTCAGCATCTGAGATCCGGAGTTTCCTTGGACGTGCGGGTTACTATCAGTGCTTCATTAAGGACTTTTCCCGTATTGCTGAGCCGATGACCAGATTGACGCGGAAGGATGTACCTTTTGTTTGGTTGGGTGATTGTGAGAATGCCTTTGGTGTCCTGAGGGAGAGATTGACGACTGCCCTTGTTCTTGTTATGCCTGATCACAGTGGAGGATTCGAGATCTTTTGCGATGCTTCTGGCAAGGGTCTCGATTGTGTGTTGCATCAGCACGGGCATGTTGTGGCGTATGCTTCGCGTCATCTCAAGACTCATGAGAAGAATTACCTGACGCACGACTTGGAGTTGGCTGCTGTCGTGTTTGCGCTCAAGATTTGGAGGCACTTCCTGCTGAGTGAGAAAGTGAAGATCTTCACCGATCACAAAAGTTTGAAGTATATTTTTACTCAGAACGAGCTCAACATGCGACAGCGTCGATGGTTGGAGCTCATGGCGGATTATGAGATCGATTTGCAGTATCACCCTGGCAAGGTGAATGTGGTTCCGGATGCGCTGAGTAGGCTTCCAGCGGTGATGATGTTGACTTCGCAGTGGAGATTGCAGCAGGATTTTTGCGAGTCTGGAATTGAGATTGTTCTTCCTGGGGAGGCTTCTCCATTGATGTGTATGCAGATACAGTCGACGATCATGGATCGGATCAAGGCTGGCCAGGCTGGAGATCCGAAGCTGGTGAAGATTCGGGAGCAGGTAGAAGCCGGTCTGCGGACTGACTTTTTGATTCATGAGGATGGCTCGCTGAGGTGTGGAGCTAGGTTGTGTGTGCCAGCTGGGGATATTAGAGAGGAGTTGTTGGTTGAGACACACAGTTCGCCGTATTCTGTACATCCTGGTGGGACCAAGATGTACAGGGATCTTCGTCTGAACTTTTGGTGGTATGGCATGAAGAGGAGTGTGGCTCGGAGTGTAGCCAAGTGTCTGGTTTGCCAGCAAGTGAAGGCGGAGCATCAGCGTACGGCAGGGTTGCTACAACCGCTTCCGATTCCGAAGTGGAAGTGGCAACACATCACTGTGGACTTTGTGAGTGGAGTGCCTCAGAGTCCGAAGCAGAATGACGTGATTTGGGTGATCGTAGATCGATTGACCAAATCCGCGTACTTTATTCCATTCCGAGTAGGACAGTCCACCGGGGTACTAGCGAGGAGATACATGGAGGTAAATTCTTTTACTCTCCGTTTCTATTTCCTTTTCCTAGATATATAGTGATGTAACGTGAATCGTGCAGGAGATCGTACGACTTCACGAAGTCCCCGTGAGTATCGTGTTGGACAGAGACACGAGGTTCATATCTCAGTTCTGGCAGAGTTTGCTGAAGAGTTTGGGTACGAGTCTGAGTTTCAGCACGACGTACCATCTGCAAACAGATGGCCAGTCCGAGAGGACGATTCAGATCTTGGAGGACAGGCTGAGGGCGTGCATGTTAGATTTCAAGGGTTCGTGGGAGGATCATCTACATCTGGTAGAGTTCTCTTACAACAACAGCTTCCAGGCGAGTATTGGTATGGCGCCTTTGCCGCGCTGTATGGGAGGAAATGTTGTTCGCCATTGAGTTGGGATGACATTGGTGATCGGGAGCTGTTGGGACCCGAGGTGATTGTAGAGGCTGTGGATGTTGTCAGGAACATTCGGGAGAGGCTGAGGATTGCTCAAGACCGTTTTAAGCATTGGGCATGCTAAACGCCGTCCCTTGGAGTTTCAGCCAGGCGACCATGTGTTCCTGAAGATTTCCCCGAATCGTGGTGTGATTCGCTTTGGGAAACGGGGGAAGTTGAGCCCGCGATACATTGGACAGTTTGACATTCTAGAGAGAGTTGGCGAGGTAGCCTACCGCTTAGCCTTGCCGCCATCTTTGGTAGGAGTTCACAATGTTTTCCATGTGTCGTAGCTTCGTCGGTACATCAGCGACCCATCTCATGCTGTGGATTTCTCGGAGATCACCGTTCGCCCAGATTTGACGTATGACCAGCAGCCAGTGCTGATTTTGGACAAGCATCAGAAGTCACTCCGAAACAAGGTTGTCAATCTTGTGAGGGTGATGTGGCGACATGGCTCGCCAGGAGAGTCTACTTGGGAGAGAGAGGATGAGATGCGAGAGCGCTACCCACTTTTGTTCCCGGACACGTGAGTGTTGGGAAATTCCGAGGGTGGAATTTTTCTTAAGTTGGGGAGGATGTAACGACTGGTTTTTCATGTATTTGGATTATCTATATTATATATATGTTTTGGTGGATTTTCTCCTTATGTGTGATTTTCAGTCTCCGTAGCTTTCGTTTTCGTTCGTTTCGTTGTGATTCTTTAGCTTCTTCCTTAGATCGTTGAGTTTGGAGTGAGTCATTCGTGATGAGCTTCATATCGCTCATATCTTAGAGATAGGTTGATCTTAGAAGCCGTAGGAATCTTCCTGGAGCTTCGCGCTTCGATTCGAGACTTTTCGTGCACTTTAGTTGGTTCAAGAAGGGGGACCAACCGACTAGATTCCAATCTAGTCCGTCAGGTACTCTTCTGGAACTGACTAGTTCATTAAATCAATTATTCAGGAGTTACTGTTTACTCTTAGTCGGTCTAAGAACAACCACTGACCGACTAGATGTGAAACTAGTCGGTCAGAACTTGCTCTCAAACCGACTAGTTCCTTTGATTAATTTCACCTAAGTTACTGTTTATCGTTAGTCGGTCTAAGAACATTTTTCGACCAACTAGGTTGCAAACTAGTCGGTCAGCCATTGTTCTTTAACCGACTAGTTCATTGACCATTTTGACGACCGAGTTACTGTTTGCTCTTAGTCGGTCACAGTTGGTCGACCGACCGACTAGTTCTTAAACTAGTCGGTCAGCAGCTCTTCTTTGACCGACTAAATGACCCCGTAACCCTAGGTTTCATTTCCGCCGCCGTTTCATTTTCTATTTAAACCCTTCGATTCTTTTACTCTTTCTTCATTCTTCTGAGCCCATTTCTTCCCCAAATCATCCTCCAACCTTCATCTAGCCATTTCCTTCCTCCTTGGAGCTTCCCTCTCGCCATTCTTGCGCCGGCCACCTCCCTTAGGCCGCCGGCCAACCCCAAAACCCCCAAATCCCAATTTCTCCAGATTTTCTCGCCTTTTCCAGATCTGAGCCATAGTTCTTCGGATCGTTTTTCCGTTGTCATGCTTGCTCGGCATCGTTCTTCCGCTACGATACGGTTAGTAAATCGATCCTTTAATACTCTCATAACCCACATGGTGATTTTGTTAAACCCTAATTAAAAAAATGGATATTAGACGTCGTAGATTCGATTATAATTTTGGATTGGTTAGTGTTCTGATATTGATTTGCCATGGCAGCGATCTCATCTCCATAGTTTAACTTTTGTGACGTGCCTCGTTGATCGTCATCCTTGGTGCTAGGCAAGTGAAACTTGCCACTTAGGGTTTTAGGCCATGTCTTAGGCCATTTGCTTGTTGTAGGTGTAAAAGAGACTAGGTGACGAAATGATACTCGCCTAGGCGCAAATTTCGGGATCTAGCTAGCTTGACAACGAAGCTAGATCCGACTACTTTTAATTATTTGCACTTGCTGTCATCCATGCATCTTATGTGCCATGTTTAAATTCAATTAACGGTACGCGAATTAACTGTGCATACCATGCTATCCATGTTGAATGTTGCATTCGTAGCACACGCTACATTACTTGTACTACTTGATCCGGCTAGGCACATGCTTTTAGCGGGCACAACCCTATGCCAAATACACTTCCTGGCTCGTGATCCAGAAGCGAGCATTATGTGTTCGGGGGTAAGGCCCTGGCTCGATACACGTGGAGGGATAGGGATAAATGGTCACTTGAGCTTAGGAGTTGGCCCGATCAGCCACTCTAGCCAACAGGCAGAATCTCTGTGCACGACGTGTTTACTTGACATGATTTACTTGACTTGTACTTGTCCGTGTTTATACTTTTAAAACTTGTCATCCATGCCATACTTGCTACTTGTTACTTGCACTTTACCTTGCTTGTTACTTCCATCCTATACTTGCCATGCCATGCATCATACTATAACTGCTAGGTTGTTAGTTTACCTTCCTTTCAGTTTCCTTGCCCAAGTCTTTTAGACTTGCTGACATGTGCCCTTTACTCTTTTGGGTGACACATGTTAGATCCTGAGCCTGAGGTTGCTGCTGAGGACGTGGTGTTCGCTGACGCTGAGTCAGAGCCCGCGTCCGTCGAGGAGTTTGAGGGCACGGTCGATCAGTCGTAGAGACTGTTTGTGTTGTTGTTTAGACTGCTTTAGTTGTCGGTGCGTAGCACCTATACTTTGTTCGTGTTGGCTTTTGTTGGCCATGTTTGGGCCTAGACTCTTTCTTTTAGCCTGGTGGCTTTTCTGTGATGTTGAATATTATTGTGGATAAATTCTGAGATTGGTTGACTTTTATCAGTCTCCTTTGCCATATTATTATTATTATCTTTGTTCCAAGAAGCTTTGCCGACCGACTAGATCACCATCTAGTCGGTTGGTTCTTCTTCTTGAACCAACTAACATGCACAAGAAGTCGCAAAACGAAGCACGATGTTTCGGGAAATTTAGTATGGACTTCTTACAAGTTCCTAGCTCTAAGATAGGAGCGTTATGAAGATTAAAACGTAAGACCTACTCAAGGCTTAACATTCTACGGAACGAAGCTAAAAGACTATAAATAAAACTTGACGAACCGTCTTCGAAAGCTTCGATCCGAATCTTCATGACTTCTAAAATGGTCCAAAAGCTTCAACGAAGCTTTAGGCATACGATCACGTGCTTTGAGAAGTCTCGAGACGTCGCTTTGGATGTTCATATGAATTTGGCGACGATCTCCATAACTGCGCTCACAAATTGTTAGTTCACAATATATTTATATTTGTTCATCATCCAAAACCAAATCCGGGGAGTCCAATATCCAACATTCTCCCCCTTTTTGGTGATGACAAACCAACATAAATAATAATCAAAAATAATAATTCAAATGTAATTTATTTACTCCCCCTGCATTGATGACACGTTAATTCCAAAATGAATAATAATAATACGCATCAAGCAAACGAGTAAAGTATAAAATGAGAATCAAATATTGAAATTTAGGAATTGAAATTCCATATATATATATTAACTCCCCCTGAATCTAACATATCAAATTAGATTCTTGGAAAAAAATGCCTAAATTATCATTTAGCTCACCGTCATTATTATATCTCTCCCCCTTTGGCATTAGCAAAAAAAGCGGGAGGAGATCAACGACAACAACAATGGCTTCAAATAAAAGCATGGGAGTCGTAAAATACGACCACGGTCCAAATGACACCAAAGGAAAATTCGAATTAAATCAAAGCGTGTCAATGAGACGAAAGTCGAAAATAGATAAATAAAATCATCAAAACTCAAATTAATTTTACGAATTGAGTTATGGAATATACTCTCCAATATCAACATTCTTGGTTAATTTAGTGCATGGAAAACAATTCTATGTTTTCATAAAATGAATTCTATTTAACCAAGTATTATCGTCGAGCGACGAAATCAAACATCAGAGACATATAGAATATTAAATGTGAACAACATAATGAAATGTCAACAGCGATGTATATATATAAATGAAGCATAAGCACATCAAGATGATACATCGACAACATACAAAAGTGATCCAACGATTGGTGCACAAAATACATCAAAATATCACACATATATCAGAGTATCACAAAACATACCGACATCCATCCAAAATACATCAAACCACATGAAGATACATCAAAAGACATCAAAATGATCCCAAAAACATAACCACACTCTATCCTACCCAAACTCTCTCACAACTAGATATCTCATCTAAAGTGCATCGGGAGAGGCCTCAGAGAAGCTCAAGAGGCAGTGGCAGGATCTGCAGCAGCAGCAGGCTCTGCAGCAGGAGTGGTGGTCACCGGATCAGCAGAAGTGTCCACGGGAGCGACGGGAGTGGAAATCTCTTGAGCAGCAACAGTAGTGGCCTCGGGAGCACCAGTGGTAGTATCCACCACAGGAACGGTGGCAACAGGAGTACTCTTGGGGTCACCAGTAGAAGAGGCAGCAGCAGCACCAGAAGTGCCCTCGGGGGCACGAGAAGCGACACGAACAAGCTCCTCAATCTCCTCCTCATCCAACTCCTCCTCATCAGAGACTGACGGAGGGATCTTAATACCAAGGTGACGAGCGATGCGAGCAAGAATCTCCTCAGTACGAGCATAACGAGACTCCACACATCTCACTGAACGTGCGAGCTCGTCAAGAGTGGTAGAGGGAGCAGCTGAGGCAGAAGCAGACGCTGAAGCAGAGGGGGTCGTCCTCTGAACGTGACGGAGCACCGCAAGAGACTTCTTGACAGCCGTCGCATTCAGAGGGGGACTGAGTGGACGGTCATCATCAGGTGGAAGTGTGACACGGAAGTGGCGAAAAACAAGAGTCAACAAGCACAGATATGGGATATGCGCAGACTTCGTGGACTTCTAGATACACTCGAAAGAATCCATCTTATCGAGTATGATCTGGGCCCAGTTAATCTCGCTACCCATAAAGATGGCATAGATCAACTTTAGGAATGGTTGGGAAGGCAAAGAGGAGGAGCCGTACTTAGGAAGTAAGTACGACTTCAAGATCAAGTTCAGGACCCAGTCATTGGGCTTGAATGACTTGGAGGGGACGCCAATCATGGCGGGAGGAATCTCATGGAAAATCTCAGAAAGGATGACCTGATCGAGGGAAGATATGTCATCGACGGAAATATCAGAAGGGAGGAGGCCAGACGACGAGCAACCTATCAACTCGCCTAAGATTTCTGCCGTGAGGACTATCGGAGTCTCCAAGACAGTAGTCTCAATCGATTGGGTCGTGTCGTACTGACCCCGGATCCTATTGGCGTAGAAAAGTTTCACTAGGCGAGGGTAAGGGTGAGGATTCGCCTTAGGGTCATATCGAAGGTAATCGATAAGGCCGGAAGACGACAGAAGATCTGCGAGGCCTATGAAGTCAGAAAACTGAACGAAATGCTCCAGAAGCAGCGGACAGTGTTCGATAAGGTTGTAAGCAGCGAGACACATAGGGTCATCGCGACACAACGAGATATCGACACCGCCAACCGGCATCGGAGCCTTTCCCTTAGGCTGACGTGTACGGGGTCGAGAGCTAGACTCAGGCTGCCTAGGAGGAGGTGAAGGTTCCCTATGGGTCTCAGTCTCGGGTCTATACTCTGTGTCGGAATCCGTAGGTGTATGGAAAGAGGAGGGAGACGCAAGTTGCTTCGTAGGCTTAGGTTTGGGCTGAGATTGGGCTCGGGGCTTCGCTGTCGTCGTCCTCTTCTGCTTGAGAGGAGGCGACGACGACGAGGGCTAGGTTGTTTTCAATCGGCGTCTAGGTTGCGAGGGTTCAATGGGATCCATAGGGGATGGCTCTACGGTCATAGGCGAAGGGCTCGAAGGACGGATCGGGATACGGGTTCGTGCCATAAGCGCGACACGACACGTACAAAATCGAGGTCGAAAGCCCTAAAAACTAACCTAGGCCGAAACCCTAGAGATTGGAAACCTTAGCCGAAGAGAGCTAAACCCTAACCCTAGACAGGAGATGGGAGAGAGGGGGGTTTACCCTAGGAGGAGGTCGACGGCCGGAGTAGGTCAAGATGGCCGGAATCGACGGAGAGGGAGGAGGGAGACCAAACGGCACGGGGGGTTTTGAGTTGGAGAGAGATTTTGAACCGACTAGAGATGAAATAAGTCGGTCGGATTGAGTTTTAATCGATCGGAAGTCGAAAAGAAAAGACAGTCCCCGTCACAATTAGTCGGTCATAGTTCAAGCACTGACCGACTAGATCACGATCTAGTCGGTCGGTCAATAAGCTTGAACCAACTAGTTGTAAACAGTAACTGAAGCCAAATTTCCTGACAAGAATTAGTCAGTCTAAGCTCATTCACTGACCAACTAGAACTGAATCTAGTCGGTCGGCCAATGAACTTGGACCGACTAAGAGAGTCCAAAAATTGAAAATTTTGAAATTTTGATTTCTCTCCTAATCGCACTTGGACGAAACATCGAAATACTCTCATTAATCATTATACTACCCCATTAAACATCGAAAATCTGAAATTTGACGTTTACGAATCGAGCGAAAATTCCGAAAATTCAACAAAAAATCCAGAAAATTCCAATAAATCTAGCATGTGCAAATATAATGAAATGAATAGCATGCAAGATTATTGAAAACATATGAATCCTAAATCTCGGATTCACCCATAATCCCCAATTCTCGACGTAACCGCACAAAGGAGTCTTCCTTTAGGGGTTTCGTGAAAATATCGGTGATTTGCTTCTGGGTTTCAACGTACACTAATATGATGTCCTTTTTAGCAACATGATCATCTAAGAAATGGTGTCGGACATCTATGTGTTTCGAACGGGAATGGTGTACTGGGTTCTTGGAGAGACAAATTGCACTTTGGTTGTCCACCATGATAGGGCAAGTATCACAGTTTATGCCAAAGTCTTTAAGTGTGTGTCTCATCCAAAGAACTTGAGCACACGCGGCACCAGCGGCAATATATTCCGCCTCGGTGGTTGAAAGTGATACGGAATTCTGCTTCTTGGAAAACCAAGAGACAAGAGAATTTCCTATAAAATGGCAAGTGCCACTAGTACTTTTCCTGTTGGATTTGCATCCCGCATAATCTGCGTCACTATATGAGATTAACTCATACGTGCTAGATTTTGGATAAAGTAATCCAAAATCAAGTGTGTAACTTAAATAACGGAAAATACGCTTTACCGCTACTAAGTGAGACTCCATAGGTTGAGACTGATAATGAGCACATACACATACGGCAAACATAATATCGGGCCTACTTGCGGTAAGACAAAGTAAACTACTTATCATACCTCGATATAGACGAATGTCTACATCTTTTCCGCCCGCATCTTTATCTAGATGTGTAGTCGTGCTCATTGGAGTCTTTTTCCCGGAGGCATTCTCCATTTCAAATCGTTTTAGCAACTCCACCGTGTACTTCGTTTGGTGGATGAAGATTGCATTGTTCATTTGGCGAATTTGGAGACCTAAGAAATATTTGAGCTCACCCATGTGGCTCATCTCAAATTGATCCTTCATCACATTAGAAAACTCTTCGCAAAGAGCAAAGTTAGTAGCACCGAAAATGATATCATCAACATAAATTTGAACTAAAATTATATCATTATTCGAATACTTAACAAATAATGTGGAATCAACTTCTCCCATTTTAAAACCTAAATCCAAAAGAAAATTCTTTAGACGGTCATACCAAGCTCGAGGAGCTTGTCTCAAACCGTAAAGAGCTTTCTTAAGTTTGAAAACATGATTTGGAAATTTTTCATTTATAAAACCCGGAGGTTGAGAAACATAAACTTCCTCAACAACATCTCCGTTTAAAAACGCACTTTTTACATCCATTTGAAATAATTTAAAATCCTTATGGCATGCAACAAATAACAATAATCTAATTGATTCTAATCTAGCTACCGGAGCAAAGGATTCTTCAAAATCGATACCTTCCTCTTGCCGATAGCCTTGAGCTACTAACCGAGCTTTGTTCCGGACGACGACTTGGTTTTCGTCGGTCTTGTTCTTGAAGATCCACTTTGTCCCTATGACGTTGTGGTTCTTCGATGGTAATGGAACAAGCTCCCAAACCTCATTCCTCTCGAATTGAATGAGTTCCTCTTCCATGGCAAGGATCCAAGCGCTATCTTCACATGCTTCATTAACATTCTTTGGCTCTATCGAGGAGGCAAAGGCACAATGAGCGAAGTGGTTGACTTGAGATCTCGTCTTGACACTATCATGGATATTGCCAATGACTTGCTCATGAGGATGGTCACGAACGGTATGAAGCCGTTTGGGAATTCCTTGATCACTAGGAACATTCTCAACAACTTCATTAGTCGAGTTAGTATCAATAGAATCAATAGAATTAGTAGAGTTAGAATTACCAATAGAATCACATAAAACATCCATGGAGTCATCATCATTAGTAATTCTAGTTGGAACAAATCCTTCATTAAATGAAACATGAAGCGATTCCTCGATCGTTGAGGTTCGTTTGTTGTATATCCGGTAGGCTTTGCTACGTGAGGAATATCCAACAAAAATCCCCTCATCGGATCTTGGATCGAATTTGTCCAAACTACCATACGTGTTTTTAATAAAACATTTCGAACCGAAAACACGAAAATGTTTAACTTGAGGCAACCTACCAAACAACAATTCATAACAAGTTTGTTTAGTGCCGGGCCTCAAAAGTATTCTATTAAACACATAGCAAGCGGTGTGTACCGCTTCCGCCTAAAATTGATGGCCAAGTTGGCTATCATCAAGCATAGTGCGAGCACACTCCACTAGCGTCCTATTCTTTCTCTCAACTACACCATTTTGAGGAGGTGCACGAGGGAAAGAGAAGGTGTGTGTAATACCAACTTCATCACAAAATGTCTCAAAAGACTCATTCTCAAATTCTCCTCCATGATCACTACGAATAGTGACAATGGTGGTTCCAATGAGATTTTGTACGTTCTTAACAAAAATTGTGAAGTTTTCGAAAGCATCATTTTTATTACACAATGAAAATACCCAAGTAAACCTAGAGAAGTCATTAACGATGACACGTCCATAACGTGCATTTCCTAATGAAGCAACTCTAGTTGGCCCAAATAAATCTAGATGTAATAGCTCTAGTGGCCGCTTAGAAGAAATGCTTTTCTTAGGTTTAAACGACGATTTTGGAATTTTGCCTTGTTGACACGAGTCACAAAAGCTTTTATTTTGAAAGACTAGCTTAGGGAAGCCTCTAATAGAATTTAACTTGGAAAGCTTAAATAGTGTTCCAAAGTTCACATGACCAAACCGTCGATGCCATAAGTGTTGTTCACTTGTGTTGGCAATGAGACATTGTTCATGTGATCTTGGAAGATCTAGGATGTACATATCCTTATGGCGTGTGCCGGAACACAATAATTCATTATTATCTTTTCTTAAAATATGGCACATTCCTTTCGCAAAGCTAACTTTGTAACCTTTATCACAAAGTTGGCTTATTGAAATGAGATTGTGGTTTAATCTTTTAACAAGGTAAACATCATTTATAAGAGGTTTAGAAGGATTACCCACTTTACCAACACCTATGATGGTTCTGCTCTCGTTGCCTCCAAAGACGACGCGGTTTCCATTTGCAATGGGCACCACTCCGGAGAGCAATTGAGCGTCACCCGTCATGTGTTTTGAACACCCGCTATTGAGTATCCAATTTCCTTTGGAGCTAAATTTAAATTTGTTGCTCCGTTTCTTTTTCTTGAGTACCTAAAGATAGAAAATATCGTATCATGGTACCCAAGGTCATTGGGTCCAAAAGATTAGACCTTTGGAAGCCAAGTCCAATTGGACTTAGACTTCCCCACATAGTTATCAGTATCCACTACATTCGAAAAATAAGCATTCATGTAAACTTGTTTTTCATCCATGCTTGTGTCCTTTGGGCTCCAAATTGTGAAGATTTTGGGAGCCCTCATCTTATTGGGTGTATGCATGCGTTGTTGATTTCTACGTGATGCATGACGTGGATAGGCATAAGGAACATGATGAAATGGTGCATGTGGATAATTATTCATATGATGATGTGGGTGTACATATGCATGTGGAGGAACACGTGCGTGAGGGTGTCTCACATGGTGTGCACGTGCCCGTGGATGTGTAGCATAGAAATCATCATATGTGTGAGCCGGTGGAGTAGGACGTGTTCCTACGTGGCATAGTATTCGTGTACATGTAAGCATGGCCATTCTTTGGAGGTCCACCCACAGTGGGTTTCTTTCCAAATGAAGGTGTGTACGAGGTGGAAGCACCATTGGTAGATGAACTACCAATAGAGTGTTTGCTACCACTCGTTGAGTCACCAAAAGTTGGCCTAACAAAAGTAGTGGCCGCTTTGGATGAATTTTCCATCGTATACCCCAAGCCAATGTGGTGATTGGCTGGGAGTAAGTCATTTAGGATTTTATCCAAATGGTCCTTACCCTTATTGAATTTATTAATTCGGCCTAATGTGTTCTCATGTTTCTCGGTGAGAGAACGCATAGAAGCATCCAAAGTGGATACTTGCGATGTGAGCACATAAACACGAGACTTGAGATTTTCATTCTCAACACTCAAAGTCGAGTTTTGAGAAGTCAAATCCGCTATCTTGTGTTCTTCTGGATCCTCAATGCTAATATGTTCAAGTTGAGTCTTGAGATTAACAATCGCATTCTTCAACTCTTCAACAACGGTGTCGTTGTTGGTGATGATAGTTTTAGGCGAGGTTTGGATGCTAGCTAAGTCATCTTTTACTTTAGTATACCTATTTACTAATTTAGTTTACTTAGACCACAATTGAGAATTAGCATTCCTAAGGTCATCCATAGTTACCTCATCGCCTTCGTTGTCGCTATCATCGGAAGAGGAATCTTTATCTTGCTCCTCTCTAGCCATGAAGCACATGTGTGCTTGCTCCACTTGCTTATCATCTGACTCTCCGCTAGAGGAATCATCGGAGTCGGTGAATGTCCCGACAAGCCCCTTTTTGTACCCTTTCTTGTACTTCTTGGACTTGTCGAACTTCGGCGCCTTCCACTTTTCCTTTTGCTTGTTTAGAGGACACTCCGCTTTCATATGTCCTGGCTTGTTGCATTTAAAGCACAAAGGAGAGGAGGCGTTCGAAGAATTAAACTTCGATTTGTTTTTGAAGTTACCTTTCCGGAAGAACCGATTGAACTTCTTGGCCATGAGAGCCATGGACTCCAAGTCCAACTTGTCTTCCGAGTTTTCATCATCGGTCGATGTGGAAGTAGATGGAGCGGCCTTTAAAGCAATAGCCTTCTTCTTTGGCTCGTCTTGCTGTAGGTAGGACTTCATCTTTTCCTGCAACTTCAACTTGCTATCCTTGCGTACCTCATAAGACATCAAGGTACCCATTAGTTGAACAACGGTATAAGTTTTCCTGTCATTACCTTCCTCGATGGCGAATGTACGTTTCTCCCAACTAGAAGGAAGTCCATCGATAATCTTCGAGACTTTCTCCTTTTGGGTGTAGGTTTTACCGAGAGCCTCCAACTCGTTTGTGATGTCGACGAAGCGAGCATAATACTCATTCATCTTCTCACCCTGTAGCATATGAAATAACTCGTAATCTTTATTAACTACAACGAGTTTAGAGTCTCTTACCCTTCTTGTTCCTTCATGCAAGATGAGAAGGGAGTTCCATATTTGATATGCACTCTTACATGTGCATATCTTATTGAAATCCTCGGGCTCCAAAGCACATTGCAAGGCGTTCATTGCCTTGGCATTGCTTACCTCCGTGGCGATCTCATCGGGAGTCCATTTCTCGAAATCTTCTTCGGCTGGCTCGACATACTCCTTCATCGTGGCCTTCCACAATGAAGCACTCTAGAGGAAAGTTTCCATTCGGCATTTCCAGTACCCGTAGCTGGTACCATTGAAGAAGGGAGGCCTCGTTGAGGAGTGTCCTTCCATCACCGAAGACGCTTCTTCACGATTCTTGAAGGTGCTATAGTCGGATGGTGGACGAACGGTCTTGTTGTCGTTGGCAGACATAGCTATAGACTTGGCTCTGATACCAAATGTAATGCCCTGCTAAGCTACTGCACAAGTACTAGAGGGGGGGTGAATAGTACTTTAAAATAATTAAGAGGCTAATTCCTAATTACCTTGCAAACTCTACCAATTAATGCAAAAATGCGGAATAGTAAATAACCGACAACAAATAAACAATCGCAAACAAACGATATTACTGGGTTCGGATCCACCCAAGTCTCCCCGACTTGTTCCCAGTGATCCTACGTCCCAACTACCCGGATCACTTCCGGATACTTGAGTTAGAAACCCTAACTCAAGATTTCCACTATGAAATACTTGTGAAAAACCTTCACAAGTCAAATCATACACAAATGAAACTTGTGACTCCCACAACCCGGGATCACAAACACACTCTCACAACCGAGAGTGAATCACTTACAATAACAAAGTAAATTGAAATGAAAGTTCTTACCACAAAATACCTATGCCTTGAGTAAACTTACGATTTAGGGCAAAGATGATTTTGGGGAAGATGAAGAGGCACCAAAACCTAGCTCCAAGATGAAGATCAGCGATGGAGAGCTATGAGGTTGATGGTGACCTAGGATCAAGCACATGGCTTGGAAGGCTCACAATCAATGAATCTCTCTTTTGAAATAAGAGTGAGAAGAGATTCAAGATTGGAATGAAAGAGCTTTGAATGGGATTGAATGCTTTCTCTTTGATCTCTAAACTTATCTTAATATCAGCCTTGAGTGCAAGGAATGCAGCTCAACAAGTATATATAGGTTAGAGGAAAGAGAGAGAGAAAAACGTTTCAATTAAAGCTCCAACGGCTCTATTCTGAACCAAACTAGTCGGTCAAAGAACAACCACCGACCGACTAGTTCATCAACTAGTCGGTCGGTCAATCAACATGAACCGACTAAGTGGTGAACAGGGAATAGGTCGAAGTTCAGACTAACAGAACTAGTCGGTCAAAGAACACTTGCCAACTGACTAGTTTCACAACTAGTCGGTCGGTGAGTCAACTTAGACCGACTAAGAGATAAAACAAATAGTCTGAGTACAAATAGAATTAGTCGGTCCAAGAACAAAAGTTGACAGACTAGTTCATCAACTAGTCAGTCGCCAAATATACATGGACCGACTAACGACAAACAGTAACTAGGCATGTACAGTAGAAGCTCAACTAGTCGGTCTAAGAAGGATCACTGACCGACTAGTTCACAAACTAGTCAGTCGGTGAGTCAACGTAGACCGACTAACTGTAAACAGTAAAGAGCTATGATTTAAGAAGGCAAACTAGTCAGTCCAAGAAGCTTTGCTGACCGACTAGATCACTATCTAGTCGGTTGGTTCTTCTTCTTGAACCAACTAACATGCACAAGAAGTCGCGAAACGAAGCGCGATGCTTCGAAAAAGTTAGTATGGACTTCTTACAAGTTCCTAGCTCTAAGATAGGAGCGTTATGAAGATTAAAACGTAAGACCTACTCAAGGCTTAACATTCTACGGAACGAAGCTAAAAGACTATAAATAAAACTTGACGAATCGTCTTCGAAAGCTTCGATCTGAATCTTCATGACTTCTAAAATGGTCCAAAAGCTTCAACGAAGCTTTCGGCATACGATCGCGTGCTTTGAGAAGTCTCGAGACGTCGCTTTGGATGTTCATATGAATTTGGCGACGATCTCCATAACTGCGCTCACAAATTGTTAGTTCACAATATATTTATGTTTGTTCATCATCCAAAACCAAATCCGGGGAGTTCAATATCCAACAGATGTTCCACATGATGTTCCACATGTTGCTAGTCGAACCAAGACAATTGGTTGACTTTCTTATTGAAAACCAGAAAGTAGGATAAAAGACAAGTCCAACACAAAGGTTGTTACTTCCATGCTTTGAGAACGTGGTAGTGTGGTATAGCACATAATTTACCCAAGTTGATGGTTATGTGCTACAACCACCAAAGTAGAAAGTTGGTAAAGCAATCTTTGGTAGATTACTTTCCTATTAGTTCTCTAGTTCAGTACAAGTTAATAGCCGTTCGAAGGCTATAAATGGTGTTCTACAAGTTCATACGAGTACATTTAACTCGTTTTCTAAGTTTAGAATCTATCGTGACTTACCAAATTCAATGTTGTCGTAGTAAGCTGGAAAGAGGATCTAGGGATTTCACCGAGGCTGGTGCACAAGAATCTGCAACACAAAAATAACTGGTTAGAAACACGACATTTCTATAAATATTTAGATCACTTTGATTTCAAAACAGGTTGAAACGGTGTCGAAAATCGTTCAAAATTTTTATATAAGCTGAAAATAAATATTATAATTTTACTGCAAAAGAAAAATATTTTCCGAAGCTCCTGTCATTTTTTAGAGCCGTCATATAACTTAAGAGTTTTGGTGTATATTGTGGTGATTATGTATTTTCCAATACCCTTCTTGCAAAGATATGTGATATGTGGAGAAATTAATTTTCATGAACTATGACATGACTCGTGGGATTTCCATAGTCTTAATTGCTTAGATTTTGTTTCGCTTATTTTGCTAAGGGTCTAGCAAAAAGCTAGTTGGGGGTGTGAAAATTGTATGTTTTCACCTCTTAACTAGAGTTATTCTGTGCATGATTTATAGATATTTGAGCTCTGATATGTTCATTTTGTGTAAACCATTTTATTTGTGAGCCAAACAATAATATATACATGAAATAACACTCCTGTAGCTCAATCACACTTTAAATTTTATTCTGGATTTTTTTTGGAATTTTTCAGGACTTTACAGAGGCTTAAGTGCTCAAGGGGGAGCTAGATTCATAATGGCCACACAGTCGTGTGAGATATTCCACCCAACAGTGTTGCAATTTCAACCCATAGAGGCACTGACACAGTCGCTCCACACAATCGTGTGGATCCGGAGCAAAAAGTGCAAAAACTAAACAAAAATCTGTTTGGGCCACTCTAACATGGTCTGGGCACATGACTGTGTGGAAATTCCACACGGTCGTGCCGTTCTTTCACACGGCCATGCCTAGCACCAAACAGAGCACTGATTCTGAGCTACATTGACATGTTTGGGGTATACGACCATGTGCCCTGTGCCCAGCCAAAGGCCAAATCAATGGGATTGTCACCAGGATGTGACATGACCTTGTCATGGTTGTGTCACATGGTGACACGGTCGTGTCACCTCACCTATTTCTGGGTGCTTTTGGTTCGGGTCAGCTGCATTTTCACCTATGTTTTGACCAGTTAAGCTGATGGATCTCATCCCTTGATCTGGAAAACGAATGGTGAAGCTGAACCAGCCTATGTGGGCTACCCTAACTTAAGGAGGGAAAGTGTTGAGTATTGTTGTTTCATACCAATCTTATTTTGATGATGATCACAACATTATGTTGTTGCTAATGACTTTCTTGTTTTAGTCTCATAGTTTCATTTCAAGAATATCTTTCTTGGAGACTAAACACTTGGTGCAAGGATGGACATCAAGTGGAGAATGGCCAAAGCTTGGACTCAAGGGGTGCTAAAACTTGGAGATGATGGATAGCATCAAGGCATCAAGATTGATGACATAGACTCTAAGGAAAGCAATATAATCCATGTAATATTTCCTTTATTGCTTTCTCTCTCATTTGAGTCTAGGTTAATGTAATGCCTTGTTAGATGGTCTACTCATTCATGCATATGCATTTAGCCATCTTAGTGAGCCTTAGGATTATCCAACCTAATAGGTTCATATTGATCAAAGACTCATTTGGAGTCTCTGGCTTTCCATCAGTCGCCTGCTGAAGGATTTACAGTCGACTGGGTGATTTCCACTCGCCTGTCGATCCTTCTACAGTCGACTGATATGCACTGCTCAAGTCAACATTTCTATTGACTCTACTTGAGCTTTTCGCATCAGTCGACTGATGCTCAGTTTACAGTTGCCTGTATATTTACAGTCGCCTGTGGATTGGTCAACAGTCGTCTGAGTAGCGTAAGTGCATATACTGCTTCTCTCTGTTTTTCTCCATCTCCTGCAGCAGACGACTGATGAAGGGTTTACCGTCGACTGTCTATTTTATAGTCGACTGTCTACTTGTCATCAGTTGCCTGTATGATTATCTGGAGAAAGAGTGTATCTCTCTGTTTATTCCATCCCCTGCAGCAGTCGACTGCTGAAGGTTTTTAGGCGCATGTCCTGTTAACAGTCGACTGTATCGACTTCATCATTCGACTGTCCTGGCTCAGATTATAACCGTTGGATATTTTCTAGCCGTTGAACAGTCGACTGTCATTTGTTCATCAGTCGACTGTCCACGATGTTTCTGCCCAGAAACTAGTCGTTGCAGCCTTGTGCTTTTTGCTGTTTCCTTAGGTTTTGAGGGTTGATATAGGGTTCCTATTTATATGGGTGTGCTGAGCTCTTTAGAACTTCTTAATGCTATTGAAAATCATAAGAGATCAATAAGCCACTCTCAAAATCTTACATTTCCCTCCCTCTTTGAGCTCTCATTCCTCTTCATGTATTGAAGTCCAGCTCAAGGAAAATCATCCAAGTGCTTTCAAGCCAATCTCAACACTTGGAGATCCTCTTCCATGCCTTGTATTCATCTATGAGTAAGCATCTCAAGGCATAGGTAAGAGTATTTATTTTACTTGGTGTTTCTTGTAACACTAATTCTTTTTGTGGGAATTAGTCTTTCTCTTTTTGTGGGAGTTTATCTCTTTGTGGGATTAGGATATTCTCTTAGTGGGAATAACTCTCTTTGTGGCAGTAACTCTCTTAGTGGGAGTTTGGTGTCCTAGTGTAGGGCTATCCCTAATTCTCTGAGTGGGAGTTAGTAATTCTCTTAGTGGGAGTTTGACCCTTGTGGAGGGTTGGTTGGGTCCTTGTGTAGGGCAAAATCCTCTTGGTGAGGTATCTCTTTATGCGATTTGTATTCAGTTCTCTTTGTGGGAATATAGTGAATATTAGTGTGGCTGGATGTATCCAAGTTTTGGGGAACCAGGGTAAAATCTTGTGTTTGCGTTTGGATTGATTGTGTCAATTATTTCCTCTTGCATTTATTATTCTGCATTTGTAAGTTTAATTTTAATTGGAAAATTTTATTGCCATTACACTATTCACCCCCTAGTATGTGTTGTTAGTATTGCAAGGGTAATGCGATCCTTACAATTGGTATCAGAGCGAGGTTATATCATACTGCAACGATGTCATTCAACGCTACATCCGCGTCTCATGAAGAAGGTCATTCAACCGTTCGACCCCTGCTCTTCAACGGAACCAACTATCATAGTTGGAAGATCAGGATGATGGTCTACATGAAGGGTCAAGACCTTTGGGACATCACGGAGTTGCCTTTTGAGGAGCCTACTTCACCCGCGGCCTTTAGAACTAAGGCGGAGGAGGACTCGATCAAATTCAACGCAAGGGCTATGTATGCATTCCATTGCGCCCTCACTCCGAATGAGTTCATCCGCATCTCCAAGTGCAAATCAGCCAATGGAATTTGGCATACATTGGAGATTTCTCATGAAGTGGTACTTCAACATGAAGAAGAGGTTCAACCAACCAAGCCCGAGAAGAAAAAGGGGGTTGCACTCCATGTCGAGAAGAGTCATTCGATTGGAGAAAGAACTTTCAACGGGAAGCTTCTAGTGAAGAAGAAGAAGAAGAAGATGTTAGCAACGATGACTACATCGAGCTTGCTAGGCAATTCAAGGATTTCAAGGCATTCCTCAAGGACAAGTAAGTAAATCTTCGTCAAAGCTTGCCTCCCAGTCTAATAATTTTATTTGTTTCAATTGTAGAGGAAAATGTCATCTTGCTACCGTATGTCCTTATAAACCCACCAAAGATACCTATAATGGCAAAGGAAAGAAGTATTAGAAAGTCAAGTCCGAGTTCAAGAACCAAAAGAAGGGACTTATCGGCACATTTGATGATTCCGACGTGGACACATCAAGTGATGAAGAAGAGGATGACAAGGAGCAAGCTCATATGTGTTTCGCGACTGTTGATGATTCTTCATCAATCTCCTCTAGCTCAAGCAATGAAGAGATAGAGGCGTGGCTCAACCCCAAAGGAAAAATGTGCTTAATGGCTAATGGGGATGAGTCTTCGTCAAGCTTAAGCGAGGAGGAAAGCGATGAGGAAGTCAAGGAGGAAAGCGATGAGGAAGTCAAGAAGGAGAGAGATGAGGAGGTTGAGGAGGAAAAACTATCCTACGAGGAGCTCGAATACCGCTTCAATGTGGCCTCAAACTTGGCAAGTAAGTGCATCGTCTCATATGGTAAATTGAAAGCTAAATTTAAGAATGCTATGAGTAGGGTGCATGCTTTTGAATCAACTAGTGTAAATAATCATGATGCTTTGCATGCTTATGACATTAGTAAGAGAGACACACTTCTCTCTTAAGTTAAGGAATTGAGCTTAAACAATGATAATCTTGTCGCTCAAAACCTTAACTTAGAAACTCGCATTCAACAACTTACATTGAACTGTGAAGAGGAATCTCGTAAGCTCAAAAGCTTTGTGTATTCTAGGGATTCACTCCACGATTTGCTTGAAAAACAACATCCGGCAAATCATAGAGGATGTTTGGGTTACATTCAAAATGTGGCACCCAAACCCTGTAATGCCCTACCAGCTACTGCACAAGTACTAGAGGGGGGGTGAATAGTACTTTAAAATAATAAGGAGTATAATTCCAAATTAAATTGCAGACAACTACCAAATCAATTTGCGGAAGCTTAAATTGAATGACAACACAAAATTAACAATGCAAACAAATGATGTTAATGGGTTCGGATCCACCCAAGTCTCCCCGACTTGTTCCCGGTGATCCTACGTCCCAACCACCCGGATCCCCTCCGGATACTTAGGTTAGAAACCCTAACCTAAGATTTCCACTATGAATATCTTGTGAAAAACCTTCACAAGATCAAATCATACATGCAATGGCAAAGTGAATCCCACAACCCGAGATCACAATCTTCTCTCACAACCGAGAGAATCACAAAGCAATATTAAAGAGTTTAATATGAAATAAACAATCTTACCACAAAATCCTATACCTTGAGTTTTTCTTACCCAAATGGTGAAATGAAGGATTTGAGGAAGATGAAGTCACCAAGACCTAGCACCAAGGAAATGACCAGCAATCGGTGCCTAGGGATGATTTGGAGACTTGGATCAAGCAATAGCTTGAAGAGCTCACCAAGAACAACCTTCTCTCTAGATGGATTCAAGATCTAGAAATGAGAGAGAATGGGTTTCTTGTGAGGAAGAGAGCTTTAGATTAGAGTGAGAATGGCTATCTCTTTAGAACTCAATGAATCTCTTAATGGCAGCTCTAACCTAGATAGAAATGACCTAGGTTCGTATTTATAGGGTCCCATAAAAACAAGTTAGGTCATTCACCAACGGATAGAAATCTGTGAGAGTTAGTCGGTCAAAGAACAATCACTGACCGACTAGTTCATCAACTAGTCGGTCAGTCAAACAACGTGGACCGACTAAGAGTAGATCTGAGAAGAGATAGAATTTCAGACCTAGAAATCTAGTCGGTCCAAGAAGACTGTCTGACCGACTAGTTTCACAACTAGTCGGTCAGCCAATGAACGTAGACCGACTAAGAGCAAAAAGAATTAGTCTGAGTACAAAGTGACTTAGTCGGTCCAAGAACAAAAGTTGACCGACTAAATTGTCAACTAGTCGGTCACCAAACGTTCTTAGACCGACTAACGATAAACAGTAGCTTAGGAGAATTTTAGCATGAACAGTAAGTCACAATTAGTCGGTCAAAGAAGCATCACAGACCGACTAGTTCACAAACTAGTCGGTCTGTGAGTCAACGTAGACCGACTAACTGTAAACAGTAAAGTCCAAGAAATTAAGGAATCAAACTAGTCGGTCCAAGAACAGTTGCCGACCGACTAGATCACCATCTAGTCGGTCAGTACTTGTTCTTGTACCAACTAACATGCACAAACAAGTCCGAATCGAAGCGCGACGCTTCGAGGAAGTTAGAATGAACTTGTGCAAGGATCCTAGAGCTACGAAATGAGCGTAATGAAGATAGAAACGTAAGATATACTCAAGGCTTAACATTCTATATATCGAAGCTAAAAGACTATAAATAAAACCTTAATAAACGGTCTTCGAGAGCTTCGATTGAATCTTCATAACTTCCAAAATGGCGCAGCTTCAGAGCTTTAGGCATGAATACGAGCTTTGGGAAGTGTTGAGATGTCGCTTTGAATGTTCTCATGAAATTGGCGACGATCTCCAATACTGCGCTCACAAATTGTTAGTTCATGGATTATTTATGTTTTCTCATCATCAAAACCAAATCCGGGGAGTCCAATATTCAACATTCTTCCCCTTTTTGGTGATGACAAACCAACATAAATAATAATCAAAAATAATGATTCAAATGTAAAATACTTACTCCCCCTGCATTGATGACACGTTAATTCCAAAATGAATATATATGAATTGCATCAATCAGATGAGTAAGATAAATAAAGAGAATCGATTTTTGAAATATCGGATTTTGAAAATCCTTATATATATCTTAACTCCCCCTGAATCTAACATATCAAACTAGATTCTTGGAAATTGAGTTAAATTTTCATTTGCGCTATTTATTATCATTATCTCTCCCCCTTTGGCATTATCCCAAAAATGGGGGGCATACAACGACAACTACTAGGAAATGGAAAATCCAACATCGGGAGTCGTAGACAATGACGATGGACTAAATTGACACCAAGGGAAAAAAATGTGGAAATCAAATCAAGGGGTGCCAAAATGTCCATTATCACAAAAAGATCAAAAATCATCAAAAATACCAAATAATTATTCATTTCTTGAATAATGAAACATACTCTTCAATATGCAATATTCTTGGTTAAATTTTGTGCATGGAAAACAATTCTATATAATTATAGAAATATAATCTATTGAACCAAGTTTTTAATCGTCGAGCGACGAAATCACATTTCAAATGCATTCAACGAATATTAAAATGTGCACGACGAATAAAAGATAAAGAGAACGACGATGTATATATATATAGAAGCAGCATGCGTACATCCAAAAAAAATATCCAATATAAGAAGTACATCACATCAAGTGCTACATATCATCAAAAAGAAATACATCATACATCATCGACATCATCAAAGTATATGAAAATACATCAAAACATCATCAGATCATAATATCCAACTCCGACATCCAGAAAGCGCAAAAATACATCAAAACATCTCGCAAACCCCATCCTAACCCAAAATACTCTCACTAAGATATATCATCCAAAGCGTAGTGGAGAGTCCTCGAAACAAGCGATCACGAGGAGGTGGCAGGATCTGCAGTCTCCGTGGGTCCAGTCGACGGAGTGGAATCAGGCTCTGCAGGGAGTAGAGGTGTCTCAACAGATGGAATCGTCGGGGCAGGAGTGGAAGCAACAGCAACAGGCTCAACATCAGCAGGCACATCAGGAGTGTCAGCAGGAGAGGCAGCAGGCTCAGAAGTCTGAACTACTGTAGCAGAGGTCTCTGGAGCACCGGTAGAGGTGCCAACACCAGGAGCAGAAGATGTAGCAGCAGCAGCAGTGGCCTCATCGCCACGGGCAAAAGAAGTGACAAGCTCGTCAAGCTCCTCATCGTCCATCTCATCGTCCTCAGACACGGACGGAGGAAGATCAATGCCCATCTGACGAGCCATACGGCAAACTACCTCCTCGGTACGAGCCAAGCGAGACTCGTGCCGACGAAGTATCCGTACGACATCATCCAAAGTAGCAGGACGAGAGGGGGCACCATCAGCAGAGGGAGTCGCCTGAGAAGCAGATGTGGTAGACCTCTGTACGTGACGAAGCGCCGCTAGAGATTTCTTCACGGCCGTCGCGTTCAGAGGAGTACCCAAGGGACGCTCATCGTCAGGAGGGAGAGGGACTCGGAAATGACGAAACAAAAGAGTCAACAGACAAGGGTATGGAATATGCGCAGACTTATTGGTCTTGCGTATACACTCGAAAGAGTCCATCTTATCGAGTATCACGCGAGCCCAATTAATCTCGCATCCCAAGAAAAGAGCGTAGATCAATTTCAAGAACGGCTGGGATGGAAGAGAAGAGGATCCATACTTTGGTAGAAGACATGACTTCAAGATCAGGTTAAGGACCCACGCATTCGGTTTGAAAGATTTCGATGGAACACCAATGAATGCGGAGGGGATAACCTGGAAGATATCTGCAAGAATAGACTGATCCAAGGAGGAAATATCATCGACGGAAATGTCCGAAGGGAGGAGACCACACGACGAACAACCAAGAATCTCCCCCAAGATTTCTGCCGTGAGAACTATAGGAGTTCCCAAGACAGTAGTCTCAATGGAGTGGCTGGCATCGTACTGGCCTCGAACGCGATTGGCATAGAACAATTTCACGAGGCGAGGATACGGTTTGGGATTGGCCTTGGGGTCGTAACGGAGATAATCAAGAAGACCACTATAGGACAGGAGATCGGCTAAACCAAGGAAATCAGAAAACTGGACGTAGTGCTCCAATAACATCGGGCAGTGTTCAATACGGTTGTAGGCCGCGAGACACATAGGGTCATCGCGACACAACGATATGTCAACACCCCCCGCTGGCATTGGGCCCTTTCCCTTTGGCTGGCGAGTCCTAGGACGGAGTGGAGGAGTGGGTTCCCTAGTGATAGGCTCATCCTCAGGCACAAATTCAGTGTCGGAATCGGGAGGAGTAGCCGGTGAGTGGAGTATGGGCTTTTTGGTCTTAGATTTGCGGGGATTGACGGTCGCCGTCCTCTGCTTCTTCAGAGGAGGCGAAGACGGGGAAGCTTGGGTAGACTTGGCACGACGTTTAGGCTTAGGGGGATTCCTAGGGTCGAAAGGCCCTACGGGCATAGGAGAAGCCCCAGAAGAGGCGATGGGAATCCTCGTCTTAGCCATGATCATGGCACGACGAGTACAAGCAACTGATAACGAAGGTCAAATATCCTAGCACAAACCCTAGAAGCTAACACAAACCCTAGAATTCAGAAATTCGAAAATAAGCCCTAGAATACCTAAAAGCTGAAAGCCAAACCCTAGAATAGGAAATGAGTCCTAGGAGGAGGAGGGTTTTACCTAGGAGGAGGAGTCGACGGCGGCAGACGGTTTGGATGGCCGGAATCTGGCTGGAGACGACGGGGTTCGAGAGGGGTTTAGGGGGGTTTTCGAGTTTGAGCTGAGAGGAGACCGACTAAAAAGTGATTTAATTGAATCGAAATGAGATATAAGTCGGTCGGGAAACGAAAAGACTCAACTGCCCTAACACACTTAGTCGGTCACAGTTCAAGCACTGACCGACTAGATTACCATCTAGTCGGTCGGTCAATGAGCTTGAACCGACTAAGTCGAAACAGAGGCAAACAGTAAATTTTAGGGCAAGATTTAGTCGGTCGCAGTATACTTACTGACCGACTAGTTTTCAATCTAGTCGGTCGGAAAGTGTACTATGACCGACTAACGAAAGAAAATGATAGGAGATGGATGAGAGCTTGATCTAGTCGGTCTGAGTTCACTTGCTGACCGACTAGATGAGCATCTAGTCGGTTGACAAATGAACTTGGACCGACTAGAAGAGTTCAAAATTTGATAATTGATTTTTCTTCACAAACCACTTGGATGAAACAACTTAAAACTCTCATTAGTCATCTAAATTACCCCATAAAACGTCGAAATCTTAAATGCGACTTTCAAATACGAATTCGATCATAAATTCAAATATATCACATAAAATTCCCAAAAATTCAATTAATCTAGCATGAACAAAATATCGCGAAATCGAATAGCATGCAAGATAATTGAATGAAATATGAATCCTATATCTCGGATTCACCCATAATCCCCAATTCTCGACGCAACCGCACAAAGGAGTCCTCCTTTAGGGGTTTCGTGAAAATATCGGCGATTTGCTTTTGGGTTTCAACGTACACTAAAATGATGTCCTTTTTAGCTACATGATCATCTAAAAAATGGTGTCGGACATCTATGTGTTTTGATCGGGAATGGTGCACCGGATTCTTTGAAAGACAGATAGCACTTTGGTTATCCACCATGATAGGGCTAGTATCACAGTGAATACCAAAATCCTTCAAAGTGTGTCTCATCCAAAGAACCTGGGCACAAGCGGCACCGGCGGCAATATATTCCGCCTCGGTGGTTGAAAGTGATATGGAATTTTGCTTCTTGGAAAACCAAGAGACAAGAGAATTTCCTAGAAAATGGCAAGTGCCACTAGTACTTTTCCTGTCGGATTTGCATCCCGCATAATCGGCATCACTGCATGAGACTAACTCATACGTGCTAGATTTCGAATAAAGTAATCCAAAATCTAAAGTGTAACTTAGATAACGGAAAATACGCTTTACCGCTACTAAGTGAGACTCCTTAGGTTGAGACTGATAACGAGCACATATGCATACGGCAAACATAATATCGGGCCTACTTGCGGTAAGATAAAGTAAACTACCTATCATACCTCGATATAGACGAATGTCTACATCCTTACCGCCCGTATCCTTGTCAAGATGCGTAGTCGTGCTCATTGGAGTCTTTTTCCCGGAAGCACTTTCCATTCCAAATCGCTTAAGCAACTCCACCGTATACTTCGTTTGGTGGATGAAGATTGCATCGTTCAATTGGCGAATTTGGAGACCTAAGAAATATTTGAGTTCGCCCATATGGCTCATCTCAAATTGTTCCTTCATAACATTAGAAAACTCTTCGCAAAGAGTGAAGTTAGTAGCACCGAAAATGATATCATCAACATAAATTTGAACTAATAAAATATCATTATTCGCATGCTTAACGAAAAGTGTAGAATCGGCTTCGCCCATTTTAAAATTCAAATCCAAAAGAAAATTCTTTAGGCGATCATACCAAGCTCGAGGAGCTTGTCTCAAACCATAAAGAGCTTTCTTTAGTTTAAAAACATGATTTGGAAATTTTTCGTTTATGAAGCCCGGAGGTTGAGAAACGTAAACTTCCTCAACGACATCTCCGTTTAAAAATGCACTTTTAACATCCATTTGAAATAACTTAAAATTTTTATGGCATGCATAAGACAATAAGAGTCTAATCGATTCTAATCTAGCTACCGGAGCGAAGGATTCTTCGAAATCGATACCTTCCTCTTGGCGATAGCCTTGAGCTACTAACCGAGCTTTGTTCCGGACGACGACTTGATTTTCGTCGGTTTTGTTCTTGAAGATCCACTTTGTCCCTATGACGGTGTGGTTCTTCGATGGCAAAGGAACAAGCTCCCATACCTCATTCCTCTCGAATTGAATGAGTTCCTCCTCCATGGCAAGGATCCAAGCACTATCTTCGCACGCTTCAACGATATTCTTTGGCTCTATCGATGAGGCAAAGGCACAATTGGCGAAGTGGTGGACTTGAGATCTCGTCTTGACACTATCATTAATATTGCCAATAACTTGCTCATGGGGATGGTCGCGAACGGTATGAAGCCGCTTGGGAATACCTTGGTCACTAGGCACATTCTCAACAACTTCATTAGTCGGGTTAGTCTCAATAGAATCAATTGAATCAATAGACTTAGAATTTTCAAATGAATCACATAAAACATCCATAGAATCATTATCATTTGAAATTCTAGAAGTAGTAAAATTCTCATTAAAAGAGACATGAAGTGATTCCTCGATCGTAGAGGATCTTTTGTTGTATATCCGGTAGGTTTTGCTACGTGAGGAATACCCAACAAATATCCCCTCATCCGATCTCGGATCAAACTTGTCCAAATTATCATATGTGTTTTTAATGAAACATTTTGCGCCGAAAACACGAAAATGTTTAACTTGAGGCAATCTACCAAACAACAATTCATAGCAAGTTTGTTTGGTGCCGGGCCTCAAAAGTATTCTATTAAACACATAGCAAGCGGTGTGTACCGCTTCCGCCCAAAATTGATAACCAAGTTGACTATCTTCGAGCATAGTGCGAGCACACTCCACAAGCGTTCTATTCTTCCTCTCAACAACACCATTTTGAGGAGGTGCGCGAGGGAAAGAAAACGTGTGAGTAATTCCAAGATCATCACAAAAATTTGAGAAAGACTCATTCTCAAATTCACCCCCATGATCACTACGAATAGTGACAATGGTGGTTCCGATGAGATTTTGTACTTTCTTCACAAATATTGTGAAGTTTTCAAAAGCTTTATTTTTATTACATAAGAAAAATACCCAAGTAAATCTTGAATAATCATCAACGATGACTAGTCCATATCTTGCATTTCCTAAGGAAGCAACTCTAGTTGGCCCAAATAAATCTAGATGTAATAGCTCTAGTGGCCGTTTCGTAGAAATGCTTTTCTTAGGTTTAAATGAAGATTTAGGAAGCTTGCCACGTTGACAAGAATCACAAAAACTTTTCTTTTCGAAAACGAGCTTCGGAAAACCTTTAATGGAATTTAATTTCGAAAGTTTATAAAGTGTTCCAAAGTTCACATGTCCAAAGCGTCGATGCCATAAGTGTTGTTCACTTGTGTTGGCAACGAGACATTGTTCATATGACTTAGGAAGATCCAAAATATAAATATCTTTATGGCGTGTGCCGGAAAATAATAATTTATTATTATCATTTGAAATATGACACAATCCTTTCGCAAAGCTAACTTTGTAACCTTTGTCACAAAGTTGGCTTATTGAAATAAGATTATGATTTAAACCATCAACTAGATAAACATCACTAATTAAGGGTTTAGAAGGGTTACCCACTTTACCAACACCTATGATGGTTCCGCTCTCGTTGCCTCCAAATACGACGCGGTTTCCATTCACAATGGGAACCACTCTGGAGAGCAATCGAGCGTCACCCGTCATGTGTTTTGAACACCCGCTATCGAGTATCCAATTCCCTTTGGAGCTAAATTTAAATTTGTTGCTCCTTTTCTTTTTCTTTTCCTTGAGTACCTAAAGATAGAAACTTTCATATCATGGTACCCAAGGTCATTGGGTCCTCAAAGGTTAGACCTTTGGAAGCCAAGTCCAATTGGACTTTGACTTCCCCACATAATTCCTACTATGCACAACATTCGAAAAATAAGCATTCATATACATTTGTTTTTCGTCCATGCTTGTGTCCTTTGGGCTCCAAATAGTGAAAATTTTGGGAGCCATCATCCTATTGGGTGCATGCATGCGACGTTGATTTCTACGTGATGCATGTTGTGGATAGGCATACTGAACATGATGGAATGGTGCATGACGAGAATTATTCATACGATGAGGTGGGTGAACATATGCATGTGTGGAAACACATGCGTGAGGGTGTCTCACATGGTGTGCACGTGCCCGTGAACGTGTAGCATAGAAATCATCATATGTGTGAGATGGTGGAGTAGGACGTGTGTTCCTACGTGGCATGGTATTTGTGTACATATAAGCATGCCCCTTCTTTGGAGGTCCACCCAAAGTGGGTTTCTTTCCAAAAGAGGGTGTGGACGAGGTGGAAGCACCATTGGTAGTTGAACTACCAATAGAGTGTTTGCTCCCACTCGTTGAGGCTTCGGAAGTTGGCCTTACAAAAGTAGTGACCGACTTGGATGAATTTCCCATCATATACCCCAAGCCAATGTGGTGTTTGGCCGGAAGTAAGTCTTTTAGGATATTATCCAAGTGGCCCTTACCCTTGTTGAATTTGTTGATTCGGCCCAATGTGTCCTCATATTTCTCTTTGAGAGAATGCAAAGAAATATCCAAAGTGGATATTTGCGATGTGAGCACATAAACACGAGATTTAAGATTCTCGTTCTCAATACTCAAAGTCGAGTTTTGAGAAGTTAAATCCGCTATCTTATGTTCTTCCGCATCCTCAATGCTAACATGTTCAAGTTTAGATTTGAGATTAACAATCTCATTTCTTAACTCTTCAACAACGGTGTCGTTGTTGGTGATGATAGTCTTAGGCGATGTTTGAATGCTAGCTAGGTCATCTTTTACTTTAGTATATCTATTTACTAATTTAGTGTATTTTGACCAAAGTTGAGAGTTAGCATTCCTAAGATCGTCCATGGTTACCTCATCGCTTTCGACATCACTATCATCGGAAGAGGAGGATCCTTGATCGTGCTCCTCTCTTGCCATGAAGCACATGTGCGCTTGATCCACGTTCTCATCGTCCGACTCTCCGCTTGAGGAATCCTCGGAGTCGGTGAATGTTGTTCCGACAAGTCCCTTTTTGTACCCCTTTTTGTACTTCTTTGACTTGTCGAACTTCGGCGCCTTCCACTTCTCCTTTTGCTTGTTTTGAGGACAATCCGCTTTGATGTGTCCTGGCTTATTGCATTTAAAGCACAAAGGTGGAGAGGCGTTAGTAGAAGTAAACTTAGATTTTTGTTTGAAGTTACCCTTTCGGAAGAAGCGATTGAACTTCTTTGCCATGAGTGCAATGGATTCCATGTCCATTTCTTCTTCCGAGTCCTCATCATCGGTAGAGGTGGATGAAGCCGCCTTGAATGCAATCGCCTTTTTCTTAGGCACATCTAGGTTCAAATAGGACTTCATCTTTTCTTGTAACTTCACCTTGCTATCTTTGCGTACCTCGTATGACATCAAAGTACCCATTAGTTGAACTACGGTATATTTGTTCATGTCATTACCTTCCTCGATGGCGAAGGTACGTTTTTCCCAAGAAGAGGGAAGTCCTTCAATAAGCTTTGAGCACTTCTCCTTTTGAGTGTAGGACTTGCCGAGGGCCTCTAACTCGTTTATTATGTCAACAAAACGAGCGTAATATTCTTTCATCTTCTCGCCCTATTGCATATGAAACATTTCGTAATCTTTGTTTACGACTACGAGTTTAGAGTCTCTTACCCTACTCGTCCCTTCATGAAGAATGAGGAGGGAGTTCCAAATTTTATATGCACTCTTACATGTGCATATCTTATTGAAATCCTCGGGCTCCAATGCGCATTGCAAGGCGTTCATTGCCTTGGCATTGCTTACCTCCGCGGCGACCTCCGCGGTAGTCCATTTCTCAAAGTCTTCTTCTTTGGGTTCGATGTATTCCTTCATTGTAGTCCTCCATAAGGATGCACTCCGGAGGAAGGTTTCCATCCGGCATTTCCAATACCCATAGTTGGTACCGTTGAAGAATGGAGGCCTCGTAGAGGAATGTCCTTCCATCACCGAAGATGCTCCTTCACGGTTCCTGAAGGTGTCATAGTTGGAAGGTGGAGGCACGGTCTTGTTGTCGTTGGCAGACATAGCTGAGTATCTGGCTCTGATACCAAATGTAATGCCCTACCAGCTACTGCACAAGTACTAGAGGGGGGATGAATAGTACTTTAAAATAATAAGGAGTATAATTCCAAATTAAATTGCAGACAACTACCAAATCAATTTGCGGAAGCTTAAATTGAATGACAACACAAAATTAACAATGCAAACAAATGATGTTAATGGGTTCGGATCCACCCAAGTCTCCCCGACTTGTTCCCGGTGATCCTACGTCCCAACCACCCGGATCCCCTCCGGATACTTAGGTTAGAAACCCTAACCTAAGATTTCCACTATGAATATCTTGTGAAAAACCTTCACAAGATCAAATCATACATGCAATGGCAAAGTGAATCCCACAACCCGGGATCATAATCTTCTCTCACAACCGAGAGAATCACAAAGCAATATTAAAGAGTTTAATATGAAATAAACAATCTTACCACAAAATCCTATACCTTGAGTTTTTCTTACCCAAATGGTGAAATGAAGGATTTGAGGAAGATGAAGTCACCAAGACCTAGCACCAAGGAAATGACCAGCAATCGGTGCCTAGGGATGATTTGGAGACTTGGATCAAGCAATAGCTTGAAGAGCTCACCAAGAACAACCTTCTCTCTAGATGGATTCTAGATCTAGAAATGAGAGAGAATGGGTTTCTTGTGAGGAAGAGAGCTTTAGATTAGAGTGAGAATGGCTATCTCTTTAGAACTCAATGAATCTCTTAATGGCAGCTCTAACCTAGATAGAAATGACCTAGGTTCGTATTTATAGGGTCCCATAAAAACAAGTTAGGTCATTCACCAACGGATAGAAATCTGTGAGAGTTAGTCGGTCAAAGAACAATCACTGACCGACTAGTTCATCAACTAGTCGGTCAGTCAAACAACGTGGACCGACTAAGAGTAGATCTGAGAAGAGATAGAATTTCAGACCTAGAAATCTAGTCGGTCCAAGAAGACTGTCTGACCGACTAGTTTCACAACTAGTCGGTCAGCCAATGAACGTAGACCGACTAAGAGCAAAAAGAATTAGTCTGAGTACAAAGTGACTTAGTCGGTCCAAGAACAAAAGTTGACCGACTAAATTGTCAACTAGTCGGTCACCAAACGTTCTTAGACCGACTAACGATAAACAGTAGCTTAGGAGAATTTTAGCATGAACAGTAAGTCACAACTAGTCGGTCAAAGAAGCATCACAGACCGACTAGTTCACAAACTAGTCGGTCGGTGAGTCAACGTAGACCGACTAACTGTAAACAGTAAAGTCCAAGAAATTAAGGAATCAAACTAGTCGGTCCAAGAACAGTTGCCGACCGACTAGATCACCATCTAGTCGGTCAGTACTTGTTCTTGTACCAACTAACATGCACAAACAAGTCCGAATCGAAGCGCGACGCTTCGAGGAAGTTAGAATGAACTTGTGCAAGGATCCTAGAGCTACGAAATGAGCGTAATGAAGATAGAAACGTAAGATATACTCAAGGCTTAACATTCTATATATCGAAGCTAAAAGACTATAAATAAAACCTTAATAAACGGTCTTCGAGAGCTTCGATTGAATCTTCATAACTTCCAAAATGGCGCAAGAGCTTTAGGCATGAATACGAGCTTTGGGAAGTGTTGAGATGTCGCTTTGAATGTTCTCATGAAATTGGCGACGATCTCCAATACTGCGCTCACAAATTGTTAGTTCATGGATTATTTATGTTTGCTCATCATCAAAACCAAATCCGGGGAGTCCAATATTCAACATTCTTCCCCTTTTTGGTGATGACAAACCAACATTAATAATAATCAAAAATAATGATTCAAATGTAAAATACTTACTCCCCCTGCATTGATGACACGTTAATTCCAAAATGAATATATATGAATTGCATCAATCAGATGAGTAAGATAAATAAAGAGAATCGATTTTTGAAATATCGGATTTTGAAAATCCTTATATATATCTTAACTCCCCCTGAATCTAACATATCAAACTAGATTCTTGGAAATTGAGTTAAATTTTCATTTGCGCTATTTATTATCATTATCTCTCCCCCTTTGGCATTATTCCTCTCTAGTACAATACCCATGCAATATGTCAAGGGGGAGAGATATATGCATTATGTAAATGTAAATCTTGTATTTCATACATATGCATTTGGGGAGAGAATATCTATGGGGAGAGATATATGGGATTGCATAAACCATTCATGTTTGCATGATACTGTTTATTTACTATTGGTTTATGTAATCCATGCCTATTATATGTCACCATGACTTCATTAGGTATAATGAGTTTTTACTAGTGTGTATCTCATTGTATAATTGGTGCATATAAGTAGGGGGAGTTCATTAGCATTGTGCTTTATTTTTTTGTGTTTTACATAATGTGTGTCATCATCAAAAGGGGGGAGATTGTAGAGTATTGGTGTTTCATACCAATCTTATTTTGATGATGATCACAACATTATGTTGTTGCTAATGACTTTCTTGTTTTAGTCTCATAGTTTCATTTCAAGAATATCTTTCTTGGAGACTAAACACTTGGTGCAAGGATGGACATCAAGTGGAGAATGGCCAAAGCTTGGACTCAAGGGGTGCCAAAGCTTGGAGATGATGGAGAGCATCAATGCATTAAGATTGAAGACATAGACTCTAAGAAAAGCAATGTATTCTATGTAATATTTCCTTTATTGCTTTCTCTCTCATTTGAGTCTAGGTTAATGTAATGCCTTGTTAGATGGTCTACTCATTCATGCATATGCATTTAGCCATCTTAGTGAGCCTTAGGATTATCATAGAATCCAACCTAATAGGTTCATATTGACCAAAGACTCATTTGGAGTCTCTGGCTTTCCATCAGTCGCCTGCTGAAGGATTTACAGTCTACTGGGTGATTTCCAGTCGCCTATCGATCCTTTTACAGTCGACTGATATGCACTGCTCAAGTCAACATTTCTATTGACTCTACTTGAGCTTTTCGCATCAGTCGACTGATGCTCAGTTTACAGTCGTCTGTATATTTACAGTCGCCTGTGGATTGGTCAACAGTCGTCTGAGTAGCGTAAGTGCATATACTGCTTCTCTCTGTTTTTCTCCATCTCCTGCAGCAGCCGACTAATGAAGGGTTTACAGTCGACTGTCTATTTTACAGTCGACTGTCTACTTGTCATAAGTCACCTGTATGCTTATCTGGAGAAAGAGTGCAGCTCTCTGTTTATTCCATCCACTGCAGCAGTCCCCTGCTGAAGGTTTTTTAGGCCCATGTCCTGTTAACAGTCGACTGTATCGACTTCATCATTTGACTGTCCTGGCTCAGATTATAGCCGTTGGATATTTTCTAGCCATTAAACAGTCGACTGTCATTTGTTCATCAGTCGACTGTCCGTGACGTTTCTACCCAGAAACTAGCCGTTGCAGCCTTGTACTTTTTGCTGTTTTCTTGGGTTTTGAGGGTTGATATAGGGTTCCTATATATATGGGTGTGCTGAGCTCTTTAGAACTTCTTGATGCTATTGAAAATCATAAGAGGTCAATAATCCACTCTCAAACTCTCACATTTCCCTCTTTGAGCTCTCATTCCTCTTCACGCATTGAAGTCCATCTCAAGGGAAATCATCCAAGTGCTTTCAAGCCAATCTCAACACTTGGAGATTCTCTTCCATGCCTTGTATTCATCTATGAGTAAGCATCTCAAGATAGGTAAGAGTATTTAATTTACTTGGTGTTTCTTGTAACACTAATTCTCTTTGTGGGAATTAGTCTTTTTCTCTTTGTGGGAGTAACTCTCTTAGTGGGAGTTTGGTGTCCCAGTGTAGGGCTAACCCTAATTCTCTGAGTGTGAGTTAGTAATTCTATTAGTGGGAGTTTGACCCTTGTGGGGGGTTGGTTGGGTCCTTGTGTAGGGCAAAATCCTCTTGGTGAGGTATCTCTTTGTGGGATTTGTCTTCACTTCTCTTTGTGAGAATATAATGAATATTGGTGTGGCTGGATGTACCCAAGTTTTAGGGAACCAGGGTAAAATCTTGTGTTTGCGTTTGGATTGATTGTGTCAATTATTTCCTCTTGTATTTATTATTCCGTATTTGCAAGTTTAATTTTAATTGGACAATTTTATTGCCATTACACTATTCACCCCCTAGTGTGTGTTGTTAGTATTGCAAGGGTAAGGTGATCCTTACAGAAAGATGAAGTAGCCTAATTACTCCATTTCCCTCATATTTCAAAAACAAAAGGAGAAGGTTTGAAGAAGGAGGAGCTCAAGGAGGACAAAGCTTGAAATCATCTCAAAAGGTGGTTTCTTTGTATTAAAGTTTTAATTTTTACTTGTCTCCGTGGCTTTTGATACTTGTATGAACTATTGGATAATATTTTTGGAGATAATAATGTTCTCTTTGATTTTCATGAGTAGCTAAACTTCTTATGCGTGTTCTTGGTCGATTGATGTGTGTTATGGCTTTGGATTTTTCATATGTGGATGAATCTTTGAGACTTTCATTTATTCTTGGAACCATAGTGAGAAATCCATAGAGAGGAACAATCCTTGTGGACACTATCAACTATGCTCATGCTATTTTCTCAATGATTCATTCACTACCGTTATTGCACCTCATATGTTTGATTTAATTCCAAATCATCCAACCACTATTTCCTTAGCCGGATAAGAGGTTATAGCTATTCAGGATAGATTTGCAAGCCCTACAACATCATGAAACCAGGAACACCCACACTTCTCATCTTTGAGTTCTCTCCAAAACTTTTCTTAGTTTGCATTATTCTCTTTTATTTTAATACAAATTCCACTCAATCAACCCTCACCTTCAAAAAGTGATATTTTCTCATCACTAATGCTATTTGTCAACTGTTGTTGATCGTAAATGAATTGTCCCTGAGTTCGACCGTAGGCTCACTAGGAAAATTACTACTTGGCAACATCCTATACTTGGGAGTTAGCACGTGCACACTTTCGCAAATGCCATCAGACGTCTGGTGGTATATCACCAAACATCCAGTTCTAGCTGCTTTATAACACATATTAGCAGCTGACATGCCAGGCGTCTGATGATATACTATCAGACCTCTGGCTGACCAGACGTCTGGCCAGCTGCCTTCAGACGGCTGAAGGCATGAGACTTAAAATATTGACTGCTCTCGAGAAACTGTAACAATATTTTTCCAGACGTCTAACAACCTTGAGTCAGACGTCTGATCGCTTGAAGAAATGACTTGTCTCTTTCAGCACCAGACGTCTGGTCGCTTGGCGTCTGACGTCTGACTACAGGAATTCCAGCATGTGCAGGATTCCTTTAAGACCTTTGATCTAATCTTTAGTCAGATCATATGGCTGCATTGTCTGAAACATCTACAACCCTAATTACCAATCCTATGTATTTAAGGGATAGATTGTCGTCTTTTGGAGCATGCGTATCGATAGGCAAATGCAAAGGAGAAGAATTTGTTCGAGCCAACATCAAGGATCTTCTTCCTCACACGTCTTAGAGATTGAGCAAATACTTTGGTGAGTGATATTCTTTGTAATATTCTTACTAGGATTACTCTTTTCAGGTTGAGGGATTATCTGAGAGAGCTTTTGAGTTTCTTCTCCTTTAGTGAGATTTGAGATCTCTTTTGTATTTTGGTGAGAAGAGTTTAAACTCCAATCTTGGAGTTATTGGTGCTTTCTATTGTTGTAGAAGATTGAAGGAGTCGGTGTATTCTCTCCAATCTTATTATTTGAAACCATCATCGGGAAGCTGGACGTAGGGGTCGTTAGCATGCCGAACTAAGGTAAACTATACGTCAATTGTTTTTGTGTCTAGGAAATAGGTTAGAGACTCTTTGATTCTTGTGTAATATCTCTTGGGGGTGTTGAGTGTGTCTCTTGGGTTCTAGTGCATATGTCTCTTGTGCTTCTATGCTCAATAATGAATCATGTATTATATATATGGGGTCTTCTCTTGTAACCATGAATCAAGTAATACCAAATCATTTTCATCTTCTCTTTCTTGACATGGATCAGAGCCAATGCCCTTTTGATCCAAATCCTTCTGTTGTTCAAACTATTTCTTTCTCCTCTCAGAAGAGGGGGGACGATCCAACTTCCCCAACTGGGCTGTCTGTGTTCATGCACACACCACAACTATCTTTCTCTCATCATCCATCTACACAATATGCATCCATTTCTCTCCCTGTTGCTGCAACCAAGCGATGTGTGGATATATCATCAACAAACTCACATCCCCATAATAAGCTCGCTGTCCTCGCATCACTGCTTGCATTTAAATCTCAACACATCAATCCACCTGGCATTATGTCCTCAAACTGGACTACTAACAGTCCTTCTGCAATTAAATTGGAGATGGACTATATACACCTCAATTGAGGTGCAAGGAGGTGACATTTTACAATTTTTGGAAAGAATAACCACTTCATGGGTCACATCTTCTCCTCTCTCTCCCCTAATTTCTTTCCAATTTTGGCAAATTGTCACCTCCCAACACCTCTTTTGAGGTGTATATAGAAATTCTCGTGAATTGGTGTCCCCAGCAGCCGCAGACACCAGTGATCGTCCTCCACCAAAATTCCCACAGATGCATGTCTTCAAGAACCTATTCAATGGCTACGCCGTCAAGTTCTCTCCTTTCTACGAGCTCCTCCCATAACTTTGGCATCCTCGGCAATAGCTATCTCCATGTCCTCGAGCTCTCCCCTCACAGGTCCCACATCCATCTCCTTTGACACTGCTGATTGCATCCACGGCTGCACCTGGCCTAAGTCCTATGACTCCCTTATCATCGTCGCAGTCATCGACGGCTTCCTTAACCTCTGACATCGAAGACAACGGTCTCTCCCATTTCTCTAAACCCTAGCCGAATCTCTTTCCCTATCTCTATCTCGTTTCTTTCATCTCGGTCCGATAATAAGCACTCTCCACCGACCATCCGATGTCCGTCGAGCCACCCAAGCGACCTGATCCAACTGCTACACCGAGGAGACCATTGGGATCACACAGCCCGAGCTTGCCCTCTTGTCAGGGCCATGCTGCAGACCACCGTCTGCTCAGCTAAGCCCTTGGCTTGACCGATCATCTCGCCGAGCTGCACGCAAACCTCGCCCTTCTACCAACTGTTTGATGCTATGCCAAAATGGAGCTATATCACCTTTGTCTTGTTCTAAGCATGCTCGCACACTTCTCCTACATATCCTTCTCCTCCGAAAGGGGGGACAACCACCCCAGCTCTCTTCTTCTTCAATGGCGAGCATCTCTGCACCCATCACCATCTCTCACTCTCCTTTCTTCTCAGCTGCCTGCACTCCTCTTTCCAATCATTGTGGCTTCAAGAGAGTAGCAGTTGTGATTCCATTCAAATGCTGCTCCGAACCTTCGACAGGTATCGAGTCAGGAACCGAACAAAAGGTTTCTTCTCTCTTGGGCATCTCCACAAACAGCTGGTGTGCAGCGCTTGGAGCCTTGTGCTTTCTTGAATCTAGGTACCTGACCTAATTGAAGCTCACAAATTCTGAAGCTTTCTACGCTGTTGGATGGGAGAGCGACGTTCTCGACAATGACTACTCCTATGTATTCAGTATCCTTCTCTTAATGATTGGTATAGGGTCATTCAAGTCTCGATCCTCTGCTCACTCACTGCTCTACCACTCTTTCTTCTCAAAGACAACACGGTGTACAAACCCATTTCTCCTTCACTCGCTCTCTTTCTCTCCTCTCAACCCCTAGTGTCGGCCACGAACTTCCACTTCCAGAATCTTCTCGGTGGTCCATACCGCGACGGTAACGTGGTTGTCACCGAGGACACCGCCTTACTCTCACCAGTTGGTAACCGCATCTCCTCCACCGACCTCCTAAAATCTCAAACCCTTACCATACCATTTGAGGCATCCTCCAACATCCCCCACATCGCCGCCTCACCTGATGGAGTTGTCCTCCTTGCCCTCAGCGGCATCGCCCCAGCGGCATCAAATCGCCCATGCGGCCTCGGCTGCTTGCGGCCGCTCATCTGCCCCATGCGGCATCAAATCGCCGCCATGCGACCTCGCCCCCTGTGGCACTTATTGCACTTTGTGGTATCTCATCGGCCCCCTGCGATCTCGCCCCCTGAGGCACTTAATCGCAATTTGCGGCACCTCATCGGCCCCCTGTGGCCTCTACGTTTTACGGCACTTCCTAGACCCCCTGCGGCCTCTCCAACCATGTGTCCATCGCATCTTGAACTTTCCAACCCCTACGTCTTCCACTCCGTGGCCATCCAATGCCGCCGTCCTCTCACACTCGATCTTCTTTCAAGTTACTGCAATTCCTTTCCAAACTCAAAGTTACACCTTGAGTTTAACGGGGGTGTTAAGATATTAATTATGTGTCTAGGAAATAGGCTAGTAACTCGTTTATTCTTGTGTAATGTCTCTTGAGGTGTTGAGTGTGTCGCTTGGGTTCTAGTGCAAGTGTCTCTTAGGCTTATATGCCCAATAATGAGTCATGTATTATATATATGGGGTCTTCTCTTGTAACCAAGAATCAAGTAATACAAATTAATCATTTTCATTTTCTCCTTCTTGACAGCTGCTTAATTTCCTGTTTTTGTTACTTTTTATTTTGCAAGGTTGGTTGGATTTTGCTATTGTGGAGTAACTCTGAAAGATCGCGAGACATAGCGATTGTTGGGTAGCTACTCGTCGGGGGCTTCCGCTGTCCTAGTTCATTCATCCCCAACATTATGTTCTTACGGTCGGGATGCTGACTGATCTCTCCTATTTTTGCAGTAAATTTGACATGGAATTCTTAGAGAAGATTTGGATGTCTCAACGTGTCAGATTGATTAGCAGCTAAAAGTATTCAAAGAAGACAGTACTAAAAGCGTTCAAATTTAGCCCCACATGCATGTCTAAAGAAAGGAGAGCCCCGGCAAAGAAGAGGAGAGAGGGTGGCAGAAAAGCAGCATCAATTCTTTGCTATTGTGGATTATCTTTGAAAGATCGCGGCATAGAGATTGTTGGGTAGCTACCCGCGGGGGCTTCTGCTATCCTAGTTCGTTCATCCCCAAAATTATGTTCTTACAGTCAGAATGCTGACTGATCTCTCTTATTTTTTGCAGTAAATTTGACGTGGAATTCTTACAGAAGCTTTGGATGTCTCAGCATGCCAGATTGATTAGCATCTAAAAGCAGTCAAAGAAGACAGCACTAAAAGCGTTCAAATTTAACCCCACATGCATGTCTAAAGAGATAAAAGCCCCGGCGAAGAAGAGGAGAGAGGTTGGCAGAAAAGCAGCAGCATTTCTTTGCTTAGTACTCCACCCCAAGGAATGAATATGTTCCCGTACCCCTTGCTGTCTGTCCCCATACTTTCCTTGAGATGCAAGTCTCTTCCTTCATCCCTCCCCCTTCTATCCCAAAACCTCTCCTCCAATATTATCCATAATGAATCCCAACGTTCCCCTGGCCCCACTCCTCTTCACTCTCGTCATTGCTGTGGTTTCCGGCTACGATGACGATGACACCATTCCCGTCGTGACAACCACATGTCGCTCATACCGCGGGAACATCACGGTTGACTACCCTTTCGGTATCAGGCCAGGGTGTGGTCACTCGGGCTTCCGTGACCTTCTCTACTGCATGAACGGCATGCTTATGCTTCACATCCCTTCCGGTACCTACCGTGTCCTCAGCATCGACTATGCCTTCAACTCTCTCACCCTCCACGACTCTTCCATGTCCGACTGCTACTCCCTCACCCTCTCCTCCTCCGCCGCCTCCACTTCTAGCGGCTTCTTTTTCGAGCCGTGGCGCGCCCCCTATCTTTCCCCCGCCCCTGATAACGTCTTCATGCTGCTTGGCTGCCGCGCCGACTCGCCCCTCTTTCAAGGATTCCCTGGAAAGCACCTCCCCCTGCCACAACGTTTTTGGCATGGGCTGCGACGAGTACTACCGATGTCCTGCATGGGGATTTAGCAAGTTCGGCTCGAGGAAGTCCGTCTCCCCTTATGGATCCGCCAGCCCGCCTGACTGTTGTTCTTTGGAGTTCGGGGCGATCCTGGCGATCAATCTGACGCATCTGCGGTGTGAGGGGTGTTAGATAATCTAGTTGTTTCTTTTTTCTGTTAGCTGTTTGTTTGAAACAAAATAACGCACTACGCCACGGTGTTGTGTGCGCCGTGCTTATAGGAGGGCGTTGCGAATTTGTCAAGCGCATGACCGAGTCCGTGGGTCAGATCGCTGCGCAATCGGCACGATCGTTACTTTGTTTCGTTTTTTCGCATTAATAAATGGAGTAGGAACAAGTCGCAAAAAAATAATATCTAAGTGCTGTGTTTTCTTTTTTCTTTTCTTCGCCGTTCGCATGTGTTTGAGAGTCAGGCTATCAAGTGGTATCAGAGTCCGGTTCGAGTTCTTCGGCACCTCGTGATGGAACGGATCCCCACCAATCAAGCGGCAAGTGGCCATAGGCATGAACTTGTGCTACCGCAGGTGATGAAGGAGCCGTTCGGGACAATGACGTACCCCATCCTGACACGATCGAACTACAGCGACTGGGTCCTCTTAATGAGGGTCATCCTGTAGGCGAGAGGCTGGTAGGGGGCAGTCGAGGGCGCAGAGGCTGTCACCGACGACACTGGCTATCGCAACAATCGCATGGCGATGGAGGCCATCCTCCGTGCCGTGCCATCAGAGATGATCGCAACTCTGGCGATAAAGCCCATGGCAAAGGAGGTGTGGGATACAATCAAGACCATGCGCATGGGGTCTGAACGTGTGCACGACGCCAAAGCTCAGATGTTCAGAACCGAGTTCGAGGAGCTGAAGCATAAACCTGGTGAGTCAATCGATGAGTTGTCTTTGCGTCTAACCGGCATTGTTAGCAAGCTCTCTGACCTCGGTGACAAGATCAAGGAGAAGCAAGGCATGCAGAAGTTCCTACGCGTTATTCCCAAGCGGTACTCGCAGCTGGTCATGTTCGTGGAGAGCCTGCTCGATCTGAACACGCTCTCGATGGAGGACCTGACTGGTCGTTTCAAAGCGGCCGAGGAATGGTTCGAGCTGGAGGCGACAGAGGATGACAGTGGCAAGCTCCTGCTGTCGGAGGAGGAGTGGCTCGCGCGCATGCGACGGTGGGAACAGGACGGCTCCTCCAGCCGTGGTGGTAGCGGCTTCATCCCAAACAAGCACCGTGGCAAGGCACAGGACACGCGTGGCAAGGAGGTCGCACGCGACGACGGCGGCAGGGCATTCGGTGTCGGCCGCGACGCCAAGAAGGACAAGTGCCGGTACTGTGATAAACTGGGGAACTGGGCACATGATTGCAGAAAGAAGAAATGCGACGAGGCCACCAATCTCGCACAGGTGGAGGATGAGGAGCCTGCACTCCTCATGGCTGAAGTTGCGTCGCTAACCGCGGTGCATGCCGAGTCAGAATGCGGCGGTGACAGCGGCTCTATTTTTCTCAACGAAGAACGCGCCGAGGTCCTGCTCGGTAAGGAGGATGACATGAAGGACGCCGTGTGGTACCTAGACACTAAGGCATCAAATGACATGACGGACGATCATGCCGCATTCACCGAGCTGGACGTAGGCGTGACTGGGTCGGTCTGGTTCAGTGATGGCTCAGTGGTGGAGATCAGGGGGCACGGCACTGTGCTTTTCACGGTGCATGGTGGCCGGCATCGCATGTTCACCAACGTCTACTACATACCCGAGCTCCGCAGCAACATCATCTCCTTTAGGCAGCTCGATGAGATGGGCTATGAGGTGCTCATCAGAGGCGGCGTCATGCGCGTGCGAGATCGACAACAACATCTCCTCGTCAAGGTAACGCGGACTAGCAACCGGCTGTATATGATTTCCCTTAATGGTACGAAACCGGTGTGCATGTCAGCTAGTACAGGGGACAATGCTTGGCTTTGGCATGGGCGTTTCGGCCATCTGAACTTCGAGGTGCTGCGCAAGCTTGCGCACGATGGCATGGTGTGCGGACTTCCTCACATCGAACACGTGGACCAACTCTGTGACACGTGTCTCTTCGGCAAGCAGAGGCGCGCACCCTTCCCGTAGATGGCGAATTATCGTGCTGAAGGTCACATCGACCTCGTACATGGTGATCGTTGAGGGCCCATCACGCCGGCAATGCACGGAGGGAGGAAGTACTTCCTCCTCCTCGTCGACGACAAAACCCGCTACATGTGGGCCGCCTTGCTGACAAACAAGGATGAGGCGACGGCCGCGATCAAAAAGTACCAAGCTGCTGTCGAGGTGGAGACTGGGAGGAAGCTGCGCACGCTTCGCATAGATTGTGGTGGCGAGTTCACCTCGGTGGAGTTCGGGGACTACTGTGCCGATCGCGGTGTGCACCGGCAGCTGACGGCGCCGTACTCCCCGCAGCAGAACGGCGTCGTCGAGTGGCGGAACCAATCCGTCATGTCCATGGCGCGTTGTCTGTTGAAGGCAAGGAAGATGTCGGGCGCGTTCTGGGGGGAGGCAGTCAACACGGCGGTGTTCATCCTGAACTACTCGCCGACCCAGAGTGTGCGTGGCATGACTCCGTACGAGGCTTGGCACGGGAAGAAGCCGGCGGTGCACTTCTTCAGAACGTTCGGCTGCATCACACATGTTAAGGTAACACGGCCTAACCTAAAGAAATTAGATGATCACAGCATCCCCAAGGTGTTGATCGGCTACGACATCGAGTCCAAGGCCTACCGGGTGTATGACCCGACGAGCAAGCGCGTGTGTGTGACACGCGACGCCGTGTTTGATGAAGCGACATGCTGGGACTGGGTTGGCTCCGACGCGGCTTCATCCTCGTTCACGGTGGAGTACACACCGCCCATCACGACGGCGTGCGGGGGAACCACCACGTCGACACAAGGGGGAGCAGCAACACCACCTGTGTCCGAGCTGGCCACGCTGCGTGCACGGACACCCGAGCCGGACACGCCCACGCCGTTACGTGTTTCACCGATCCCCGAGCCGAACATAGTGGAATTTGTTTCTACTCCACCTGATGCAACACTTGCACCCGTGATCGGTAATAACGAGGCACCACGACGCTACCGCACCGTCAACAACGTGTACGCCACGACCGGCGAGCACGAGATGGACCCAGAGAAGCTCCTGCTCGCGACCGGTGACGAGTCGGTGACGTTCCTGGAGGATGAGACGCATGCATCCGGGTGGAAGGCGATGCTCGACGAGCTGAGCTCGATCGTCGAAAACCACACTTGGCCACTAACGGAGTTGCCTGTAGGGAAAAAGCCGATTGGGCTGAAGTGGGTTTTCAATTTGAAGAAGAACAGCGCCGGCAAAGTGATCAAGCACAAGGCCAGGCTTGTGGCAAAGGGATATGTTCAGCGCGCGGGGATCGACTTCGATGAATTCTTCGCTCCCGTGGCTCGACTGGACTCCGTCAGAGTGCTGCTGGCGGTCGCGACGCACGCCGGCTGGGAAGTACACCATCTCGACGTCAAGTCTGCATTCCTGAACGGTGATCTGGAGGAAGAAGTGTATGTAGCGCAGCCGCCCGGATTTGTTCGAGACGGGCACGAGCACAAAGTGTTGCGGCTGCACAAGGCTTTGTACGGACTGCGTCAAGCTCCTCGTGCATGAAACACCAAGTTGGATGACACGCTTTTATCACTTGGGTTTCACAGGAACAAAACGGAGCACGTAGTTTACACCCAGGGCGTCGGCAATGAGAAGCTACTGCTGGGTGTGTACGTGGATGATCTGATCCTCACGGGCGCGCACTTGAAGGCCATCGATCGTTTTAAGCAAGAGATGAAGGCCAAGTTCCAGATGAGCGACCTCGACAAGCTTGGCTATTACCTCGGCATTGAGGTACGACAAGGCACCGGTGAGATCACGATGCGGCAGACTGCGTACGCGGCCAAGGTGCTCGAGAAAGCAGGCATGACCGGTTGCAACCCGGTCCACGTCCCAATGGAGCCACGATTGAAACTGAGCAAGGAGAGCTCAAACCCACCGGTGGATACGACGCTCTATCAGAGTATCGTCAGGAGTCTACGCTACTTGCTATGGATGTCGCTACGCCAAGGACATCACTGGATCTAAACTCATGGGGTACAGCGACGACGACATGGCCGGTGATGTCGACGACAGAAAGAGCACTACTGGCGTGGTGTTCGTTCTCGGGGGGAGCCCGGTAAGCTGGCAATCAAAGAAGCAGAAAGTGGTTGTCCTATCATCTTGCGAGGTGGAGTACATTACCGCAACTAGTGCAGCATGCCAAGGTGTATGGCTCGCACAGCTACTTAGTGATCTTCTCAGCAAGGAGGCCGGCGGAGCTACTCTGCTCGTGGACAACAAATCAGCGATTCAACTTTGCAAGAATCTGGTTTTCCACGACCGGAGCAAACATATCGAGACGTGCTACCATTTCATCAGGCAATGCGTCGAAGGCGGCAAGATCGCCGTCGACTACGTCCACACCGACGATCAGCTGGCGGATATCATGACAAAAGCACTCGGGCGGGTCAAGTTCCAGGGCCTGCGCGAAAAGCTCGACATCATCAATATCCAGAACAACTAGATTAGGGGGTGTTTGTTAGATAATCTAGTTGTTTCTTTTTTCTGTTAGCTGTTTGTTTGAACGCACTACGCCACGTTGTTGTGTGCGCCGTGCTTATAGGAGGGCGTTGCGAATTTGTCAAGCGCATGACCGAGTCCATGGGTCAGATCGCTGCCCAATCGACACGATCGTTACTTTGTTTCGTTTTTTCGCATTAATAAATGGAGTAGGAACAAGTCGCAAAAAATATCTGAGTGCTGTGTTTTCTTTTTTCTTTTCTTCGCCGTTCACGTGTGTTCGAGAGTCAGGCTATCAAGGGGTACACTAGCGCCTACAGTCTGGCTCTGATAAGGGCAAGGGGTCCTGGAGCTTGGTCGTTTGGCATTCGGGTAAGCTACTCGGTGCCAGCCGACCACCGTGGCGACTGCCGGGCGTGCGAGTCTACGGGTGGACTGTGCGGCTATGATCCGCAGACCGGCAGTGAGTTGTGCATCTACCCCGGTGGCCAAAATACCACCTCCACCTGTGATTCAGGCATCGAAATCTCTCCTGGGAGCTGAATTATGAATCTTATAGCATCATAATTAATCCTTATTTATGCATTTAGGCTAAAAAAGGTAGACTGACTGCTGATTCCTTCCCTTCATTTCTCTGTTCTTTTCCAGTTGGCGCCCGAGCAACCACTTACTCGGTCTGAGCAACCTCCTACTCGACCGAGCAGTGCCTGCTCGGGCCGATTTGGCAGAGTGACATATTTCGAAGGAGCTCATTCCCTGTCATACTCGACCGAGCAGGAGGGCTGCTCGACCGAGCAGCCGAACTACTCGATCGAGTAGACCTACTCGGTCTGAACCGACAGAGCGACGTTTGAGCGAAGTTTCCAGATTTCCTGACGTACTCGACCGAGCAGGAGCCTACTCGGACCAAGTCACCGTGGGCCTAGATTTTGAGTTGCGTCCGAATTTTGGGGCTTGTGGAGCGAGGGTTTTCGGGGGATATTGCACAGCCACCACGAGGGAGATTTTTAGATAGACTTTTAAAGAGATTTTTGTAGAATTTTTAGAAAGGAGTTTTTTAGATCTTTTGAAGGCTTTTTTGGAGACGATCTTTTTGGGGAGTTTGGCTATGCCCTAGGCCCCTCCTTTGTATCAAGATAAGTAATTTTGACCTTTTTAATTCTATTATTATTTCTTTGTGATTTATTATTGTTTATCCATTTTTTGATGCATGCAATGAAATCTTTGTGCGTTCTATTATCTATTGCTATTGCTATGCTTGAGTAGTCTTTTCTAGGGCTATGGGATTAGCCCATGGATCTTAGGATTTAGGCGCAAAGTTGGGATTTTTATGGTGCGTTGGATATAAATGGGGTTGTATTTCGGTTGATCTAGCAAGATCCCTGTAGAACTCGTACTGAGATCGTGCCCACGGTTGGTGGAATCGATTAGCTTAAGGAGTATCCTACGGATTTAATTAGGAAGTTAGTAGATTCAACTGAGGCACGTGATCATGCCCGGCTTGTGCCTTGAGGGGATCCACCGATGAACTATATAACTAATTGACGGCTACCGCCATTGCGTCAATAAGAGCAACCAAAATACCTCGAATCTCTAACCCACGAGAGTGGTACGAGTTGAGAGCATTCGAACCACGAGAGTGATGAGATTATTGTAGATTCTTAATGCACGTATCGTATGCGCCTATTGCGAGAGCGGAGTTAATGCGATACGTTAGATTCATGATGCCAAGACACATGAATTCACTTCCTAGATGCTACAATCCCCAATAAAACCAACGCAACGTAAGATTCCTAGCCTAGCGTCGACATTCGACGATCCTAGTGGCGAGTCCTAAAGCCCTAATCTTTTATATTTTATTTCTTTCTTTCTTTGTATGGAACCCCTTGTTTGCGACATCGAGTGAAACAACTTTCGCATCCATCACCATTATGACCCTCCATACTCTGCATCCACCAATAAACCAGCAAGTCTGATTCAACCTAGGAGTAGATAGGTAGTATAGCACTGCTTCCCCGTGTTCGATACCCGCTTGCCACTATACCGTGCGCTTGCGGTAAACGACATTGTTTTGGAGTCGATTCCGGCTCGATCAAGTTTATGACACCGTTGCCGAGGATTTATCTCCGTGTAATTCACACCATTACTAGTTCGCTCTAGAGTTACATTTCGAACGCATCACCCCATTCACCACTCGTTCGACCCTCCGCCCCACCTCCCCCGACACCCTAGTTCAGCACTTGCGTGCTCTGGAAGCGGCCATTAGTGGGCTTAGAGGAGATTTCCGAGCTCTCTCCGCTACCGTTAGTGCTGTACAGTCTCGCGTCACTTTACTCCCTGGTATTCAGGCTAGCCTGAACCAGATTCTTGTGCGACTGTCACAGCTGCCACATGCCGCTCCGCGTCCCCCTACCCAGCAGCAACGTCCAACACCAACTCCTCCACAGGACGGTGCCGGTGCTCCACCACCCACTTAGGCACACGCTGGATGCCTTCCATACTTTTGCTGCTGCTATGATTGATGCTATATTTTGTCTGCTGATTTTGCACCCCCTCCTCCACACACATTCTGGTCACTTTTTGTTCGTATTTGTCTATATCATCCTGGGAGAGAGGAGGTATTTTTGGGGACAGTTATATTGCACGATCTTGATCTCTGCATGCATCATTTGCTTATCCATCTCATTTTCTTTTCTTTTTTTCATCATTTATCATCCATGCATCCTCACCCACCCACCCATATCATATCTCTCGATGTGCCACACTTTGCACATTGAGGACACTGTGCCGTTTAGCTTGGGGGAGTGAGTGTCTCATGCACTTTTCATTTTCTTCGTTTTTATTTTCATTTTCCACCTTTCTTTATTTTACACTTATTTTCACCCACTTTTTCGTTTTTTCTCATGCATCACGTTTTCTTATTTTCTGCGTGTGCTGCATATGTATAGTAGATTTTGATTTCCTTTATCCTTATTTCTTTTATCCTTTTTGGCTAGAGATGAATTTTCTGTGATGATGATGTGTAATTAGCTTATCTCTATATGCATATTATCTCGTCATGCCATCGTTTTTATTTCAGATATCATATGCTATGCTTTGCTATGCTTCGAGATAGTAACCTGCACCTTCATTATATGAGTATGAATGAAATTCTACTATTAGCTGAGTCTGATGATTTATGTTGTATACTTTTCATAGAAAACACACCAAGCTTCACGCATTGATTGCCTATATTTGGAGTACTGCTTTGTTGTCTGATATCACTTCTTTTTGCATGAAAATTGTACGCTTCACTTTCAGATTGATTGAATGTATGTCATGTTGATATGACTGTATCAGTTTACTTTCTGAGTTCAAACTGAGTAGATTACATTACTTTGCTGAAAGTTGTCGTGCACATTCTAAAGAGTGAACTGAGCGTTACATGTTTTTCTTTCTCCATATATCTTGAACATCATTTCTATACTTAAAATCACTGGCGAATCTCCTTTTAGTGAATCATATATTGGCATATTCCCCCTTGCTATAAATTCCATGCTCCAACACCCCAAATTCAAAAAGAAAATATATATATATGCTTATCTCTCTATCTTTTGATTTGGGATCCTTATTGTATATATGTGATTTGAAAAAAAGGGGAGAAAAGAAGCTCATACATGATCCCATTTCATATCTTCCTCTCTTTCTTCCCTCTTTTATTTTTATTTTTCAGGGAGCTTCAAAAATTGGGGAAAGTCTTATTGTTTTATTTGATGCCACCACGCTTATAGATAAGCTTGGGGGAGATGATCCAATGATGTGTGAGACAATGGCTACTTGTTTATGCATGACAACCTAAGCTAGGTAATTTTCTATACTCGGGAAGATTTCTTAAAGTATTACGAAGCCCACGAATTGAAATTTGGCATGCATTTCATGAATACCACTCCTTTCGATTCTTATTGCTTCATATTGTGTGATACCTCTTATACTCCAAATAGAAAGCTATCAATTGAAAAGCGTGTGATCTATGATTATGTATATTACTTTAGATTACCTCAGACGAAGCTAATTCTAGAATGATTTCATATTTCATATCGTTTTGATATTCTTGGGTTTCTATATCGAATGCATTTATATATGATCATGATATCGAGATAAAAATCTTTGGCATGTTTTTATTCACTGTATGCTATTTAAGTAAGCAGCTTCATGTCCTGAGAAAATGATCTAGCACTTCCCTCTTCGTTTTCTCTTCTATCTTCTTTTTTCCTTTTTCCTTATTTTTACCCGCTGGGTTCGCCTTTTACTCATCTTCCTCGAGGACGAGTAAGAGGTAAGCTTGGGGGATTTTGATCGCCCCTTCACCTTTTACCTGCATGTTTTCATGACATTTCAATCGTCCATATTGAGTTTTTCACGATTATTCGACGATATCGCGTTGCTTTTCACTATTTCTTGTTTTTGTCGTATTTCAGGAGATATGGAGCGATCTGGAGCGAAAATGAGATCAAGGGACTTTCACGCGCACCGGACGCCGCCCACGGCTCTATTGAGGAGTTAGCTGCGCTGGAGGATGAGCAGAAGAGGAAGAAATTCGATAGAGACGAGGAGGCGAGGAGGAGAAGAAAAGATCCCAGAAGCAGGTCACTCGGCCGAACAGATAGTTCACTCGGCCGAGTGAAGGAGTGCGTTCGGCCGAGTGAAACGAATACAGATTACCGATTTTCAAAAGCTCACTCGGCCGAGCAAGAAATTTCACTCGGCCGAATGGAGAAGCCCACACGCCCGAGTCTGACATGGATTTTCCCCCAAAAAGCAGCCGACTTACTGGAAATATGAGAAGACCCACTGGGCCGAGCAAGAAAGCGCACTCGGCCGAGTGAAGAAGACCACTCACCCGAGTCAGACAGAGCGACAGACCCCCAATTTTCCCAGATTATCTGTTTTTTATTGGGTCTGTCACTCGGCTGAGTGACATTGTCACTCGGCCGAGTGATGCATTCTGACTGGGTCACGAATTAGGGTTTTTGGCTGCGCCAGGGGTAATTCTGTCAGGAATTTCTGGACGAATTTGCCTTATATTTTAACCTAGTTTTATTCCTAGTTTTAGGAGAGACTTGAAATTATTTTAATGGCTATTCTTATTGTAATTCTCAGCTGAAGATCATAGAGGCGCAGTTTGGTTTGATCTTTCTCTTTAAAACTCTTATTTTTATGAATTGTTCTCTTTCTACAATGAATTGTGCTATGATCTTATTTTTTTATTTCTGAGATTTCTATAATGAATTGTGAGTAGTTCCGTCGTTCTAGGGCATGGGGATGAACCCTATGGACCCGATCTTCGAATTGTGATGAATGAATTGAATTGTTGCTAGGATTGATAATGGTTAGGTTGTGATTGATTTACTATGAATAGCTAGGAATTTCCACCGATTGGGGTTTACAAGAGATTGGATCCTAATCGATGGGAAGGCCTAGATATTCGATTTAGGTTTATAATCGAGATTCTCTAGACTTGGTTTGCAAGAGATTGGACCAAAGCTAGGATTTTTATTATAAATCTATACTAATATTCGTTTGCAAGAGATTGGACGAATACGAACTATCATAACCTAGATCGTAGCTCGAGTTTGCACGAGAGTGGGCTCGAGATGCAATCGGACGATGATGTCGATCTTCATGCTAGTAGCTTAGGTTAGGGTTTGCACAAGAGTGTGCTCTAATTTAGGTTGCTATAGACCGACGATAGCGCGAGAGTGTGAGCTTGGTTCTACATTCAGTTGCAACTAGTTCACCTTAATTCATGCCTTGCAATATTGAAGTTCATGATCCACAATGATAAGTGACGGTCCGTAGTGGGGATTTCTTATCCCTAAACGCTTTATTATATTGAATTCTACTTGTTATTTGAACGACTGTGACAACATTATCTCGACCATCCCATTCTTATTCCATCGATACTAGGTGATCAAGGTAGAGTACTGTCAATTGTCCTCCCTGTGTTCGATACCAGCTCGCCACTACACCGTGCGCTTGCGGTAAAACTACAATTGTTTTCCGGGTGTATATCCGGGAGCGATCACTCGACCGACAGATGACTAAAGCCCATGAGGTCCACAGAAGAGGCCCGATATCTGCTCAGTTAAAGCCCAACGATCAGTCGATCGTTGAGTCCACCTCACTCGAACGCGGGATTAAAGGCGGGCTCGTAAATTGCGGGAATGTGAACAATAGTTATTCCTATTAAAGCGGGAAGATCGTGGCCCCATTATGGGTGGCCATTATCACCCCAACGTCTCCAAAGGGACCCTAAACACCTATAAATAGAGGAACATGTCCTATTTCTAAGGTACGAGGTCTAATACATAGAACTCTCCTTTCTTAACTGATATTTCTTACGTTATAGAGCTTGTGCCGCTAGTCCTGAGACAAACCTCCGTGGGTCGATCTCAGCTGCACCAAGCTCCATCTCTTCATTAAGTTCACATACTAACTTAAGCATCGGAGGGGATTTGGGTCGGAACCCAGATCTGACCACCTTAACGTGTCCATGTGGTGCAGATCAACAATCATCATCCAGTGTCGAAGGTCATCATCGAGCATCCTAGTCTCAAACGATCGATGCATCAGTTACTCGAAGGTCGATCGAGCATCGCACGATAATCAACTACCATCACCCGACCCCGGTTCTTCCAACTGAGAGTCCCACTCCATTTACTAACGAGGCTCCGACTCAGCACCAAGAGTCTACATCAGCTTGACAACTGTCTCGGTCAATTTTGACCTTAACACCTGCTAATTCCCTTTAAAAATTGTTCTCCCTTACAAAGGGTTTGACACATGGTTCATATGATAGGCACCATTCTTTGGTGTCCTATCAACTATGTGGAGCAGCGGCATCTACTAATTCCTGTTGATATCCACCCCATATGGAATTTTAAAGCTAAAATGAGGATATGCACATATTGCCGATGTCCCGTCAATCATCCAACAGATGCGACATATGCTAACTCATTCTAATCTTCCCCTTAGTGGATAATGACATTCTGTCAATCATCCAACTATGTGGAGAGGTGACATTTGCTAACTCCTACTGATCTCCCACGTAGGGGTAGTCACAAAACTAAAGATGAGGATATGCACCAGGTACCGACTTCCCGTCAATCATCCAACTATGTAGAGAGGTGGCATCCGCTAAGGGCCTGTTATTTTGCTCGAAAAGGGGTTGGGAAAGTTGGGATTGGCACTATTCATGTACTTTCCAACCCAGCTTTCCCATTTCTTGTTCTTTTGCTTGAAAGTTCAACTGGGAAAGTTTGCCTACGTGGCACTTGAATTGACCAATTTTGGAAAAGTTTGTATTCCAACAATTTTGTTGGGAAAGTTGTGGATTCCACAATTTTGTGGGTCCTACTATCCCATCTCTCTCTATCTCTCTCCTCCAACTCACCAACTTTCCACTTTCTCATTCCAACTTTCCAAACCCAAAAGAACACAAGAAAGGTGAGTGGACCCCACTTTACTCTCCAACCCCACTTTCCATACAACTTTCCACCCAAAAGAACACAAAACTCCATTTTCTCTCTCCTCAGATTCCACAACTCCACAACTTTCCCATTTCAACTTTCCAGCAAAAGAACAGACCCTAGCTCTGGCTGATATCATTCCTTAGATTGTAAAACTAGAGACGAAGATAGGTACCTCATGATGATGTCCTGTCAATCATCTACCTGGGAGTAGAAAGATGTCATCCTCTTAAATCCTGATGAAATCCGCCCCCTTTAAAGGGTGGTTGCAAAACTATAGATGAGGATATGTACAAAGTGTTGACTTCACCATGGTCAAACAAGCTATCTCCACATGCCCCTTCACCCTCTCATTGTGAGGGGCACTAGCTAAATTGCTGACAGGTTACTTGTGTGGGGATCATGGTATTTCATCGATCTTCATCTTGCGCCCCATGGGGAAATGAATGTCTGACTCCAAGCAGAGCATGTGGACAAGCGCAAAGGAACAAACAAATATGTTTGCCAAACGACACAAGCAACCATCAAACTATGACTAATCATAGCCCCATTCGTTTAGCTAATACTCAAACCGGTATTTTTGAACACATTTTACACGGAAACAAACAAAACAAAAGAAATTGAGTTATAAAGAACACAGCTTCCTGCGTCACCTGCAGGGCCCTGCAACCAATTTCTTATGACCAAATTAACGGTGCTCAAATGCTGAACAACGTGTTGAAGACCAACTTAATGGGACAGACCCCTGTGTGACGGCTTATCTCCTTAAAAAAAGGTGACATTCTGATTCTTTTATTGTGTCCTCTGATTTACTATCTAAGCCTTATCCTTTTTCCCATTATCGCCACCCCTGCGTCCACCACAAACATTCAGACCCGTCACCAAATTAAGACTCAGCTTCCATTTCCCACTTCATTTCACCAGCAATCCAACTGTTTTCCTTCTGCATGGAGGGCTTGATTTCCACCTGCATCAAATTTCCCTTTGATTTGTTTAAAGATCATGTGTTGAAGCACCTTTGCTTCGTTGTCGAAGTCGGCCACAACGTCGAGTCCCTGGTCATCAGGGCCGGCCTGTTGGAAGCCAAGCGCAGGGATGTCATTGAGAGGATCCGAGCCGACGAGCCTCTAGGAAAGAAGCAAACAAATGAGGTGGATGCATGGCTTATGGGTGCAGAGGCCGTTCACCAGAGAGCGCAGTCCATCAGATGGGAGTATGACAGCAGAAATTGCGTGTGTCCTGGCTCATCCTCTTGCTCCTTCAACCTCTTCTCCAACTACCACATCGGCAGCAGGGCTGCCGAGGAGCTATTGAGTGTGGAAACTGCGCTACAATATATAGCACAAGTTAAAGAAATCACGACGCAGGTGCTTCCGCCTCCGGCTCAAGAGATGCACACCAGCGTCCTCACCGATGCATGTGGATATGAAATTCGAAGGAAGCTGGAGATGGCGCTCGATTTTCTCAAAAACGATGCCGAGGGCTCGCTGGGGCTGTCGGGGATGGGCGGGGTTGGGAAGACCACCCTCCTCCAGCACGTCAACAATGAATTGGCCAAACATCCGTTGGGTTTTCATCGTGTTGTTTTTCTTGTGGCGTCCAGGGAGTGCACCGTTGAAAAGATTCAGGAGCTTTTGAGGAAAAAATTGGGGCTACACGACAGAGAGCAAATACTTGGGTATTTGAGCGACAAGAGCTTCGTGTTGTTGCTAGATGACTTGTGGGATCCTCTGGATCTCATACAAGCCGGCATTCCTCTTCCCTTTGGTACCGTCGGCCAGTTCAGGCGCAAACTGATACTTACAACACGATCTCAACTGGTGTGTCGCAACATGGAGATCCACAATATCATCCAGGTGAAGTGCTTGAGCCCTGATGCTGCTCGACGTCTGTTTCGGGACAAAGCAGGCGAAGATGCCATCAACTCCCATCCCCGGATATCGAAGCTTGCAGATGAGGTCGCCAAAGAGTGCGGAGGCCTTCCATTGGCCCTCATCACGATCGGTAGGGCCATGGCCGGGAAGAAAACAGTCCAGTTGTGGGAACATGCTATCAACCAGCTTCGGCAATCAAAGCTATCAAAGATCTCAGGTATAGATGATCCTCTCCCGCTTCTAAAATTTAGCTATGATCATTCAAAGGATCCCATAGAGCAACAATGTTTTCTCCACTGCGCCTTGTGGCCGGAAGATTGTGCAATTCTTAAAAAGGAACTAATAGAGTGCTGGATGGGAAACGGTTTGTTGGAAGATGACATGGATGAGATAGTGGATGTGTATAATCAAGGCTATGACATAATCGATTCCCTTCAAAATGCATGCTTATTGGAGCCTGCCAAGCCAGTCATCTTCGGGGAGTTGAATAACGAGCGGGTGAAGCTTCATGATGTTATTAGGGACATGGCTTTGTGGATCGCACGCGATTGTGGAGAGAATGAGAAGAAATGGATTGTGCTTGAAATAGAACAAATAAGGGCACTACCACAGGATACAAGAGTATGGAGCGAGGTACATAAAATGTCAGTCTGGGGTCTTGAAGGCGAGGGATTCCCATCTGGAATTCAGAGTTGTCCTAAACTAACCACCCTCTTTTTCCAGCAGGGTTGTCTGAAGGAAGATGAAGATGATTCTGAGGAATATGAAGACGACTCTGAGGAAGATGATTCTATGGAAGTTGATCATATCTCCAAATTTTCACCTATTGGACATTTCTCCGAACTTAGATACTTGAATCTAGATGGAGGTTATGGAGAGTTTCCAATTGAGATATGCAGTCTAATCAAACTGGAGTATCTCAACATTTCATGTACTTGGGTCAGTTCATTTCCAGATGAGCTAAAAAATCTTAGAAACTTGAAGTACTTGATTGCAATGGGAACTCGCATCTCCCATCTTCCTGATGACTTGATAGAAAACCTAGTCAGCTTATTGTATCTAAATTTGCTTCCAGTGAGACCTTATCTCGAGTTGGGGTTCCACAGGGACATTATTTCTCAAACCTCAATTATTGATGGCTTGAGTAGTGTGAAGGGAGGCTTGAAGGCCATTGGAATTAGTGTATCTACCATATCAGATATGGAAAAACTTGCCCGATTGGACATGGACATTAGTCATCTCTCTTTACAAGGAATGGAAGGGCCCGCTTCTCTATGGCTACCGCCAGGCAATGTTTTCCAGAAAAGGTACACTCACTGGAATCTAAAACTGTTGCATGTTTCAACTTGTGTGCTGGAGGAGCTGGTGGTTGATGAAGGACATGATTTGAGTAATCTTGATGAACTTCGGTTGGAAAATCTCCCCGGTTTGAAGGAAGTCATATGGCAAAGAGTGGAACCGCAGGAGGTGCTTCTAAATCTCCGTGTAGTCATTATTACATATTGCCCTCGTTTGGAGCATGTCACATGGACTGCGAATTTACGGTGCCTTGAATCCATGCATTTGGTACATTGCGAAAATATGAAACATTTGATTTGGGCAACAAAACCGCATGTGCCCGCCTTTCCTAAATTGAGGTTTCTACGCATGGGGAATCTACCGGACATGGAAAGTATCTGTCACGAAAGCATTTCTCACCCCGTGTTACTCTTTCCTTTGTTGGAACATTTATATGTATTCCGTTGTGCGCGGCTGACGAAGCTCGAGTTTCACTCACCTTCCTCCCTTGGAAATATAAAGCATATTAGTGGTAACATGGAATGGTGGAATAATTTAGAGATGGACGATGACACGAGAAATGTCCTCCAACCTTTTTTCCAGGCTGCGTAGCGGAATGCAGTATTTTAAGGTACTTCTCCATTTTTCTCGTCTTTTATTTGTGCACTTGTTTTGTTACATTATTCTGTACATGCACAATCATAATATTAGTTTTATATGAAAATATTAAATTGTACGAGTATCAGTTAATTTATGTTTTTGTTGCAGAAAAGTGAATAAATTCCCAAGTCTCTCCGTCTCTGGAATTAAAGAAAGAAATTACCTTGTATAGTAGGCGTTGATGTTGATGTGGGGGGCAGTTGATTGATGGGGAGAAATTGAGAGCTGATGATATGTACAAGGATTCCATTGTTCGCGTTTCTCCTGAGGAGTCTGGGTGACGTATGGAAACTATTTCTAGGACGCCTCTATGAGCTAGTACTGCCGGTTGCACTCACTCAACAAACTAGTCATTTACAACTTTCATGGGACAATGTTTCTATTTTGGTAGTTGTAATAAATGATTACCGCAACTTTTTTCATGAAAGTTGTAAAAAGGTTTATTACAACTTTTTTCGTGGATAGCTGTAAAAAATGGTTATTACAATTGATTTTCGTGAATAGTTTGTAAATATTGATTTTGACACCACAACTTTTTTTCCCAGCACTGATTGTTCCTAATAGAGTTTATTATATTGCTGACATAAGAGATTCTTTGAACTTGAAGCTTAATTTATATTCTTATGGCAATTTTCTACAACTTCAATTTTTAGATAGGACTTGGTCAGGGAATTAGTCTTTTTTGGCATGTGGATTAGAGTTATTGTTATACAAATTGACATTCCTCCAACAATACAAATTATATCCAGCTACATCAATTTCTTTTGTACATGGGGTCACTGGGATCAGTATCAATTCCTCCAACAGTACATGGGGTCTTTTTTTGGCATGTCCGAAGCTCGCCACGCCTCCAATGCCAGCGATCCCAGCCATCCCTACTGTTATTCCTGCCATCCCAAAGTTGTTGTTGATGTCCAGCCTTTTCTGAGAAAGTTTATTGTGAATATCTTGTAATCATAAGTTTGGTACAAGTTGTGGACATGCATTATTTGTTCATTGAGTTAGCCAAACTGGTTAATGACTTCCTTTGAATTTTGTCTTGGACAAGTAAATACGATCAGAGTAACCACATGCTTTTACGGGATACAATCTTTACCTTTGATCTATGATGTTTGTTATTAGTAAAATGTTTGCTGTAACAGGCAGTGATGGATCCTTTTTGAAACAAATCTTTTTTGGAACGCTCGGATTATCCTACATGTTTTAAGCTTTTTTTTCACATGTTACCATTTCCTGTTTGTGCTTCTCCCAGTCATGTGGTCTTCCTGGTTTACATCATATTGGTTGGGTTAAACATGATGTATATTGATGTTACTATTAATACGTAGCGCCTTTTGAGGTTATTGATTTAGCCCTTAATTCTAGTAATCTTTTAGTATACAAGGATGGGCCGACGCTGGTTATCTTGACTGGTCTCTCAGGTACATCCAGAGCACTTGTGCCACGTCTGGTGAAGGGTTGTATGAAGGACTGGATTGGATCTCGAGCAACATTGCTGACAAGGTATCTACTTGAAACTCTTATTATTATATCATGTTCAACCCTTTCCCGTTTTGGTTTTTTGCAGAAACCCAAAAATGCACTATCTTCATTGCTGATTAAAAGCAGGCAGCCAACACTTGCATGATAACTATCTGCATTTGGGTATGTGAGGATATCATGTCATGCAAGTGTTGGCTGATGGTTGATCCACACGCCTCCAATGCAGCTGATGGTGATAGATAGTTATCATGCAAGTGTTGGCTGCCTCCTCCATCACATACCCAAATGACGATACCACGCCTCCAATGCAGCTGTTGATGTTGTCCGATCATGGTTAGTAGGGAGTCAATGTTGTGGTTGTATGAGTTTATAGTTATTAATTGCTTCCATTGGCTCCCAGCATTATGACTGTTGTGTGTGTTTTCTTCTTAATTTGTGAGGTTGTTATATATATAGCATGTACTCTACATTTCCACGAAGCACAGTGTATTTAGTAATGTTAAGGGTGTCTTCATGTTTAGCTTCAGTTGGTAATGCGACCCCCCCCCCCCCCCCCAAACCGTGCACCCACATATTTGGGTGCGTTTGTGTTATTTTTGATGTACAAATATAGACAATATCCTTGTGCAATGTGTACAAATATTATATACTAGTCATAACCCGTGCCCGCGGGCACGGATCATTTAAGATTTCACCCACAAAATTTTTGTTCTCCAAAAAATTATTTCTGCAGCCAAAATTTAAAAGAACAACAAATTAGCGTAAAACTATTTAGCGTCATGTGCGCCTTCGACGCAGAACAACAAATGCGATGCGGATGTTTTCGGTGCGAAATAACAATTTAGCGTAAAAAAATGTAGCGGCCTTTAGCGCGGAACAAAAAATTCGGGGAACAACAAATTAGCGTTAAAAAAATTTAGCGACCTTCGGCCCGGCTAACAACTGATGTTCCTGAAGCGTAACTTGGCATTTGTAGTGGCTAAGCATCATATTAGAACCATATTATAATGTACTCTACCAGCACATGATTCTGGCCCAGATACAAAATGAATTAATCTTATATTTCTACCTGTGCTGTCACTACGTATTACCAGTGAACTGTGACGTTTGCATATTTATATCAGTTTGTCTGTAGCTTACCACCGGGGATAATTAGTATCGGATTACACCTGCATTTTTTTACAGATGAGTGGTTGTTCTTGATTTCCTAAATAAGAACTGATTTCCTAAATGGTTATTGAATTTCCAATAGATTTATACAGCTTTCAAACTTGGCAGTTGCCCATGGAGTTGTAGCTCACATCTCTAATGACATTTTGTAATCATTGATGCAAACTCAAGATCAAAAAAATCAATTTATTTCCTTTTTCATAATTAATATCAAACAATTTGCCCAATTTGTAACGCAAGGCTAGCATGCCATCATTAATTTCAATAAATTTCCATTTAAAATTTCAAGGCACGGAACAAATTCTTAGATCTCTCCTTTTTTTTGTTTTCTTAGTGGATTAAACAACATAAGTTAGAACAAAATTCTGCCAATGAGATCAAACATTTTCATTCAAACACACGAATCAATTTCTGAGGCACCACAAAAAATTTAACCATGCAAATCAACATATTATGTGCAAGTGCAAATCAACATATTACCTGGGAAATTATAACCCACCAACTCGTTTTACTCCACCATTTCTTATCAGATCATCATCATCCACATTCTAACTACTAATTACATACCAAAAAACATAGAATGAAGAGAAGCAAAATAATTTTTTTTTATAAATAAAGATGGATCTTTAAAACACTTGAGACGCTGATTCAATCTCAATGGCCACCCCCTTCCCAGCTTTTTGGACACCAGCACTTGATAAATGTTCGACATCACTCCTCCATTAGAAATAATGATCCAAGCCAGCAGCTTTATGATCCAAGCCAGCAGCTTCACGAACTCCTCATCAGTCATCACCTCCAGTTGAATGTCTCTCAGGATAATCTTGGTCTTCTTTATGTCCCTCCCGAGTTCCCAGCCAAATCCTAGATCTAATATTCAAAACACCACAAATTTAAATTTTAATTTAGACCCTGATCAAGAAAAGCTTAGGACGACGGAGCGGTAGATATGGGTGCTGATGCCGACACACTAAAAGTCTACTGATTTAAGACAACTGTGGCACAACTTAAAATCCAACTAATGTCCACTTTCCTCACAATCTAAATCATAAAACCAAACTTCCGCATAAAATCATGAAATTGAATCAGAAATTCAATCAGAAGCAACATGTCAGTTGAGTCAGTTGAATTGCAATGAAATGTATTCTCACTTAAAACAAACAATTAAACCCAAAATCATAATGTCATCCACGTGCACACGCCACAGAACACACTGAGACTTACAAAATTCCACATTTCTCTTATTTGTGTGAAATTGTAGAGGATTTTCTTCGAGGCGATGCGGGGAACTTTGATTGCGGCACCAATCAAGCAGCTCCCCGTGATATAAATCCACTGAAATCATCACAAATGATCCGAAATGAAAACACTGAAAAATTGAAGGGAAATAATCGAAGAAAGCAAGATTAGAAGAGTACCAAAGCTACACCAATAATGGAGACTCTGATCGAGATGGCGATCACAATCGAGTCAAAAGTGTAAGGGGAGATATTCATCATCACATGCCACCATGTTCGACATCGCCTTTGTTGTGACCTTCTGTGAGCCTTCATGTCAGGCAATGATAATCATGGTCTGTGAAATAATAACGAAATTAAGCATCAAGATATACAATTTATGAGCCAAAAAAAGAATTCATCTGTCCATGCCATTTGGCAGCAAAAAAGATTTCACATAACTGGTAACACAAAACATAAGATATAGAAGCTCCACATTCTATGAAAACTTCAAAAAATATGCAAAAGGAACGGATCTCAACAAAATTATGTTTCCAATTCATCCGTCCCTACAATTTGGCAGGCAGTGGACGCTGCTATCAGTCCCTGCTATTTAATGTATTTTAAATAGTGCACTTTGATATTTCTTTGGTGAAATTTGCATAGAACAAAGATAAAATTTGATAGAACTCAGAATTGATAGAAGAAAGAAAATTTTAAAGAACAAAGACCCATGACAGAATTTGATTGAACAAAGACCAAATTGATAGAACTCAGAATTTGATAGAACAAAAGACCAAATTCATACCCAAGACAGAATTGATAAAACATAGAACAAAGAAAATTTTATCTTTTTTCTATCAATTTTCATGATTATTATCAATTAGGCATATATAAATTTCATTCATAAAGATAAATTCATGATACCAAAGGTCATTGTCAGCAATTGCAAGAACAAAATTTGCATACCCAAGCCTCAAATTGGCAGAAAGATGCTTCACGTGTCCCCATTACAATGGACACAAATTCAATCAATGAAAATTCTGATCCATTTGCAATTCTGTAAGGGTTGATTCATTTTATGAAATATCTAATCAAATCTTATATTCTTTTCAGAAGCGATCGATTCTGGGTCATGTTTCATTCTGCATACATTTCCATGCAGAAGTATTTTTGACATGGCCTATGGTAAAACAATATGCATTTCTCTTCTAGTTTGGGAGGATATCTATAATATATGTTTTGATTAAATCATAAGCACTTTCTTTACTTTCTTAGTCTTCTAATTCTTATTTCTGGTAGAGATCAATGAAGAAAAAGAAATGTTCCATGTGCTTTGTTTGGAGCTATATTATGAGATGGCACCATACTATAGCATATATTGTTGGAGAGATTACTTCTGCCATTTCTTCACACTGAATTCTTCAAACTGAATTCTTCAAACGATACCCAACCCTCAAGTAATGCACCGTGGAATAAATCATCAAATATACCATAATGGCCAAACCAGGTGTTTTTCGTTTGGGGTGTGTGTGTGTGTGTGTGTGTGTGTGTGTGTGTGCGTGCGTGCGCGTGTGTGTGCGTGTGTGATTTGGTTTAACCCCTCATTTGACTAAATTGTCATAAAGAGCAATAACTAATACAAATCAGAATTTCATTCAACACAATCAAGTTCACTGACAATAAACATTGAAAACTATATTGAAAACTATTTTAGAAAGAAATCAAATAGAAATGTTTGTGTATCCAATATGTTATTGATATACCCCACCCCAACTACCTGCTTATACACCAGTCTTTGATGTTTGTCAACCAGTGTTTATATATCTGCATTAATGGCCAACATTTGAAATTAGGAATAAACAATATCTGAGTTATAAAAGAGAGAATCAGTACAAAGTTTACACACCCGAATGATTCATACTATAGAATGATGAAACTAAATAACATGCTGATAATATTTAAAGCAAAAAAATATTAGCCTCTCAAAATGTTGATTCTGTTATTTTGGGTGCTTTAAATATATAGTATGAATCACCATGCTGATAATATAGTATGAACCATTCGGGTATGAATCACCATGCTGATAATATTTAAGGCAAAAAAAGACATACTATTTTATCATACTTCACCACCATGCTGGGACCGAGAAACTCGTAAAGTATAATGCCCATGTTTTACTGACGGACCAATCACTTCAAGATTTGTCCATAATGTCTTTCGAGCCTCAAATCTGTCAAGCCCAAAATGAGATGGACATTATTGGAAGGCAATAAACCAACAACAGAATTAAATATGTGCTATATACAATTAGTCAATGACTAAAATAGTTCAAATCAATATCTAAGGTTTGTTTGCAGGGTGTTTGTATAAAAAACACACTGGAAAATTATGCACACCATTTTGGGGGGAAATTTACGAAATGTGCACACACAGGAAACACACCATGGCAAAACAAATGGTTCACAAAAGCTTAATTGTTCAAAAACAAAACTCGACACAACAAATGGATCACAAAGTACGCACACTGGAATTTACCCACGCCTCAGCTTAATTTTTTTCCCCAAACCACAACTTTAACCATTTGTTTTGCCCTGTAAACACATTTTTTGAGAGAGAACAACCTGCAAAAATTACTGTTTGAGAGAGAATGTTGGGGTTTTGATAGAGAATGCTTGAGAGAGAATGTTTTTTGAATGGTGGGGTTTTTGAGTATATACTACTCCTTAGAATTTGCTTGGGTATCGTGCCAGTGTATCCATGTCCCCGTGTCCGTGCAACATATGACGTTAGTGCAACATATGGCTTTAAGTGTGAGCAGTGCATAAAATTTTGGGTAAAGCACATCTAATGTGACTACCCTTTCACCACTTGAAGTTCACACAGCAGCAAAACTTGAGACAGTGGATACCACATCAAGTTTTGCAGTATGCATTATGAAAAGCCAAGCTGATGTACTTCAATAATAAACAATAATAAGGCTAAAACAATGGTAAAGTGAGAATTGTTAAAAACATGATATCATGATAATCTATAAACATAATTAAGACGTAAAATAAGCCGTACCTTTGTGGGGTCAATAATCCCTGCAGCCATCAAATCCTCATAATTTCCCGTTGCAGCATTATAGCCATATCTTGGGTTGTCACTTGCAAAGACCTAAAACAAAGAAAAAGGCCAGTTTAAGACTTCACTCAACCAAAGTAATCAATCTCCAGATGAAATAGATAATCTAAATGTTGCTTCCAGTTTAGAAATAGACCAGATTGCGACATCCTAAAAATTATATCAAACAGAATACTACGACCTTCTAAAATCATTTCATTCAGGGAATGGAGATTCAAAATTACATATATAAACCTCATGATAACAGAACAAACATCGTTCACTCCCAATAACCAAATACATCGAAATTCCATTTCTTTAGATTAAAAACAACAATGCTAATAAAGCCAGACCCCTAACCGTCGAAACTGTAAAGAGTACATCCCTAGCGCTTAAGACTAAAAATAAAAAGATTTTCAAAATTAATACACAATTTAAACATATAAATATGAAATAGAGGATGGCATAGAACACAATATTCCCTGTAAAATCGTTACCAGTGCAAAGAAATTGAACACAACTAAATCACCAGGCACATTTGAACCGTCTCCAAAAACTGTCTCGAATGCAGAGATACACTGTTGTCTATGTTGTGCCTGGATCATCTTTTTGCATAAGGAATGGGACTGCAGCTCACCATCTGAAACACTAAAAGCACCCTACATTTTAATGTGTTCTCAAACAAAATCCTGATGAGAGATTCTTCGCAAAAATTCAACCTGAGACATTGCTGACTTAATGAAAAGAAATGACTGGGAGAGTCGAAATCGGAATAAAAATGACACTTTTTTAGCCAATGTGCTTCTAAACTCTGCAATCCAATCATAATATCAGAAATATCAAGTATTGAAACCATCGATAACATCTATATAGTAAACAACACCATTTCCCTCTGAATAGATGTCAAGGCACTGTTCCTCAATTTTTCTTTGAAGAAGTCTATCGAGTTCCCCTCTCAACCTCTGTGCATGAAAAATGAAAAAAATAATAATAATAATGGATACCAGAATAACAACAACAATCTTAATAACAACAGCAATCTTCTCTCTTGCTTTTTTAAGGCAGGATGAATTATTTTCAGTTAAATAATAATATTTGGAAAAAAATCATGAAAGGTGATAGTAAATATAATCCTCATAAGTAAACATTTTAAAAGCCAACAGGTGCAGGATTCCAAATTTAATTCAGTAGTCGTACATTTGAAATTGCAATTGAGTTCAGCGCAAATGATGATTACAGGATATTTAGATATCTTTGAGTTTTCATGTACCAACATATGCAATGTTGCATCATGGCAATTCAAAAGGAATAGTTGACAATCATCAATACTCTCTATAGTTCATTCATGATGACCATATAATCTTCAAAATACTCCTAGTTTTCTCAGAAAATTAACAATATTTAAAGACTAATATGAGGATCGCTTGTAATTATTTAACCTGTCATTGATTAACAGATGACAAATGTGCATAACCAGTTAAATATTTGACGCTAAAATTTTATTAAAAGTCTGCACATTAAATAAATCAACCGCAAGGATTATAAAGTCATAGAACTTCAAATTTTGACGAAGGATAAACTCAAGGACATTAAAATATCTCCCAATAATGATATGTACTCTTTTTTCTTAAATAATAAATCATAAATGCAGATGAGTATTTTCTCATGCGGCAAGGAAAAATGATGTTAAGTCTGCATAGGATAATTACTTTTTTTTACTCAGGCTCAGCTGTTTGATTTAAAAACTTCAAAGTCAAAAATTTTGATTTAAAATTTCTCATTTTCCACTTCGCTAACTCAAGCCTTAGATCACCTCTACAGCCAGTTCTTCCCTTCTATATCTCCAACTTGCGACACAATTTGACATAAATAATACCACATAACTCACTGGAAATCTAATTCCATAAAATTACTGATCGCGCCCGGATATACACCCGGAGAACGATTGTAGTTTTACCGCAAGCGCACGGTAAAGTGGCGAGCGGGTATCGAACACGAGGAGGTGGTGTCGGTTCCAATCTATCCTAGGTTGGTTCGACTACGAATGTTTTATTGGTGGAGATGGTTATGGAATGATATAATGGAAATGGTGGTGGATGTCGGTGTCGGTGATAAAGAATTCGGTCAAATATCGATTCAAATACAATATAATAAAAGTGTCTAGGGCTAGGGAATTCCCACTACGGATCTTCATACATCATTGTAAATAGTGAATCTCAATATTACTAGACTTGAGTTGAGGTGAACTAGTCGTAACTGAATAGAGAACCAAGCTCACGCTCTCGAGCTATTGCCGGTCTATAGCAAACCTAGGATAAGGCCCAATCTCTTGCAAACCCTAGCCTAAGCCACTAGCATTAGGATCGACATCATCGTTCAATCGCTCCTCGAGCCCACTCTCGTGCAAACTCGAGTTACGATCTAGGTTGTGATAGTTCGTATTCGTCCAATCTCTTGCAAACGAATATGGGTATAGATTTATAATAAAAATCCTAGCTTTGGTCCAATCTCTTGCAAACCAAGTCTAGAGAATCTCGATTATAAACCTAAATCGAATATCTAGGCCTTCCCATCGATTAGAATCCAATCTCTTGCAAACCCTAGATCGATGGAAATCCTTAGCTATCCGTAATAAATCAATCACAACCTAACCTCCTAGAAATTTTAGCAATTTAGAAATTCATTCATCACAAATCTGAAATTAGATCCATAGGGTTCATCTCCATGCCCTAGAACAACAAATCTACTCTATCATAGCAATAACGATATGAGAATCAATAAAAATCATTGCTTGCATACAAAAATATAGAAAAACAAAGAATCAAACAATAAGAACAAAATACTTAGCTTGATGAAGATCTTCAATCCAAAATACAAGCTTTTAGATCCAAGAGGGGGCCTAGGGCATGGCCTAACCTCCAAAAGAATCCCTAAGAAAACATGTTGGGAACCTAAGAAAACATGTGGGATCCTTCTCTAATGATGGCTACAACCCTCTTAAATAGCCCCCAAAAAACCCTAACAAAACTGCCTAAAACCCCCCTGAAACCCGCGCCCAAAACAAATTCTGCGCGCAACTTAAGTTCTGCGCCAGTCGCGACTCGGCCGAGTGGAAAGCTCACTCGGCCGAGTGGGAATTCCTGCAGAAATTCCAGAGAACAGCACTCTGTCAAAAACTGGCAAAAACTGGTCACTCGGCCGAGTGGGAATGTCACTCGGCCGAGTGGAAATGTCACTCGGCCGAGTGACACTGACATGCGAATTCCAGCACTGCAGCATCGACTTGCAAAAATTCCTCAGATTTCATCCGACCTCCGATTGGCGCGTTCTTGGCGGCGTTGGAACCGTCATGAAGTCTAATATCCATAAAAAATATGATAAAAATACTTTGACCTCTGGAATGATAGCAGATTTCAAAAGAGTGAGAGGTTGTCTGAAAATCTGGGCGCTGCGTGTCATCGGCTTCACTCGGCCGAGTGGACTTCTTTACTCGGTCGAGTGGGCTTCTCTACTCGGCCGAGTGACAGAACCTGTAAAATTCCAGTAAGTCGGGGGTCTTGGGGGGTCTGTCTTCGGAGGTGACTCGACCGAGTGGCTTTACTCACTCGGTCGAGAGGCATTCGGTACTCGGCCGAGTCGGAACTGTCAAAAGCCTGTACATTTCCAGTATGTCGGCCTCTTTTGATGGTGGATTTCTCATGCCACTCGGGCGATGCGATCTTCTTACTCGGTCGAGTGGTATATCATCCCTCGGCCGAGTGCACGCCCAATTCCTTCAGTTGGAGCGTGTCCGGTCTGGTCGGCCGAGTGGTCTTCTTGCTCGGCCGAGTGAGTGCTCCACTCGGCCGAGTGACATGCTGTAAATGCCCAATCTTCTCCGTTTCTCCTCCTCGTCTCTCCTACGGAGTTCCTTCTTCTTCCACCCATCTCCCATCGCCAAATAGCCCTCAAAAGAGCCTTGGGTGACTCTCCGGAGTGCGTGCAAGTTCCTTAAGCTCATTTTTGCTCCCGATCGCTCCATATTTCCTGAAATCCGACAAAAACAAGAAATAGTGAAAAGTAACGCAATATCGTCGAATACTCGTGAAAATCGCAATATGAGCAATCGAAATGGCGTGAAATCATGCAGAAAAAAGGTGTAAAATATGGACCGATCAAAATCCCCCAAGCTTACCTCTTACTCGTCCTCGAGGAAGACAAGTAGAGAGACGAACTCAGGAGATGAAAATAAAGAAAATGAAATGAAAAAGAAAGAACACGAGGTGGAAGGGGTCGCTAGATTCTTCTCTCAGATCTCAAGCCATAAGCTACACATCACGATAACTTGAAAAATACAAATCACATGCTATAATGATTTCATATCTTACATAAACATGGTTCTTGCAAGTTTTTAAGAACAACAAAAGGGATTCTATAAATTCATACAATCAATTCATATCCACGTCACGCATTTCATAGGATTTAATATACAAATGTTGGCGATGCACTTTTCAATCAAAAGTTATAAATGAAGCATATAAGATACACACCAAGCATGCAATAGAGAATAGAATAAAAGTCATGGCATTCACATATTTATTTCAAATCATGAAAAATCTCCATATCTAATATATTTTGCAAAGTCTAAGCATTATCAAATATTCCCATTCATGCACGTCTCCACTCTAATGTCATACTCACTCATATGGTCAAATGAATTCACCCCCCCCCCCCAAGCTTAGCTTGAGGCATCACATCTAAAGGAATATGATAGTGGAAAATGGGATTTTTGCCTTGGTTTTCCCAAGTATTTTGTGACTCCAATAATAAGATAGAGAAACAGTTTATTTTTTTTTCTTTTGGGCTTTGATTCTCATTTTTCTTTTTGGATTTTTGTAGGAGCTATATGATTTGTATTTTTTGGATTTTGGCTCCTTTTTGGCTTTTTGGACTTTTTGGAGCTAACTTTTTCTTTTGTGGGGATTTTTGGGAAATAGATGCGATATAAGTAGCTTTAGGAGGTGAACTCAAGTAACATGTAGAGAATAAAAAGATATATGTTGAGAAGGAAGTCATGTAACACTCGGTTCACTCTAAGATGTGCACGAACGGTTCAATAAAATAATACTTCAACTAAAACGCATACGTAGGCATGGACATTCTCAATCATCTCAATAAATAGTGAAGTCAAGCGGTAAAGCGCACAATCATATCAAGCATGCAACAGAGGGTGAATAAGACAATAAAACTGATGCTTCAGATATACTAATGATGCGTGAATCTTGGTGCATTTCCAACAAAAGCATATTAAACACTAATCCATACATTTAGTTTCAATTAATATCATGCATTCATGTAGAGGAATCATCAAAAGAAATATATTTGCAAGCACATGTAAATAGCAAGACTATGGAATACTCAAAGTAGCATGGCATGGAATAATAAGCATCGTTATGGTTGCTAAAACAATAAGAGACATCATCATACGAAATTCATCTAGCGGAAGGAGAGGAAAGAAAAATAAAGAAATAAAAATAGAAGAGATGAAAGAAAAGAAAATCAAGCACAGAATATGATGCATGAACACACATAAAAGAAAAATAAGATGAAAAAATCAAAAAGATGATGCAAAAATTTTGAAAAATTCTAAAAAAAATCCTAAAATAAAGTAAAAATGCAACTAATGCATCTAAATGGCATGGAAATGCACTCCCCCAAGCTTAAACTTCACATTGTCCTCAATGTGATCATAAAAGGAAAAATATGAGGAACAACGATAAATATGAGGGAGGTGAAAGAAAAATGATGAAATGAATGTCATGAAATCCTAACGCAACTACATGCACATACAATGATGCATGAGAGCGCCTTCCCCCAAGCTTATACCAAACAATCCTATTCAAATGACTTGACCAAAAATATCATGGCTTTGCAAAGCGTGATCAAGTCAATTGAATAAGAAAATGAGTATTCACTTGAAAGAAATGCTCGATGGTGGAGAGCAAAAGGATGTGGCACATCAAAATATGGAGAGGGGAATTAATATATATAATGGGTTTGGGGTGTAAAAGATTTTTGTAGCCGTCATATGAGGTGATATTTATTCAAGCAAATCTATACGGTCCTCTCGCTGTCGAGGGAATTCGTGTTTATTGAAAGCATAAAAATTCTACACTACTGGATTGATATCACCTATAGCAAAAGGCTGATCCAGTATCTTTGTCGGTGCAGGCAACTGCTCCAACTGCTCTTTCCGTGGCTCCGCCAGGCGCGTATGTCCACGGACTCCATCAGACTCCAGCAATGCGGCTCCCAGCACCTCTCCAAGGACTCCACCTGTACCCTGCAAGAGATAAGCCGCATCAATCTGATGTGGATAATTCTTCCCCAAAATAAATGTATTCCAAAGAGGGTCATCAACATAAGTATTTAAAATTAAAGACGAGTGACAACACTTCCCTGGAAATAAATCTCCACTCTCGTATACCACGTCGATCAACTCCTCATTGTTTGCCTCAGGTTGTCCAGGTAGCTTGGGCATATAAGCGTAGGTCTCATCAGGCAGTTCCTCATCATCATCAGATTTATCCCATCGCACCTCCTGATCATAATCAATAGCATCCATGGGTGCTAATTCCTCGCTCTCCTCCTCGTATACGTCCCATCGTACATCTTGATCGTATGTACATTAATCCTGCAAAAGGTGCAATGAGTTGTCAAAATCTGAATCATAGCAAGCATCATATACCGGAGGGGAATCAAATATAAAGGGAGAGTGAGTAAAGAGATCCCCCTGAAGGGGAGCCATAAGCTCTGTGGGATTGTCCTCGGCGTCAGTGGAAGGGTGGTCCTCTGAGGGATGCTCAGCCTCTGTAGAAAGTAGAGGTAGCTGCGGTAGCTCGAAAGGAGGAGGGTAATGCTCGGGATCCTCATGAATGGATGTGTCCTCGTCCCAATGCATGGCCTCCTCGGTGACAAGCTCTGGCTCCGCATGTAAGGCCTCCTCAAAAGCAAGCTCTGGCTCATGTGGGTGACAAGGGGAACGACGATGGCACAAGCTGACTCTGTAGTATCGAGTGTTATGGTCTCGTCGGGGGTGACAATATCAAAGCACATAATACCTCCCCCAAGCTGAACATGGACATCCTCCTCAGGCTCCTCAGGTATAGAAGGCAATGTAAACGTCATCATCTCCTTTTCATGCCTCCTTCTTTGTTTCTTTCCTGGAGCTCGAGGCACCCGATTGGCTTGGCCTCCTCAATAGTAGGTGCAGGTGGCTCTATGGGCTCATGTATCTTGACCGCAGTATAAAAGTGGGTCTTGTGCCCCTCAACTAGAGCATAGACTCCATCATCAATTGTGCCTGTGGAAGAGATACAATGAGTAATAAAGTTTTGAAATTCGAGCTCAAAAGGATCACCTGCCGTTATTGTCAATGGACCGGTCTCTCGAACTACGTCAACAATGTTTCTCAATAGGTCCATATATGTGTCCTCCTTTGGCAACTCAGATGTCTCTATTTGTGGAGTGGTGATGGTGTAAAGGTGGATATGATCACCTTCAAGTGAAGCATACACTCCATCTATGATAGTACCTGCACTAGAGACATTAGCCATAATAAAATTGATGAATACTTGGTCGGATGGGTTACTTACCGTAATGGTTAGTGAACCAATAGATCTAGCATCATCTATCATTTGCTCCAAGGTTGCTGCCAACTGTAGGTCACTGAACTTCCCCACTTGCATCCTCTTCAAAAACTCACGTGAGGGTCCCTTTAGCTTTCTAGTGAAGATACGGAATAGCTGGGGACCATCCCACACATAGTCTGACTCCGTCTGGAACGTTCCCAACATTCCTTCAAACCTAGACAAGGCTTCCCCGAAGGATTCTCCATCAGCCTGATAGAATGTAGCGAGATACATGTAGGATTGTATAGAGCCCACTCGCATTTTCTTTGGAAGCACCATAGCTGCAACAACTGTACCTGATCAAGCAAAGTAAACTACCTGGAAAAGACGTCAGTGGTACAAAGAGAGATAAAGATAATAATAGTAGCAGGTGGTGGGGATAAAATCTCTCTCAATGTTTTTTGTTTTTTAATGTAGTCTAATCAACCTAATTGTGACAAATTGGCACCCAACAGGAAAACACCTCCCCGGCAACGGCGCCAAAAACTTGATCGTGCCCGGATATACACCCGGAGAACGATTGTAGTTTTACCGCAAGCGCACGGCAAAGTGGCGAGCGGGTATCGAACACGAGGAGGTGGTGTCGGTTCCAATCTATCCTAGGTTGGTTCGACTACGAATGTTTTATTGGTGGAGATGGTTATGGAATGATATAATGAAAATGGTGGTGGATGTCGGTGTCGGTGATAAAGAATTCGATCAAATATCGATTCAAATACAATATGATAAAAGTGTCTAGGGCTAGGGAATTCCCACTACGGATCTTCATACATCATTGTAAATAGTGAATCTCAATATTACTAGACTTGAGTTGAGGTGAACTAGTCGTAACTGAATAGAGAACCAAGCTCACGCTCTCGCGCTATTGCCGGTCTATAGCAAACCTAGGATAGGGCCCAATCTCTGACCGGTGCCCCATTTACGGTATGGGCACGGTGTCATTTTACCGCAAGTGCACGGTTAGTGTAGGGTGCGGGTTTATCGAACTCAGGGAGGTGGATGGCTTGAATGGCTACTAGCCTCGCCTAGGTTGTGTGCTAGCTACGCGGATAATATGGGTGGAAGTGTAAAAATAAAAGAAAGAAATGAAAAAGACACGAAATGAATCCCCGCTAACACGGGCTAGAGCATTCACGACACTTGACATTTGACTTGACCCAGGGTGAGACATTGCCCCAAAATGTGGTACCTAGCGTCCATGGCCCGATATTCCGGTCGGTGCCAAGCACGCTAGGCCTACCCGGTTCCGGACGGTGGGCATTCCCATGTCCATTAACACCTTCCGCAACCGGGAGCATTAAGGCCACAATGATAACTGATCGCTCCGGGATGTGACCCAAAGGACGGTTGTAGTTTTACCGCAAGTGCACGGTGTAGCAGCGAGCGGGATATCGAACACAGGGAGGATGAATGACCATTCTTGTTCCAATCAACCTGGCTATTTAAGATAGAAATTTGCCTTTGGCGATCCTGTCACAATCGTCAGACAAAAATGCGGAAATATCAAATCAAATAAAGAACGTCTAGGGAATGGGGAATCCCCGCTACTCACCGTATTTCATAAATGCGGTTTATCGGTATCAAAATTGCTTGAATGAGAATTTAGATGAACTAGTTGCAACTGAATGTAGAACCAAGCTCACGCTCTCGCGCTGTTGCCAGTCTATAGTTATCCTAGGTTTGGGTCCAATCTCTTGCAAACCCTAGCCTAGGAAAACTAGCATTAGGATCAACATCATCGTCCAATCGCGCACCGAGCCCAATCTCTTGCAAACTCGGTCCACGACCTAGATTGGGATAGTTCCTACCCGTCCAATCTCTTGCAAACGAGTATCGGCATGGAATTGCAACCGGAAATCCTAGTATCGGTCCAATCTCTTGCAAACCGATACTTCGAAAATCCGACTCCAAACCAATTCGGATTTCTAGTGTTTCCTATCAAATTGGGATCCAATCTCTTGCAAATCCCAATTGATATGAATACCTAGCCATCCGTAGTAAATTGATCCCAATCTAATCCCTAATAACAATTCTAGCACAATTTCTACCAATTCATCACAAATATGAAAGTGGGCTTGTAGGGTTCATCCCCACGCCCCAAGACGTGGAGACTACTCACAAATCATAGCAAGATCACAAAAATAATCGTTGAAATAAGCAATAGAATTCATCACAATATTGAGATAAGCAATAAAAATAGAATTTTTAAGGAAAAGAGATGCAAACCAATTGAGTTCTTCAATTGAATCCAACAAAATTCCAATCTTTTTCTCCTCTCCAATCACAAGAATAAAGCTAAAAAAACTAATCTAAAAAGCTGCAAAAATCTAAGAGAGAGAGGCTCTCAAACTAGGGTAAAAACAGGGTTTAAATAGCCCTCAAAATCGTCCAAAAACTGTGACCAAAATACCCCTGCACAGCCTGTTTTCCGCAGTTTTCGCTACAGGCAGCGCATCGCACTCGGCCGAGTGACAAAAGTCGCTCGGCCGAGTGAAAACCCTGTAATTTTTCCAGTAAGTCGGGGCTTTCAGGGGTCTCTACTTCGGGGGCGGCTCGGCCGAGTGAGTTGTCGTCACTCGGCCGATGGCTTCATAGTACTCGGGCGGACGGGATTTACCACTCGGCCGAGTGGGTCTTCTGAAGTTCAGGCAATCGAAAAACAGTAACTTGGATGTTTTGGAAGGGCTTCGTCTGGGCGCCACTCGGGCGGACGTGATGTCATCACTCGGCCGATGTGATCTTCGGTGCTCGGCCGAGTGCACGGGTAAATTGTGTCTGATCTGGTCGGCCGAGCAGTGTCTCGCTGGTCGGCCGAGTGGCTCCTCCACTCGGCCAAGTGGGACACAAAAAATGCCCAATCTGCTTATTTTGGCCTCCTCGTCGCTCCTGCGACGTCCGTTCTTCTTCCGCTCCTCTCCAACAGCAAAATACCCCTCGGGGAGGTCGTTGGTGACCGTCTAGAGTAAGCGCATCTCGAGATCACTCCAAATCGCGCCAAATCACCTGAAATGCGACAAAAACAACAAATCGTGAAAAGCATCGCAATATCGTCGATATATCGTGAAAAACATGATTTGGGCGATCTAAATGGCATGGAAACATGCGGGAAAAAGGTGTAAAATAAGGAGTGATCAAAATCCCCCAAGCTTGCCTCTTACTCGTCGTCGAGGAAGATAAGTAAAAGGCGAACCCGGTGGATTCGGAAAACGAAAACGGCGAAAAACGAAAAAATGAAAAACGAAGAAGAGTGAAATCGAAATAAAATAAAGAAGAAAGAAAGAAGCGAAGAGGTAGGATACTAGATCATTTTCTCAGGACGTGGGTTTCACTTACTCGTATAGCATGCACTGAACGAAAAATACATGTCAAAGGATTTTATTTTGATATCATAGTATAATAGTGCAAATAGAAACGGAAAACCCACGAACAACGATATAATCATCAAAAACGGAATAATTTTTAAAATTAACATCGTCTGAATCATTTAAAGCAGTATACAAATCACAGATCACACACTTTTCAATTGAACGCTTTCTATCAGGAGTATAAGAGCATCACACTATAGAATAGAGAGAATAGAAAAGTATGGATTTCATGAAATGAGCGCTAGGCTTAGATCTCTGGATTTCGTAAAGCTAGAAATAATCTCACCGAGTATAGAATATTACTTAGCCTAGGTTGTCGTGCAACGTCAAGTAGTCACTCTCTCACACATCAATGGATCCACTCCCCCAAGCTTATCTATAAGCGTGATGGCATAAAAAATATTCACATCCCCATTTTTATATAGCTCCAAATGTAATAAGAAGAAAGAAGAAAGAAAGAAAGTGAGATGGGATCTTTTATTGAGGATTTTTCCTCTTTTTTTTTCTCTCTTTTTTTTTGTTATAGCATATGTACACAACGATCCCAACTCAAATAGAGATAACGATATACAAGAATATTTTCTCTTTTTCTCTCCTTTTTTATTACTCTCTTTTTTTTTGAATAAGAAAATTGGAGCTAGGAGTTAATAGCGGGGGAAATGCCATATAATAGAGTCGCTAAGGGGAGATTCACCAATGATTTTAAAAGTAGAGAAATGATGTTCAAGATTTGTGGAGAAAGAAATAGATATAACTCTCGGTTCACTCTATAAGACATGCACGACAACTTCAGCAGGGTAATCTAATCTACTCAGTTTCGATCACAAAAAAGCTAACTAATCCAGATTTATCATAGCTAACATCATTCAATCATCTTGAAGTGAAGTGTACAATTCATGCATATAGAAGTGATATAGGAAAAAGAAATCAGTACTCCAGATATAAGCATTCAATGCGTGAATCTTGGTGTGTTTTCTGTGATAGCATACATATGAATATTCAGACTCAGCTAATAATAAAATTTCATCCATTTCCATGTGGCAAAAGTGTGGGTTACTATCTCTAAAATGCAAGGCAAGTCATAGCATATGATATCAGAAATAAAATCTAAGACATGACAAATATAGCATGCATATAGAGTAAGCTAAATCCAACGTCGTCATCATCACAGAAAAGTCATCTCTAGCATGAGATGAAAAAGAAAAGAAATAAAGATAAAGGGAAAATAGAACTATTTATAATGCGGCACACAGAAAAAATAAGAAAAACGTGATGCATGGCAAAACAAAAGAAAAATAATGAAAATGAGTGCAAAAGTGAAAAACGGTGTGAAAAACTAAAAATAAAGGTGGCAAATCGGAAAAAAACGTGAGAACTCACTCCCCCAAGCTAAATGGCACAGTGTCCTCAATGGGCAAAGTGTGGCACATCGAGAGACAAGAAATGTGAGGGGCAGGTGAGGAGGCATGCATGGAAAAGTGAAAAAATAAAAAGAAAAATAAAGATATGAAAATATGATGCGGACATGATGCATGCATAGATAGGAGTGATACAGATATATAAGTGGAACCAAAAACTCTCCCTCTCTCCCAAAAAAGATATATAAAGATATGATCAAAAAGAGAATCCCAAAATAAGTGAGGGGAGGGGGGTGGACAAAAATGCATCAGGACCCAGCAGAAACGGGCAGCACAACGGCAAGGATAAACGATGGCATCAAGGGTGCCTAGGAAGGTGGTGCTGCACCGTCTCCGTCCTGAGGCGGAGGTTGTGTGGGTGGGACTGGCTGGACAGGCGGCTGAGCGAGGGTGGGTGTGGAAGTGTGGGCGGGAACCTGCTGGGTGGGTGGTGGTACGCGCGGGAGACGCTCCAGAACCTGGGTGAGACAGTAATGGATCTGGGGGATCAGCTCGAAGCGGCCAGCCATCGCAGAGACGGTGGAGGACAGGGTCCTAAGGTCGCCTCTGAGGCCACTCACCGCCCCTCTAGAGCACGAATGCTCTGAAGTACAGTGTCAGGGGGAGGTGGTGCAGAGGGACGCACCGGGCGGGGCTGTGCAGGGCGTGGCTGGCGAACTCGGGTCGCGTAGGTGACTGGCTCAGCGGGGAAAGGAACAAAAGGTGTTGCGCCTGCGAATGTGGGCCTGGCCTCAGTGTGAGGCCGGGGCACCGGCTGGTGGGAAGTGGAGGCAGCAGCAGCGAAAGAAGAGTGCAAAAATGGCAGCGAGGTGGCCAGAGAGGTCAGTGGCACAGAAGTGTGGACAGACGCCATGACGCTCTCGGAAAATACAGCAGGGGTGGAGACAGAGGTGACTACCGCTAGGGCGGAAGTGTGTGGACCAAAAGGCGCAACCCCAGCAGAGATCATGCTAGCCATGGTCTCCACGACCGTGGCAAACGAGGGCTCTCCACTCTCAACAAAGGTCGACGGGCGCTCGGGGAGTGCGGAGCAAAGAGGCTCGACGGACAGAGGGCCAGTGGTGGTGGTGGTGGAAGTGGGCTCAGCTGAGGTACTCGTGACACTGACAGAAATGGGGACAGAAGTGTCAGGAGCAGCGGAAACATCAGGTATGGGCTGAGGGGCCACTGGGTCAACAGGCTCGGCAGCAGGCTCGGCAGGGTATGCAACAGGGTCTACAGGGGCAGCGTGGGCCTGCTCGGCCTCCTCGACCTCGAGCACGTAGGCAGCGGGGATGAGAACATCCATCGCAGGGAGCCAGTCAACGTGGGCTGGTGCAATCAGAGTCCGAGCAGGGCTCGGGAGAATCATGTAATCGGCCCCGTAAGGGCCGTGCAACCAGACCCAGTGACGCTCACCGTGCGGACGAAGCATCTTCATCCGGGCCATAACATCTATCGACAGAGAAGTGGGGCCCGGGACACGTCGCAAGTCGTCGGGGAAGTCCTCGCCGGTCATAAGAGCAAGCAAGGTGATCAGGCCGCCGCAGCATATCGGTGAGCGAGCGCCCACCGATACGATGATGCGGTCCAAAAACCAAGCCGCGACATCAATCACGACGGCGGGGACAAGCTCATCGCCATCCCTAGATAGAGCTCTGGGACGTGTCATCGCGTAGAGCATGTAGAGCTCTGGCGTAGACATCGTGCCCGGCTCATATCTGGCCAAGAAGGTCGTCGCCATAAGGCGCTGAGCAATGCGGAGGCAGGGATGGACAATGGCCGAGGCCTTGGCCCTACTAGGGTCAAAGGCAGCGTGGAGACCCGTAATCCGGGCCCAGAAGGCACCGGCGTCGAAGGAAGGTGGGAGGATATGGGTGGGGCCGTAACCGCGATCGGCACCGGGGACAGCGGGCCACGAGAAGAACGCTCTCATCATATCGAGAGTGACCTGGCACTCTCGATCCATGAACCGGAACGAGCATCCCTCGTCGGTCTGGGCGATCGAACTCAGAACCTCAAGTGTCGGGCGGGTAAACGTATCCGCCGACACCTGCAGAAAATCTCGCCAGCCCACGTTGTCGTACAACGTGAGCATCCCCTCTAGTACCCCCAGGCGTCCTAGGTCAGCGAGGTGTGCAAACCTGGAGGGTACGATCGAGCGCTGGGAGATACAGTCGAAGACGGTGCGGTGTGCGTCGTCTCGGAACGTAATCCCGAGCGGCCCGACCAGTGGAGCCGGAGGTGGTGGCTGTGCAGCGGCAGGGAGAGGCTGTGCGGGCTGTGGGTGCACTGCAGGCTGTGCGGGGTGTGCGGGGCCTGCAGGCTGTGCTGGGTGAACGGCGTGTGTGGGAGACGGTGGAGGAGAGTCCTCCAACTCGTGGGAGGGGCCGGCATCATCCGACCGCTTCCGCTTGGCGGAAGCTCTCTTCGACCGCGGCCGTGTCCGGGGCGGCATATCGGCCCCGAGCGCGTCGAAAAGTGAAAAAAGTGCGGTGCGTGTAAAAGAGTGGAAGGAGTATACCCAGACACGTCGTGAGTGCTCAGCAACGGAAGCGTGCGAAGTCAGCGCCTCCACGAAGCTCAAATCAGTCCCGAGAAGCTCCCCTGGGCTCCCCTAAGCTCCCAAAAACAACCTGCGCATGAAATGGAGATATCAGCGGGTAATAATCAATACGCATGGGGCATTAGGGGTATCATAGATAGATATAGGAATTGATTTGGGTTTGGGGGTCGTTTAGCACATGGATCCTCAAAATATACTCAAAAAGAGGAGAAAAAGGCAATAAAGGCGATACCGGAGGTGGTCGGAGCGGCGGCCGCCGGCGGCGACTCGGGCGAGTCACGGCGGGGGTCGGCCAGCGGTGGCAGGCCGAGCAGCGGCGCGGTGACGGCGGTCGGGCGAGTAGGGGGTGCGAGCGGGCGAGGGGAGCTGAAGGGTCGGGGGCGCGATCTGGTTTCAGCGTTTCGAAAAACGTGTCCCCCTCGACCCTTATATAGCATAAGTTACGACTCGGCCGAGTGACTAGGTCACTCGGCCGAGTGGAATCAATGGAAATTCCTCCCCGCTTACGCATCGGCCGAGTGGCCTTGCCAGCCTCGGCCGAGTGGAGTAAGTCCATTCGACCGAGTGGCTCAAGCTACTCGGCAAGACTCGCCCTAGGAGCGTATCCGTTTTACTCGGCCGAGTGAATATATATACTCGGCCGAGTAGCAGTTATATTGGAATCAGGAAAATAAACAGAGAGTTGGGTACATCAGACTTCCCTCGTTCGTGAGCGGCTCGGCCGGACGAACTTATGTACTCGGCCGAGTGACTAGTATACTCGGCCGAGTGAGCCTTGTCTTCTGCTGTTTGTCTTCGTTTGGGCTCTAAACTCCGTCTTTCTTCCTCCAGTCGATTCCATCTTCCTCCTAAGCGTCGAGCGCCTTCTTGGGGCGCTCCTCGTCGTCTCGTTCATCCTCCTCATGATGGATCTACCTATCTCCTCTCCTGTCAAGAAAAATAGGACCCGTTATCACAAAATTTTTGGGCGAACGACTCAAAACACTAAAAATTTCTAAAACGAAAATAAAGAAAAAGTGAAAATAAAGCAAAAACCGTCGGGTTGCCTCCCGACAAGCGCTCGTTTAAGGTCGTGAGCTCGACCCCCTATAATTTTCAATCAATGCAGGATGTTTGGTGCATATGAGATGCACCCATCAAACTTTCTGGGGAGCGCGCTTGGATTTGGAAGTTGCGGCGTCGTGTTCTCCCGCGGTGGTTTCCCGTCTCGAATAGTGTTGGGGGGAGGCTCCCCCAAGCTAGTATTTGCTCCGGTCAACGGCTTTACCGGTGATGCCGATTTCCGTACCAGAGGAGCTTTCTTTGGAGACTTTAATTTCGAGAGCTTGCAGAGCTCTCGAATCCTTGCGACATCAGCGTCGCCTTCATCATCTTCAGCGGAGAGGTCGGGGGAATCATCTATCTTCTCATCTTGGCCTAAATCCGGGCCTTCCTCTAAATCTTCATCGAAAAGAGCGCCAATTGAGTGGGGGATCGCCTCCTCTATCACCTCATCAAGGAGGTCCATGTAGTTAAGTTCCTCGTGGTAAGGCATGTGCTTCATAGCCTTAGGAATGTGGAGCTCCACCTCGATGTTGCCGACGTTTAAAGTTAGGGTACCTTCGCGCACGTCAATAATTACTCCGGCGGTGGCGAGGAACGGGCGTCCAAGTATCAATGACGTATCTCCCTCCTCCTTAACGTCCATGATCACGAAGTCACATGGCAAGCATATTCCACCCGGGACTTGTAGCGGGATGTCTTCGGCGATCCCTACCGGCCTTGTTATTCGCCCGTCGGCCAATTGAATGCGCATGTCGGTAGGTTTCAACTTTGTCCCGGTGTTTAGCCTTAAGAACATGGAGAGAGGCATGAGGCTCACACTAGCCCCTAGATCAACCAACGCCTTTTGAAGAGGGACGCCGTCCAAGGTGCAAGGAATCCAAAAACTCCCCGGATCTTTGAATTTGGCCGGCTCTTTTTCTCTCTTAGTAAACCAAGAGCCCTCCTCGGCTAGCATGATCTTCTCCTTCCTCTTTCTCCCCGAAATCAAGTCCTTCAAGAATTTAGCATATGTGGGGATCTCCACGATGGCGTCGAGGAAGGGAATGTTAAGGCTAACTCCTCTAAGATACTCGAGAAACTTCGCTAGCCTTTTCTCCATTTTCGCTCTAGCAAGCCTTTGGGGAAATGGGACCGGTGGCATGAAGCGCCTTTCCTCAATCAATTGTTCCGCTCTAGCTTTCTCCTTGTCTTGTGGCTCCTTCTCCTTTTCAACTTCAACTACCGGCTCAATTGGCTCCAAGCTTTCCTCCACGGGCTCCTCGGTAGGAATCATGGCGGGGGTGGTGTCCTTCCCGCATCTAGTAGTAACGGCAACTACGGCATTGATGTGGCCGGTGTTGCCCCGTGGGTTTTGTTCGGGTTGCGCCGGTAATCGTTGAGTGTTCCGATTGAGCAACGCCAATTGCTCCGATATTTGAGCCACAACGGTATTAAGGGAGTCTTGCCCCGCCTTCAAGGTAGCATTTACCTTATTTTGCTCGACCATGAACGCCTCCACTCTAGCTTCGAAGTCGGATCGTTGTTGAGCTTGTGGAGGGTTTTGATTTTGATTCATCCACCCTTGATTGTATCCGGGCGGCCTATATGGTGGAACTTGTTGCTTCGGTTGAAAGTTTTGTTGAGTAGGCCCCCTCGGTGGATAGTTTTGTTGTTGGGGTGGTGGTGGTCGAGCTTGTTGAGGTGGCGGTTGTGGCGGGTTCAAAGCTCCTTCATTGTTGGCGTAAGAGAATCCGGGATGATTTCTTGCGGACGGATTGGCCCAATATCCTTGGTTCCCCGCAACATATTGTACTTGCTCCAAGGATCCTTCTCCTTGCTCTCCTCCCGAGTACATGGCTTGAGATTGGTCTTGCCAATCACACATTTGGTTCGTTGGAGCGGAGGTAGAAGGGGCTCCTTGGGGCTCCGTGATAAACTTCTCCAATCTCTCCACCACCTTGTGGAGAGAATCAAACTTGCTCGTAAGCTCCGCTACGGCCTTCGCCTCGTAGATGCTAGTTGGCTTTAAGGAGGACGTAGAGTGTCCTCGCTCATCGCCCCATTGTTGATTATTTGAGGCCATCTCCTCAATTAGGGCCGTAGCTTCCTCGGGAGTCTTTGACAAGATAGCACCATTCGCCGCGGCATCAATAATTTGTTTGGTCCCCGGTTGGAGACCGTTGTAGAAGCTATAAACTAGCTCCCAATCTTCTATGCTGTGATGCGGGCATTGATGCTGCAAATCCTTAAAACGCTCCCAAGATTCATAGAGCGTCTCCTGTGGTCCTTGCTTGAAGGACATGAGAGCGCTTCGGATCTTCATCGTCTTGGATGGCGGATAAAACTTGTCAATGAATGCACTCGCCAACTCGTCCCAAGTGGTGAAGACGCCCTCAGCTTGCGTCCTCAACCAGTATAGTGCCTTGTCCTTTAGCGTGAAAGGGAAGAGACGCAGTCTGATGGCATCGATGGAGACCCCCGGCATCTGAAATGTGGCGCACTTCGACAAGAACAATTGGATGTGGTAGTGGGGGTTCTCATGGGCGTTCCCATGAAATGGGTCTTGTTGCATCAAAACCACCAATCCAGTCTTTAGCTCGAAGTTCTTGTCAGCCGCTAACTCCGGCATGGCAATGGATGAGGTAGTAGAAGAAGTCTTAGGCCGAAGCCTATCGCGAATAGAAATTAGCCTCGCCATCCTTGCCGCCAATTGTTCAGGAGTTTTCGGGTTGGTCATAAACCGCCCTTCCGTATTTTGTCTCCTTTCCGCTCTAAGTCTCCGCGCGGTACGTTCGATCTCGGGATCAAATAAGATAGCTGCAGGGTCCGCCGTAGATCTCGTGTACATGCACAGGGGAAACATAGTTTCAAAGAAATGATTAGTACCGTGGAAGGGTTAGGTAAGAAATAAGAAATAAAAATAATGATAATAATAATTAATTAAAAAAAGAAAAGAAATAGCTGGGGTGAGAAAGAATCAAACGCAATCGCCTCCCCGGCAACGGCGCCAAAAACTTGATCGCTCCGGGATGTGACCCAAAGAACGGTTGTAGTTTTACCGCAAGTGCACGGTGTAGCAGCGAGCGGGATATCGAACACAGGGAGGACGAATGACCGTGCTTGTTCCAATCAACCTGGCTATTTAAGAGAGAAATTTGCCTTTGGCGATCCTGTCACAATCGTCAGACAAAAATGCGGAAATATCAAATCAAATAAAGAACGTCTAGGGAATGGGGAATCCCCGCTACTCACCGTATTTCATAAATGCGGTTTATCGGTATCAAAATTGCTTGAATGAGAATTTGGATGAACTAGTTGCAACTGAATGTAGAACCAAGCTCACGCTCTCGCGCTGTTGCCGGTCTATAGTTATCCTAGGTTTGGGTCCAATCTCTTGCAAACCCTAGCCTAGGAAAACTAGCATTAGGATCAACATCATCGTCCAATCGCGCACCGAGCCCAATCTCTTGCAAACTCGGTCCACGACCTAGATTGGGATAGTTCCTACCCGTCCAATCTCTTGCAAACGAGTATCGACATGGAATTGCAACCGGAAATCCTAGTATCGGTCCAATCTCTTGCAAACCGATACTTCGAAAATCCGACTCCAAACCAATTCGGATTTCTAGTGTTTCCTATCAAATTGGGATCCAATCTCTTGCAAATCCCAATTGATATGAATACCTAGCCATCCGTAGTAAATTGATCCCAATCTAATTCCTAATAACAATTCTAGCACAATTTCTACCAATTCATCACAAATATGAAAGTGGGCTTGTAGGGTTCATCCCCACGCCCCAAGACGTGGAGACTACTCACAAATCATAGCAAGATCACAAAAATAATCGTTGAAATAAGCAATAGAATTCATCACAATATTGAGATAAGCAATAAAAATAGAATTTTTAAGGAAAAGAGATGCAAACCAATGGAGTTCTTCAATTGAATCCAACAAAATTCCAATCTTTTTCTCCTCTCCAATCACAAGAATAAAGCTAAAAAACCTAATCTAAAAAGCTGCAAAAATCTAAGAGAGAGAGGCTCTCAAACTAGGGTAAAAACAGGGTTTAAATAGCCCTCAAAATCGTCCAAAAACTGTGACCAAAATACCCCTGCACAGCCTGTTTTCCGCAGTTTTCGCTACAGGCAGCGCATCGCACTCGGCCGAGTGACAAAAGTCGCTCGGCCGAGTGAAAACCCTGTAATTTTTCCAGTAAGTCGGGGCTTTCAGGGGTCTCTACTTCGGGGGCGGCTCGGCCGAGTGAGTTGTCGTCACTCGGCCGATGGCTTCATAGTACTCGGGCGGACGGGATTTACCACTCGGCCGAGTGGGTCTTCTGAAGTTCAGGCAGTCGAAAAACAGTAACTTGGATGTTTTGGAAGGGCTTCGTTTGGGCACCACTCGGGCGGACGTGATGTCGTCACTCGGCCGATGTGGTCTTCGGTGCTCGGCTGAGTGCACAGGTAAATTGTGTCTGATCTGGTCGGCCGAGCAGTGTCTCGCTGGTCGGCCGAGTGGCTCCTCCACTCGGCCGAGTGGGACACAAAAAATGCCCAATCTGCTTATTTTGGCCTCCTCGTCGCTCCTGCGACGTCCGTTCTTCTTCCGCTCCTCTCCAACAGCAAAATACCCCTCGGGGAGGTCGTTGGTGACCGTCTAGAGTAAGCGCATCTCGAGATCACTCCAAATCACGCCAAATCACCTGAAATGCGAAAAAAACAACAAATCGTGAAAAGCATCGCAATATCGTCGATATATCGTGAAAAACATGATTTGGGCGATCTAAATGGCATGCAAACATGCGGGAAAAAGGTGTAAAATAAGGAGTGATCAATAACTCCCAACACTTCGTCCAAGCCGTTCCCACGCGCGAGGACTCGATGTCTACACTAGGGGCGTGAGCTGTGGCTAGGGAGTCAACCGCCAAGTTTATTCCCCCTTGGCCCGACGGTCAGAGGCGGTCTTTCTCCCGCCAATGACAATGAAACACCCCCGCGTAACCCTAATGGCCAAATAGGTCAAATGTGATTTCTAGCAATACATCGAAGCGGATCTTGACTGGACAAGCACCAGACCCCAACCCCCAACACAACTAGTGTGTCACCGTATGAATTGGACCCAGATTGCTAGAAATCCCCATTGACGCATTTCATCGAACACATGCCATGCAACCAAGTAAAATGAAACAACCCAAGCATCAATCCTACTCTAACCCGTATTAGGGTTCATCAACACTAATCAATGGTGAGAAACATAAAAATAAGCAACATAAAAGAGATACAAACGTTCACCATCAAGAAAACTTAACACAATACAAAACAATAGAAAATAGGAGGAAGAAATACTTATCTTGAGTTTGAATCTTCAATCCAATACAAGATTTATTACAATAGAAAACCTAATCTAACCTAATCTAAAACTCCCAATAAATGGGAGGAAAATTTGCTGAAAAAATGGTGGAAGAACTCTCCAAGTCATGCCCCAAAAGTCCTATAAATAACCCTCACAAAACCCAATCAGTTCGGGTCCAGAGCTGTCAAAACAGGCCCACCCGATCGGGTGGAATAAACAGAGACTACGAAACTGCTGAAATTGACTTCAACCGATCGGTTGGACTCCCAACCGATCGGTTGAAGTGAAATTTCAGACAGCAGCCAATTTCAGCACATAGCTGCGCTCAGAAAATTCCAGAAAAATCTAGAAAAATCGGATTTGGGCATGCGACCTATCGTTGGAAAGCTAACGACGATGCCGACGCTAGAAAAATAAGAGATCACCAAAAATCCTTCTGGAATGATATCAGATCTTCAATGAATGAGCAGCGGTGCGCGAAAGGGGACGAAAAGGCCACCCGATCGGTTGAAATGTCAACCGATCAGGTGAGCAGCTTGTTGCTTTGGTCGTCGCCTTCGGGAGCTTCAACCGGACGCAGAGGCGAGTGGGTGGCATGACCGGGTCGTCGTTCGGAGGAATCGGCTACAGATGAACCGATCGGGTGAAGGTCACCCGATCGGTTGGAATTCATCTCCATTTTCCCGAGAAGTTTGACGGACTCACCCGATCGCTGAACCGATCAGGTGAGATGCTCTTTACTCCAGCCTCAGTCCGGGTCGGATACGCGTGCGTTAACCGATCGGGTGAGCTGGTCCACCCGATCGGTTGAGGGCTGAGAAATAGCAATCTTCATCGTTTGAACCCGTGGATCACGCGTGACTCCTCCCGTTGCTCCGGGGACTCAGAATATCGTCGTTTTATGGCCCAAATACTAGAAATTCCTGCAAAAATACCAAAAATACGGAAAAGTGAAAGAAAACAAGAAAACACGAGAAAACGAATATAAGACGGCGGTAAAATACGGAAAAACACGGAAGAAAACGTGCGTAAATATATGAAATATAAACGCACGTCAAAATCCCCCAAGCTGAACTCTTCCTCGTCCTCGAGGAAGACGAGTGAGAGTATGAGCTCGGAGGGAGAAAATAGAGAGAAAGAGAGAAAAAGAGAACTCTATATCCTAGATCGCCCGTCAGGGCCAACAAAATCAAAAACGACACACCAAGCAAGCAAACGCCAAATCACATCACTAAACCAAGGAATACGAGTCCAGACAAGTGACGTGGGCCCACACGGTGAAGCGCGAGTGAGTGTGGTCGTGTGCTAGCAGACGGTGTCACTATCTATATTGTGCAATAAAGCTCGATATACACAAATCCAAGAAATGACCCAAATATCGATTCGATTCGAATTAAGCGGTGAATATATGTAGTTCAAGCATGCATGAGAATAGAGCGAGAATCGAAACATATCATGCGTCGGGGACTCCACAACTAGGGTTAAGGAAATCACCACACCATAGCCTAGTTAATAGTTAAAAAGTTCCTAAGCCAAGTGTTTTCGAAAACGATCGGGGTTGAGATGATGTGGAGTAGAACACTCGGTGCAAATTCTCGCCTTCCCTTTATTCTCGGCAAGTAGGAAAATATTCACACGGGAATTTTTTTTTTGGGTTTTGGGCATTTGTATTTTTTTTGGCTTTTTGGCTATACAAAATTTTTCTTTTCTTTTCTTTTTGGGTTTTTCTTTTCTTTTCTCTTTTTTTTGGATTTTTGGGTTTTTGGCTGTGTACTCTCCCAAGTGGGAGAACGGTACACGACGAGGGGATTTGCACCAAGTAAATCAAAAAAGAAATCGGAATCTAAACACTTGGGTAGAGGAAACTCTACTCGCTAATTAGAGCATGGGCTAAATGGGTTATCCTAGTCCTTAATTGTGGAATCCCGACACATGCGAAATGAAGTACACGATATATATATATAGCATGCAGAAGCAGACAGGGGAAATAAATACCGCATATTCAAATCGAAGCATGATAATCTAGGGGTCATTCCTGGACAGGTATATATAGTAAAATCACAAAGTAGAAGCACACCAACAGCTAGGCACGACGCACGACTCACAAAAAGCTAAGTGGACCCACGATGCACGAAATGCAAGAGGACTCGATATCCTAGGGTTAGTGAATGTGATTATCGAAGCCGTGCAAGGTGTGCGTGTGATTTTCGTGGCAATTCATCATAGGGTTCATCTCTAGGAGAAAGAGATAAAAAGAAGAAAAGAAAAAGAAAAAGAAAAACACGGAGAAAAACGACTCAAATAACGAAGAAAAAGAGACAAATGACGCACGAAGTGCGACTCCCCCAAGCTGAAACTTGCATTGTCCTCAATGCAATAGTAGTGAATACGGGAGGGCAATGAAAATGGGGGGGAGTTACGCACCGACACAAAAATGAAAAACACGAAAAACACATGAATGAAACTAAAAAATAAAGAAAAAGAAACACTCAAATAAAAGATATAAAAAACGACGAAGGACTCAAAGACACAAACACACGACAACGACACACGAAAACATGCACACAAAAGTCGATTTCCCCAAGCTGAACATGACAATGCTAGCGAAATGATATGATCAATGTGATGCAGAAATATGCAAGGGGAAGATCGGAAAAGAAAGAAATCAAAATGCAGGAGAGACGGTGTGCTCATTCTCCTCGGAAGAGGATGTGGGGTGTGGGCGGTAGAAGTGATAGAAGGGCACGACAAGATGGGTTATTATGATGCAAAAGCAAATCCTAGATACGCTCCCCTCGCTAATGAGAGGAGACGAGATTATTCAAATCTAAACTAGAAAGCTGTAAATTTTTACACTACTGGATTAGGATACACCTGAGCATAGGCGGATCCAAGATCTGAAGTGGGGCAGGTAGTTGCTCTAACTGCTCCTTCGGTGGCTCTGCCAGAAGCGTTGTGCCACGTGTGCCAATGGACCCAAGCAATGCACCTCCAAGCATCCCTCGTAGGTGTCCACCTGTGACCTGCAAAGGACGAGGTGCATTAGTCCATGGCAAGAAATTATTTCCCAAAATAAATGTATCCCAGAGATAGTCGCCGATAAATGATGGTAAAATATATGAAATGTGGCGAACACTCCCTGGAAATGGTATGATATCCTCTGTGCTAGCGACGATCAAATCCCCGCTCTCCATGTGAAGTTGCTCTCCAGATGGTGACACACCGCAGCATACCTCAAGGGAAGTCGATCATGTGTCCTGCGAGAGATATGGTGTGTCAAAAATATATAAGTCTAAAGGAATAGGACGTGAAAAGCGAGACTTAAATGTGGAGTGAGAGTGAGTATGAAAATCTCCCTGAATAGGGGCAATATGCTCCAGTAGATGCTCAGCCGCAGAAGAAGTGGAGCGTGACGGTAGAGGTAGATGTGGCTCGGGCTCCATGGAGTGGACCATCGTATCCAAGCCCTCATGCACATCCTCCTCGACGATATGCTCATACTCCACCATCTGCCCAATGTCCTGAATGACATCCTCGTGGTTGACCACGGACCAAGGAAGAAGCTGCGACAGAGATGGCTGTGGAGGTGGATGTAGAGCGGACCCCTCGTATGTGGTCATGGTGTCCTCGTCCTCACGCACATCCTCCTCGCCGGTATGCATAATCTCTGTAAACTCCTCGATGCTCTCATAGGACTCATGCGGGGTATCCAAATCAAGACAAGAAGTCTCTCCCACAGATCCTATAGAAATCACCCAATCCTCACTATCATCATCAAAAAATGCTTCGTCATCCAAGTGGTAGTGATGAAAAAATGAGGTATCGGCTTGAGATGTGTCTATGGTGGCCGATGGCATGGTGGTCTCAACCATGAAAGTGGGTATATCCTCTCCTTCATCCCCTCTCCTCGGTGTAGGCTCGGGGATTGGTACCATCAAGTTTTGTAATATTTGGCCTTGGTTAAACATGGCACTTTCAAGGAGAGACACGAGGCTTGATTCTTTTTGTGTTTGTGTAGGGGTATAAGGTTGGGGAAATGGATGGGAGGTGTTTGGGCTAAGGTTGTGGGAAAATGTTTGGCCTTGGGGTAGGGGGAGGCTCTCAAGCGTAAATGGGCAATCATAATACTCGTGCCCCGCCATCCCACAAGTCTCACAAACCACAACCGAATAAGGATTGTATCCTCCCATCTGAGCATCGAAATTTGATCTCCACATGGTTACACCAAAGATACCTGGACAACAAAAATAAGAAAACTAGAGAGGAGCGTCAATAGTACAAGAGAATAACAAAAGGATAATATAATAGTGGGGGGAAATTTCTTGGTTATTGAATATATTTTTTTAAAAAAAAGAAAAAGAAATTTTTTTTTGTGTTTTTATGCGTAGTCTAACAAACCCAAGCTAAGCTAATATCAAACCGAACGCCTCCCCTGCAACGGCGCCAAAAACTTGACCGGAGCCCCGTTTACGGTATGGGCACGGTGTCATTTTACCGCAAGTGCACTGTTAGTGTAGGGTGCGGGTTTATCGAACTCAGGGAGGTGGATGGCTTGAATGGCTACTAGCCTCGCCTAGGTTGTGTGCTAGCTACGCGGATAATATGGGTGGAAGTGTAGAAATAAAAGAAAGAAATGAAAAAGACACGAAATGAATCCCCGCTAACACGGGCTAGAGCATTCATGACACTTGACATTTGACTTGACCCAGGGTGAGACATTGCCCCAAAATGTGGTACCTAGCGTCCATGGCCCGATATTCCGGTCGGTGCCAAGCACGCTAGGCCTACCCGGTTCCGGACGGTGGGCATTCCCATGTCCATTAACACCTTCCGCAACCGGGAGCATTAAGGCCACAATGATAACTCCCAACACTTCGTCCAAGCCGTTCCCACGTGCGAGGACTCGATGTCTACTCTAGGGGCGTGAGCTGTGGCTAAGGAGTCAACCGCCAAGTTTATTCCCCCTTGGCCCGATGGTCAGAGGCGGTCTTTCTCCCGCCAATGACAATGAAACACCCTCGCGTAACCCTAATGGCCAAATAGGTCAAATGTGATTTCTAGCAATACATCGAAGCGGATCTTGACTGGACAAGCACCAGACCCCAACCCCCAACACAACTAGTGTGTCACCGTACGAATTGGACCCAGATTGCTAGAAATCCCCATTGACGCATTTCATCGAACACATGCCATGCAACCAAGTCAAATGAAACAACCCAAGCATCAATCCTACTCTAACCCGTATTAGGGTTCATCAACACTACTCAATGGTGAGAAACATAAAAATAAGCAACATAAAAGAGATACAAACGTTCACCATCAAGAAAACTTAACACAATACAAAACAATAGAAAATAGGAGGAAGAAATACTTATCTTGAGTTTGAATCTTCAATCCAAATCTAACCTAATCTAAAACTCCCAAGAAATGGGAGGAAAAGTTGCTGAAAAAATGGTTGAAGAACTCTCCAAGTCGTGCCCCAAAAGTCCTATAAATAACCCTCACAAAACCCAATCAGTTCGGGTCCAGAGCTGTCAAAATAGGCCCACCCGATCGGGTGGAAACTCACCCGATCGGGTGGAATAAACAGAGACTACGAAACTGCTGAAATTGACTTCAACCGATCGGTTGGACTCCCAACCGATCGGTTGAAGTGAAATTTCAGACAGCAGCCAATTTCAGCACATAGCTGCGCTCAGAAAAATCTAGAAAAATCTAGAAAAATCGGATTTGGGCATGCGACCTATCGTTGGAAAGCTAACGACGATGCTGACGCTAGAAAAATAAGAGATCACCAAAAATCCTTCTGGAATGATAGCAAATCTTCAATGAATGAGCAGCGGTGCGTGAAAGGGGACGAAAAGGCCACCCGATCGGTTGAAATGTCAACCGATCGGGTGAGCAGCTTGTTGCTTTGGTCGTCGCCTTCGGGAGCTTCAACCGGTCGCAGAGGCGAGTGGGTGGCATGACCGGGTCGTTGTTCGGAGGAATCGACTACAGATGAACCGATCGGGTGAAGGTCACCCGATCGGTTGGAATTCAACTCCATTTTCCCGAGAAGTTTGACGGACTCACCCGATCGCTGAACCGATCGAGTGAGATGCTCTTTACTCCAGCCTCAGTCCGGGTCGGATACGCGTGTGTCAACCGATCGGGTGAGCTGGTCCACCCGATCGGTTGAGGGCTGAGAAATAGCAATCTTCATCGTTTGAACCCATGGATCACGCGTGACTCCTCCCGTTGCTCCGGGGACTCAGAATATCGTCGTTTTATGTCCCAAATGCTAGAAATTCCTGCAAAAATACCAAAAACACGAAAAAGTGAAAGAAAACAAGAAAACACGAGAAAACGAATATAAGACGTCGGTAAAATACAGAAAAACACGGAAGAAAACGTGCGTAAATATATGAAATATAAACGCACGTCAATCTCTTGCAAACCCTAGCCTAAGCCACTAGCATTAGGATCGACATCATCGTTCAATCTCTCCTCGAGCCCACTCTCGTGCAAACTCGAGTTACGATCTAGGTTGTGATAGTTTGTATTCGTCCAATCTCTTGCAAACGAATATGTGTATAGATTTATAATAAAAATCCTAGCTTTGGTCCAATCTCTTGTAAACCAAGTCTAGATAATCTCGATTATAAACCTAAGTCGAATATATAGGCCTTCCCATCGATTAGAATCCAATCTCTTGCAAACCCTAGATCGATGGAAATCCTTAGATATCCGTAATAAATCAATCACAACCTAACCTCCTAGCAATTCTAGCAATTTAGAAATTCATTCATCACAAATCTGAAATTAGATCCATAGGGTTCATCTCCATGCCCTAGAACAGCAAATCTACTCTAGCATAGCAATAACGATATGAGAATCAATAAAAATCATTGCTTGCATACAAAAAGATAGAAAAACAAAGAATCAAATAATAAGAACAAAATACTTAGCTTGATGAAGATCTTCAATCCAAAATACAAGCTTTTAGATACAAGAGGGGGCCTAGGGCATGGCCTAACCTCCAAAAGAATCCCTAAGAAAACATGTTGGGAACCTAAGAAAACATGTGGGATCCTTCTCTAATGATGGCTACAACCCTCTTAAATAGCCCCCAAAAAACCCTAACAAAACTGTCTAAAAACCCCCTGAAACCCGCGCCCAAAACAAATTCTGCGCGCAACTTAAGTTCTGCGCCAGTCGCGACTCGGCCGAGTGGAAAGCTCACTCGGCCGAGTGGGAATTCCTGCAGAAATTCCAGAGAACAGCAATCTGTCAAAAACTGGCAAAACCTGGTCACTCGGCCGAGTGGGAATGTCACTCGGCCGAGTGGAAATGTCACTCGGCCGAGTGACACTGACATGCGAATTCCAGCACTGCAGCATCGACTTGCAGAAATTCCCCAGATTTCATCCGACCTCCGATTAGTGCGTTCTTGGCGGCGTTGGAACCGTCATGAAGTCTACTATCCATAAAAATATGAGAAAAATACTTTGACCTCTGGAATGATAGCAGATTTCAAAAGAGTGAGAGGTTGTCTGAAAATCTGGGCGCTGCGTGTCATTGGCTTCACTCGGCCGAGTGGACTTCTCTACTCGGTCGAGTGGGCTTCTCTACTCGGCCGAGTGACAGAACCTGTAAAATTCCAGTAAGTCGGGGGTCTTGGGGGGTCTGTCTTTGGAGGTGACTCGACCGAGTGGCTTTACTCACTCGGTCGAGAGGCATTCGGTACTCGGCCGAGTTGGAACCGTCAAAAGCCTGTACATTTCCAGTAAGTCGGCCTCTTTTGATGGTGGATTTCTTATGCCACTCGGGCGATGCGATCTTCTTACTCGGCCGAGTGGTATATCATCCCTCGGCCGAGTGCACGCCCAATTCCTTCAGTTGGAGCGTGTCCGGTCTGGTCGGCCGAGTGGTCTTCTTGCTCGGCCGAGTGAGTGCTCCACTCGGCCGAGTGGCATGCTGTAAATGCCCAATCTTCTCCGTTTCTCCTCCTCGTTGCTCCTACGGAGTTCCTTCTTCTTCCACCCATCTCCCATCGCCAAATAGCCCTCAAAAGAGCCTTGGGTGACTCTCCGGAGTGGGTGCAAGTTCCTTAAGCTCATTTTTGCTCCCGATCGCTCCATATTTCCTGAAATCCGACAAAAACAAGAAATAGTGAAAAGTAACACAATATCGTCGAATACTCGTGAAAATCGCAATATGAGCAATCGAAATGGCGTGAAAACATGCAGAAAAAAGGTGTAAAATATGGACCGATCAATTACTCAGTTAAAGATTTCACTAAAATTAGCAAGAATTAAATAGACCAGCACACTCATCGAATCAAGCCTAATCAGCGACAACTAACTTTCAAAAAATATAAACATTAATAATCAAGGAAATATCATTTACCCGTAAGATTATTGTGTCGGCACATCCATCGACAATGCGATATTGTTTCAAAATTTTACCAATAATCTGTCAATATCCCAAAACACACACATAACAAATAGCCACAAATATAACATTGTTATGAATGAGGGAGGCCTTTGGCCTCCCCTCCTTCATTACCCATTCATTAAGCCCCCATTACTTAGAGTAATGGGGACCCTTGGTCTCCTAGAGGCTTTTGGCCTCCCCACTATGAGATATATAAATAGAGCACCATGGCTCTTAGCATGGTGACTTATTCTTAGCAATGAAATTCTCTCTCTCTCTCTTTTGAGTTCATTATCATACAACACGTTATCAGCACGTGTCTTCTACAAATTTTGAGCCACTAAAATTATTTCAAATCTCCTTAAAATCAAACTCCAACGCGAAGGAATCTAATTGTTGTTGCGGTGATCCGTTGCGGTGCGGGGATTTTATTTCCGATCTACGGATTATATTGGTTCTTCCCTAGATCGTTGATCTAGAGGTATATTCATTGGCTCGTAGATATGGATTATACAAAATATTATCCATTTTTGCTAAAAACCAATTTCATTCTCCTCGTTTATTGAGTTTTGATTTTTGGTTTACTTGATCAGTTTGTACAATTCTGATTATCTAAAGATATCACAAAATAATAATCATAAAAAACAAACCACAAAAACCTTAGTTGGATTGGCGCACCAAACCAGTTTAATATCATATGTAGATAGTTTTGGAATTATGCATGTTCTAATGCTGATTGCTTCTGAAATGCTAGCAAAGTACTGTCGTGTTTCTGATATTGTATCATGTTCTTTGAGTTAAATCTCTGATTGAATGATTACCATACTTCGTAATAAATTAAATTTATTAAGTTTTTTTGACAATCCAATTATATTCATTGTTATTTATATGTTTTGAAGTGGTTGTCAAGATTTTTAGTGATTCAATCTTTTAACGTTTGTTGTCTGTAATTCAAAGACAATTATAGAAATCTTAGACACTGTTTGAAAGCACTAGTTTCCGGTCCTCAATGCCGAGGTTGGGATCCTTTCAAATAAATCCTGATACAACCATGTACACGTTCACTTTCTATGGGCCATGCAAATTGAAAATTCTAAAATGCATTTTAAATCCTATGGGCATTTTAAATCCTGATATGCATTTTAGTATTCTATGGGCATTTTAAATCCTGATACACACAGATGCGCTGAGCTGATAGCAAACCCTTCACATTCACATTCTATGGGCCATGCAAATTGAAAATTCACACTGATCAATCTTGACCCATTGCATTTAAAATGCTTTAAAACACTGTAAAATTCTAAAATGCCTATGATATTTTAATTACCCTTCCTGTCACATGGAATCGAACGTTATAAAATTAATAATTTTGTATCTGTTATGAATGAATTTGGCCCGAAGCCAAAATTTAGAGGCAAATGATTATGCGTAACTGCGGAATGGGCCACAAGCCCATATAATTAAAACTATTTTTTGGCCCGAAGCCACAAAATAATTTATAAATTCGACATTTGAAATATGAGAAATGTTTGTATTTTTTTAACGGGATATAAAATTGGCATATTTAAACTCGGAGAAAACTTTGTAAAATCACAAATAATTTCTATAGTCCATGTTGACAAATTGATTTAAACATCGCTCTTGCATACTTTTATCTATGGTTTACTAGGACTCTATTTTTCAAAATATAACTATCTTAAAGATCCTGAGACCGCTCTGCCGTTAGTCAACTAACCTAACGGTGTATGACGTTTCCACGTGGTCTACGAGATAATTATATTTTCTAGTTTCCTTTACCATATGTTTTGCTTGCGATATATGCGTGGTTGTTTACTTTTATGCACGTAGCATATTTAGAACTGCGTGGATGTTTAAATCAGTAAAAACGTGTTTTTCGGGATCGGCCATTGTATACCTATTTACTTTCCTTGCACTTTTATTTTCTTTTGAGAGAATTTGTAAGTGAGGAAATTTGTATTTTAAAGCCAAAGCTCGATGCAACAGCACATAGAATTGATGAAAACTCCTTCAATGGATCATGATGTCGGTCAATGTGCTTGGCTAAGTTTGCTGGACCAACCTAGCATGACTGGGTAACAAGTGGTCCTGGCTTAGTCAATTCCCTGGCCGCGTCCGCTGGACCGCAAGGAGTCGATTCATGACTGTGTAAGCCAAAGCTCGATGCAACAGCATATGAAGACGGAGATATAGGGACCCAGTTCAGTTTGGGTTTCCGCAGTTGTATTTTTCTTTTCTTTTATGGACTGTAAACGAACTTTGGACTGTTTATTTTTGGGTATCTGGCCGATCCCCGCATTTTTACTTCTTTATTTCTTTATGCATGAATTTTGAATTTTAATTAATTCATGCTCATTTTAAATTGCGTAGATAAATGGCAAAATTGGCAAGCGTCGATTTCGAAGTCCTTGACTCTGCAGGGACAAATTACCTGAGTTGGCGAGTGGACCTGAAGTTCCACTTGCGTTCGATGGCCCTCCTTGGGTCCATTTTGGCTCCTTCCTCGGCCCCAGCAGCGGCCGAAGCCTCTGCTACAACTAGCAGCAGCCCTACAACCACTGTATCCGATGTAGATAAGGCGAAAGCCATAATCTACATTAGGAAACATATAGATCGGACCTTAAAGGCCGAATACTTAACGGTTGAGGATCCAAAGGACCTGTGGACAGCGCTGGAAGCTCGGTATAAACATCAAATTGATGTTATATTACCGCGTGCCAGTTATGAGTGGGAAAACCTCAGACTTCAGGACTATAAGTCCGTCGCTGAGTACAATTCTGCACTTCATAACATCACCACACGCCTGAAGTTGTGCGGTGAAGAAGTGACAGAACAACGCATGTTGGAAAAGAAATTTACCTCGTTTCACGAGAAAGATGCAATCCTCATGTAGCAGTATCGTGAACGCAATTTCATGAAATTCTCCGATCTGATCTCATGCCTACTTAGGGCAGAGCAGAATCGAGACTTACTGCTTGCAACTCATAACTTACGTCCAGCTGGCACTGCCCATATCCCTGAAGCCCATCATGTTTCTCCCCAGAAGTGGAAAAACAAGAGGAAGGCTAAAACACTAAAGGGAAAGCTGTAATGAAGCAACCAAGAGGTGCAGCTCCCCAGACAAACAAAAACAATAAGGGAAAAAGAAACTTCACTTGGAAACGAAAGAACACCGAGCAAGTGTCACTTCCAAAGAAGAACTGGGAGGATAAATGCCATAGATGCGGCATGATTGGCCATTGGTCCAGAAACTGCCGCACTCCTCGCCACCTCCAGGATCTATACCAGGCGAGCCAGAAGTCTCTACCTGATACAAACTTGGCGGTTGTTCAACCGCCAACAATGTTTACTGCAAAAGACTTCGAAAACGACGACCTTCTCGATTGAGCATCATCTTTTATCTATGCTTTTAGAATTCAATGTATCTTCATCTTTATTTGCTTAAGTACGAACTTTTATTTTCGAATGAATGTTTACATTTTCGCTCAAATAAAATTTCGTTTTTGCTTATATAGATGATGTCTGAGTGCCTAGTGGACAGTGCCTCAACGCACACAATCCTTCGCGATCATTGCTATTTTAATAGCGTAAATAAATATGACGGTCCTGTTATCACAATTTCAGGACTGTCCCAAATAATCGAAGGATCTGGTGAAGCAATTATATTGCTCCCAAATAACACAAGACTTCAAATAAAAAATTCATTATTCTCTCCTAAATCAAATAGGAATCTCGTAAGTTTCAAAGATTTCCGTTTAAACGGATATCACTTAGAAACCAGAGATGAAAATACGGTTGAATATCTGTATGTAACTCGTCAGAAAGATGACCGGAAGATCATCTGCGAACGATTCAAGGGACTCCCGTCGGGTCTCTACCAAACATACATTCAACCAATAGAAGCCAATATGACTGAGCACCAGACGTGCCAATCCTTGCCAGAGTTCGAACTCTGGCACAATAGACTTGGTCACCCTGGAACAGCAATGATGCGACGCATCATCTCTGAATCCCGTGGACACAAATTGAAGAACCTGAAGATTCTTCAAAAGGGTGAATTTCCATGTCTCCCTTGTTTCAAGGGAAAACTTATAACGAGACCATCCCTCTTGAAAGTGGGATTAGAGTCTCCTGGCTTTCTTGAGAGAATTCATGGTGACATTTGCGGGCCTATTCACCCCTCAAGTGGCCCATTTCGGTACTTCATGGTACTGATTGATGCATCAACCAAATGGTCTTATGTGTGCCTCTTGTCCACCCGCAACCTAGCTTTTCCAAAGCTATTGGCACAAATAATAAGGTTTCGTGCTCATTTCCCCGATAACCAAATCAAGAAACTACGTCTTGATAATGCGGGAGAATTTACTTCACAAGTCTTCGAAGACTATTGCCGGGCAACGGGTATTGAAGTTGAACATCCTGTAGCACATGTTCACACCCAAAACGGATTAGCTGAGTCCCTTATAAAGAGACTCCAATGGATTGCACGTCCATTGCTTATGCAATCCCAGTTGCCTGTGGATGCTTGGGGGCATGCTATTTTACATGCCGCATCACTTATTAGGATAAGACCCTCTGGAGGTCACACTTTATCCCCGATGCAACTAGCATACGGCGCACCTCCGGATATCTCTCATTTGAGAGTGTTTGGTTGTGCGGTATATGTCCCAATAGCACCACCGCAGAGGACCAAAATGGGTCCTCAGCGTCGTCTAGGTATATATATTGGGTTTGATTCACCCTCTATTATCAGATACCTTGAACCCCTGACGGGTGACGCATTCAATGCACGTTTTGCAGACTGTGAATTTAATGAGAAATTTTTTCCAAAACTGGGCACACAGTCTAAGAAGCCAGAAGCTTCTGAGACCATTAGTTGGGACCAGAAGTCTTTGTCCCTATATGATCCGCGTACTAATCTGTGTGAAGATGAGATCCTGAAGATCCTTCACATCCAGAATACAGTGCATCTTTTACCGGATAAATTCACGGACAACCAGAAGATTGTCCGTTCACACGTCCCTGCTGCCAATACGCCAGCTAGGATTGACATCCCCATAGATGGATGCAGCCCACCGGCAGCAGAATTGGTTGTACCTCAAATGAAAAGAGGACGCCCACCAGGTTCAAAAGATAAAGTTCCTCGAAAGAGGACGACTCCTGGCGATACTAAGATTATCCCTCCACGGGATGCTGAGCTCAGACCAGCTACTTCTCCCCTCCCGATTTCCCCAGCAGAGGAAACAATAGGAGAAACATCATTAAATTTTGTACGTACTGGAGAAGTACTGGACAGAAATAGCATAGTCGTCGACGATGATTTTGCGTTCGATATTGCCGTTCACGTCACTGAATATGACGATGACGTCGAACCACGATCTCTAGCGGAATGTAAACGCAGAAATGATTGGCCAAAGTGGGACGAGGCAATAAGAGTAGAGCTGGACTCACTCTTGAAACGCAAAGTCTTTGGACCAGTAGTCCAAACACCAGTAGGTGTAAAACCTGTGGGATATAAGTGGGTTTTCATAAGAAAAAGAGATGAAAATAATGTGATCGTTCGCTATAAGGCACGCCTTGTAGCCCAGGGATTTTCCCAAAGACCGGGGATTGATTACGAAGATACGTATTCCCCGGTCATGGATTCGATCACCTTCCGATTTTTAATCAGCCTAACTTCTCTGGAAAGCCTAGAAATGCAGCTGATGGACGTTGTGACTGCATATCTATATGGCGATATAGATAAAAATATCTATATGAGACTTCCTGATGTGTTTAATCTACCCCCAGAGATGAAAGAGATACCTCGGGACGTATTCTCTGTAAGGCTACATAGATCATTATATGGTCTAAAACAATCGGGCAAGATGTGGTATAACAGACTAAGTGATTTTCTTGCATAGCAAGGATTCACGAATAACGAAGTCTGCCCGTGTATCTTTATCAAAAGAACGGGAACAGGATTTGTCATCATAGCTGTATATGTAGATGACTTAAATCTCATAGGATCTCCTGCAGAGATCAAAGAGATATCTGAAAGCCTTAAACATACTTTTGAAATGAAAGACCTAGGCAAAACAAAGTATTGTCTTGGCTTACAGATAGAACACCTAAGAGGTGGAATCCTATTACACCAATCTAATTATACAAAGAAACTTTTACGCAAGTTTCAAATGGATAAATGTCATCCTTTAGGTACTCCTATGGTCGTAAGATCACTAGATGTACATAAGGACCCCTTCCGGCCACTGGAAGAGGGGGAGGAGATACTGGGTCATGAAGTACCCTACCTCAGTGCCATTGGAGCACTTCTATATCTGGCTAACTGTACGCGTCCCGATATAGCGTTTACAGTTAATCTACTAGCCAGACACAGTGCTGCGCCCACAAAGCGCCACTGGAACGGAGTAAAGCATCTTCTGCGATACATTCAGGGTTCCATTGATCTTGGACTTTACTACCAGAGAGGTGCCTCCCCCAAATTGTTTGGTTATGCTGATGCAGGTTATCTCTCTGATCCGCACACGGCAAAATCTCAAACAGGTTTTGTATTTACCTACGGAGGTACTGCTATCTCTTGGAGATCGGTAAAACAAACCACTACTGCTACATCTTCCAACCATGCAGAGCTCATCGCGATCCATGAGGCGAGCAGAGAATGTTTTTGGCTACGCTCCGTCGTCCAACACATCCTCCAATCCACTGGCCTGAAGACCAGTGATCTGGAGCCTACTGCCCTATTTGAAGACAACGCCGCATGCATTGCTCAGCTTCAGAAGGGCTACATCAAAGGCGACAGGACAAAACACATTTCTCCCAAGTTTTTCTGGACGCACGAGCAGAAGAACGACAAGCAGATTGAAGTTCGACAGATCCAGTCATGCAACAACTTAGCTGATCTTTTTACTAAGGCATTGCCTAAATGTACTTTTGTAAAGCTTGTAAAGAACATTGGTATGCGACAGTTGAAAGACCTGCAATCCTGAAGCTTGTACGGATCAGGGGGAGTAACATGTGGGTTGCACTCTTTTTCCTTAAGCTGTTGGGTTTTCCCACTGGGTTTTCCACAGCTAAGGTTTTAACGAGGCAAACACACTTACTCTGGATCCAGAAGTATCCACCCCTTGCCTCAGTAGCTGAGACCGAAGTGATGAATGTGTAAGGGGGAGTGTTATGAATGAGGGAGGCCTTTGGCCTCCCCTCCTTCATTACCCATTCATTAAGCCCCCATTACTTAGAGTAATGGGGACCCTTGGTCTCCTAGAGGCTTTTGGCCTCCCCACTATGAGATATATCAATAGAGCACCATGGCTCTTAGCATGGTGACTTATTCTTAGCAATGAAATTCTCTCTCTCTCTCTTTTGAGTTCATTATCATACAACAAACATTTAATTCTTACCCACAAATATAACAATTAATTCTGAAAAGTTAGGGTTATGGCAACATTTAAACGCCTTTAAGTATTCCCAAATCATCATAAAGCATACCAATCTAATGTGGGAAATATAGAAATTTGATCCATTCATTCAAAAATTGAAACATGTGTCATAAAATTTAACAAATTATTAGAAAAAAACTTTCAGAAAATATAAACATCAATAATCAATGTAATATCATTTACCAGTAAGATATTTTTATTTGTCGGTACATCCAACAACAACACATGGCCTATTTCAAAATTGCCAATAATCACATCCCCAATAACACATAACAAACAACAACAAATATAACAATTAATTCTCAACCACACAAGAACTGGCTTAAAGTATCAAATGTTAGTGTCAGGGCCTTCAAGTGTTCCCAACTTATGATAAAGCAAACAAATCTAATACGTGAAATATAGAAGAATCTTGATCCATTCAATCAAAAATCGAAACGTGTGTCACAAAATTTAACAAATTATTTGAAAAAGACTTTCAAAAATATAAACATTAATAATCAAGGTAATATCATTTACCAGTATGATTTTTGTTTGTTGGCACACCCACGAACAATGCATTTGACCTGTTTCAAAATTTCACCAATAATCATAGTCAATATCCCAAAAAATACATAACAAACAAACACAAATATAAAAAATGATGAGAAAAATAGATAGCTGACTGGTTTGAATCGCCAAATCCTTGGTAGGAGACAGGATGTCCAAACGTCGGTACCAGGCACATGTTGCCGAAGTTTCTGGAGCATGGGAGTGAGGAAAGCGATAGTCTGTACAGAGCCAATGGGGGCCATGGAAATAACATCATACCAGCAAGGATCTTAGGGATGGCCTAGCGCTGGATCTTGCTTAGGACCTTATTAGCAATCGATCAGGTCTTCATCGAAGTCGGTAGCCTTTTCATTTCGAATTCCATCATAGATTCCAATGAAAATGGACAGCTTATCAAATGGTTGATTCTATTTGGTGTTTACGACAAAAGAAACTTTCAGGCCACGGCAACAATCTGAAAAGAGTAAATTCATCAATTTTGTAGTTTAAGAAAATTGGTATTTTATAAACAAAAAACTCATCCATAATAGAAATTAGTAAGAAAATTCAAGAAATCAGCAGATGATACAAATATATTTCTCTTTTATAAATTGTTATTTTATTCAATTTATCTATTTAACAAAAAAACTTATCAACTGTTCTTTTATTCAGAAAATTGTTCTTTTATAAACAAAAAACTTATCCATAACAGAAAATTCAGGAAATATATTTCTTTTCCATAATTTTTCTATGAGACATGATACAAATAGATGGAACTTTACCAATGAAACAGAAAACACATTGTACATGATGTATCACCTATCTGAACTTTACCACATTGATTTCTCTTTAGCAATTTTATAATAGAATGTTGATACATTCTGTGTAATGGAAGACCTACAATACAGCTAGTATCAAAATCAAAGCTTTCCAATTTTAGAGCCAAAAAACACATCATAGCAAGCAAAACTCCAACATTCACACTGGAATATAGAAAAGAACAACGATGATCTTGATAAAGCAAGCAAATCCCTATTTTAAAAGCAAAATACAACAAAAATCTAGCAAAATTAAGAAGTCTAAATTTTAGAAAAGTGATGATCGTTTTAGATACCATTGGCGATCGATCCGTTCTTCCTCGACCGGCATGTTCACTTGCAGTATGTGCACTCTGCACCATTGGCGTTCATCTGTTCTTCCTCGGCCAACATGTCCTCCCTGTAGATGTGAGGGTGTAGCTGAGCTGTTTTTTTGGGGGGGGAGGAGTTGAGAAGGCGTGATTTTTTCCCATCACGATTAGGGCTGTAGAGGTGAGGGTGCAGTCTTTTTGGGGGGGGGAGTGGAGAAGGCGTGACTTTTCCCAATCACGATTAATGCTGTAGAGGTGAGGGTGCAGCTTAGCTATTTATTTTTGGGGGGGAGCTGAGAAGGCGTGATTTTCCCCCATCACAATTAATGTGCGGCCATCATTTCCCCCAAAGAGAAATGTGTCCGTCAACAGCGGGCAAGAACATTGGTTTTCACGCAAAGTGCCTCCCAATATGCAAAGTTTTCCACTCAAAATTTTCTCAAAGACTTATCCAACCGTTCATTCATCGAGATTAAATCTCAGCCGTCTTTCTATCAACCCCTTTGTCCTAGTCAGCTTGTCCCAGTCAGCCCTAGGATTCAAAAATCACTGTCAAATGTATAATAGATGTGTATCATATGACATTTGGATAATAATGACTGAAAGAAGGACATTGCAGTTGGGAGTGCCGCCGCCCATGACCCATCAAGATATAGTCCATGGTGTCCCTTCCTGGAAGAAAGCCACTCTAAGTTTACCACATAAAGAGTTTGATAGGACGCATGACTGATATATGCATATGTAACATGTTATCAGATATGAATATTTAACATGTCATATAGACAGAGTTAGCTGTGAAAGTTTGTTTGCTCGCTCGCTTTGCTCTATGTTTATACAATTTTTCATGAACCATCATTTCTACTATCATTCATATATCTACATTCCATATTCTTTCTCCAGTGCTTTTGTGACTAGGGCATATATGCTAACCAAATGGGTTGTTTTTATCTGTTGACAGAGCTATTCTGGGGAAGAGGAGCTTTGTTGTATGTATGTTCCAACCAATCATCTCTACATTTGCGATGTATTCCTAATTAACTCCAAGGATGTCATTTGACCAAACTTGTCCGTACGTGAGGGCATTGGTAAGCTATCGCTGCTGCGTCTGCTTGATGATGTCCTCATTCATGGAAGTGTACGTAGAAGATGCTTAAAATTCAATTTATTTAATTGCCTTTCTTCTTGATTTCATCATCAACTGTCATTTTAGATACATATGACTGAAATATTGTAAATGGTTAGACACTTGTTGATTATCATTTAGTTGGAATATTCAGATCCATAACACTCTTGCCCAATGCCATTTTCTGTCGTTTTAATACTAATTACTGAATTAGCGATGCTTTCCGCTGTCATTAAGTTCATGTTGTCTTGTCATACGAGCTTAGATTTGTCACTGGCCTCTGAGAACCTTAATCTAGCATCAGTTGCATTCTAATTTGATATTTATGCTTTATAGTGTCTGAATTTATTCATCGGCGCTGCAAATCCTAAAGCTTGAAACCTAATGTTAATCTTCAGTCGTTTTGAATTTTAGACCCATAGTCCTATAAATGATGTGACATAGGTGTAACTTTGGAAGTTGATGTTTAGTATTTTATGTATAAACATAATATTTTTGCTTTTGGACCTTATTCCCAAGCAATGTAATACTGATTAGGAGTCGTATCTTTGATGCTAACGTATTGTAAGGTAACTTGTCTGCTGTGAACCATGGATGATCTAATTTGTTTGCATCAGAACTCTGTTGATGAAATTATTAAGAATTTTGTCAAAATCAAAAAATGTGGCCCAAATTTTAAAATAAGCAACAAAATCATCAATGACGGAGTGTTATTTTGGAAAGTGATGGTAAATGGGTGGAAAGTAAGAGTCAAAATACTACAGGGGTGTTTAATAAAATTTATCCTTTAATAAATTTGCATTCTTTTAGGTGCTAGTTTCACTCAATCAATGTGTAGGATTGATAGCCAAAGGCATTGAGTTCAGAATATACCAATTAAAAACATGGTCTCCAAGACCAGAAGCAGAATGCCTGGCATGACATCACACCATCATCAAATATAAAGTCCTTAAATAATAAATTAGATTGCTAACTTAATCTGCCAGATTAAAGACAGTAATCAATGGTCCATTTATCAATGGTAACTATGATCATATGGTTATTATGAAGCTGAAATCGTAAGTGTCTGGATGAGGATATATGCCAATTGTGCTCATGCTTGGACGACAAACTGGAAACTGGAAACTGGAACTTGTTAAAAGGTTCTGAAAGGCTTATTCGACCAGTGTCATGAAGATTGTTTAACATTTTTTGCTAATTTAGATCAGATGGTCTGCAAGACCTTAGCCGACTCATAATTTTTTTGGGATTACTAACTCCTCTGGTTTGGAGAAAGGCATTGACAGGTCAATTGTATAATTGCATAATAGAGAAGAATTCAAGACCAAACAAAGAAGTATAATTGCATAATGCATCAAATAACTTAATGTCATTACATAAAGAAGAATAAGTACTGCACAATGAAGGCATGATATCAATTTCTTTCTGGCAATGATTGACGGAATGAACTCGCAATTCCTTACAGACAGACTAACCTCCTTTATTTCAATTAGAACGGTTGTGGTATACTTGCTTACTAAATGGTTGGTTTTGTCTGTTTTTGCTTGATGGTGCTGGATTCATCTCTCTTTGTAGTTGCCTCCGAATTTCTTTCTATAATTTCAGTTATCTCATCTCTCAGTTACCTCAATTGGGGATGTTGCGGGGGTAAAACCCGCGTACAATAAATTTGTATTATGGGGAACCAAGGGCACGATGGTTATGTTGATGATGGGATTAGGGTAGGCTATTTGACGGGTGATTAATGTAGTGAAGAGGCTGAGCACACTACGAAGGCCGACCACCGAATCGATTCCCCAAGGATTCTGCCTTACGACCGCACTGTCGGAGGTAAGGGCGAAGCGCAGTTCGTGACGGCGGGCTGACCTGCACAAGGAGAAGCTCGTCAGAAAGGCCGGATTGGGGTCCAACCCTTAGCCACTCTGATGCCTAAGTTAGTAATAGGACTTAAAGCGGGGGCCAGGCACGCAGGTCGGACTAAGAGTGAGTCGACCGTACGTGACGAGCTATCAGGAGTGGAAGAATAAAGATATGGAAGACCTTTGCTCTTGTGTTTGAATAATGAGATTGAGAGATAATTTTTCAACCCCTTCCCCGTAAGAGGCGAATGTGTATTTATACCTGATGGAGGTGGTTAGGTGAGGCTGACCTGGTGTGCTGACTCGATGAGCTGAGCTGGCCCAACTGTCAGCGGAAGCTTCGGACGAGGATGTCAGGGTCAGGAGTGTCAGCCATGCTTTTGTCAAACGACGCAACAGCCAAGGGCGCTTTTGTCAGGATGTCAGGGCCGAAAGCACTAAGTGTCAGGGGGCGCAGCAGACCGGGGGTGCTTTGTCAGATGGTCGGGCGGAGGAAGCGTCAGTGGCATCCTTGTACTAGGTTGTTTGTCATGTCTGATGTGCCAAAGAGTCCTGGGAGTGCATCCGAGGAACGGGACTACCGATTGGGTCGCCAGGTCGTCCCGGATCGAGGACGTGTGGTCTGATCGTGCGCCTTACGCGCTGTTCCCGGTGAGCTGGTGGGGGAACGAGCGAACAGCTGGGACCGTGGTGGAGTACGACCCCGCCACCGGCCACAGCGGGGTGCGCCCTTCCCCCGGTCGTGTCGGACTTCCGGGTAGTCTGGCGCCTTGTCCCTGGGGAAATAAACGAGCGGTCTTCAAAGTCGCAGCGCTTGGCGCCCTATCGTTGGGCCAGCTGGCCTCTGGGGAGGAGAGGCGAGGTAGGTAGGATATTTGGCGGACTGGGATGGAAAGTCGGGCTATCACAATCTTTAGGTCGTAACAATTGCCCTTGGCATTCGAGTCCGAGACGGAAGCCCGGCTCGGCTCGGATGACGTATCATCTTCCCTTCCCGAAAAAGGCAGTTCGGATCTTGTCCTGCACTAGGAAGCGACGGCTGTAGTCTCGGAGTTCCCGCCCTGTCAGCCATTACGGCGATTTGAAAGGGCAGGGGGAGTCGAGGCGTCTCCGTCGCTGAACGGGGGACGCATGGTGATCACTCCTTATTTTACACTTTTTCCCGCATGTTTGCATGCCATTTAGATCTCCCAAATCATGTTTTTCACGATATATCGACGATATTGCGATGCTTTTCATGATTTGTTGTTTTTGTCGAATTTAAGGTGATTTGGAGCGATTTGGAGTGATCTCAAGATACGCCTACTCCAGAGTGTCACCGACGACCTCCCCGAGGGGTATTTTGCTGTTGGAGAGGAGCGGAAGAAGAAAGAACGTCGCAAGAGCGACGAGGAGGCCAAAACAAGCTGTTTGGGCATTTTTGGTGTCCCACTCGACCGAGTGAAGGAGTCACTCGGCCGACCAGCGAGACACCGCTCGGCCGACCAGATCAGACATGATTCATATGTGCACTCGGCCGAGCGACGGAGACCACATCGGCCGAGTGACGAGATCCCGTCCGCCCGAGTGGCGCCCAGACGAAGCCATTCAAAAATCGCCAACTTACTGTTTTTCGGCTGCCTGAGCTTCAGAAGACCCACTCGGCCGAGTGGATAATCCCGACCGCCCGAGTACCAAGAAGCCATCGGCCGAGTGACGACAACTCACTCGGCCGAGCCGCCCCCGAAGTGAAGACCCCTGAAGATCAAGACTTACTGGAAATTTACAGGGTTTCTCACTCGGCCGAGCGACTTTTGTCACTCGGCCGAGTGCGACGCGCTGCCTGTAGCGAAAATTGCGGATTTCAGGCTGCGCAGGGGTATTTTGGTCACAGTTTTTGGACGATTTTGGGGGGTATTTAACCCCTGTTTTTACCCTAGTTTTGGAGAGCTTTTCTCTTAGATTTTTGCAGCTTTTTAGATTAACTTTTTAGCTTTATTCTTGTGATTGGAGAGGAGACAAAAGTTGATTTTTGTTGGATTATTTGAAGAACTCAATTGGTTTGCCTCTCTCTTCTTTAAAAATTCTATTTTTATTGCTTATCTCAATATTGTGATGAATTCTATTGCTTATTTCATTGATTATTTTTGTGTTTGTGCTATGAATTGTGAGTAGTCTCCACGTCTTGGGGCGTGGGGATGAACCCTACAAGCCCAATTTCATATTTGTGATGAATTGGTAGAAATTTTGCTAGAATTGCTATTAGGGATTAGTTTGGGATTGATTTACTACGGATAGCTAGGAGTTCATACCGATTGGGATTTGCAAGAAATTGGATCCCAATTCGGTAGGAAACCCTAGAAATCCGAATTGGGTTGGAATCGAATTTCCGTAGTATCGGTTTGCAAGAGATTGGACCGATACTAGGGTTCCCGGTTCCAATTCCGTGCCGATACCCGTTTGCAAGAGATTGGACGGGTAGGAACTATCCCAACCTAGGTCGCGGGCCGAGTTTGCAAGAGATTGGGCTCGGTACGCGATTGAACGATGATGTTGATCCTAATGCTAGCTTCCCTAGGCTAGGGTTTACAAGAGATTGGACCCAAACCTAGGATAGCTATAGACCGGCAACAGCGCGAGAGCATGAGCTTGGTTCTACATTCAGTTGCAACTAGTTCATCCAAAATCTTATTCTAGCAATTTTGATACCGACGAACCACATTTACGAAATACGGAGAGTAGCGGGAATTCCCCATTCCCTAGACGTTCTTTATTTGATTTGATATTTCCGTACTTTGTCTAACGATTGTGACAGGATCGCCAAAGGCAAATTTCTCTCTTCTTGAATAGCCAGGTTGATTGGAACAAGCACGGTCATTCGTCCTCCCTGTGTTCGATAACCCGCTCGCTGTTATACCGTGCGCTTGCGGTAAAACTACAACCGTTCTTTGGGTCACATCCCGGAGCGATCAAGTTTTTGGCGCCGTTGCCGGGGAGGCAATTGCGTTTGATCTTACCACCCTAGCTATTTCCTTTTTTTTATTATTATTTTATTTCTTTATTTTTACCTAACCCTTCCACGGTACTAATCATTTCTTTGAAACTCTGTTTTCCCTGTGCATGTACACGAGATCTACGACGGACCCTGAAGCTATATTATTTGATCCCGAGATCGAACGTACCGCGCGGAGACTTAGAGCGGAAAGGAGACAAGATCGGGAAGGGAGGTTTATGACCAACCCGGAAACTGCGGACCAATTAGCGGCAAGGATGGCGAGGATAATTTCTATTCGAGATAGGCTTCGGCCTAAGACCTCTTCTACGACCTCATCCATTGCCATGCCGGAGTTGGCGGCTGACAAGAACTTTGAGCTGAAGACTGGACTAGTGGTTCTGATGCAGTAGGATCCATTTCATGGGAATGCCCATGAAAACCCTCACTACCACATCCAATTATTCTTGTCGAAGTGCGCCACATTTCAGATGCCGGGGGTCTCCATCGATGCCATCAGACTGCGTCTCTTCCCCTTCACGCTAAAAGACAAGGCGCTTTATTGGTTAAGGACGCAGGCTGAGGGAGTCTTCACCACTTGGGACGAGTTGGCGAGTGCATTCATTGACAAGTTCTATCCGCCCTCCAAGACGGTGAAGATCCGGAGCGCTCTCATGTTCTTCAAGCAAGGACCCCAAGAGACGCTCTATGAGGCTTGGGAGCGTTTTAAAGATCTACAGCATCAATGCCCGCACCATAGCATTGAAGATTGTGAGCTAGTTCATAGCTTCTACAACGGTCTCCAACCGGGGACCAAACAAATTATTGATGCCGCGGTGAATGGTGCTATCTTATCAAAGACTCCCGAAGAAGCTACGGCCCTAATTAAGGAGATGGCCTCAAACAATCAACAATGGGGCGATGAGCGAGGACACTCTACTTCCTCCTTGAAGCCAACTAGTATCTATGAGGCGAAGGCCGTAGCAGAGCTTACAAGCAAGTTTGATTCTCTCCACAAGGTAGTGGAGAGACTGGAGAAGTTTATCACGGAGCCCCAAGGAACCCCTTCCACCTCCGCACCAACGAACCAAATGTGTGATTGGCAAGACCAATCTCAAGCCATGTATGTGGTAGGATAGCAAGGAGAAGGATCCTTGGAGCAAGTACAATATGTCGCGGGGAACCAAGGGTATTGGGCCAATCCAGCCACAAGAAATCATCCCGGTTTCTCTTACGCCAACAATGAAGGAGCTTTGAACCCGCCACAACAACCACCTCAACAAGCTCGACCACCACCCCCACCCCAACAACAACACTATCCACCGAGGGGGCCTCCACAACAAAATTTTCAACCGAAGCAACAAGTTCCACCATATAGGCCGCCCGGATACAATCAAGGGTGGAGGAATCAAAATCAAAACCCTCCACAAGCTCAACAACAATCCGACTTCAAAGCTAGAGTGGAGGCGTTTATGGCTGAGCAAAAGAAGGTCAATGCTACCTTGAAGGCGGGTCAAGACTCACTTACAACCGTTGTAGCTCAAATCTCGGAGCAATTGGCGTTGCTCAATCGGAATACTCAACAATTACCGGCGCAACCCGAGCAAAACCCACGGGGCAACACCGGCCACATCAATGCCGTAGTTGCTGTTACTACTAGAGGCGGTAAGGATACCACCCCCGCCATGATTCCTACCGAGGAGCCCGTGGAGGAAAGTTTGGAGCCAATTGAGCCGGTAGTTGAAGTTGAGAAGGAGAAGGAGCCACAAGAAAAGGAGAAATCTAGAGCGGAGCAATTGATTGAGGAAAGGCGCTTCATGCCACCGGTCCCATTCCCCCAAAGGCTTGCTAGAGCGAAAATGGAGAAAAGGCTAGCAAATTTTCTCGAGTATCTGAGAGGAGTTAGCCTCAACATTCCCTTCCTCGACGCCATCGTGGAGATCCCCACATATGCTAAATTCTTAAAGGATTTTGATTTCGGGGAGAAAGAGGAAGGAGAAGATTATGCTAGCCGAGGAGGGCTCTTGGTTCACCAAGAGAGAGAAGGAGCCGGCCAAATTTAAAGACCCGGGGAGTTTTCGGATTCCTTGCACCTTGGGCGGCGTCCCTCTTCAAAAGGCATTGGTAGATTTAGGGGCTAGTGTGAGCCTCATGCCTCTCTCCATGTTCTTAAGGCTAAACACCGGGACGAAGTTGAAACCTACCGACATGCGGATACAATTGGCCGATGGGCGGATAACGAGGCCGGTAGGGATCGCCGAAGACATCCCGCTACAAGTCCCGGGGGGAATATGCTTGCCATGTGACTTCGTGATCATGGACGTTAAGGAGGAGGGAGATACGTCATTGATACTTGGACGCCCGTTCCTCGCCACCGCCGGTGTGATTGTCGACGTGCGAGAAGGTACCCTAACTTTGAACGTCGGCAACATCGAGGTGGAGCTTCACATTCCTAAGGCTATGAAACACATGCCTTACCACGAGGAGATTGACTACATGGACATCCTTGATGAGGTAATTGAGGAGGCGATCCCCCACTCAATCGGCGCTCTTTTCGATGAGGATTTCGAGGAAGGCCCGGATTTAGGCCAAGATGAGAAGATAGATGATTCCCCCGACCTCTCCGCTGAAAGTGATGAAGGCGACGCTGATGTCGCAAGGATTCGAGAGCTCTGCAAGCTCTCGAAATTGAAGTCTCCGAAGAAAGCTCCGCCGATACGGAAATCGGCGTCACCGGTAAAGCCGTTGACCGGAGCAAACGCTAGCTTTGGGGAGCCTCCCCCCAACACTATTCGAGACGGGAGACCACCGAGGGAGAACACGTCGCCGCATCTTCCGAATCCAAGCGTTCTCCCCGGAAAGTTTGATGGGTGCATCTCATATGCACCAAACATCCCGCATTAATTGAACATCATAGGGGGTCGAGCTCACGACCTTAAACGAGCGCTTTTCGGGAGGCAACCCGACGGTTATTGCTTTATTTTTACTTTTTCTTTATTTTTGTTTTAGAAATTTTTAGTGTTTTGAGTCGTTCGCCCAAAAAATTTGTGATAACGGGTCCTATTTATCTTGACAGGAGAGGAGATAGGTAAATCCATCATGAGGAGGATGAACGAGACGACGAGGAGCGCCCCAGGAAGGCGCTCGATGCTTAGGAGGAAGATGAAATCGACTGGAGGAAGAAAGACGGAGTTTAGAGCCCAAACGAAGACAAACAGCAGAACACAAGGCTCACTCGGCCGAGTATACTAGTCACTCGGCCGAGTACACAAGTTCGTCCGGCCGAGCCGCTCACGAACGAGGGAAGTCTGCTGTACCCAACTCTCTGTTTAATTTCCTGATTTCAGTATAACTGCTACTCGGCCGAGTATATATATTCACTCGGCTGAGTAAAACGGATACGCTCCTAGGGCGAGTCTTGCCGAGTAGCTTGAGCCACTCGGCCGAATGGACTTTGTAACGGCCGCTTTCAGACTGTTCGTAGTTTCTGCGTGCACGTGCTTTATCGTGCACGTATTTTATTTGTTTTTTTTCTGAGCTCCGGCATGAGCAATGCGATATGCCGTTGCGATCGTTTTGGGTGTTGAATTTTATAGTAATATTTGGAAACGTCTTTTCACGGCTCGCTTTCTTACAAAACGACTTTGAACGATATGGGCGTTTTAGTCATTTGACTCAAAACACCGTTTCCAATTTTACGTAAATTTTTGGTAGGCGTTATGCACGATCGGGCTCCGTAGATCTGTGCGTCTCGTCTCCACGATCGCCGCGGTATTTTCGGATTATTTTTCTGACGCCCGGATTGAAAGATATCGCTCGGAGAAATCTGGACCGTTGATTTGCCCTGATCAGTTTCAAATTTCGAAATTGTTAGCCAAATCTGGCCAAATCTCTCAACAAATCTGTTTTAAATATTTCCTAAATTGTTCTTTCTATTCTCCTCGAGAATTTTCCCCCTTTCTACACCCTCTACCCCCTTTAATTCCTTCTCTTAACTATAACCATAGGGTATATAGCATTATAAATTTTATTTATATACTAACCCTAACCCTATACTAACCCTAACCCTAAAATATCCACAGCCGCCACCAAAATTCTCCCCCTCCCCCGATTTTCTCTCTCCCTCATCTCTCCCTCTCCCTCGCGGCGATCTCGCCACCGCCGCCTCCCCTCGTTTTCCTCGCCGCTGCGCCAAGCGGGCCGCCGTCCCGCAATCTCCCCCTCTCAACCGCCATCACCGCTCTCCTCGCGGCCCCCTTCCGATCGCCGGGCCCCAACCCCGTCGGCGACTGTCCCCGACGCCGATCGCCGCTGTGCTCCGCCCACGGCCGCCTTCCCCTCGCTCAGCGTGCCGCCCGCGCTCTCCGACGAGATCCGCCGCTGCAGTAGCTCGTCGAGCGTGCTCCGCCGCTGCAGCCCGCGATCCGCAACGCTGCCCTCGCGTCCCGACGCCTCCACACGACGCCGCTCCGGCACCCCGATCCCATCTTCCCAGCATTTCCATCTCGCATCCGCTCCTCAGCGCCTCCCTATCGCCGGCCCCCGCTTCCTCGGCCTCTAGTCACCGCTCCTCCCTCGTCCCCCTTTCCGACAGCCGCCTCTCCGGTGCTCAACCCGTCGGCGATCCCCTCCGGATCCAGCCCCCTCCATCTCCGGCTACCCGCAGTCGGGATCCCGCCGTCCGACACCCTGTCAGCCATCGCTCGACCCCAGGCCTCCCAACACCGCCGCTCTTCCTCCTGTCATCAACCGCCACCGGCCGTTCAACCAACTCCCCTCCAACACAAAAATGCCAACACACCGCCATACCAAGCTACCGACGCCATCCCAACGACTCTGACCTTCTCCTCGATCACACAGCAACAATAACGTGAGTTTTGTAAGCATGCCCTCTTTTGTGAACAGTGTATTACATAGGGTAGGGATTGTAAGCTATGATGGAATGGAACCCATGTGATAGTAAACTCATAGGTTGCTATAGGATGCCAGTACACATATTAAGTAGCTAGTAAGAACTTTGAGCAGAAATTGTCCTTGTGTAAACATTATGTTTTTCTATATATACTATTATATTAATGTATATAAGTTATTGTTTAAATGTTAACAGTAGATGGGTAAGTATAGTGTTATTACTAAGAGTAAATCACCTCTAGTTTGATTTTACGATTTCGATGTCGCAGATCTGTTTTCCGCTCGCTACCCTCACCTTCCGTTCACGGCCAGGACGTGTCTTATTAAATTCACCGTAGCCGAGACGCCGTAGCCGAGGAGGCGATCCCACCGTTCAAACCCTACTTCCGTTCTACGTCAAACACCAGAAAGGTTGGTCCCCCCTAACTCGTAGTAAAAACCCACACCGTAGCAAACTAAAAACCTAATCTAAAATCTGTCAACGTGAACTAAATTTACTTTTCCGCACCAGTAAAACGTTGCTCACTGTAGAAATCGACCATCGGACAATTTTATGTGCACATAGGGTAGTGGTCGATTTAGGTTGATAAAACACCAAAAATCGTGACTTTGACAATTAGGGTAGTCCCGACAACCTAGAAACAAACCCTAATAGGACTTGATGAAAATCGCGACCTGACACCGTCGTCGTGACCTGTTTCAGACGGACTACAGCAGACGCGACGACTGGACGAGACGACCCGGACAGACGACACACTCACCACCGCAGGCAAGTGTACTCACTTGCTCTTTCGGCCGTACCTAGGCCTTAGACTGTTAGAACTATTAAACTGTGAACAAAGAGAACCGGACGTGAAATGATAGCGTCCGGGACGACTCCTGACGGCTCAGACTTGACGACGAAGTCTGATCCCGACAACAACAACTTTTGACACCTTAGGGTATCTTGTGTGTGCGTGTGTGTGGACACCCTAGAACAACTTTGCCTTGTCATGTCATGAACATCTTGCACGTCGTGTCTTGTGTAGCCTGTGGGCAGTGAGACGCTGAGTCATCTTTGTTACGAAACACCGACGGGAAGCTCGGCACCCACCTAGCAGAGTGAGTGTCCCAGCAGACCGAGAGGTTAGAGACGCTCACCTAGCAGAGTGAGTGTTCCTATACAGTAGTACGGTTTCACCTACGAGGCGTTCGTCGCTCACCTAGCAGAGTGAGCGATACGCTACCAACCGTGGGGATAGAGGCACTCACCTAGCAGAGTGAGTGGCCCTATATTGTCTTGTCCTGAGTTCTGGGGTTTGGGGTAGGGTTGAGCGTGCGCACGGCAAGAGGGTCCGATCCCCCTCGAACCGTAAGGCGTGAACCCTTCATGTCACAATTGTCTTGTCTTGTCTTGTCCTGTCCTGTCACGTTTCGTCTTGTCACGTTTCGTCTTGTCATGTCTTGTCTTGACACCGGTTAGGCTAGTCCCATAGTTGGTGGCACACGCTACGACTATAGCTTGTTCCGTTTTACTTTCCTGCTGCGTTTACTTTCTGTTGTTACTCTGTTATAACCCCAGCATGCTAATCAACCAGTAAACCATTGTTAATAGTTCGGTACACTTGCAGTAGAGTCTGACCTCTTTTGTAGACTTTACCTGACGTACAGTTCCCTTCTTTTGGTGCTGTACGTCAGGTGTGGAGCCAGAGTACGCAGAGCCGGAGGACGCAGACCCAGAGTACGTGCCCGAGGAGGACCAGAGCTAGGGATCTTCACGTTGCTGATTCAGAGGTTTCACTGCAGTTAGGTTGGGTGCATAGCACCGTTTACTTCCGTTTAGGTTGGGTGCTTGCACCATTAGTTTACTCCAGTTGTTTTGTAGCCGTGTTGGCTTTTGTTTAGACTCTCTGTACTTTTCTGGATATCTGTGGAATAAAATGAATGCATCTCTTTTAGTACTTTTGTTGTTCCGTACTAACCTGCAGGGACCTGTTCCTTCGCCTTGGAGTACCACATAGACGCTTATTGGGTCCGAGCTTTACAGCTCTGGCCTAAGCGGGCCTAGTCACGCTTCGCTTCTGTCGTTTTGGGAAGCGGGGCGTGACAGACTTACTCCACTCGGCCGAGGCTGGCAAGGCCACTCGGCCGAAGCGTAAGCGGGGAGGAATTTTCCATTGATCTCACTCGGCCGAGCGACCTAGTCCTCGGCCGAGCCGTAACTTTTACTATATAAAGGGCCGAGGGGGGCACGTTTTTCGAAACGAAAAAATCCCAATCGCCCGCGACCCCTCAGCTCCCTCGCCCGTTCCTCTCGCTCGCGCCCCCCACTCGACCGGCCGTCGATCCTCGCGCCGCCGCTCGGCCAGCCACCGCCGGCCGAGCTCCGCCGCGCCTCGCCCGAGTCGCCGCCGGCGGCCACCACTCCGGCCACCTCCGGTATCGCCTATTTCGCCTTTTTCTCCTCTTTTTGTGTATTTTTCGAGGATCCATGTGCTTAACGAACCCCAAACCCAAATTGATTTCTATTTCTATCTATTATATCCCTAATGCCCCATACGTTTTGAATATTACCCGCTGATATCTCCATTTCATGCGCAGGTCATTTTTGGGAGCTTAGGGGAGCCCAGGGGAGCTTCTAGGGACTGATTCGGGCTTCGCGGAGGCGCTGTCTTCGCACGCTTCCATTGCTTAGCACTCGCGGCGTGTCGGGGTATACTCTTTCCTTTATTTTGCACACGCCGCACTATTCACGCTTTTCGGCGCGCGCTCGGGGCCCATATGCCGCCCCGGACACGGCCGCGGTCGAAGAGAGCTTCCACCAAGCGGAAGCGGTCGGATGATGCCGGCCCCTCCCACGAGTTGGAGGACTCTCCTCCGCCTTCTCCCACACACCCCGTCCACCCAGCACAGCCTGCAGGCCCCGCACACCCCGCATAGCCCATACACCCCGCACAGCCGCCCCCTGCCGCTCCACTGCCACCACCTCCGGCTCCATTTATCGGGCCGCTGGGGATCACGTTCTGGAACGACGCACACCGCGTCGCTTTCGAGCGTATTTCCCAGCGCTCGATCGTACCCTCCAGGTTTGCACACCTTGCCGACCTAGGACGCCTGGGGGTACTAGAGGGGATGCTCACGTTGTACGACAACGTGGGCTGGCGAGATTTCTTTCAGGTGTCGGTGGACACGTTTATCCGTCTGACACTTGAGGTGCTTAGTTCGATTGCCCGGACCGACGAGGGATGCTCGTTTCGGTTCATGGACCGGGAGTGCCAGGTCACTCTCGGTATGATGAGAGCCTTTTTCTCGTGGCCCGATGGCCCCGGGGCCGATCGAGGTTACGCCCCCACCCATATCCCCCCACCTTCCTTCGACGCCGGTGCCTTCTGGGCCCGAATTACGGGTCTCCACGCTGCCTTTGACCCTAGTAGGGCCAAGGCCTCGGCCATTGTCCATCCCTGCCTCCGTATAGCTCAGCGCCTTATGGTGACGACCTTTTTGGCCAGATATGAGCCGGGCACGATGTCCACGCTGGAGCTCTACATGCTCTACGCGATGACACGGCCCAGAGATCTATCTAGGGATGGCGATGAGCTGGTCCCCGCCGTCGTGATTGATGTCGCGGCTTGGTTTTTGGACCGCATCATTGTATCGGTGGGCGCACGCCACCGATATGCTGCGGCGGCCTGATCACCTTGATTGCCCTTATGACCGGCGAGGACTTCCCTGACGACCTGCGACGAGCACCGGGCCCCACTTCTCTGTCGATTGATGTTATGGCCCGGATGAAGATGCTTCGTCCGCACGGTGAGCGACACTGGGTCTGGTTGCACGGCCCTTACGGTGCTGATTACATGATCCTTCCGAGCCCAGCTCGGACTCAGATTGCACCAGCCCATGTGGACTGGCTCCCTGCGATGGATGTTCTCATCCCAGCCGCTTACGTGCTCGAGGCCGAGGAGGCCGAGCAGGCCCACGCTGCCCCCGCAGACCCTGTTGCACCTGCCGAGCCTGCTGCCCCTGTTGACCCCGTGGCCCCTCAGCCTACCCCCGATGTTTCCGCTGCTCCTGACACCTCTGTCCACACTGTTGTCGGTGTCGGGAGTCCCTTAGCTGAGCCCACTTCCACTGCTTCCACGCCTGTCACCACCACCACTGGCCCTCTGTCTGCCGAGCCCGTTTCTTCTGCCCCACCCGAGCGCCCGCCGACCCTTGTTGAGTGCGGAGAGCCCTCTGTCTCCACTGCTGCTGTATTTTCCGAGAGTGTCGTGGCATCTGTCCACACTTCTGTGCCACCGACCTCTCCGGCCGCCTCGCTGCCTCTTTTGTATTCTTCTTTCGTTGCTGCTGCGTTCACTTCTCACCGTCCTGCCCAGCCTCGCACTGAGGCCAGGCACCCACCTACGAGCGCATCACCTTTTGTTCCCCTACCCGCTGAGCCTGTCACCTACGCCACCAGAGTACGCCAGCCCCGCCCTGCACAGCCCAGACCGGTGCGTCCCTCTGCACCACCTCCCCCTGACACTGTACTTCTGAGCATTCGTGCTCTAGAGGGGGCGGTGAGTGGCCTCAGAGGCGACCTTAGGACCCTGTCCGCCACCGTCACCGATATGGCTCATCGCTTCGACCTGCTCCCGCAGATTCACTACTGTCTTACCCAGGTCCTGGAGCGTCTCCCCTGCGTACACCCGCCCACCCAGCAGGTTCCCACCCCCACTTCCACACACACTCAGCTTGCTACCACTTCCACACCCACACCCGCTCAGCAGCCTGTCCAGCCACCACCACTACTTCCGCCTCAGGACGGAGACGGCGCAGCAGCACCTTCTTAGGCACCCTTGATGCCATCGATTATTTTTGCCGTTGTGCTGCCCGATTCTGCTGGGTCCTGTTGCATTTTTGTCCACCCCCCCTCCCCTCACTTATTTTGGGATTCTCATTCTGATCGTATCTTTATATATCTTTTTTTGGGAGAGAGGAGAGTTTTTGGTGCCACACCTATATATCTGTATCACTCCCATATCTGCATGCATCATGTCCGCATCATATTTTTCGTTTCATTATTTTTCCTTTTTCCTTTTTTTTACCTTCCATCATGCATGCATCCTCCCTTACCCCTCACATTCCTTGCCTTTCGGTGTGCCCCACTTTGCACATTGAGGACACTGTGCCATTTAGCTTGGGGGAGTGAGTTCTCACGTTCTTTTTCGATTTGCCACCTTTATTTTTAGTTTTTCACACCATTCTCCGCTTTTGCACCTATTTTCATCATTTTTTCTTTTATTTTACCATGCATCACGTTTTTCTTATTTTTCTGTGTGCCGCATTGTAATTAGTTCTATTTTCCCTTTATCTTTATTTCTTTTTTTTCATCTCATGCTAGAGATGACTTTTCTATGATGATGATAACGTGGAGTTAGCTTACTCTATATGCATGCTATATTTTTCATGTCTTAGACTTTATTTATGATATCATATGCTATGACTTGCCTTGCATCTTGAGATAGTAACCCACACTTTTTCCACATGAAAATTGATGAAATTTTATTATTAGCTGAGTCTGAATATTCATATGTATGCTATCACAGAAAACACACCAAGATTCACGCATTGAATGCCTATATCTGGAGTACCGATTTCTTTTCCTATATCACTTCTATATGCATGAATTGTACATTTCACTTCAGGATGATTGAATGATGTTAGCTATGATAAATCTGGATTAGTTAGCTTTTTTGTGATCGAAACTAAGTAGATTAGATTACCCTGCTGAAGTTGTCGTGCATGTCTTATAGAGTGAACCGAGAGATATATTTATTTCTTTCTCCACAAATCTTGAACATCATTTCTCTACTTTTAAAATCATTGGTGAATCTCCCCTTAGCGATTCTATTATATGGCATTTCCCCCGCTATTAATTCCTAGCTCCAAATTTCTTATTCAAAAAAAAGAGAGAAAATATTCTTGTATATCATTATCTCTCTTTGAGTTGGGATCGTTGTGTATATATGCTATATCAAAAAAAAAGAAAAAAAAGAAAAAAAAAGAGGAAAAATCCTCAATAAAAGATCCCCTCTCACTTTCTTTCTTTCTTCTCTCTTTTCGTGTTCATTTTCATTGCTTTTGGAGCTTTATAAAAATGGGAATGTGAATATTTTTTATGCCACCATGCTTATAGATAAGCTTGGGGGAGGGAATCCATTGATGTGTGAGAGAGTGACTACTTGACGTTGCACGACAACCTAGGCTAAGTAATATTCTATACTCGGTGAGATTATTTCTAGCTTTACGAAATTCAGAAATCTAAGCCTAGCACTCATTTCATGAAATCCATACTTTTCTATTCTCTCTATTCTATTGTGTGATACTCTTATACTCCTCATAGAAAGCATTCAATTGAAAAGTGTGTGATCTGTGATTTGTATACCGCTTTAAATGATTCAGACGATGTTAATTTTAAAATTATTCCGTTTTTCATGATTATATCGTTGTTCGTGGGTTTTCTATTTCTATTTGCATTATTATACTATGATATCAAAATAAAACTCTTTGACATGTATTTTTCATTCAGTGCATGCTATATGAGTAAGCGGAACCCACGTCCTGAGAAAATGATCTAGCAGCTTACCTCTTCGCTTCTTTCTTTCTTTTTTTTATTTTTATTTCGTTTTTCATTCTTCTCCGTTTTTCATTTTTTCATTTTTTCGCCGTTTTCGTTTTCCGAATCCACCGGGTTCGCCTTTTACTTATCTTCCTCGAGGACGAGTAAGAGGTAAGCTTGGGGGATTTTGATCACTCCTTATTTTACACTTTTTTCCCGCATGTTTGCATGCCATTTAGATCGCCCAAATCATGTTTTTCACGATATATCGACGATATTGCGATGCTTTTCACGATTTGTTGTTTTTGTCGCATTTCAGGTGATTTGGAGCGATTTGGAGTGATCTCGAGATACGCCTACTCCAGAGTGTCACCGACGACCTCCCCGAGGGGTATTTTGCTATTGGAGAGGAGCGGAAGAAGAAAGAACGTCGCAGGAGCGACGAGGAGGCCAAAACAAGCTGTTTGGGCATTTTTGGTGTCCCACTCGGCCGAGTGAAGGAGTCACTCGGCCGACCAGCGAGACACCGCTCGGCCGACCAGATCAGACACGATTCATATGTGCACTCGGCCGAGCGACGGAGACCACATCGGCCGAGTGACGAGATCCCGTCCGCCCGAGTGGTGCCCAGACGAAGCCATTCAAAAATCGCCAACTTACTGTTTTTCGGCTGCCTGAGCTTCAGAAGACCCACTCGGCCGAGTGGATAATCCCGACCGCCCGAGTACCAAGAAGCCATCGGCCGAGTGACGACAACTCACTCGGCCGAGCCGCCCCCGAAGTGAAGACCCCTGAAGATCAAGACTTACTGGAAATTTACAGGATTTCTCACTCGGCCGAGCGACTTTTGTCACTCGGCCGAGTGCGACGCGCTGCCTGTATCGAAAATTGCGGATTTCAGGCTGCGCAGGGGTATTTTGGTCACAGTTTTTGGACGATTTTAGGGGGTATTTAACCCCTGTTTTTACCCTAGTTTTGGAGAGCTTTTCTCTTAGATTTTTGCAGCTTTTTAGATTAACTTTTTAGCTTTATTCTTGTGATTGGAGAGGAGACAAAAGTTGATTTTTGTTGGATTATTTGAAGAACTCAATTGGTTTGCCTCTCTCTTCTTTAAAAATTCTATTTTTATTGCTTATCTCAATATTGTGATGAATTCTATTGCTTATTTCATTGATTATTTTTGTGTTTGTGCTATGAATTGTGAGTAGTCTCCACGTCTTGGGGCGTGGGGATGAACCCTACAAGCCCAATTTCATATTTGTGATGAATTGGTAGAAATTTTGCTAGAATTGCTATTAGGGATTAGTTTGGGATTGATTTACTACGGATAGCTAGGAGTTCATACCGATTGGGATTTGCAAGAGATTGGATCCCAATTCGGTAGGAAACCCTAGAAATCCGAATTGGGTTGGAATCGAATTTCCGTAGTATCGATTTGCAAGAGATTGGACCGATACTAGGGTTCCCGGTTGCAATTCCGTGCCGATACCCGTTTGCAAGAGATTGGACGGGTAGGAACTATCCCAACCTAGGTCGCGGGCCGAGTTTGCAAGAGATTGGGCTCGGTGCGCGATTGAACAATGATGTTGATCCTAATGCTAGCTTCCCTAGGCTAGGGTTTGCAAGAGATTGGACCCAAACCTAGGATAGCTATAGACCGGCAACAGCGCGAGAGCATGAGCTTGGTTCTACATTCAGTTGCAACTAGTTCATCCAAAATCTTATTCTAGCAATTTTGATACCGACGAACCACATTTACGAAATACGGTGAGTAGCGGGAATTCCCCATTCCCTAGACGTTCTTTATTTGATTTGATATTTCCGTACTTTGTCTGACGATTGTGACAGGATCGCCAAAGGCAAATTTCTCTCTTCTTGAATAGCCAGGTTGATTGGAACAAGCACGGTCATTCGTCCTCCCTGTGTTCGATAACCCGCTCGCTGCTATACCGTGCGCTTGCGGTAAAACTACATCCGTTCTTTGGGTCACATCCCGGAGCGATCACATGGCAGAACCGACTGTCACGCCAGCCGAGGTGTCAGAGGTGCTCAGATGGGCGCCGCGTGTCGGCCAAGCGACGGTCGGGATGGTCTGATGTTTTCTATAAGTATGGGAAGGAGAGGACCGATCGAATGTTTCTCCCGATTTCAACTTCTATTCGTGCTTTCCAATTTTCGTTTGTCACTCACCGACGTTGTCGTCGTCGCCGGAGATTCAGTTCCGAGCGTCGTCATAGCTCGTCTGCTCTGTTAGGTAATTTTTCGATCCTCTGGACCAATGTCTTCTCGTTTTGAGTGCGGAAGCAGTAGTGGGATTAGGAAGGAGGAGTCAAAGAAAGGGAAGAGGGAGCAAAGGAGGGCCCGAATGGGCGCACCGAGGTCGATCGCAGCCATCCAGTGTAGGCCGGGCCGGGTTGACATTCGGGATATTCGTGTGCGGTTTGTCCGTCCACCCTATGGAGTGCGTCTACCCAGGCCTGACGAGAGGGTCTGTTGGCCTGGTGATAACAAGGTTGGAGTCTATTTCCGGTCCTTTGAATTAGGGCTCCGCTTCCTGATTCATCCTCATCTTCTCCACCTTCTGAATTTCTTGGGGCTGTCGATCTTCACGCTGGTGCCCAACTCCTTTGGTTTGATGGTTGGATTCGTCGTCCTGTGTCTCGTCAGCTCCCTGAGTCCGTCTCTCGCCTTGTTCCAGTATTTCTTTGGAGTGAGGAAGTGGGGGACGTATTACTGCGTCTTTGCGAGGAGGGGACGAGAGCTCATCGTCGGGGTACCGGCCAACGCGAATGGTTGGGTGGAGAGCTTCGTTTTTATCGCGATGCCGGCAGACATGGTGTTGATGTCAAACTGGGGAGCTTTGAACCCTCTGGTGAGCGAGGAGGTCGTAATGACGGACGAACTTCTGGCGAACACCCGGATTTTGGCGAAGTTACCCGAGGCAGACCACCGACTGGCGGGCTTGACGCAGGAGGATCGGCTCGCCCAGGAATTTTGGCCCACATGTATTCTGATTTTGGCGAGCCCTCAAGTAGGCTTACCCTGATCTCTCTTTCCTTTGCAGGTGAGGACGTGATGCTTTCGCGGGAGGAAATATTGAGGGCGGCCGGAGTGAGGGTTGCGAAAAAGGCCGATCCTCTGGATAATAGCAAGGGAGTGATGGGCGAGGAAGGGCCGGCAAAGGGGGGTGGCCCAAAAGCGGAGCGCCAAGGTTCCGGTTGTGGAAGAGGTGAACAGGAGGCAACGGAGGTCCGAACCGTGTGCTCCTTCCCCTCGAACTGGCGGGGTTGCACCGGGTGGACTGCCCAATCAGGAAGCGGTCAGCACGGTCTCCCCGCGGGCCCCGACCTCAGACAAGCCCCGCAGGCCCCCTCCCGTCGAGAAGTGGCCCTACGGAGTTCCCCGTGGGAGGTGGGGAGAGAGGCGCACCCGAGTTGCGAGAGGGCGCTCGCCTGCTTCAAGTTGACGAGGGCCGAGGTTGAGGCCCTGCCGAGCGAGGATCTTCATCGGCCGGTCTATCGGTTAAGCCGGGAAAAGTCCGTATTCGAGGATGCTGAGGTTGCGGCCTGTCTGACGGAGTACTTCGTGCTGTCGCGGGACCGTGAGTCCTTGACAAATGTGGGCACGGAGCGGTTGTGTGATACCGCGGTGTGGCATACTATGCAGGTAGGTCGAACTCTCTATTATGCTCTCGAAACCCCCTAACTTACGTCCTGACCGCGTCGGTTCTCTTGGTAGGCGATGGTGGCAGTGGTGGCCCTCCAGCGCCATACCCTGTTGAGTATTGGAATTCTCCCTACTTGGTGTTAATGATGAGCAAACATAAATATTTGTGACTAATCTCATGTTTTGCAGTTAATCCATTGTCTAAGCTTACTATGAAGATCAACTAGCAATGGATGACTCACAAACGTGATTGAAGGCAAATGATATGAATTGGATGATCGTAGATTGATGATTGAAGCTCCGTAAAGACTTCAAGCTCATACGATGGAAAGAAGAGATTATTCGTCAATGTAATTTTTCTTTTATCTCTTCTAGTATGTAGCTTAGAAGTAGAACTATGATGGAGCACTCACACACATCTACTTTCGGTCATAGGACATCTCTAGACCTTTGTCCTTTGATCGCAATTCATTTCTCTTTTGTTTGTGCTAGGATTGTTTATAACAGCCGACTGCTTAACGGTTTGCAGTCGCCTGTCTCAAAAACAGTTGACTGTGTTTTGTTCTACAGTCGCCTGTTATGCACAGACTATTACAATGCAGTTTTTGGGTCCTCTCTGATTATCTCGCACAGGCCACTGTTGAACGTTTATCAGGTGCCTGTCTTAGCGACAGTCGACTGTGAATGGTTCATCAGTCGCCTGTCTCTACTTGCCCAAACTCTGTTTGATCCGATTTCTACGGCCAGTCGACTTATGCTATATATACAGTCGACTGTATATTAGATCAGTCGACTGTCTATGCTGCAACAGTCGCCTGTCTGTAAGTCTAATCTTTGACTTAGCTCTATGGAAATTTCTCCTGTCTGTGACAGTCGTCTGTTTAAGGTTATACAGTCGCCTGTTCTAATTAACAGTCGACTGTGTTCCTTGCATCAGTCGTCTGTCCTGTATCTTGTGAGATTTCCAGTATTTCTTCTAACTTACTCTTCTCTCGGCCAGTCGCATGTCGAAGAATGTACAGTCGCATGTTGGTTTTACAGACGACTGTCTTGGCTTCATCAGTCGACTGTCCACGTGATAAGTTACCGTTATGAATTCTCACCTACCCTTGCTGACTGTGCAACAGTCGACTGTGGTTTGTTCATCAGTCGACTGTCGCGAGTTCAGATTATATCCGTTGAGATTTTTCTCACGGATTTCGATTGGGTTTTTGCCTAAACTGTTTTGTGGATTTGAGAAAGCTATAAATAGAGCTTCTACTGTTTCATTGGAAGGTTACTCATTCATTGCAAAATCCTTCAAGCTTTCTTTTCCAAAGATCAAAGCTTTCAAATCCAAAGCCCTTAGCATTTCTAAATCTGATTCTCTTGCTCTCCAACCTAGAACCAAAGATTGATCCTCTAGGCATTTGGTGCAATCAAGAGAAAGGGCTTTCCTCCTCTCTTCCAAGAGAGTTCTTCAACACACATCACACTTCTCCTTCAAGTTCTACTTCAAGGCATAAGTGATTGTAAGTGTTGCTTTCAGATTTCATAACTTCATTATTTGAATTGTGCTCTCGGTTGTAAGAGTGGTTTTTGCTTGCTCCCTGGTTGTGGGAGTCAAGGACATCGATTGTCTTCGATTGCACTTGTAGGGTTGCTACAAGTGTGTTTTAAAAGTTAGGGTTCTAACTTGAGTATCCGGTGGTATCCGGGTGGTAGGGACGTAGGATTACCGGGAACAAGTCGGGAGTTGACTTGGGTAATCCGAACCCTTGAAACATAACTGCGTTTGCGTGTGTTTCTCTTTGGGTTGTTTTCTATTCCGCACTATTTGTTGGATTGCATTTTATTTGGCGTAAATTCCTATTAAATTTGCATAAACACTATTCAACCCCCCCTTCTAGTGTTTTCCCCATAGACAGGATCCTTACATACCCCGGTGGCCGCGGTCCTGGCTTTCCGAGATAAGGAGAAGGACAAACTTCGAGATGTGCGGAGCCAATTGCGAGGGAGGGAGGCGGATTTGGATCGAGTCATTAGGCTCTGCGGCCTCGAGGTGGCGCGGGTCAAGTTTTTAGAGGCGCTGGGGGCTAGGCTCGCCCGCCAGCTGGAGGAAGTAGATGGCAAGGGGGCCTTGCTCACCCGCTAGCTTGAGGAAGAAAAGAAGCGGGGGGCCTGCTCGCCCGCCAACTGGAGGAAGAGAAGGAGGCTCGCCCGTCAGCTTGAGGAGGAAAAGGGGAGGGGGGTTCGGCTCGCCCTTCGTCTTCAGGAGGAAGAGGGAACGCGGAATGATATCTTGAAGAGGAATGCCGAGGCAGCGGTCAGCAAGAAACATGTGCTCGATGTTCAACAGAAAAACATAACCGAGCTGAAGCAGGCGGTTGAGTTGGAGAAGAAGGAGAAAGCTATCCTGAAGCGGCAGCTAGAGGGCAGGGCGGTGGCCGATCAAGACGCGATTAACACCGCAGTTCGTCGTTATCAGGATGAGGAGCTCATCCCTATGATGACGGAGGCGAGGGAGGCGGGCAAACTCCAAGGGATGGAGAAGATTAAAGCCCGGCTGGCGAAGCTGCATCCTGAGCTCGCGGCTGATCTCCCCAAGCTGGACGCGCCCTTGGCAGGGGAGATAGAGGATGAGGTGATAGAGCCAAAGCGCTCATAACGTGGGGAGGAAATAGAGGGAAGTTTTGTACCGCCGGCCATTGGCCACGCCTGATCTCACATTGTACTGTAGACGCGCTCTGTGCTGTAGAGAAGTTGACTGAATGAAGTATACGTTTTTGTTTCCTTTACTTGTTGTTCTCTTTGTTTCGCACAGGATTGAGTGATAAATGCCCCCAATGTTCCCCTTAAGACGAGCATCTGGGCGAGTAGTAGGGGAAAGTTATGATGATGTTAGTACGACTGTTTCTTAGCGTGACCTAGGGCGATCTTAGAGTGGCGAGCTGCACCCTCCAGGCCAGATTGCGGTGTTGGAGCTCGTCTCGTTACCTTTTGTCCACCTGTGTAGCCGAACAACTCAGCTCACCTTGTTTGCTTGGGCGCAGTAGCAGCGACAGAATAGTCCAATCGTCGGGGAAAGGCGGGAAGTTATTTCGAAATACCCGCATCCGAATTGCCGCCGAATCTGAGCCGTCATTTCGAAATAAAGGCAGGGCGAGTATCGAAGCATCCTGACTGTTCACCGAGCGACGTGTGGGTGGACGTGACTGCAGATGTCAGGCGAAGCGTCAGGCAGTCTGGATGTGCGACACGTGGCCGGGTTTGAGCGGAGGAGATCAGAGAGCGGATCCCTATAAATAGGGGTAGGGATCGATGCGGGAGAGTTTCTCGTTTCCGAATATTCCAGGGATGTCGTCTTTAACTGAGTTCGTTGCTATCGTCGTCCTCGAAGACGTTGCCGGAGTTCGAGTCGTCTTTGCCGCCGCCGTTACAGCTGTAGCCGGGAGTTAATAGGTATATTTCTTCTCTTTTCCTTGAGATGGTTTCGTCATCCTCAATCCCATCGTCGGGGTCGACGGGCAGTTCTACGGCCGAGTCCGTGGAGGTGGTAGGTGGGGTATCGCCAGGAGGTCAGGGCCGTATTGGGACTGGGTCCGCAGTAGGAAGCGGGGGCCCGAGGAAGGGGAAGGTGCCCCTAGGGTCGAAAGCGAGATCAACTGTGCGGGCCCATGTAACCGTTGCCGAAGCCGACGAGGTGCCTACCGAGATAACGAGTCAGAGGTTGAAGGCGCAGACAGACATCGTTCCCAAGGTGCACTCAAAGTACATCAGGCCGCCTTATGAGGTTTGCCTACCGACAGCATCGGACCGTGTCTGCTTTGCGAAGGATGGCGAGGTCGGGATCTATGTGGCATGCTTCGACCAGGGTTTGCGGTTCCCCCTCCATCCGTTGTACCACGAGATCTTGGAGCTTCTCGGGCTTCCGTTCTTCCAGCTGATGCCGAACTCCGTTAGCGCGATAGTCGGGTTTCTCGTTCTCTGTACGAGGATCAATGTTAGTCCGACTCTCCCTTTGTTCCGCCACTTCTTCGCGGTTAAGAAATTTAGGTTGCACTATTATTTGTCGGCGAGGAAGAGTCACCCCCTCATCTGGGGCCTGCCGAGGAAGATCAAAGGATGGCGGAGATCGTACGTGTTTATCTCCATGCCTGCCGACTAGGCGCTAAGGTTGGGCTGGGGCACGCTTAACCCTGAAGCAAGGGAGAGAGTCTGCCTGAGCGAGGCTGAGGCGGAGCAGGCGGTGCGGTTAGAGGCGGTACCCCCAGAGGGCAGGCAGTACGCTCGCCTTGCCAGGCCGGAGATGATAGCTCGACTCATCTGGCCCGAAGGTAACCTTAGTGGAGTGGTTTTCATTTCGAATTCGTTCACCCTGAACTCCTCCTTTTTTGCAGAGTTGATGATGAGCCTTTCATTTGAGGACCTTGAAAGGATGGCCGACGAGATGATGGCCGAAGAGCCAGGGGCGGGCGAATAGGTCGCCCCCTGGTGGGACCAAAAGGTGCTTCTCTCAAGCGCAAGAGTCCGTACAAGTAATATAATCTGGGAGTCCAGATGTCGAATCCTCGGGAGGAAATCTGTTGCAACCACAGCTCAAATCAAATAGAAATCCGACGAAGAGAAGCTAACCACTTCAATAATGATGGCGATGGTGTGAAAGTGCATGATGGTGATGTGTGAACAATACGAACAAAGAAAATTCGTGTATGAAAATATCGATGAAAAGAATGCACATGGTATGGGTTCGTTAGGATCAATAATTCATATTAATTTGGTTGACGAATATAACACAATGAATTCTCTTTTTGAGAGGAATTCACTGGAAAATACCCAATATAACTCAATGAATTCTCCTTTTGGGAGCAATTCATCGGAAGATGTCCTTTTGGGGGTTCAAGCACAAAATTCAATAAGATCGTCGCTAAAGTTATAATACGATATGAAACTCTCTTTTGGAGAGATCAAAAATACGATATGAAACTCCCTTTTGGGGAGATCAAACCTCACCCTTGTGGGGCGATCATCAACTCAATCACTTCTTTTGGAAGACGAAAAAGATGATTTAATACCAAAGATTACAACTTTATTAACGTTAACGATTTAGCACAATGAATACAACCAAATAAACACGCATCATATCCCCTAACTATGCCATACCATGCATAATAAGAAATTAGCTACTCATGGTGCAAGAATAATGAAGTTTCATAGAAGAATACATCAATCTAATAGCAAAATACGATGTAAAACACCAAAATACGGAGTAGAAGTTTAGAATTCTATCACCAAATCTCCAATATAAGCTTCAAAACTCTCTGGAAATACTAAGAACAGCCTCTGGAATTTTATAGAATTTTACAGAAGGGAAATACGGCTCCTAGAGCCTCCAATACGCCCAAAATACGCCAGCATCCCCAAAAAAACCTAGAAATACGCTTATATAGGCTCAGTGCGGGTTTACTGTGCTTATCGGGTTCAAAACCCGCAACCATTTGCCTTAAACCCGCACCCGTACAGCCGCTTCGATTCTCCGCCGTCCGATCTGGGCGGGATCTGCTCACAGCGCGCCACGTGTCCAAGACTATCGGATCCATTTACGCGCGCCCGCTCCGCTCGAGCGATTCGAATTCGCGTCGGAATTGTCTTCAGCTGTCGGATCGAACGATGGACGAGCGTGATCGAGCCACGTCGCCAAGCGGAAGCGCCCATTTCCAGTTTGCTTCAGAATCCGTTCGACCGTTGGATTGCCATCCAACGGTGAAGATCGCGCCTCTTCGTGCGATGAAGAGCTGACACCTGCTGTAATTGGTGGCCGTTCGATTTGGCGGTGACTCGCGGCGATGACGCCACGTGGCCAAGATAAAGCGCCCAGCGACTCGTGCGAAGGAGTTGATAATATCCGTTGGATCACGATCCAACGGTCAAGTAAGCGCCGCGTCGACTTTCTTTTGTGTTCCGTTGGATGAAAAACAGACGGCCAGGATTTTGCCACGTCATACGCCTGCAGTATTTGTACCCTATTTGCGTATTTTCTTGCGTATTTCCCCATTTAATTAGTATTCTGCATTCAAAAATTCACAGTAATTAGCACAGATCTCAGAAAAATACAAATAAATAGTCGTTGGAATCGTAAGATCGAGACCAAGCTAGGAAAAATATAAGAAGTGCAGAAATACTTCGTTAATTACGTTTTGTGCTCAAATAGAGTGTTTTCTCTAATAAATAATTGTGTACAAAATACGTATGAATTAGAGAACAATGTAGCATCACATGAGCATAAAATAGGGCTAAATGGGGGGTTAAATATGTAATATTGAACCCGAATCACACCCCCCCAACTAGCGATTTGCTAGTCTCTAGCAAAAAGAGCGATTAATACGGATGATTAATAAAATAATAAATTCTATCAATTGATTATGGCATGGCTCAATAATACGCTTTCCAACATGATCTAGACTATCAATATACACAATCCATGCACAAGATCAATCACATGATATTTTCTCTAATTTAATTTGAATAAATAGCATGCAAGCATCGTTTTGCGCAAGCGAAAGTATAACACGTCGTTTTTCTCTAGTTTTCTTGTTTCGAAGGAATTGGCATCTCACGAAGATCGTTCAAGTCATGGGCATTGAGGTTGCTTAGTTTATTCGCCACTTCTTTTCTGTTATTAGTTCCGCGTAACGCGCATCAAGCAACATTTGCGGAAAAAGGTATAACTTGGATCGCTCCATCAAATGAGTGAGTTTCCGGTCAATGGCTCCCAAATCAGACGATAATATGGCATTAGGCCAAAAAGGACCCCTCGGACTGTACTACTCGAGCCAACCAAGTTATTTATTAGTGACACACTTATTCATTCATTTTTCTTCATTCAATTTTCATTCATTTTTTTGTAAGCAACTCAACACCCATATTTTCAAACATAAACATTAATAACCATGGCCCCATTCCTCTTCGAATTGAAGACTATTCCAATAAATCGTGTATACGTAAGCTTTTTCATCACATTAGCATGCATGAAGTAAATTCAAACTATTTCGAGATATTAATCATGGAAATTGAAAATTTTCATGAATAGCATATTAACGGTAATTCCATGAAGGAAAAATAAATAACTCAAGCCATAAACAATTTTTAGAACTCAATTAATGCGCAATCATCCGTATTTGTGGCATGTGAAGGAGTTTTAAAATGATGAGATTTGGTGATTTATTCTTCTCAAAAAAAATCCGTCCTAAGGTCTCATACACACCCCCCAACTAAAGATGGACATTGTCCTCAATATCGAAAGGGATACGAGTTTATTCAAAGCAAGCAACCTAGGGATACGAGTTTATTCAAAGCAAGCAACCTAGAAAGCATATAAAAACTACACTACTGGAAAGAACACACCGTGATCAAATGGCGGATCACGAATCTTTAATTGTGGAGGAAGTTGTTCAATTTGCTCCTTGCGCTCCTCGGCGAGTAATTTTCCTCCAATGACTAAACTGGATCCCAGCAACATAACTCCCAGTATCTCTATAAGATGTTCACCTGTAACCTGCAAGAGATGAGTCACATCAATCCATTTCAGTCTAAGATTTTTTTTCAACAAAAATATTCCAAATGTAGTCATCAAAATAGTTGAAATAAATTAAAGCGAGTTGACGACTACTCCCTGAAAGATATGCACTACTCTCGGTATGATGCTCGATCAATGGGGAGAGGGGTAAATGATTTTGGGACAAAACTGGAGGAGGGCATGGTTCTGACTCCATGGCGATAATCTCAAAACCCTTGTCCCTAGCTGTCTCCTCCTCTCGTTCATCCAAAATTGCTAGCTCGTCCTCTCTTTTGCACACACTTTCTGCCATGTAGGTATTTTCATTTGTGTCCTCAACGTGACATGGCTTGCTCGATTTTCCTGCAATAGAAGGTAAACTTGTATTAGATTCTTGAAATTGAGTTTCAAAAGCATTACCTTCTTCTAGGCAAGTGGCCATCAAATTAAGATCTTCAATGGATTTCTGAATCTGTCGACTCCGAGCAAGGAAATTCTCCTGGAATTGATGGGATGTAGCCTACTGTGTCTGAATAAGCAAATCAACTTCCTCTTTCAAAGAATGCAAAGGTACGTCTACGCTTTGCTCCCCTTGATTGAGGCACGAAGGTTCCGTTGAATCGCACTCTGAAGTCTCTTCCATGGTTTCTTCATTTTCTTGTAGAGACTCCATGTATTCCCACGCCTCTGTCGGCGTCATGCCTCCCAAGAATTCCTGCAGCTGTGGTCGTAGTCCATCTAGGAAGGACGTCATAAGCTCTTCATTTGTGTACCCATGCTGCGGATAGCTCGATACTATGTTTGTGAACCTCCTCCAGGCCTGAAAGAAAGTTTCATAGTCAGTTTGATTAAAATTAACGATCTTGAGCTTCTCCATCCTATGTTTGTGTGCATTAGCATATCTTGCATCATACAGATTGTTTGTGCAATAGAAATTCATATACTCCATTTTTTTTAAAAACAAAAGTTTATGTACAATGAAATTAAACAAAAATTTATATACAGTAAAGTGGAAAGATCTCACCGAATGTCCTCTGAATGAAATAAACCGTGGTAACAAACCATTCCTCCCCGGCAACTGTGCCAAAAACTTGGTGGGACCAAAAAGGTGATTCTCTCAAGCGTAAGAGTCCGTACAAGTAATATAATCTGGGAGTCCAGATGTCGAATCCTCGGGAGGAAATCTGTTGCAACCACAGCTCAAATCAAATAGAAATCCGACGAAGAGAAGCTAACCACTTCAATAATGATGGCGATGGTGTGAAAGTGCATGATGGTGATGTGTGAACAATACGAACAAAGAAAATTCGTGTATGAAAATATCGATGAAAAGAATGCACATGGTATGGGTTCGTTAGGATCAATAATTCGTATTAATTTGGTTGAAGAATATAACACAATGAATTCTCTTTTTGAGAGGAATTCACTGGAAAATACCCAATATAACTCAATGAATTCTCCTTTTGGGAGCAATTCATCGGAAGATGCCCTTTTGGGGGTTCAAGCACAAAATTCAATAAGATTGTCGCTAAAGTTATAATACGATATGAAACTCTCTTTTGGAGAGATCAAAAATACGATATGAAACTCCCTTTTGGGGAGATCAAACCTCACCCTTGTGGGGCGATCATCAACTCAATCACTTCTTTTGGAAGACGAAAAAGATGATTTAATACCAAAGATTACAACTTTATTAACGTTTAACGATTTAGCACAATGAATACAACCAAATAAACACGCATCATATCCCCTAACTACGCCATACCATGCACAATAAGAAATTAGCTACTCATGGTGCAAGAATAATGAAGTTTCATAGAAGAATACATCAATCTAATAGCAAAATACGATGAAAAACACCAAAATACGGAGTAGAAGTTTAGAATTCTATCACCAAATCTCCAATATAAGCTTCAAAACTCTCTGGAAATACTAAGAACAGCCTCTGGAATTTTACAGAATTTTACAGAATGGAAATACGGCTCCTAGAGCCTCCAATATGCCCAAAATACGCCAGCATCCCCAAAAAACCCTAGAAATACGCTTATATAGGCTCATTGCGGGTTTACTGTGCTTATCGGGTTCAAAACCCGCATCCATTTGCCTTAAACCCGCACCCGCACAGCCGCTTCGATTCTCCGACGTCCGATCTGGGCGGGATCTGCTCACAGCGCGCCACGTGTCCAACACTATCGGATCCATTTGCGCGCGCCCGCTCCGCTCGAGCAATTCGAATTCACGTCGGAATTGTCTTCAGCCGTCGGATCGAACGATGGACGAGTGTGATCGAGCCACGTCGCCAAGCGGAAGCGCCCATTTCCAGTTTGCTTCAGAATTCGTTCGACCGTTGGATTGCCATCCAACGGTGAAGATCGCGCCTCTTCGTGCGATGAAGAGCTGACGCCCGTTGTAATTGGTGGCCGTTTGATTTGGCGGTGACTCGCGGCAATGACGCCACGTGGCCAAGCTAAAGCGCCCAGCGACTCGTGCGAAGGAGTCGATAATATCCGTTGGATCGCGATCCAACGGTCAAGTAAGCGCCGCATCGACTTTCTTTTGTGTTCCGTTGGATGAAAAACAGACGGCTAGGATTTTGCCATGTCATACGCCTGCAGTATTTGTACCGTATTTGCGTATTTTCTTGCGTATTTCCCCATTTAATTAGTATTCTGCATTCAAAAATTCACAGTAATTAACACAGATCTCAGAAAAATACAAACAAATAGTCGTTGGAATCGTAAGATCGAGACCAAGCTAGGAAAAATATAAGAAGTGCAGAAATACTTTGTTAATTGTTGTTTTATGCTCAAATAGAGTGTTTTCTCTAATAAATAATTGTGTACAAAATACGTATGAATTAGAGAACAATGTAGCATCACATGAGCACAAAATAGGGCTAAATGGGGGGTTAAATATGTAATATTGAACCCGAATCACCCCCCACCCTCCAGGAGTGGGAAGAAGAGGTCGAGGTCGAGGGAGGGGGAAAGGACCTCGAAGGTCGAGGGAGGGGGAAAAACTATATGTATGTATGTATGTATGTATGTATGTATGTATGTATGTATGTATGTATGTATGTTTGTATGTATGTTTGTATGTATGTATGTATGTATGTATGTACGGGATTAATGTAGAGTATGTGGCACCTGATCCATTGGATCAGTTGCAAGACACAAAAAGGTTGGCCCCAACGAGTACAAGCCCATGTGGGGGCTTGTACTTTCCACCTTTTTTGTGTCGTAGCACCCGATCCATTGGATCAGGTGTCACCTTTTCTACATTAAATCCTATATACACACACACACACATACATATACATACATACATACGTACGTACATACATACATACATATACTGGTCATTGCCCATGTCCATAGGGCACGATTTATTTAATGGCTGAGTTTTCCCCCCACAAATTTCAAGTTCATCCAAATTTCAAGTTTTCCCCCAAAATTTCAAGTTCTCCCCAAATTTAAGTCCCCCTAAAATTGTCATTGCCACCAAGGACAAACTTACCACGTAGGGTAAAGCTTTGTCCTAGTAGGATAAGATTCAAAATCTTCATCCTTCATATATATATATATATATATATATATATATATATATATATATATATGGGAATAATGGCTATCATACGCCATATGAGAGGCTCTCTCATACGCCCTCTCACATAAAGCACCCAAGTACAACCCCACATGGGCTTGTACTTTATTGTACTTGGGTGCTTTATGTGAGAGGGCGTATGAGAGATGCTCTCATATGGCGTATGATAGCCATTATTCCCATATTATAGATATATATATATGGGATTAATGGGTATCATACGCCATATGAGGCCTTGCCTCATACTCCCTCTCACATAAAGCAATCAAGTACAAGCCCATATGGGCTTGTACTTGGTTGTACTTATTTGCTTTATGTGAGAGGGAGTATGAGGCAAGGCCTCATATGACGTATGATAGCCATTATTTTATATATATATATATATATATATATATATATATATATATATATATATATATATATATATATATATATTCTATAAAATAGGGATGTTATCATGAGTTATTGGATAAGAGTTTTTGGATAAGAGTTGAGAAATTGGTTAAGACAAGAGAAATTGAATAAGAGAAATTGAAACTTGATGAAGTAAAGGGGGAAGTTTGGATTTTGGTTAAGAAAAGAGAAGAGAAATTGAAACTTGATGAAATAATTGGGGGGAAGTTTGTATTTTGGGGGGAAACAATTTGGTTTCAAAACTTAAAACTTGGGGGAGAAATAAATTTGGGGGGATACTCACAGCTGACCGTGGAGATTTTTTTGGGAAAAAATCTCAGTTCCTAAATACTCACAGCTGAGGGTTTCAATCTAGGGCGACAGACTCCAACGGCAACGAAAACAGTGGCAGCGTCGACACCTACAGCAGAGCGATGGAGTCAGAGCCCCACGAGAATCGGTGCAGCTCCACCATCAGCAAGCACATCAAGGCGCCGATCTATATCGTACGCATCCGATCCCTCATCCCTCATCAAACCTCGAGTCTTTCTTATTTTTTGATTGATTTTGGGGTTGATTTTGATTTTTTAAACGGTTTGGTCGCAGTTATGAAGATTCGATCAGCCACAGAAGTACATGCTGTTTGTGAGCAGGTGCGTGGTCTGAGTGGATCTTGGGATTGTGAAGTTCGTGTTGGATATTGGACTCTCCGGATTTGGTTTTGGATGATGAACAAACATAAATATATCGTAAACTAACACTTTGTGAGCGCAGTTATGGAGATCGTCGCCAAATTCATATGAATATCAATTACGACGTCTCAAGACTTCTCAAAGCACGTGATTGTATGCCTAAAGCTTCGTTGAAGCTTATGGACCATTTTAGAAGTCATGAAGATTCGATTGAAGCGTTTGAAGACGGTATCGTCAAGTTTTATTTATAGTCTTTAAGCTTCTTTCGTAGTATGTTAAGCCTTGAGTAGGTCTTACGATTTAAATCTTCATAACGCTCATATCTTAGCACTAGGATCTTAGTTGAAGTCCATACAATCTTTCCCGAAGCTTCGCGCTTCGTTTTGGGACTTCTTGTGCATGTTAGTTGGTTCAAGAAGAAGAACTGACCGACTAGATGATGATCTAGTCGGTCGGCAAAGCTTCTTGGACCGACTAGTTTCAGTCAGTCTTTTCCAAGCTAGTTATTGTTTATCATTAGTCGGTCTGTGTTCTTTGATCGACCGACTAGTTGATGAACTAGTCGGTCAACTTTCCTTCTTGGACCGACTAGTTGAGTTTTACTGTACATGCCAATTTTCACTTGACTTACTGTTTATCGTTAGTCGGTCTATGCACATTTGGTGACCGACTAGTTGATGAACTAGTCGGTCAACAATTGTTCTTGGACCGACTAATTCAATTTGCTCTCAGACTATTTTTTTTTCTCTTAGTCTGTCTCAGTTGAGTTACCGACCGACTAGTTGTAAAACTAGTCGGTCAGCTACTCTTCTTGGAGCGACTAGTTCCTTTTGTCTGTGCTTCGACCTTTTCCCTGTTCTCTCATTAGTCGGTCTATGTTAATTGACTGACCGACTAGTTGATGAACTAGTCGGTCGGTGGTTGTTCTTTGACCGACTAGTTGGGTTCAGAAAAGAGCCGTTGGATCATTAATTGAAATGTTTTTCTTTCTCTCTCTCCTCTAACTTATAAATACTTGATGGGCTGCATTCATTGCAGTCAAGGTTGATATTATTGCAAGTTTAGAGATCAAGAGAAATCATTCCAAGCTTATTTAAAGCTCTTTCATTCCATTCAATAATCTCTCCCCACTCTTACTTCCAAAGAGAGATTCATTGAGTGTGAAGCCTTCGAAGCCAAGTGCTTGATCCTAGGTCGCCAACATCCCCAATAGCTCTCCATCGCTGATCTACATCTTGGAGCTAGGGTTTGGTGCCTCATCTTCTTCCTCAAAATCATCTTTGCCCTAATTCGTAAGCATTACTCAAGGCATAGGTATTTTGTCGGTAAGAAGTTCTATTTCATTTCAATTCATATTGTAAGTTTCACTCTCGGTTGTGAGAGTGTGGTTGTGATCCCGGGTTGTGGGAGTCACAAATTACTTTGTGTATGATTTGACTTGTGAAGGTTTTTCACAAGTATTTCATAGTGGAAATCTTAAGTTAGGGTTTCTAACTCGAGTATCCGGAGGGGATCCGGGTGGTTGGGACGTAGGATCACCGGGAACAAGTCAGGAAGACTTGGGTGGATCCGAACCCAGTAATATTGCTTGTTTGCGATTGATTCTATTTGTTGTCGATTATTTACTATGAAGGGTTTTGCGGGACCCTTAGGGCACAAAAACTCTAGTCCCGTCCTAAGTCGGACGGAACATAGACAGAAAAGAACAGCGAAAGAATAAAACTTATGTTAATCTAATTAACATGCAGTTAAAACATTTTTAACTTAGCCCTAAGGTCCAAGACCCTTAGCCAAGATCTATGCCAACTTGGGATGGATCTGACCATCCCAAGAAGGATCTAACCTACTGCGATTAAATTAAACTAATGCTAATTAAACACATACCCGGAATCTCAACCCTGGGGCAGGCGAGATGTTCCGCACCGTCTTGCGAGCTGCTCCCATCCCACACCGAGCCGCTCCTTGAACTGCTCCCCGAACTGCTCCTCGAACCGCTCCGCATCCCGAGGCGATCAATCCCATGTCGCCGAGCCAACCACGCGCGGAAGAAAGTTTCACGCGAGTGAAACCTTCGCCTAGATTTCGGATCTGAATCCGAACTCCGTTGCGGCTTTGCTAGAGCCCTCAAGAGTAAGGCAAAAATTTATAGGGAGATAGAGAATATTATTTTAGCCTAGATCCGAGCGTGCTCCAACATTTACGAGAGCCGCTCAGATCTAGAGCTTGGGACGAGTTTTGAGGAGGAGAGCATACCCATATTTATATAGGCGGCGGACTCTCCCCTTTACTCAAAATCCGATGTGGGACTAAAATAGAGTTTAATCAAATTCAATTTAGTTTGCACTTCACAAAGTGCAAACTTCCGTGAATTTTAACTCCCTCACCGTTGAACTTCAGGATTGATACAACCTATCAATTCGAAGGGTGTTCAACGGTGAACGCATAGGAAAAAACCGTTCGTCAATCGGAGTTCGTTTGACCCTCCAATTGATTGTCCAAAGATCAACCCAAGGCTAGTTTTTCGCAAAAACTGAGCCGTCAAACAATTCTGCACAATAAGGGTTCAAAACCCTAGAGCTGGGGCCCACAAGTGGGCCCCACGCGTTCAGCGCGCACAGAAACCCACCTGGGCAAGGCCCAGGCCGCGCCTGGGCTTGCCCAGGCGCTGGGCAAAGCCCGCCTGGGCTTGCCCAGGCGCTGGGCAATGCCCAGGCCCCGCCTGGGCCTTGCCCAGGCGGCCTGGGCCACGCCCAGGCCCCGCCTGGGCCACGCCCAGGCCCGCGCCTGGGCCTTGCCCAGGCGCTGGGCAAGCCCAGGCCATGCCTGGCCCATGCCCAGGCCTGTGCCTGGGTTAGCCCAGGCCTGTGCCTGGGTTTGCTGTTTCTGTTGGGCCTGGCCAGCAGTCCAGACCCAGTCTGGCCTGATCTTGTCTTTTGGGCTGTTTTGGGCATAACTTTGGTATTTGGTGTCCGATTTGGACGCCGTTCGAACCTGGGTCTAGACCGGGACATTCCCGTCTTACCCGTGAACTTTTCCTTGCGTTTATTTTATTAAATATTGTATTAAACAATTTAATACACATTTAATCGCTTTTGCATCAAATGCAAAATAGTCCCTATCTAAGCTTAAAATATCATTTGCATCAAATACAAATGATCTGAGGGCATATATCCCTACATCTCCCACTTGTACTCAGGATCATTTATTCTGAATGCTGGAGATTATTGCAAACATCTTTTGCAATATTTTATCCCTTGCATCAAATGCAAATTATTCTCCCTAACTTATTTCTACCTATTACTAGACGAAAGATCGCACTCTGTGTGAGACCCTACAGCCTGACCCTTACAACAGGTTGGGCTCGAAGCCCTATACGGCAGTGACCACGAGCAGTGGCTGCCGTCACTGCTTCAGGAATCATCATTATGTGGTTAACTCATTGACATGAGTATTGTCGGGACCACCCTGACTGTTTCCGTGATGAATTCCGCAGTTATAGTCTCTTCGTCTAAACTATGTCGTGTAGATCAAGTCTAGGGTACGGTTAAACTGTCAACCCCAATAACTTGACTCTGGTTAGTTTCTATCGATCTTTTAGTCAAAAATGTTGGACTTCTTCCAACATACTCTGGCCAGAGTTTTTACTAAAGACCGAACTAACCATACGACACTAACTCCCATTGACCGGGAGAGACGAATCCTCTCTTGGTCATTACTCTCCTCATACGCTTCAAGTGTCACCCAATCAAAGACCTTTCGACAGGCCTTGCCTCGAAGCTAGGTCATTTGATCTAAGTGGCACCGTTCACGCACAAGTTCGTCAAAATGAACTCAAGTCAAAAGACCAACTAGCCTATCATCACTAAGAGTTTATCATTGACAGATTGGTTAATATAACCATATGATAACTCTTGTGGATCGTTCAGTGAACTCATTCTCTAATGAGCACCTATGTCTCGTCTTTGACTTCGCCAAGTCAAGCGATCATGAGATCATCGCTACCGCTAAACGGTGAAGACTAAGACACAATGGTCTATCCGATGTTTCGATATCCTTGTCTCGAAACATCTACGACCACGAACCATTTTAGACTTATGCTACAGACGGTCAAACATTTCTCCATGATCGAGATACTCATCTCGATACCTGTTTGACCTCGCATAAAGTCTCAGGACTTTACCTAAGTTAATATCTAATGTTAACTACATTATAACATAACTTTAGATAAATTATTACCAAACAGCTTACTGTTATTTCGAACAAGACGTTTGTGCTATTCACGCACAGAGATAGATTGCCTCGAAGGTATCTTCTCTCAACATCTCCCACTTGCACTCAGGCCCATTTATCTCGGTATCTAATACCGTTTTTACACATAAATTTTCCCGACTTCATGTGGTAGAGCCTTCGTGAGTGGATCTGCTAAAACCGTCTACACTATAGGCTTAAGGGGCTTCTATGTTCATATTAGACCAACCATTTGAATCTCATTCAAATAATTCATTTGGTCTGTCGGAATCCATAATATTTTTATTTACTTGGATCTTATCCAGTTCATCGTACCTTACGATGATTAGTTATTGGTCATTTCAATTTGCTCATATCTATTTCTGACAAAGTATCAAACTCTTTTGATCACTTCGTCAAAAATATATGTCCCATCTCTTTGATGCCTCGCATGTAATTTATATGCTCCCACTGACCTTGAAAACTTTCTGGTTAATTCATATAAGTTGGTCCGTCTAAATCATATTTAGAAAAACGAACTTATAAGTGAATGTTCCAATTTTCATGGTCAACTCTGAGCGTTTTACATCGAGCTTTGTCCGAGTAAATCTGTGCACATCTACTGACGAGACGGTTTCAACATAATCCATTTTATAGGAATTAGGATGAAAAACTGTTCTCGTCCAACACGATTGCACTTCACTATTTTCTTTTCTGCACCAATCTTTCAACTTAAAGATTTACTTGCAGAAAGTGAGGAAACATTTTCCTTGGGCACGTAAACTAAATTCCAAAATTTATTTACGCACACGGACCAATTCTGATTGCATCAAGTTATAAATCTGAGATACTACTCCGAATTATCATCCCGGAAGTTGACTAAGTCATCATCAGTTATGATGTCTAACTCGACTCTTCGTCTCACGAAATTCGAGTAATTATACAACTTCCTAATGATTGATTTAATGAATATCTTATTGATAATGTCCTCATAGAACATTATCAAAACCTAGGCGTTACTATCTGGGACTTAACCCAGAGGGAGGACTTAACTCAGAGTCACTTGTTATGGATCGCACCGAGTCTAACTAAGTGTGATTCATACCTTTTAACACACTGATGTGTTAACAGACTTGACCTGAGAGAAAATCATATTTTCTTTTAATTACGCAAGATTTTATGTAGCTAAGTATTTAACCATTCGATCTAATCAAATCAGTTTAAATACTTTTGTCCTTTCGTTCTTTACTTTTTCAGACTTGTGTTTCATCAAGAACACGTGTCTTAATAAAATATACGAATAACTTAATTTGGTTAATCTAGACTCGGGTACATCAGTATGTACCAGACTGAGTTCGACAACTCATTCTCCCACTGTCTCACAGATGAGTTTCGGCCATTATATCTAAGAGGATAAGACTCACAAGTGTCTGTAGACTTCATAATACGAGAGGTCAGACCCCTCTTTATGTGACTTGTGAAGCTTAGTCTCTTGATACGGCCTAGTCTATTTTGCCATGTAAGTTTGCTACTATCTTGTGTATTTATATATTAACATTTAATATATATATATATATATATATAGTTATTACAAATTACTTAACACAAAACATTGCTTCCGAAGCAAGGTGACGACATTCGTCAAAAAATGTGTTAGACGTTTTTGTATAACTATTTATTCTGAAATCGTGACATCAAAATATATCACATTTTCATTTCCTCCTACTTATGCCTCTACTAATGATAAATTAAACTAACTTTCTCAATTGACTTTCCGGAGTGCCTTCTTCCCTTTTCTAAATCACATTTAGATATTAATTAACCCAACATAAATAGCTATGCAAGCATCTTATGTATCCAAACGCTTGAGCTTTGCAATCTCGAGTTTAGCTCAAGAAGTTGCTTGTCTCAAGATCCGGTTGGGATACATAGTCTTGCACCGCTCATGCACTCGTATTCGACTCAAACGGTTTGATCGAATTCTCGAACTTTGCGGATCGGAATTGTTTGTCCATACAACCTTGAGGGTAGCTCGACAAGTTGTAGGGAGAAACATACTTCGAATATCCTATATGTTCAAGCTGCCTCATATAGAGAAGAGTGACATGTAGCTTTAATTTATTTGTTGGACACAGAACTTAATGAAATCATATTTCTTAAGTCTGTTCTTTAGAAGGTCATTTAATGTCAACGAGAATATAGTTTAATTCCATCAATTAGAATTTAACTTGATATTCAATTAATCAACTAGTTGACCAGTTAACTTATTCCAATATTATATTTTGATTCCTTCGGTAAACATAGTCTTGCCCTAGTTTTTGCATATGTTCAATATTAAATATATGTAGATTGGCTTTCATCTATCTATATCCTCCCACTATTTTTACGATCGTTTTAAAGCTTAATAACGAACGATTTAATCGAATTTAAAAATTAGTGAAAGAGGGATCCAATCATCCCGAACCTCACAACCTTGAGGAGACTCAACAAGTTGATTGGTTCCATGACTGGTAGACTAACTCTTGGTCAATCACATCACATGTGATTCCCTGTCGATTTTTATACCCACAGTCACTTATGATCTTGAGGAGACTCAACAAATCATAATGACTGGTCTAGTCAGACCCTTGATTTCGTGTCCAGATTTGACTTAGATCGATACTCGAGGAGACCCGACGCATCGATTTGGGTCAAGTCTAGACTACATCGCATGTATGTTGGAGTTTGTTCCTTAAAGAAAAACAAGTCACAGCTTGAGGAGACTCAACAACTATAATTGTCTTCTTTGAGTTACCAAGCTCCAAAATCAAGGAGGGATACGAATTAATCTTTAATAAGATTTATAACGCATTGACCAGATATAGTCCAGGGTGTCATACAATCATGATTCGCGACATTGCAGTCCAGCGGAACACAGCCAGGGAATTGACTAAGCCAGGATCACTGCCCCTTGTACTAGCAAGGGTTGACCCAGAACTCTTAGCCAAGCACATTGACTGGATCATGGTCCATTGAATGAAGCTTGTCATTTTTGTATGTGTGCCATAGACTAAACAGCTTTTATTAACAACTAATTAATCCTATCAACTAGTTGCATCCTTAAATTCAAAATTTTAGGATTTGTTTAATAACTTTTATTAAGTCCTTATCAACTATAAGGTTCACGTGCTATTCTAATCGTTATTAGGATTTTAATAAATTTTATTAACAACGCTAAAAGCGAAGTCCTTTAATGATTCAATAATAACAATTAAAATTTTCATTAAAGGAACTACCCTAATCAGGAATTAGGTCTTGAAGCATTGTTAATGTTTTATTAAAACATAGCATGTCATTAAAATTCAATTAATAAATTTTAATGATTTCTTAATGGCTAACCTAAAGGGTTGTCTTGTGTAATCAAATAAGGGACAAGATGAACTAGCCATTAAAATTACACTAATTTTATCGCATAAAAAGTGTACTACTATTTAACAATTAAATAGACTAAAGTTTATCGCATAAACAATATTAGACATTTTAAAATCAGTTTTAAAATTATCTTATAAATTTAAAACATCACTTTAAAGATTTTCCATGTTCAAAATTTATCATATACAATTTTTAAACATCTAAAACATTTTAAACTTATCGCATAAATTTAAAGCCTTCAAATCAATTTTAAATTTATCACATAAATTTAAAACACCATTTTAAAATTTTTCCATGTTCAAAAATTTATCATATACAATTTTTAAACATCTAAAACATTTTAAACTTATCGCATAAATTTAAAGCCTTAAAATCAATTTTAAATTTATCACATAAATTTAAAACACCATTTTAAATTTTTTCATGTTAAAAATTTTATCATATAAAATAATTAAACATCTCAAATTATTTTAAAATCATTTATAAAAAATATCTCATAAATTTTAAATCATTTTAAAAGATTCGAAAAAAAAATTATTTTAAAATTATCTCATAACTTTAAAACCATTTTTAAAAGTATTTAAAAAGCATTTTAAAGTTTAATAAAATCGCAGTGCTAGATCGGCTACGCAAACCTGGCTCTGATACCACTGAAGGGTTTTGCGGGACCCTTAGGGCACAAAAACTCTAGTCCCGTCCTAAGTCGGACGGAACATAGACAGAAAAGAACAGCGGAAGAATAAAACTTATGTTAATCTAATTAACATGCAGTTAAAACATTTTTAACTTAGCCCTAAGGTCCAAGACCCTTAGCCAAGATCTATGCCAACTTGGGATGGATCTGACCATCCCAAGAAGGATCTAACCTACTGCGATTAAATTAAACTAATGCTAATTAAACACATACCCAGAATCTCAACCCTGGGGCAGGCGAGATGTTCCGCACCGTCTTGCGAGCTGCTCTCGTCCCACGCCGAGCCGCTCCTTGAACTACTCCCCGAACTGCTCCTCGAACCGCTCCGCATCCCGAGGCGATCAATCCCATGTCGCCGAGCCAACCACGCGCGGAAGAAAGTTTCACGCGAGTGAAACCTTCGCCTAGATTTCGGATCTGAATCCGAACTCCGTTGCGGCTTTGCTAGAGCCCTCAAGAGTAAGGCAGAAATTTATAGGGAGATAGAGAATATTATTTTAGCCTAGATCCGAGCGTGCTCCAACATTTACGAGAGCCGCTCAGATCTAGAGCTTGGGACGAGTTTTGAGGAGGAGAGCAGACCCCTATTTATATAGGCGGCGGACTCTCCCCTTTACTCAAAATCCGATGTGGGACTAAAATAGAGTTTAATCAAATTCAATTTAGTTTGCACTTCACAAAGTGCAAACTTCCGTGAATTTTAACTCCCTCACCGTTGAACTTCAGGATTGATACAACCTATCAATTCGAAGGGTGTTCAATGGTGAACGCATAGGAAAAAACCGTTCGTCAATCGGAGTTCGTTTGACCCTCCAATTGATTGTCCAAAGATCAACCCAAAACTAGTTTTTCGCAAAAACTGAGCCGTCAAACAATTCTGCACAATAAGGGTTCAAAACCCTAGAGCTGGGGCCCACAAGTGGGCCCCACGCGTTCAGCGCGCACAGAAACCCACCTGGGCAAGGCCCAGGCCGCGCCTGGGCTTGCCCAGGCGCTGGGCAAAGCCCGCCTGGGCTTGCCCAGGCGGCCTGGGCAAGCCCAGGCCCGCGCCTGGGCCTTGCCCAGGCGCTGGGCAATGCCCAGGCCCCGCCTGGGCCACGCCCAGGCCCGCGCCTGGGCCTTGCCCAAGCGCTGGGCAAGCCCAGGCTGTGCCTGGGCCATGCCCAGGCATGTGCCTGGGTTAGCCCAGGCATGTGCCTGGGTTTGCTGTTTCTGTTGGGCCTGGCCAGCAGTCCAGACCCAGTCTGGCCTGATCTTGTCTTTTGGGCTGTTTTGGGCATAACTTTGGTATTTGGTGTCCGATTTGGATGCCGTTCGAACCTGGGTCTAGACCGGGACATTCACGTCTTACCCGTGAACTTTTCCTTGCGTTTATTTTATTAAATATTGTATTAAACAATTTAATACACATTTAATCGCTTTTGCATCAAATGCAAAATAGTCCCTATCTAAGCTTAAAATATCATTTGCATCAAATACAAATGATCTGAGGGCATATATCCCTACATACTATTCCGCATTTCCGCATTATTTGGTAGAGTTTGCAAGTAATTAGGAATTAGCCTCTTAATTATTTTCAAGTACTATTTATCCCCCCTCTAGTACTTGTGCAGTAGCTTAGCAGGGCATTACATTTGGTATCAGAGCCAAGTCTATAGCTATGTCTGCCAACGACAACAAGACCGTTCGTCCACCTTCCGACTATAGCACCTTCAGGAACCGTGAAGGAGCGTCTTCGGTGATGGAAGGACATTCCTCAACGAGGCCTCCATTCTTCAACGGTACCAACTACGGGTACTGGAAATGCCGGATGGAAACGTTCCTCCGGAGTGCTTCACTATGGAGGGCCACGATGAAGGAATACATCGAGCCTACCGAAGAAGACTTTGAGAAGTGGACTCCCGCGGAGGTCGCCGCGGAGGTGAGCAATGCCAAGGCAATGAACGCCTTGCAATGCGCCTTGGAACCCGAGGATTTCAATAAGATATGCACATGTAAGAGTGCATATCAAATATGGAATTCCCTCCTCATATTACATGAAGGGACTAGCAGGGTAAGAGACTCTAAACTCGTGGTAGTTAATAGAGATTACGAGTTGTTTCATATGATACAGGGTGAGAAGATGAAGGAGTATTACGCTCGCTTCGTCGACATCACAAACGAGTTGGAGGCTCTCGGTAAAACCTACACCCAAAAGGAGAAAGTCTTGAAGATCATCGATGGACTTCCTTCTAGTTGGGAGAAACGGACCTTCGCCATCGAGGAAGGTAATGATATGAAAACTTATACCGTCATGCAACTAATGGGTACTTTAATGTCGTATGAGGTACGCAAGGATAGAAAGTTGAAGTTACAGGACAAGATGAAGTCCTATCTAAAGCAAGACGAGCCAAAGAAGAAGGCTATTGCTTTCAAGGCCGCTCCATCCACTTCCACCTCAACCGATGATGAAGACTCGAAAAACGAGTTGGACTTGGAGTCCATGGCACTCATTGATTCCGAATGAAAAGTGTCATTTTCACCCCGTATTTCCTTGGGTTTTAGCGTATATATTTCACATATAGGCTCTATCTAGCTCATAATAGTGCATAGTCTGTATATTAGATCTTATCACTTGTTATACTTAAAACCCACTTCTTGTCACTAATTATTGCATTTCCTATTTTTCAGGATTTTTCTGGAATTTATGGAGATTTATCGGAAGCAAGAAGAAGAGAAGAAGAATTCTGCAATGCCTTCTCTTGTGCAGAAATCTGCTGTTATTCCAATACATATTCCGGCCTCATGATATTTTTCAGTCAAATTTCGTGAAGTCCCGATTCCAACGCCCCCTGGAACACGTCATTCCGAGGTCGGATGATTTTTCTAGAATTTTCGCAAGACAGGGTTACGGTGCTGAAAATTTCTGCAACTTTGCCTCTCTTGTGAAGAATTCTGCTATCATTGCAGTGTATATCCTGGCCTAATGATATTTTTCTGTGATTTTACACTTTGTTACGGTTCCATCGCCGCCTAGAACACGTCATTCCGAGGTCGGATGATTTTTCTAGAATTTTCGCAAGACAGGATGACGGTGCTGAAATTTTCTGCAGATTTTGGCATTGCTTGCGGGATTGGGCCAGAATCCGACCCGTTTGACTTAAAAACAGACCCGATAAGCTGTGCTTGGGTTATATTGCGAATTTGGGGGTTTTTTCAGCCCTAGTTCTTATTTTTTGCTGAAATTTGGAGGAGGAAGATGAGCTTGGAGGCCATGGGGGGAGGTTGATGAGGCTTGGAGCTTGGAGGACCACTTGAGTATGAGGATTTCATCTTTGAGTGACACATTGGTGAACTCTTTCTTAACTCTTGTGTAATTTTGGTTTAGCAACTTGTATTGTATTGGATGATTATCTCTAGAGATATAGATGTCTTCTTTTCATCATGAATTGCTAGATCTTGCTTGTGTTGTTGTGTTGTGTGATTGTTGTTATTTGGGTTGTGAATTTCATCTTTAGCATGTTTCTATTTTCAAAATTGGTGGATGAAACTTTGAGATGTTGGTTGTTGATGGAACCCTAGTGGGTAATCCATAGAGGGGAACTATCGTAGCCGACCCTCTCTTATTTGCTTAAAGTATTTCTCGTTGTTTCATACACTACTTTTATTGCACCCCACATGTTCGATGAAATGCCACACCCACCGATTGTTCGTCCCTTAGCCGGGAAAACAATTGAGTTATATTTGAGATGAATTCCCACGCCCACGGCCTCATTCACACACACAACATACGAGTCATCCTTGTTACTTGCCAATTCGGCTCTCCACCCCTAGCCACTTAGGTTAGAGTTTAGTTTTCACCACTTTTTCTTTCACACACTCATCCACCGTTAGTTGAGTTAGTTGTAGCACGCTATTATCTTTCTTTATCAATCAATTTTGTGAACGTAGAACGACTTGTCCCTGTGATCCGACCCGGTACTCACCGGTTATTTTTATTGCATTGACACTCCTACGCTTGGGAGTGGAAGGCGTGCCTCGTGCGCGTTTTTCGAGGCAATCACTCATGGCCAAGAAGTTCAACCGTTTCTTCCGAAAAGGTAACTATAAGAACAAAGCTAAATTTGGTTCTTCTAACGCCTCCTCCTCTCCTTTGTGTTTCAAGTGTAATAAGCCAGGACACATGAAAGCGGAGTGTCCGCTAAACAAGCAAAAGGAGAAGTGGAAGGCGTCGAAGTTCGATAAGTCCAAGAAGTACAAGAAAGGGTACAAAAAGGGACTTGTCGGAGCAACATTCACCGACTCCGAGGATTCCTCAAGTGGAGAGTCGGATGATGAGCAAGTGGAGCAAGCGCACATGTGCTTCATGGCAAGAGAGGAGCATGATCAAGGATCCTCCTCCTCCGATGATAGCGACAAGGAAGGCGATGAGGTAACAATGGATGACCTTAGGAATGCTAATTCTCAATTGTGGTCTAAGTATACTAAATTAGTAAATAGGTATACTAAAGTAAAAGATGATTTAGCTAGCATCCAAACCTCGCCTAAAACTATCATCACCAACAACGACACCGTTGTTGAAGAGTTGAAGAATGAGATTGTTAATCTCAAGACTCAACTTGAACATGTTAGCATTGAGGATCCGGAAGAACATAAGATAGCGGATTTGACTTCTCAAAACTCGACTTTGAGTATTGAGAATGAGAATCTTAAATCTCGTGTTTATGTGCTCACATCGCAAGTATCCACTTTGGATACTTCTTTGCGTTCTCTCACCGAGAAATATGAGAACACATTAGGCCGAATCAATGAATTCAATAAGGGTAAGGGCCATTTGGATAATATCCTAAGTGTCTTACCTCCGGCCAATCACCATGTTGGTTTGGGGTATACTTTGGGAAAGTCATCTAAGTCAGCCACTACTTTTGTTAGGCCAACTTCCGATGCCTCAACGAGTGGTAGCAAACACTCTATTAGTAGTTCATCTACCAATGGTGCTTCCACCTCGTCCACGCCGTCTTTTGGAAAGAAACCCACTTTGGGTGGACCTCCAAAGAAGGGACATGCCTACATGTACACCAATACCATGTCACGTAGGAACACACGTCCTACTTCACTGGCTCAAACATATGATGATTTCTATGCTACACATCCACGGGCACGTGCACACAATGTGAGACACCCTCATGCACGTGTTCCTCCACATGCATATGTACACCCACATCATCGTATGAATAATTATCCACATGCACCATTCCATCATGTTCCTTATGCCTATCCACAACATGCATCACGTAGAAATCAACGTCGCATGCATGCACCCAATAGGATGAGGGCTCCCAAAATATTCACAATTTGGAGCCCAAAGGACACAAGCATGGATGAAAAACAAGTTTACATGAATGCTTATTTTTCGGATGTTGTGCATAGTAGAAATTATGTGGGGAAGTCTAAGTCCAATTGGACTTGGCTTCCAAAGGTCTAATCTTTTGGACCCAATGACCTTGGGTACCATGATACGATACGTTCTATCTATAGGTACTCAAGAAAAAGAAACGGAGCAACAAAGTTAAATTTAGCTCCAAGAACAATTGGATACTCGATAGCGGGTGTTCAAAACACTTGACGGGTGACGCTCAATTGCTCTCCGGAGTGGTGCCCATTGCAAATGGGAATCGCGTCGTCTTTGGAGGCAACGAGAGCGGAACCATCATAGATGTTGGAAAAGTGGATAATCCTTCTAAACCTCTTATATGTGATGTTTATCTTGTTAAAGGATTAAACCACAATCTTATTTCAATAAGCCAACTTTGTGACAAAGGTTACAAAGTTAGCTTTGCGAAAGGAATGTGCCATATTTTAAATAAGAATACTAATGATGTATTATTTTCTGGCACACGCTATAAGGATATATATATCCTAGATCTTCCAAGTACACATGAACAATGTCTCATTGCCAACACAAGTGAACAACACTTATGGCATAGACGTTTTGGTCATGTGAACTTTGGAACACTATTTAAGCTTTCCAAGTTAAACTCTATTAGAGGCTTCCCTAAGCTAGTCTTTCAAAAGAAAATCTTTTGTGACTCGTGTCAACGAGGTAAGCTTCCAAAATCTTCATTTAAACCTAAGAAAAGCATTTCCTCTAAGCGGCCACTAGAGCTATTACATCTAGATTTATTTGGGCCAACTAGAGTTGCTTCATTAGGTAATGCTAGATATGGACTTGTCATCGTTGATGACTTTTCTAGGTTTACTTGGGTATTTTCATTATGTAATAAAAATGAAGCTTTTGAAAACTTCATGATTTTTGTTAAGAAAGTACAAAATCTCATTGGAACCACCATTGTCACTATTCGTAGTGATCATGGAGGGGAATTTGAGAATGAGTCTTTTGAGACATTTTGTGATGAAGTTGGTATTACTTACACCTTCTCTTTCCCTCGTGCACATCCTCAAAATGGTGTAGTTGAGAGAAAGAATAGGACGCTAGTGGAGTGTGCTCGCACGATGCTTGATGATAGCCAACTTGGCCATCAATTTTGGGCGGAAGCGGTACACACCGCTTGCTATGTGTTTAATAGAATACTTTTGAGGCCCGGCACTAAACAAACTTGTTATGAATTGTTGTTTGGTAGGTTGCCTCAAGTTAAACATTTTCGTGTTTTTGGTTCAAAATGTTTTATTAAGAACACGTATGGTAGCTTGGACAAATTCGATCCAAGATCCGATGAAGGGATTTTTGTTGGATATTCTTCGCGTAGCAAAGCCTACCGGATATACAACAAACAAACCTCAACGATCGAGGAATCACTTCATGTGTCATTTAATGAAGGATTTGTTCCAACTAGAATTACTAATGATGATGACTCTATGGATGTCTTATGTGATTCAATTGGTAATTCTAACTCTAATGATTCTATTGATTCTATTGAGACTAACCCTACTAATGAAGTTGTTGAGAATGTTCCTAGTGATCAAGGTATTCCCAAACGGCTTCATACCGTTCGTGACCATCCTCATGAGCAAGTCATTGGCAATATCCATGATAGTGTCAAGACGAGATCGCAAGTAAACTACTTCGCTCATTGTGCCTTTGCCTCCTCGATTGAGCCAAAGAATGTTAATGAAGCGTGCGAAGATGGTGCTTGGATCTTAGCCATGGAGGAGGAACTCATTCAATTCGAGAGGAATGAGGTTTGGGAGCTTGTTCCTTTGCCATCGAAGAACCTCACCGTCATAGGGACAAAGTGGATCTTCAAGAACAAAACCGACGAAAACCAAGTCGTCGTCCGAAACAAAGCTCGGTTAGTTGCTCAAGGCTACCGTCAAGAGGAAGGTATTGATTTCGAAGAATCCTTCGCTCCGGTAGCTAGATTAGAATCAATTAGATTATTATTGTTAGGGCTGTTGATGAACGAGCTTGAACGAGCTTGAACAGTGAGTTTGGTTTTGTTCATGAACAAAATTCATGTTCAAGCTCTGTTCGTTTACTAACCAAGCTCTAAAAACATGTTCAAGCTTGTTCGTTAAACTTACCGAACGAACGTAAACAAACGTAAACGAACATTTACCGAGCTTGTTCACGAGTAGTTAATCGAACGTTCTATTTGTTAACAAGACTTATCGAGCTTGTTCATGAACATGTTCAGGAACATGTTCGTGAGCACACAATCAATCTTGTTCATGAACAGATTTTCAACCAAACAAACGAACGTCAATTTTTTAATCAGGAATAATACTATTTAAACATAATTGCCAATGACTAAATCAATTAAATAAAAGGATTAAATATTTGCAGGAGAAAAATAAATAAATCCAACATAATAGCTCCATAAATCCCATTACAAGCATCCATTTAAGTATAGTAAAAAATATAATATTTGTCTAAATTTACTATTTTCGGTACATATTTGTTCATGAACACTTAACGAGCTTGTTCATGAACATCACTTAACGAGCTTGTTCACGAACACTTAATGAGCTTGTTCATGAACATAAATGAACGAACATAGTTATGTTTAAGCTCTGTTCGTTTGCTTACCGTGCTCTAAAAATCTGTTCAAGCTTGTTCATTAAGCTTCTTGAACGAACGTAAACGAACATGTACCGAGCTTGTTCACGAGTAGTTCGTCGAACGTTCTGTTCGTCAACAGCCCTAATTATTGTCTTTTGCATGCCATAAGGATTTTAAATTATTTCAAATGGATGTTAAAAGTGCATTTTTAAACGGAGATGTTGTTGAGGAAGTTTACATTTCTCAACCTCCGGGTTTTATTAATGAAAAATTTCCAAATCATGTTTTCAAACTTAAGAAAGCACTTTACGGTTTGAGACAAGCTCCTCGAGCTTGGTATGACCGTTTAAAGAATTTTCTTTTGGATTTAGGTTTTAAAATGGGAGAAGTTGATTCCACATTATTTGTTAAGTATTCAAATAATGATATAATTTTAGTTCAAATATATGTTGATGATATCATTTTCGGTGCTACTAACTTTGCTCTTTGCGAAGAGTTTTCTAATGTGATGAAGGATCAATTTGAGATGAGCCACATGGGTGAGCTCAAATATTTCTTAGGTCTCCAAATTCGCCAAATGGACGATGCAATCTTCATCCACCAAACGAAGTACACGGTGGAGTTGCTAAAGCGATTTGGAATGGAGAATGCCTCCGGGAAAAAGACTCCAATGAGCACGACTACGCATCTTGATAAGGATACGGGCGGTAAAGATGTAGACATTCGTCTATATCGAGGTATGATAGGTATTTTACTTTATCTTACCGCAAGTAGGTCCGATATTATGTTTGTCGTATGCGTATGTGCTCGTTATCAGTCTCAACCTAAGGAGTCACACTTAGTAGCGGTAAAGCGTATTTTCCGTTATTTAAGTTATGCACTTGATTTTGGATTACTTTATGCAAAATCTAGCACATATGAGTTAATCTCATATAGTGACGCCGATTATGCGGGATGCAAATCCGACAGGAAAAGTACTAGTGGCACTTGCCATTTTATAGAAATTCTCTTGTCTCTTGGTTTTCCAAGAAGCAGAATTCCGTATCACTTTCAACCACCGAGGTGGAATACATTGCCGCCGGTGCCGCGTGTGCTCAAGTTCTTTGGATGAGACACACACTTAAAGACTTTGGGATAAACTGTGATACTTGCCCTATCATGGTGGACAACCAAAGTGCAATATGTCTCTCCAAGAACCCGGTACACCATTCCCGTTCGAAACACATAGATGTCTGACACCATTTCTTAGATGATCATGTTTCTAAAAAGGACATCATATTAGTGTACGTTGAAACCTAGAAGTCACCGATATTTTCACGAAACCCCTAAAGGAGGACTCCTTTGTGCGGTTGCGCCGAGAATTGGGGATTATGGGTGAATCCGAGATTTAGGATTCATGTTAAGTTCAATAATCTTGCATGTTATTCAATTCTTTATATTTGCTCATGCTAGTTTAATTGAAATTTTCTGGATTTTTGTTGAATTTTCGGAATTTTCGCACGATTTGTGCGTAATCGTCAAATTTCAGATTTTCGATGTTTAATGGGGTAGTATAATAATTAATGAGAGTGTTTTGATGTTTCATCGATGTGCGATTAGGAGAGAAATCAAAATTTTCAAATTCTAAAATTTTTGGACCTCCTCAGTCGGTTCATGTTCATTGACCGACCGACTAGATTGAGATCTAGTCGGTCAGTAAATGAACTCAGACCGACTAATTCTTGTCAGTTAAATTGGGTTCAGCCACTGTTTGCAACTAGTCGGTTCAAGCTCATTGACCGACCGACTAGATCGTAATCTAGTCGGTCAGTGCTTGAACTGTGACCGACTAGTTGTGACGGGGACTGAAGTGTCTTTTCGCATTCCGACCGATTAAAACCTCATTTCGACCGACTATTTTCATTTCTAGTCGATCAAAACCCCTCTCTCAGCTCGAAACCCCCCGACCCTTCGACTTCCTCCTTCGTGTCCGTCGGTCTCCGGCCTGTTTCCGGCCATCTCCTCAGTCGCCGACCGTCGCCCTCTCCTCCTAGGTGATCTCTCCTCCCTCTCCTAGCTCTAGGGTTCAGTTTCTAGGTCGATTTCACTTTCTAGGGTTTGCTAGGGTTTCGGCTTCTAGGGTTTGATTTAGGGTTTCTTCGTTCCGATCTCTTGCGTCGTGTCATGCCACGCTTATGGCTCGTACACGTATCCCGATCACTCCCTCTGGCCCTTCTCCCATGACCGTCGATTCGCCACCCTCGGACCCCCCCTCCTCCGAAACGCCGTTCGAAGCCTACCGAACCCTCTTCGTCTTCGCCTCCTCTTAAGCGTAAGAGGACGACGTAAGCGAAGCCCCGTGCTCAACCCAAGCCCAAGCCTAAGCCCAAGACCAAGGAACTTGCCTCTCCCTCCTCTTTCCATACTCCTACCGATTCTGATACCGAGTTCATACCCGAATCTGAGACTCATAGGGAACCCACTCCTCCTACGCATCCTGAGTCTAGCTCCCGACCACGTACGTCTACCCGTAAGCCTAAGGGAAAGGCTCTGATGCCGGTAGGCGGTGTCGATATCTCGTTGTGTCACGACGACCCTATGTGTCTCGCGGCTTACAACCGTATCGAACACTGCCCACTACTTCTGGAGCATTTCGTCCAGTTTAGTGACTTCCTAGGCCTCGCCGATCTTCTTTCGTCCTCTGGTCTTCTCGATTACATTCGATATGACCTGAAGGCGAATCCTCACACCTACCCTCGCCTAGTAAAGCTTTTCAATGCCAATAGGATCCGGGGTCAGTATGATGAGACCCACTCGCTTGAGACGACTGTTTTGGGGACTCCTATAGTCCTCACGGCAGAAATCTTAGGAGAGATTTTGGGTATCTCCTCGTCCGGCCTCCTCCCCTCTGAAATTTCTGTTAATGATATCACCTCACTTGATCAGGTCGTCCTCTCTTAGATTTTCCACCAGATTCCTCCCGCCATGATTGGCGTGCCCTCTAAATCCTTCAAGCCTAACGCCTGGGTCCTGAATTTGATTCTGAAGTCGTGCTTGCTTCCCAAGTACGGCTCCTCATCTCTACCGTCCCAGCCTTTCTTGAAGTTGATTTATGCTATTTTCATGGGGAGCTCGATTAACTGGGCTCGCATTATACTCAATAATATGGACTCTTTCGAGTGTATTTGCAAGTCCATGAAATCGGCTCATATCCACTTTCCGTGCTTGTTGACTCTGGTATTCCGTCACTTCCGTGTCACGCTCCCTCGTGACGACGAGCGTCCTCTCGGTCCCCCCCTGAACGTGACGGCCGTCAAGAAATCTCTTACGGCACTCCGTCACGTTCAGAGGTCGACCCCCTCTGCCTCAGCGTCTGCCTCTGCTGCTCCCTCTACCACTCTTGCCGATGTCGTTCGTTCGATCCGTCGTTTGGAGTCTCGTCAGGCTCGTTCTGAGGAGATTCTGTGCCGTATCGCTCGACATCTTGATATTGAGATCCCTCCGTCTTTTTCCGACGAGGATGAGTTGGATGAGGAGGATCTTGAGGAGCTTGATCGTGTTGCTGCTGCTGGTGCCCCTGAGGGAACGACTTCTGGTGCTGCCGTTGCCTCTTCTGCTGGTGACCCCATGAGCACACATGTTGCCACCGTTTCTGCAGTGGATACTCCGAATGGTGCTCCTGAGGCCACTATTGTTGCTGCTCCAGAGACCGTCTCTCCTGCCGTGCCTAAGACTTCTACTTCCGTCGCTCCAGTTCACATTCCAGCTGATCCAGTTACCACCTCCGCTCCTGCTGAGCCTGCAGTTGCTTCAGATCCTCCCGCTGCCTCTTGATCTTTTTTGAGGCCTCTCCCGATGCACTTTGGATGACTTATCTAGTTGTGAGAGAGATTGGGTAGGATAGAGTGGGGTTCTGGATCATTTTGTTGTATTTTGATATTTTTGGATGTTGTATGATTTGTGACACTCTGATGTCGTGTGTGATTGTTTGAAGTTGTATTCTGTGCGCCGATCGTTGGATCGATGTTTTGTATGTCAGTGATGTATATTTTTGATGTACTCTGGTTCATATTTTTATATATATATACATCGCGGTTGACATTTCATTCTATTGTGCACATTATATATTCTTTATATGCCTCTGATGTCTTGATTTCGTCGCTCGACGAAAATACTTGGTTTAATAGAAATTTCTTCTATGGAAACATAGAATTGTTTTCCATGCACTAAATTAACCAAGAATGTTGATATTGGAGAGTATATTCCTTAACTCAATCCGTAAAATTGATTTGAGTTTTGATGATTTTATTTCTCGATTTTCGACTTTGGTCTCATTGACACGCCTTGATTTATTTCGTATTTTCCTTTGGTGTCATTTGAACCATGGTCGTATTCTTCGACTCCCGTGCTTTTATTTGAAGCCATTGTTGTTGTCGTTGATCTCCTCCCTCTCTTTTTGCTAATGCCAAAAGGGGAGAGATATAATAATGACGATGTGCTAAATGATAATTTAAAGCATCTTTCCAAGAATCTAATTTGATATGTTAGATTCAGGGGGAGTTAAGATATATAAATGGATTTTCAAATCCGATATTTCAATAACCAACATTTGGTATTCGATATTTCAATATTCGATTCTCATTTATATACTTTACTCGTCTGCTTGATGTGTATTATTATTGTTTAATTTGGAATTAACGTGTCATCAATGCAGGGGGAGTAAGTAAACTACATTTGAATCATTATTTTTTATTATTATTTATGTTGGTTTGTCATCACCAAAAAGGGGGAGAATGTTGGATATTGGACTCTCCGGATTTGGTTTTGGATGATGAACAAACATAAATATATCGTAAACTAACACTTTGTGAGCGCAGTTATGGAGATCGTCGCCAAATTCATATGAATATCAATTACGACGTCTCAAGACTTCTCAAAGCACGTGATTGTATGCCTAAAGCTTCGTTGAAGCTTATGGACCATTTTAGAAGTCATGAAGATTCGATTGAAGCGTTTGAAGACGGTATCGTCAAGTTTTATTTATAGTCTTTAAGCTTCTTTCATAGTATGTTAAGACTTGAGTAGGTCTTACGGTTTAAATCTTCATAACGCTCATATCTTAGCTCTAGGATCTTAGTTGAAGTCCATACAATCTTTCCCAAAGCTTCGCGCTTCGTTTCGGGACTTCTTGTGCATGTTAGTTGGTTCAAGAAGAAGAACTGACCGACTAGATGATGATCTAGTCGGTCGGCAAAGCTTCTTGGACCGACTAGTTTCAGTCAGTCTTTTCCAATCTAGTTACTATTTATCATTAGTCGGTCTGTGTTCTTTGATCGACCGACTAGTTGATGAACTAGTCGGTCAACTTTCCTTCTTGGACCGACTAGTTGAGTTTTACTGTACATGCCAATTTTCACTTGACTTACTGTTTATCGTTAGTCGGTCTATGCACATTTGGTGACCGACTAGTTGATGAACTAGTCGGTCAACATTTGTTCTTGGACCGACTAATTCAATTTGCTCTCAGACTATTTGTTTTTCTCTTAGTCGGTCTCAGTTGAGTAACCGACCGACTAGTTGTAAAACTAGTCGGTCAGCTACTCTTCTTGGACCGACTAGTTCCTTTTGTCTGTGCTTCGACCTTTTCCCTGTTCTCTCATTAGTCGGTCTATGTTAATTGACCGACCGACTAGTTGATGAACGAGTCGGTCGGTGGTTGTTCTTTGACCGACTAGTTGGGTTCAGAAAAGAGCCGTTGGAGCATTAATTGAAACGTTTTTCTTTCTCTCTCTCCTCTAACTTATAAATACTTGATGGGCTGCATTCATTGCAGTCAAGGCTGATATTATTGCAAGTTTAGAGATCAAGAGAAATCATTCCAAGCTCATTCAAAGCTCTTTCATTCCATTCAATAATCTCTCCCCACTCTTACTTCCAAAGAGAGATTCATTGAGTGTGAAGCTTTCGAAGCCAAGTGCTTGATCCTAGGTCACCAACATCCCCAATAGCTCTCCATCGCTGATCTACATCTTGGAGCTAGGGTTTGGTGCCTCATCTTCTTCCTCAAAATCATCTTTGCCCTAATTCGTAAGCATTACTCAAGGCATAGGTATTTTGTCGGTAAGAAGTTCTATTTCATTTCAATTCATATTGTAAGTTTCACTCTCGGTTGTGAGAGTGTGGTTGTGATCCCGGGTTGTGGGAGTCACAAATTACTTTGTGTATGATTTGACTTGTGAAGGTTTTTCACAAGTATTTCATAGTGGAAATCTTGAGTTAGGGTTTCTAACTCGAGTATCCGGAGGGGATCCGGGTGGTTGGGACGTAGGATCACCGGGAACAAGTCGGGGAGACTAGGGTGGATCCGAACCCGGTAATATTGCTTGTTTGCGATTGATTCTATTTGTTGTCGATTATTTACTATTCCGCATTTCCGCATTATTTGGTAGAGTTTGCAAGTAATTAGGAATTAGCCTCTTAATTATTTTCAAGTACTATTCACACCCCCCCCCCCTTAGTACTTGTGCAGTAGCTTAGCAGGGCATTACAGTTCGGCCTGCAGGCGACTACTAGCACCGAGAGGCTGGAGCTTTTGGACTATAACGGGAACATTCGCAGCATTAAGATCATCGATGTCGATCATAGGCACAAGGTATAAAGATTTATAGTAGCTTTGATTCCTACTTTATAATTTGAGGCATGTTCTTAGATTCAAACATGGGAAGTTTGCACTTTGAAATCTTATCGTTCTAGAAGATGGTGTTAATGAATCAAAAATTTAGGGTAGGTACTATGTTGAGGTCTCAATTTCAGTTGGATGAGATTGTTTATGAGAATGTTACTCAATGGGGAACGAGAATGTGTTGAGAATGTGCTGACATTGTTGAGGTACATTTGATTCATAGTGATATCTTTGATGAGTTGTGGAAGATAGATAGGATTGAAGATTACTTTTTGGAAGAGCACGAGTTTTGGCCGATTCTGTAACAGTTCTCCATTCTTCAATCAAGAAATTACTATGTAACCGCCCCTCAAAATTTTGTTTTGTCAAAATAATGATCTTTGTATGAAAATATCGTTGAATCCCTTATTTGTTGATTAAATTATAGGCACCGGTCTCATTTTTTTGCTATTATACAAAATGTGTAGTTGTGATTTTGTGAATGCCAGTTCGATTCTTTGAGGTTTTGACCCCAAAAAATTGATTTTTTAGTATTTTTGTTTATCTTTTAGTATAGTCTTTTGACTCTTTTGAATCGTGATTGTTTTGATGTATTAGTATGGTGATCATTCAAAGCGACAGTAGTGATATGTTTGATGATATGTAGATGATGGATAGGAGTGAAGATAACTCTATGGAAGCGCACGAGTTCTGGCGGATTCTGGAATACCCCACTGTTTGATCAAGAAATTATTGTGTAATCCTCTCTCTCTCTCTCAAATTTTATATTTTTTAAAATATAATGATCTCTTCATGAAAATATCGTTGAATCCTCTGTTTGATGATTAAATTATAGGTGCCGATCTCATTTTTGTGCTATTTCTCTTAGCATAATCCTTTGTTCAATTTCTTTTAGGGTTTTGGTTTGATTACAATGGAAGAAGCTGACGAAGAATTAAGCCCCATGTTTCGGGGACATGTTTCCCGGGGGTAATTCTCTCACATTTAAGGTAAATTTTGATCTTTTTTCTTATTTTCTTCTTCAGGATGGTTGGATTTCAAATCTGTAGATGTTTCTTATTATTGTACATGAATTTATCAAATCTGCACAATCTGGAGATATTTGTTTGATTTAGTTTTTTTTATTCAAATCTGTAGTTTTTGCTCGGTATTAATCTGGAGATATTTTTACTTGGTTTCAGGATTTAGCTGTGATAGCAGATAGCAAGTATGGTTTTTCTCTTGGATCCAAACTGCATGTATGCATCCATAAAAAACTAAAAAGTGTATGAGCATGGTGTTACATGGTGTAGTTGGATTCAAATTGTTTGGAAGAAGTGATGAAACTGTGGGTTTTTAATTTTTAGGAGATAAATTTTATTATCATTGCATTAAATATTTGTGGTTTATATAGCAGTTCTTTTTCTGATTGTGTAGACATCTTTGTTTCTCTAGGAAAAGAAAATTTTCATTTTCAGTACTATAATTGAGGTTCATCCTACACTGGACGACTTTCTTGGTGTGCAATCCAAGAGCATTAGCGATTAGGACATGGTGAATAGGACAAAATTTTGGAGGAGGGAGAACTTTTGAATTTTGTGTTTGCATTTTGAACTGTGTGATTAAACCTCACCATACTTCTCATGATGGGGGGAAACCAAATTTTTTCTCACGCTGGGGGGAACAACTATGTGGAGAAATTCAAAAACCTTAGCTTCCCTCTCAAAACCCCCACCATTTAAAAACATTCTCTTTCACAAGCTCTGTCTGCAGGGGTTCTCTCACGAAATCTCGGCAACAAGCTGCATTTCTTGGTTTTTGCATAGCAAAAAGATGTGTTTGCGCGTAGGTCATATGCACGAAGCTGTTTCTCGGTAAGAGGCTATGCTCAATTAAAATACCACTCTCTCAAGTTTTGGGCTCAATATCTGACATGTGTGATTTTTCCCCTTTTGCAAAAGGTGGTGCTTCATATGGGTGTAGTATTCATTTGAGTTCAGGGTGCATGGTTGTTAAGGAAGCTTGAGATGGGGAGGCACTGGATGAGGCTTCTTCGAAGGAATCTGTCGTCGCTTACGTTGTTCTCAATGGCCGATACGTGCTTTTGGGCACCGATGAAGAATTGAATCACTCGGAGATCTTAAGGTTCTCTGAAAAGGTGCAAATTTTACTTATGATTGCTTATCCAATGAACAAAATTTCAACTTTAGGGTTAAATTAAGAAAATAATTTATATGGATAGGGGAAGATTTGGAGTTTGACCACTAATTTACAATTTCATATTAATGGAATATTTGGAGTTTGATCACTAATTTACAATTTCATATTTGGTGCACAAACTCTACACCTCTTCTTTTCTCTAATGCAAGCACTTTTGTCTTTAATTTATAATAATTTTTTATTATAATTTTAATTAATTGTTAAGGAAGCTTGAGCTAGGGAGGCATGGGCTGAAGCTTCTTTGAAGAAACTGTCGTCGTTTACTTCGTGTCTCAATAACTGCTACTTAATTTTGGGCCCTGATAAAGAATTGACTCAGTCGAAGATCTCATGTTTCTCTAATAAGAAGGATGTGATTGCTTATCCAAGGTGCAAATTTTCAACTTTAGGGTTAAATTACGAAAATAGTTTATATGAATAATGGAAGATTTGTAGTGTGATCACTAATTTACAATTTCATATTAATGGAAGATTTGGAGTTTGATCACTAATTTACAATTTCATGTTTAGTAGAATATAATAAATGATGTAGGACTATACTGACTAATTACAAGTTTAAATATTATTTCAAGGCTGTTAATGAACTTGAACTAAGGATATGAGAGCTAAAATTTTGTATCCGTGCATTCTTTCTAGCATCGTGTTGTTTATGCTCCCTTCAAAGGGGTTGATTTTGTTCTGAATTGGACATGAGGTTCAAAAGTGGGCTACTTTTCATATTTTAATGCTAATATCCTTATCGCACGGTATGTGTTTGTTGAAATGATCAGATGGTGCCAAACAAGAACAAGATATGGAGATTGAGAATTTGATGAACGAGATAGTTTCAATCGATGATGACATTATGCTTTGTGATGTAGGCTCTGCTATTGATGTGCAAATCATCCGTAGAGAGAGAACTTTTATAGGAGCATGGATAGAGGTAAATTGAGCATACTTTGATATTCAATTGAACTTGCTGACATCGAAATCTTGACTTCATTCCATATATAAGATTACTTTTGAGTGATATGTTGCTCCTTAAAAACTCTGGCTTATGTTGATACATTCCATATCAAGAATTACATACGTTGATACATGCATACGGATTGAATAGCAAACATGGTTGTGAAATACTCTTGCTTCCTTGATAGCTGCAGACAGATATACCTGCATACCGATATGTTGATGCAAAGACAACTGTAGACCGATTTCGGTTAAATCATTGCTTAAAGTTCAGTTTTTAGTGGGTTGTTTTGGAATATTCATCATGAAATCATCCTTTTTTGGAAAGGAAAAAAATAGTGTTTTAAGCCTTCACTCATTGGCGTTGGATTGTTGCTTAAATCTCGGGCCGCCCAAAGTCTCAGACCCAAGTTTATCTTCATCAAGAAAAATTAGATGTTATTTTCTGTTATTTTTCTCTACATTGCTCAAAACTAGGAGAAATTTCACCATATTTAGCGATCAATTGCTTGAGTGCTCTTCATCAAAGTTTGGTTGTGTTTGAAGAGGTCCCAGATTGAGTCGCAAATATGGAGCCCTTTCATAAACGGTTGGTTTCTTCTTGGTTTCAGTTGGGAGATCTTTCAGTTTTGCTGATTTTTTTTTTGTTTGGATTCGATCTCTTTGGATTCGGATCAAGAAAAAAAATGTTTTTTTCCCGGGAAAGATGGAGCCCTTCCATAAATAGTAGGTTTCTTCTTGATTTCAGTTGGGAGATCTTTTAGTTTAGCTGTTTTTTTTGTTTGGATCCAATCTCTTTGGATTCGAATCAAGAATGAAAACGTTTTTTCGGGGAAAGATGGAGCCCTTCCATAAATAGTTGGTTTCTTCTTGATTTCAGCTAGGAGATCTTTTAGTTTTGCTGAATTTTTTTGGTTCGGATCCGATCTCTTTGGATTCGGATCAAGCAAAAACGTTTTTTCCTGGGAATAATTGCTAAATGTTTAAGATTTTTGGATGTATTGATTTTTTCCTACATCATAACAAGTCTTTTCATTTTTGCAATATTCAGAGTGGGGGCTTACAGTGGATCTTGAAGCTGATGATAATTTTTCATTTTTCTGATCTTTTTGTCTGAATTATCTGTTGAAGCTGAAGTGGATGTAGGTAGGATATAGAATGGAGCAGTATAACATAAGAATGAAAAAAAACCCAATCATCTGATCAATGATGTGCCAAATGGGTTTGAGGCGGAGCATGTGGCGGCGGGTTGGCCGGGTTGACCGGCTTGGCTCAAGGCTGTGTAGGGGGAGGCAGTAAAGGGGGCGGCAAAGGAAAGCGGATTTTTTTTGAGAAACTAAATATGGTTCAATTATTTGTGCTTAATCTGATAAATACTCTGGAATAAAAGAGTAGTAATACGTTTTTGCATGTCGTTTTCTTCCATTTTTCAGCGATGTAGCTCTGAATCTTATAATGGATCCCTGCTACATTTCCTAAATGTTTTGTTTAAGGTCAGTTTTTTTTCTGCATTTTTGTTCTGGAACTTTACTGATTTTTAAGCTTAACTCAATATGTCATCGAAGTTTGCTAATTTCATTTGTTCTTAGATATGTTATAATGTGCTGAATTTGTTCATTTGATGGATGCTAGATCAAATAATTTTTTCAATCGACAAAGAGCCAGAGGAATCTGAAGAGCGTGTTGAACATGAACATGGTTCCTTTTGTACGGTTGAGGAGTGAGCTTGACTATCATTCAGTGCAAGATGAACGTCACGATTCCATCGTTTCTGCTGGATCTGAGCTTCACCATGAGAGCTCGAGCTTACATTTTTTGGGAATTTAGTGAATCCCAAGTTCTTTGTGAATGTGTCTTTGAAGAACCAATGCTATGTTAGCAACTGAATTGATGTGGATTCTTCTTCTGCATTATCTTTGTTCACAGCTATAGATTATTGGATGGTAGGTTTGATTTGGGTAATAAAGTGTGTTTCTTCTTTCTTATTGTTCTTGACCTTTTGTGTTGTGTTGTTATTTTTATAACAGATGCTAAGTTATTTTTGCCAACTGAAATGCAATGGACCTTATACCAGATGCTGCGAGATTTTGTTCTAGACGTACAATATCGAATATCGAAAGCTGCGTGATTCCGACCGTAATATCAATGAAATCATGCTTGGAACTATAAGAATCCTCAGTTTTGTTGATTTAGGATGTGATTAGTTTATTTAACAGATTTTTTTTCTTATTTTTGTTCAGATGACATTTGGGGTGAGAAAGAGGCACATGAGCAACTCAGCAACGTGTTTGCTAATTGGAGAAATATCTTGGACATGGTAGATTCAGTGAGTTTCTTTGGTTTATAAAAATTATTTCAGCATTATTGCTAACGGGTTAATGTTATTATAGTAATGACATTTGAATTGATTTGGCTAATGGGACTACCATTGGCAGAAACAAATAAGGGAAATACATCACAAAGTTCCAAAGGGTTAAAGCATACCCGTACCATATGTTTTTATACCATTAACATATGTTTTCATGTGAATGAGCTATTGGTTGGATGTGTCTTGACTAAATTTATGGACAAGTGAGCAATACAAATCAAAATTTTACACAAAATTTAGCCTTCAATGCATTGATTTATAGAATGGTATGCATGTATGCATGTAAATTCTATATTTCATAATGGTATGCATGTATGCATGTTTGCATGTATGCATTTAACTTTTGTGATCTTGGTGTCAGTTGTACTTCGAATTTTTTGTACCCATTTGACCAAAATTTGAAATTTAAGAAAAAGAAGTTTTGAATGTGTGTCTAATTAAAATGTAAGAGGGTTATATTTGAAGCTTACAATATGTGAAGCACGTGTTATATTTGAAGGGACTAAATTTGGAGGGGGGACTAAATTTGGAGGGGAAACTAATTCTCTGGGGAACTAAATTTTGGGGATAATTAAAATTTTAGTGAGAACTAAATAACAATTATTACGCTTTGATTATAGTTGTTTGTTTAAAATTAGGGATTCTAAGATTTTGAGTGGGAAATATTTTAAATGACATGCCCTTGGATCACTTTTCTTTCATTGTTAATTTCTTTGGAAGGGTTTTTTAAAATTTTGGTACACTTTTCAGGAAGTAAAAGTAATGATGTACTATTCTATAGGAATTGGTTGAGTGGAATGTTCAATACATGGAGAAGTTTTGATTTGTTATCCTTATCAGTGAATCAGGTAGATGCACGTTAGAAATCCTTAAAGAATTGAAGGAAATATTCATATTTCATTTTACTGTTGACGTTAGATTTATTAAGCATGACTTGGGGAGCGAACTTTGGTATTTGAGAGTGTAAGAATAATGAGGTGAACAAAATTGTACAAGCTATTGTGGATTCATGATTATGAGTCATATAATGTAACATTGTTGAAATTTTGTTCCAAAATCAAATTGTTTTTTATAATATAAACATTTAGGAAAGATCCCACTGACCAAAAGGTAAATGCATAGTCACCGCTGTAACAGACATAAACTCATCAACCACAAGATTGCCCTGTCATGGTACAAACCTTTATTTATTTCGTAAAGCATATTTAGCTTATAACATGAGGTATAAATTAAGATTTTTATTTCAATATTTATGAAAGTTTAAAATTTCATAGCAACTGTTCATGTAGGCAATAATCCCAGAAGTTTGCAAGAAAGGTTTCATTTGAGCTATATGTTGGCAGAGAAACACAACCTCTCTTTATATTTAAATGGTAATAGAAATAAGGAATAACATGCAGTAAAGGTTACCATTGCTTTGGATTTCTCCACATTTTATTTTTATTTTATTTCATGGTAAATTCTGAAATTACCTTATTACATCATTAAGCAAACAACATTGAGATAGTTCAGTAGCTCAACAACTTGAACATGAGATTGATATACTTGAATATTCATAACATATGGCAATGATAAATATCTATTTGTTCACAAAAGTATTCATGTCATGTTGAATCAATGTTCATTGAATTCATAGTTAGCGACAATAGTAAACATATAATTTAGAAGACTGAAGTTCAGATCCTAGAAGGATGAAACAAATTGTTTATTGAGCAGGTTGTAGTTAGATGACCTCTTTTGTCTGTCTAAACAAAACAAATATCGGGCTTGACAAGTTCATGTCCTTAATATAGCCCACCTTTCGCGGTAATCTCTAATTAGTAAGATGCTTAAACATAAAGACAATTTCGGCTGAGTGAAAACCAACAAGTCTATATGGGTTGCAGTGTTAATGCTTGGTAGAATCCAGTACTATCAATGTGTGAAAAGATATTGCCACAAGTCAGTAAAGGAATGCAGCCTATACATATATACTATCCCTTTTAGATGAATAAAGATCCGACAGCACTCTTCCAAAAATAATAAAACTTATTAAGATTCTAGGCTGTCAGCTACACTCAATTTAGAAGAGATCCAATCCATTTTCAGCCATTTATTTTTCAGACATCGATTGAATCACATTTATAAACTTGATTTACACATAAATATAGCGACTACAGCATCTTTTGGAATGTGTGAAATGAATTTTATTATCAAAATATATGAGTAAATAATGTTTACAATGAGACTCAACCTCTGTAGTAAGGCTCATTGCTAAAACAAATATCCATGAAGGAAAGGAAAGAAAAAAAGAAATCCTGATAAAGCTGCCTGGAATTGCAACGAATTGCCATGCGCATATTGAGCCAGACTTGCTCCTCCGTCGGTTGTGAACACAACTGGAGTTCATTCGATCAAGTATATGGTACAAGAAACAATCGCTTGGCTCAGAGGGAATTAGGCGATATTAAATATGTCCATTATAACTTGCGTCTTAAGGAGAGGCAGTCGAAGAAGAGAATGGCAAATGGCTCCATATCGCTTGATGGCCAACTGCTAGAGAGCATGTTCCAAGACGAGGTAAACACAAACGCAAGTATGCATCTACTCATTCTTCATTGGCTGTCTAATTCATGAACCAATCAAGTACTCCGAATGCAGGAAATAGTTTCTGATGAGAATGAACAAGCAGGGTATGACAATGAGGCAGACGAGAAAGGAGAGCTGGATGCGTATCCAAAAGAGGCTCCTGCAAACGGCATAGTGTTGCCTGAAATAGCTGGGCCGCTGCAGGTGCATCCTGCTACTGTGATTGCTGCAAGCGATGGAGATGGTGCTGATATTGGTTTTCTCGATGATGACTTTAGCGATGCACTAACTTATTTATATCTAAACATGCCCCCTTTTGACCTTCAGATGACAAAAGAAATATTACAGTGTGGTGAAAATGGTTGTTGGTGCCTCATTGTACAGTATATGCAAAGATGTATCAAACTATACATTTAATTAACTTTCCAGATGCATCGATTAGGTGCAGGTGCAATGCCATTGTTCATGACATACCCATTTTATGGCGAACTTTTTCCCAGATTATATTCTCTGTTATGGAGATGGATCATCATTCGGGGCATATATTTGGTGAGTTTGTAACGGCTGGTTTTTGTATGATGATATTTTATTTATATTTTTTTTGTTCTCTTTTCCCTTCTTCTTTTCTGTATCTCCTTTCCCCTATCTAGAGCTAAGCATGCTTCGTGACGCTCTTATCTTAGAGCTAGACTCATCTTAGAAGCCCTAGAACCCATCACGAAGCTTCACGCTTCATTTGGAGACTTTGTGTGCCTTTTAGTCGGTTCAAGAAGAAGAACCAACCGACTAGATGCCAATCTAGTCGGTCAGAACCTCTTCATGGACCGACTAGTTTCCCTTTGATTTTTCCACTGAGTTACTGTTTACACTTAGTCGGTCTAAGTTCATCCACCGACCGACTAGTTGTGAAACTAGTCGGTCAACACTTCTTCGCAGACCGACTAAGATAGAGACCATTTTCCGCAACCAAGTTACTGTTTACCATTAGTCGGT